>JAWWEU010000001.1:44870966-44998515 GCA_035583155.1 Acropternis orthonyx | reverse complement strand
AGAGGAGGTGATCTCTCTGAGGTGCAGGGTTGGTAGATGAAAGAAAAATTCCAAGATTTTAAATCCATAACACATGGTTTTCTTTCCATTCATCTGGACAGGCTTAGGTAACAAGGAGAATGCAAAGTGCTCAGCCTTTCATCTTCTGAATTCAACACTGCTTCTCTGGGCTCCTGCCCAAGACTCTATGGCTCCTCTCATCCAGTACAAAACTCCCCATTCAGAGAGCTGGGCAAATTCAGAGACCAACTAAACACTGCTATGGCAATGTATTCCTTAAATTCATGCTTTTCATTATCTCTATATATAAAGGCACTATGCTATTACACAGTAAAAATCTCTTATGGTAGTAAAAACCACATTGTCCTAACTACTAAATTCTGGATATTACCATCATATATTTGCAAAACACAAAAAAGTGAGCATGAAAACAAGAAAAGATTATTAGAAAGGAAATCTTTGAGAACTGCCTAAATTAAGATGTACTATTAGCTTCCTTCAGGGTTTTGTGGTGCTTTCTTTTTGTGTTTTTTTCTTTTTCTTTCTCCTTCCTTAAATTAAAAAGAATAATTGTAATGGTACTGTATCAATGTCATCTGCTTTTTGTGGGAAGAAGAAAATTTCACTGTTTATAACAGGAGTGACAAAAGTGTTCAATTTTAGGTAGGCATTTTAGATTTAATGCTTCTCCTCCTCACAAAACCAGAGCAAACTTCAAGTGATGTTGATAGAGATGTCAGTTTTCTTGGTCTCCCTGTTTCCATTCTGTCTACCATTCATCCATACACTAAGCATATTGTTTAAATTGTGCTTTGGTGCATCTCATATACCTTCTGTTTTAATTTATATTGGCAAAGTAGCGGATGCCCTGTGAAGTACGAATCCTGCTGACTTAGTTCTCTTTACTCTTAGCTCCTTCTTTTTAAAAGCAATTGTAGATCATATTTCCTAAAACAAGGAGGTCTGAATTATTAATACTTGTAATATAAATAACTATATAGGGACAAAATACTTGGGGAGAAAAAATTTGTTGGGAATGCCAGCAAGTATTGGGACAGTGAGCTGGTAAGAAGAAAGAAATAAAACAGGCATCATAACTAAAATATTTGGAATGCATACATACTTCATTTAGCTACTAAGTACTAAACTAAGGAGGATTCCATGCTTCAGTGGGTTCAGTAATGATGGCAAATCCCTCATACAGTGTAGGAAAATGGTCTTGGCAACATAACTGGAAAAGACTAATCTTAAAAGGTATACACATTTTTTTTTTATTCTTCTTTTGAAGCCATTCATTTGTCAAAAGCATACTAAGATTATGAAATAAAATAAACCACGTTTATATTTCACATGTGTCTTGACACAGGCCATGTACAGAAATTTATTAAACTGCAAAATGCAGCTAATAACACAGGTTAATAATGCCAAACATTGGACAAAATAAAATCTTTGGGTCTTCAAGTTTCTCTTAGTAGTCCTCAGTAAAAGGTAGACAAACTACAACACAGTCTTAACATCTGTTGCTATGAGTGTGCAGTTTCTTCCCTGATAAGGTTCCCTGGAGTCAACATTACCAGTTAAAATGTGTATAATGCCTTTGACTCATTCTAAAAATACAGGCAAGTAGTACATCTCACCACAACTTTTAATTAAGAATCCCAGCAGACAAGTTAACTCCAGGCTCAATACAGGACCCTTTTTGTACCTCTGCTTGTTTGCTGAGTCATTTCCAGAAAGGCTGGATCTTTGGCACTGAATCTGTATATCGAAGACTTCTCAAATATGCTTTTATACAGACTTGTTCCCAAACTGGTTTTTTCCATTCTTTCATATCCTTGACATAGTATCTTGAGCGATGATGTGAGAATTATTGATAGGGCAAATTCTAGGTAAGTTCTGACCCTGCTTACCTTCTCATACTCTTTTTAATTTTTTTTTTTTTTATTTTAAAAAAAGGACAGATTTCCATAGGCACTTCTGTCTTTAAAAGAAATGTTGACAAACTGGTAGTTTGGGGGATTAGTGTTGCCTCAGCATCTTTTCAGCTTGATCAACATATCTTTTTTTGCTAAATTACTGACTCACTCCCTCCTGATAATATACTCCTTCTTCACTAACGAGCGTGGGAATAATTACAAAATAGAGCTGTAAAATAAGAAACCCTTTGTGCCCTTTGCCTACACAGCTGATGCAGTGTTTTGTGCAGCTGTAAATATCCTTGCCTGCTACCAGTGCTGCTCTTCATTTCTAATTATTATAAGCTAAGGTGGATCCTACTCTATGATGGAGAACAGGGATCAATCCTGTTTCACACTGATGTTTTGTTGGCACCTCTAGCTGGCTGCCTCATCATAGGGCTTATGAGAGACCAGAAACACTTCTACTCCCCTCTGTTACCAAATTAAAGAATTTCACTCCAAGAATTACTTTGGCTTGAGGCCCACAACAGGTAAAATTCAATCCTAGGTGAATGGAGTTTCTTCTACATATCAACACATAATTTAAACGCTTCTCTAGTAAAACTACTGAGCTGAAAAGGAACGAGATCTCTCTTAAACACCCAGCACTCAGCCTTTAGAGAATCCAGGAGAGCACTATTCATAAAGGGAACAGCATTCTAAGGTCATCTTTAGATTACACTAATAATTTCCGTGATTTTCATGACACTACAGAATTTAATAAGGGTAGTAAAATGTCTGCTATGGAGGTGGAGAAATCAAATTACCAATTAAGGAAAAAAAAAAGATTAATTATTTCTCTGTAAAAGGAAGGGAAGAAAGGTCAAAATATGGTTTGTTTTTTTCCCCAGGTGGCTGAAGTAGCCCAAAGTCTGCTAATTTCCTTAGAGCAGCAGTGGGGAACAGTTAGGTTTACATTACTAACATTTCATGGATTTAAAATAATGGGAGGGAAAAATCATTAGCTCTGCCAATATGCAGGCTACCTACTACAGAAAAGATAAAGTAGGACAGTTTCCTGACTTACACTGCAAGAGTTTTATATTTATGGAAGTCAGCATTGTACATCTACAGAAGCAGAGAGACTTAGTAATCAGAGAGCAAGGTTTCTTCTAGAGAAGACTCCAGTACTTCAGTTCTGCTATACGGGAAAGGGGGAAGGAAGAGATCAAAGATAGTAAGGATATGTTCTCCTTTTCATGGAGTTGGTTGCACAGAACAGTCTCTTGAACTTTTAACAAACACCTAACATAGTAGACCAGATGGTGGGCACAAAATTCCCTTTCCTCCATGTTAAATAAAGAAACAATGAATTCTTGTTTTTCATGGCTTTTGTGTTCTGTTTTGTTATAATAAATGATTCCTTATAGTAAATATTCCAAAGTTAATGGGATAGAAGGGTTCAAATACCAAGTTAATGGGATAAAAATTATCAAGTACTGAAAACAAGCTGAAATTTAGCCTTAGGAATACACTGAGGTCTGTATATAAAACACAAATGTTAGACCAAACCCACGCTACTGTACCAGCTGCGATTTTACACAGCAATGAGATAATCAAAATGTTCAAAACAAAATTTTGAAGTACTTCCATATTGCTCAATGCATATTTGTGTGCATTTCAGAATGCAAGGAGGTTTTCCAAACACTTTCATCAAAACTGTTTTCTTTAGGATCCTGACAAATTGCACATTTAAGGAGAGGCACTGAGTACTTACCCCCCCCACTTCCTTCTCTGCGGTTACGTGCACTGCCATCTCTGCCAGACTTAATGCGCTGCAGAACAGTGAAAAAAGTTTGAAAAGAACAGAACAAAACTCCCCATTTAGTAATATATATATATTAGAGATAATTATTGAAAATTCAACTTAGTTTATTAATAAAACAGTAGAATAATGTTAAACTAGACTTACTATGCTGCAACTAATAAATCCTGTTTTTTCAACAAAAAAAATTGTCCTAAAATCATTGTTAAATCCAATGTTTACATAAAACAAGAGTTCTGTGAAATTCAAATAGAATATCTCAATAAATTATTTTTCTTCAGATAAAATTTATACAAGGAATGTGCATAAAAATAGTTCAGATGTTCCTCTGTAAAGTGCAGCTGAAAAAACAGGCAACATAGCCCTCCTTGCATGAGTTCAAAGTGGCCTCTGCCTATTAACATCTTGTAAATCCCACAAGCATTTTAGTATTGTAAATACTCAAAGGGGAGAAGGAGGGGAATCTATAAAAAGAACTATTCACCCTATGGATCTTGGATTTTGAATTCTTGGCACAGCACTGTACTTCACAGCAAAATTTAATTTGCTGTTGAGTGTTAAATGCAAGATAAAGGTGAAGGTAAATACTTTAAAAGCTGTATTTAAAAAGTCAACTCTCCTGCACAGAGGAAGGTACCATGAACATCTTCCAGCTGTGTTTTTTTTTTTAGTGTTATTTGAAAACTCTAACAGTTTATCAAAGCAATACCTCTGTATGACATGGCAGACTTAGCTTCTCCTGGCGAAACACCACATTTCTCAGGCTTACATCTTGTCAATTACAAGAAGGTGCATCTCAGCAAGGTACAAAACCCTGATGTTTAAAGCACTCAGCTATTAATAAAGTATCTCTGCATCTTATTTCAAAATATGAATCAGGATCTGATTAAAACACAAGCACACTACCTAACCATGTCTCCAGGTCAATTACTGAAGCTTCTTCACTCATTTTTCCCCAGAAAAATATCATGGAGTCTGACAAAGTTGGAATGATGCCAAAGAAGTGAAAGAACTTTCAAGATTCATGCCAACAGAAAAAGGAAGAACTCTTAAATCAAAACTCACAGGAGTCAGACAGGAAAGCATGGAGCCTAGTGTGAAACCAGGACTAGTCTTGGAGCAATTCAGTCTGGGACCAGAATTTCTCGTACTTTTTATTTATTTTGGGAAATCCTCAAGTCTAAAATATGTTCTCTGAATTTTGTATTAAGTATCCTTTTCACATTCCAGTGAAGAAACATATATCAATCTTTCAGGAAACATGTTCAGACTCTGCAAATGTTGAATGACTGACATCAAGTTTAACAATGGAAGCTCACCTTCTGTCTGCCAGAGGGAAATGGTCCCTATATGATAGTGCCCTCTTGGCACTTACATCCTAGGACTTTACACAAGTACTATAGCTTAAACAGATGATTAATTCCTGTAAAGTTCCAAGCAAGTAGATTGTTAGTAATCCCATACTAAAAGGAGTCACTCAAAATAGGTTTCCACCCTAAAAATGCCTGTTTCTCTCCCATGACTGCAAAAGACATTTAGGATGGTTAGCCCAGATGTAGAAGCCTGAAGGTAAGGGCAGTAAGCCACCCCCAGCATTTGCACCTATCATCACTGCTTCACACCACACCCACTCAGCCCTCATTTTCAGTCATTAAGCTCACTTAATGGAAATAAACAGTAATGTATGTATACATCCGTGTGAAGGAGCTTGTGTGAACTTTTACCTTGTTACCTGTCTGTTAAACTGAAACATGAGAAAGGAATATTAATGCAGTAAAAACCAAAAACAACCAACCCCCATCCCCCCCAAACGCCCAAACATATGAAAGTTGCAGTAAAAACTGAATGCTGTGAGAGCCAGGGAGAAAAATTTCTATAGGGAATGAATTCCACAGATGTTCCCAGATTCTTGGCTGGAAGTATTTAACAACTTGTCCATATTTGAGAACTGAGGGACATAAATACTCCAGAATATTTATTTTGGTAAAAACTCCATGTGGATATACTTATTCTGGAAAAACAATGCCAGAATAACAAATTTTGATAAATTTCTACAGGAAGACAAAGTCTGTGTGCAGACTTTGAAATGCAGGTATACTATACTAGCATTTATCTATTTTGTATTTACTGGGTGCAATTGAGAAAACATGGCTTAGTCTGAAATTGGGAGCAGGAATTGACCTCTATCTGGTAGTACTAACTGAAACCAGCATTCCTATTGGAAACTTAGGTAGTGAAATATTAAAATTTTGGTAATTTTAGAACTTGACAATGTAGTTTATGACTGTATGGGTCATGTATGACCGAAGGAACTTCTTAGGACAAAAAAACCCTAGTGATTTCCAAAGCCAGATGGTAGACATAAGACTGAAAAATCACACACACACACACACACACACACACTCCAATCAGTAAAAGAAAAATCCTCCAACCCAAAACTCAGGTACGGAGCCCAGATGTAACATCAATAGCAAAAAAGGAACTCTAGGGCTGTTGTTTGTAAGACAGCACTGATGTTCAGCTTCTGTCACAGAGATACTCAACTTCTAATACAGGACAGCCGCACACTAAATCGCAGTGCATCCTGTAACATCTTTTCTTGGTATTTGTTCCTTTACAACTACAGCAGTGTTGATTTTTAAGAAAACTATGTCAGCAGGTTCCTTGGGGGGGCAGAAGTTGTTTCTTTCCCTAAGGAGGAACTTGGGAGTTTTCAGAGTGTGGCAGATAAGAGAGCCAGAAGAGGGAGAGGGGAGCATGTTCCTCCAAGAAGGAGCAGAAAGCAACTCATCAGACTTCAGAGGTTCTCAAGAGAGTATACTAGGAACTGCAGAGGCAGACTTTTTCTGCCATTCAGAAATTTACTGAATTTATTCAGTCTGGAAACACTGGCCTATCTGCAGGAATGAAGCTGACAAGCTGACTGACTGTTTTATTTTTGGTGTTGGTGGTAGTTTTGGTGGGGCAGGGAGGCAAGAGAAGGGTTTGTTTTGGGGTTGTTTTTTTTTTAAACCTAGTGCATTTCATTTTTATCTGTTTAAATGAAAATTGGTTTCGTTTAAATTACAATACAAACAGGCTTATATAAAAAGCTGAATTTAAAAGCTTTTTTTTCTTTTCTGGGAAACACACTATACGGAAATATTTAGGCAGATCTACTTTAAAGCTTTGACTAGTTAAAAGTGCCATCATAGATACCTTATTCTCCCTTCTACTCTGTCCTCATGAGACTGCAACTGGAGCTCTGCATCCAGTTCTGGGGCCTCCACTGTAAGGACATGGACCTGTTGGAGAGGGCCCAGAGGAGGGCTATGGGGATGAAGAGAGGGCTGGAGCACTTCTCCAGTAAAGACAGGCTGAGACAGTTGGTGTTGTTCAGCCTGGAGAAGAGAAGATTCCAGGGAGACCTTGCTGTGGCCTTTCAGTACTCAGAGGGGTCTTACAAGAAAGATGGGGACAGACATGTTACCAAGGGCTGTGGTGGCAGGACAAGGAGTAATGGCTTTAAATTGAAAGAGGGTAGATAAGGGGGAAAAAAAAGTTATGATGAGGATGGTGGGACACTGGAACAGGTTACTAAGAAGCTGTGTATGCCCCAGCTGTGGAAGTGTTCAAGGTCAGGTTGGATGGAACAACCTGGTCTAGTGAAAGGTGTCCCTGCCTATGGCAGGGTGGTTGGGACGAAATGATCTTTAAAAGCCCTTTCCAACCCAAACCATTCTATAATCCTGCTTTGCAAGGTTAGTTTTGTGACAGAATTGAGTCACGGGACTCCTAAACAGGAATACTGAAATGTAATACACAGAGTGAGCTTTCCACATCATGGCTGAATTATGATCACTATTAAAGTCTGAACAGTCTAAACCAACTATAACTTGTGCTACTGTGTGTCTGTACTGGATTCCACTGATACCTCTGCCATTCAGGTATGACTCAAGGAGTTTCCCTAACACAAGTCAGAATGAAAAAAAACCTCCATAATTTAAACATAATTTCTGTGTTACTAAGATCTTTAGTACCTTAGATGATTTAAACTTTTAAATATTCTACTGATAGCTTTTTCCCAACCAGAAAGTACAGAAATGTGTTTGGGAAAGCTCCCGCTTCCAATATGAAATAAACAGGAAGTGATGTGGCAATTTTTATTTTTTTTTTACATATTTGAACACTGACTTTCTCAAAGGAAAAAAGGTGTTTTCCTTAACATTCTCAACATTTACAGATCTGTGGTACATAATTAACACCTTCAGTGTGAAAAAAAAAAATCCAGAATTACATGGAAGGAAATAGAGAGCCTCTCCATCTCCAGGGACCTCTTTCTCTCTCATGAACTATAAAATAATCCAGTTGTAACTGGCTTCATTGGTGAGCTTTCCCAAGTAAAGCACTGAGGTATTGAAAGTTACTGCAAAGACCTAAATATATCACTGACAATGAACTGATACTCCCCAGAAACCAAGCAAAACCTGCTTAACACACTTCAGAGAGATCTCTTAATTATGAGTTTTGCAGAATAGAAACTTATATCTGGTCATCTGTTTTGCCTACTGATACGATTATGGGGAGACATGGAGGGATATTAATCCCACTACAGCTGTAGACTGCTTTATTTTGTCCATTTTCCCAAGTGCTTTAAATTTTACATTTACTGAAAATCCAAACCAATACACTTCAGCTAGTCCTTCAAAGTATGGTTGTAGCATAAAGTTGGAATCCTTCAATCAGTATTTCCCTTTGTGAGTTTCATTTTTAAAATGTCCTAGTGTTCATGGGCATGCTCAGACTCCCTGGAATTTAAGTAAAAGTTGTTAAGGATGCATTTACACATTATCTGGCATCAAATGGGACCCTCTAAGTGTTACTAGGAGCAGAGTAAATTAGTGAAGGTGTTGTAATGTGAGTATGTAGCTTTGAGGCAATTCTCTGGATAGGAAAAGCAAGCTTTAACACTTTGCAGCTCTACAGCACAGATAATGCTTTTCAAACAAGCAGCTGTTTTTAATTTCAAAATCTCACTTTATCACCAAATAAATAGCAAGAAAACAATGCACGAGTGCACACACACAAATGTGAACTCACTCTTCTGAACAGAACACAAGTTATGATCTCATACCTTTCACAGCCATTTGCTTTTCCATGCTTTTTTTTCAGTTTAAAAATTGGCACTAACATGAATAGTTTACTTCTACCTATGTAATCTGTCTGTGTTGCAGCTTTGTATATAACAAAAAGAAGTTCTTCTGCACAGACAAATTCTTAGGCTCCTGATCTCTCCCTATAGTTACATTATTACTTGGCTCATAAATACACTCAAGTATTAAATAAACTCTGGCAAGTAAGTAGGAAAGACGACATTCCAGAGACATTAAATTATGTGAGTGGCTCCTGCATTCCCATCACATCCACAAAGTCCATCTTTCACTAGTATTTAAAAATCACAGAGAATCTGGTGCTCAAAAACTATTCAGACAGATACGAGACTAATCAGTAATTCAATACTAAGCCCCCAAAACACAAGCCTCTCTAAACTAGAAAGTTAATAGCATATTTTATCTTCAAGTATCATAAACACTATTTTAGCTTCATCTATGTACTTACCTGCTCTCTTATTTCTTTTAATTTTTCCACTTTCTGGAGCTTTGTTATATATTCCTGGACTTCTTTCAGCCCCATATCTGTGCAGAGACGAACTAAAAATCGGAGGCCTGATTGAAAAGCAAAAAGCATTGTTAAAAATAGCTTATAAGCAAGTCCGGCTACAAGTGCACCTTAAGAGAACTGGACATACAGAATGCAAACAATGCAAGTAACTGGGCAAACAAGGTGACTCCAGTCCAGTATCACTGCGTGAGCTGTGATAATCTGCAAGTAATTCAACATTTTCTGTGTGTCTATATCCACGAACAGTACAAGTATGTGAAAGGCACAAGACATACTAACTCATCTGGCTCAGAACTCTTGACATTTGCAAAATGTTTTGGAAGCTGGAAGCACAGTAACGATACTAAGACATTACTGAGGAGCTGCTATCAAAAGCACTTTGTTTAAAACAATTTTACAAATGCGAAGTGAATCAAAATGTTTTTCTCTTGCTGTGGTTGATTTTTCAAAGAGTAATATTTATAGAATTAAAAATCCCAACAAACCTGACATGAAAATCAACTATAATCAACTATATGATTGAACAAAAAGAAGTCACAAAAACATTCTCCTGAGACACTATACCAAACTCTGAAAACATTGTTACTATTCCTATGTGTTTGTCAACATTCCTTTGAAAGAACTGGAGCAGAAACAACCACAGCTTGATCCATTACTCTCCTGATGCTTTCACAAACATGTTCTTCATTTTGTGCTGTTAGTTTTCTGCTGGTTTAGGGAACATATGGTCAGGGACCGATGATGAAGAACCACTGTTTCGGCAGCAGGAAAGTTTTATCAGTTAAATTGTCTTGTCTAACTCCTGCCTCCATTTCTGTAATTTGTAGAAACTACATTCAGAAACATACTTGCATTCTAAAAGGTTTACTAAATACCCCTCCAAAATATGTATGACCAATATGAACATGGTATTCTGCTTATAACTTTGAGGAGTTATAGTACTGAATTTCAGTGGTACAAGAGAGCTCTGTGGTTCCTCTTTAAAAAGCAATACATTTGTTAAAGCAGAAGGATATGATTTTAAAATAAAACTGAATGAATGCTCTTCCCACATCACATTTAAAAGCATAGACTTGTTGGCGACAACCTCTTATTTTGGAATTTGTGAGGCAGAGTGTAGGATGTAAGCGAATGTTTTCACAACCACTCGACAACCACTACTTTCTACACAGCTTTTTTATTTAGTGCACAGGTGTGACTGATTTTGCAAAATGTCTTATTCTTCAAAGACTTTTGAGAGACTGCTTGACCAACTATACTTAAAAACACAGCAACAAAATCTCATCCCCTGTGTTCCTTTGGACAGCCTGGCTTTAGTAAAACTTAGCAATAAGATTTTTCTCTTATCTAGAAACTTACAGCAGGAGTTTCACCTAGAAGGAACTAGAAGTAAAAATACATATATTTTATCATAAGAAAAATTTTTAAAGTAGCATAGTTATGTAGGAGAAAGAACTTAACCAATCTGACTCTGTTAAAATTTATTTTCATCACTCTTCTTCAGCACTGCCCTAATATTTTTAAATCACACTTCAGTGTTGTTACAGAAAACATGCAGCCATTAGCATGAATAAAAATGTTACTTCATGAAAATATTTTCATATGAAAAATACATCATATGATTACTAACACACATATTCAATGTAACAAGAGTTTCCTTTGACAGTTGTACCACGAATGAAACAACTTACATTCAACATTCTCTGGGAATTTTCTGTGAATGACTTTGTATTTCTCTAGAGCTTTCTGGTAGTTACCTGCAAACAAAACAAACATCTCCTGTCCACATATTCAAACATAAAAAACAATATCTGATGAGAAATTGATACACTTTAACATTAATTCATCTTTTTAGTTAGAGTTTAATAGTATGAGACCAAATTTGATATGACCAAACTTACATCTTTTAATTATTGATAGTAAAAATTAAGAGCATCTGAAAACAGTCCACATTACTCTGTATATTACAGAACTAATGAAGAGCAGTTTCCTGATTTTTGCCTTTTTTTTTGACTTTCCTCTAAGACACTGTTTCTACAACACAACTACTAGATGAGCTGTATCAAGCCTAAACCGACTTATCTGAGACTGCAAATGTACAGATCGGTCAAATGGCAGTATCTAACAGGTAAGCTCTGCCTGTCCTTCCTTCCAGCACAGTACAAATTGTGTGCCTCTCCTTTGCCTGCAACTGGTAGTGAAGTATTATTCCTTAAGGCTTTTGCCTTCAATTTTGACTCAGACTGACTATGGAAAGGACTGACTGGCCCTGTGAATCTAAAATGTCATATCCATGAAATACTTGATAAAACAGTTTGTTGAGGTATCACCATTTTTCTCTTCCTAGTGCAAGGCAGAGATCAAACTGAAGTGCTATGTGTTAAAACAATAAACCAGGAATTTTGCCAATGAATCATAAATGACCTAAGAAGCAGCCAAACCCACTATGTTTCTTTGCTGGGAAAACATTTCACCTGTCTAGTTTTGGGTGGTGCTGATTGTTCTTAATTCACTGGCTTTCCCAGGTCCTGTTCCTTTTTTTACTGTTGTGTAAGTAACTCAGCTGAGCGAGAAATGCACTTATTTATTACAGAAGACTGTTTTGCCAAGTTCTAAAGATGCATAAAGAGGGACAAAATGAAACAGGAAGAAAGAAGAGTATCATTTACATCATCAAGTATCTTGAATGCATTTTAGGCAATGAAAAAACCCAAAAAGATTAGTCTCTTTTCATTCTGCTTATCAGTGTATTTTATTCCCAGAATGAAAGTACAGCACAGTAAGACTCTCTTTTGTTTGTGTAGCGTGAATACTATTTCAATACTGAAAAATTATACCTGCTGTTGGAAAGGAAAGGGAATTAAGCAACTTGAAAAACTAATTTTTTATGTTGGATCAGTTGGTAGTATAATTACATTCAAAAAAACTTTCTATCAGATAATTTATGTTGTACTATTTATTTTATTTATTTAACAGAACAAGGAATGTTTCATGCATAAGTCACTGCAGGCACGCTTCCTGGACTTAAAAGAAACTTCATGGTTTATTACACATACAGAGAAAATTTATAACTAAAGAATACATAAACTGAATGTTCACACAAACTTTAGGGCCAATATTCACATCAGTCAGAAAAGATTTAAAAAAAAATCAAAACATCAATCAAAACAAACAAATCACAGAAATCATAAAATGGTTTGGGTTGGAAGGGACTTTTAAAAATCATCTAGTTCCAACCTCCCTGCCATGGGCAGGGACACCTGCGTCTAGACCAGGTTGCTTCAAGACCCAGTCCAATCTGGCCTTGATGAAGCATCCACAACTTCTCTGGGCAACCTGTTCCAGTGTCTCACTATCCTCATAGTAAAGAATTTCTTCCTTTTGTCCAGTGCAAGTCTCTCCTCTTTCAGTTTAAAACTGTTGCTCCTTGTCCTGGAACTGCAGACCCCCGCCATCTTTTCTACAAGCTCCCTTCATACCTTTTCCAGTCTGAACAACACTAGAGGGTTACACAAAAACGTTACAAACCTCTAACCAGTTATCAAAATGTTACAGAACCTACCACTTCTCCTGTAGCAACTTGCAACCATCAGCTGCCATTTCACTTGTGTTGGCCTGCATATAAATAAAAAAATTATGCACATTTGTCAAAGAATGAATAAGCAAAATAATCTGCAAAGCATTGGTGAAGACCTACTATTAAACAACTAATACATTTTTCACCTAGCATACTGCCTTCCTAGAAATAATTTAGTCAGCTCAATTCACACAGTTCAACCCCTGCATCATACCCTAGTTTTCAGGCCTCAATGTCACTCCTTTTCAGTCCTATGTTAATACTCTTCCTTCTGACCAGACACAATTAGTAGACCTGCCATGTGAATCACTAATCTTTATCAGAGATATGCCAATTTTTCTTAAGTACTTTACAATCCACATACTTCATGCTTCATGCACAGACTGAGACATGAAGCACAAAATACGTAGATCTTTGCCAAAACAAGATTATGAAATAATTCTTTTTAGTTTCATCTGTTTCTTTCCAAATTTTCTAAGGCGGCCACAAATGCCAGTATGTGCAATTTCCTATCTTGACTAAAATATAATCTTTTAAGGTGGCAAGTATTTATAGGGAAAAGAATACTGGCAAACCTGAGAACTGTGTATTTTTATCTAATCTACATCTCTATTTCTTTATAATCATATCACTGCTTGGGGGAAGTCTATGTTTTTCTATTTTATTTTTTTCTTAATTTTTAATCCTCTTTTAAACCTTGGATTTTCTCTTCTATAATTTATGTCTACTCTAACTCAAGAGTTTTAAACACAGAATTAGTAATTTTTACTGAACTTATTACAACCTATTTGCAGTATGATTTTTCCTCGAATAATACTATATAAATTTTTTGTTCACATGCTGTCTTGTACATGCATGTAATTCAGATTCATGGACCCAAAATAATATCACATTTTAGATCATGACAAGAAAAGCAATAACAGAGTTTTGCTTAATCTGATTTTTGGTACATTTCCTAAAACACAAAATAGAGAAATTCACGCTTATTCAAGTGAATTTTAGTCGCATGAATTTTAGTTGGTCTATTAACACAAAATGCTTCATGAACTTACAGACAAATATTTGTTTCCACATTAAAAGACAGTATGCATGTCTTTTTAGAATTATCTTTGAACTCTGGATTACAGATTTCAATTTGACCAAATTTTATTTATGAATCATTCTCTGGTAAGCACCCTTTCTGAACTAAAATGAAGTGCATGGCCTTTATACTTTCTGAACTGCATCACAGTTTGCTAACAGGCAATTTTAGCAATTCAGTGCTGAACTGAACCCAGTATATTTCAAACATCCCTATCAGGATCCATTGAATATATTAACTTATTTTCACTGACCACTGGTAGTTCTGCACTGCACATTTCTGCTTACTTATATACCTTATTTGTAATAGCTTTTTTATGAAAGTAGGAGTCATGTGAAAAGTGGAAATGTAGTAAGAACAGCTAAAACATGCATTTTTCTAAACCACCAGATTATCACCACATAACAAAACAATAGAAAGAAGTATTTCACACAAAGCCAAAGGGCTTTGGAGAGCTGTTGCCCACTTTGTAGCTGTGTTTAATGGCAGATAACATCAAAAAACAGGGTCTAATACCTAACAATATCTCAGGCCCAGTGGAGGACCTTACTTAACACTGAAATTGCACAGTAAGAGCAAAACATACTGTAAATGAACAGAAAGGTGAGAAAGTTAAATAATATCCCAAATCCTCTTAACTCTGCTGTTTGCTCACAGTATTATTAAAGTTATCCAACTGATTAGGTATACTTATGAATGTCTAATCATAAATCTAAGCAGGCATAAAATAATAGCTACTTACAGGATAAGTGCTGCTCTTTCAAAGTACTCAATGGCTTTTTCACAAAACTGGGTATCAATGTAATATGCTCCAAGCCATTCAATGACCTCAATGTTTGAAGGGAAATACCGGTACGACTGACAAAATAGAAAAGGTGAAAACCCCCCACAATTTTAGTGATAAACAACATCTTTATGGTACTTCTGGAATATCTTACTCAAGTGTTTAATTCTCCAGATGCCCAAAACACGTAATATAAATGAATGGAAGTAGTGTGCTATACTAAGTGATCATGGGGGAAGGGGGGCGTGGAAATAGCATGCCAAGTTTTCTAATTGCAGAATGCTTTTTAGAAGTTACCTGAGATGAGTCTGTCACATTTTCCATCTACCCTTATTTGAATTACTATTTTAAATAGCTTGCAACAACAAAAACATTTACTTAGCTCATGTCTACGTGAGTAAGTTGCCTAAAAGGTTAAACAATGCTAACTAATGTGTACAATTCCATATTCATACCAGTCTGATGGAAAACTCACCTAAAAGCATTCTTTTCTACATGTACATACATAAATGACATTTTCAGCTTTTCAGAAATTCCCACTGAAATAGGTAGCAAAATTATCATCAAGCACAACTCAACTAGTAATTCAGACTGCAGCATAGCTTTTGGTCATCCTTACTTCACACAGATAAAAAGAACCCTCATATTGCAGCAAAGCAATTTCCCATCTTACTCTTTTTTCTAAAATGGAAGAATCTCTCCAAACTACAGACAGTAGTGCAGCTGGTTTGAAATGAAAGAGGCTGCCTATCTTTAAGCAACCATGTATACATAATGAGTAGCTGTACCATTAAAATATATACTTACATATATAATGTGTTTGTGTTTACGAATGTATCTCTGTATCTGTTATAGAGATACAGCTTCCAATCAACTCAGTCACATGACATACCTTTAAAATTACATTTACTATATCCAGGTTTCATTTCGTCCCAGACTATATTTTAAAATAAAAAACTGTTACAGGTCAGTGTAAACGATGACCACAAAAAGAAACCTAAAAGTCTGAGGTCAGCACCCACATGGAAACACAGGCTATGTGTTTCCTTAGGATCTAACTATAAAAATTAGATTTTGTTAATTCTCCTCCAATGTGTCTTTTTCTTTTTTCTTTCCGGAGGACATTTTAAAAAGTTTAGATGAATCAACTGTTAATTTGATATAGGAGGCAAAATTTTCTTTAATTACTACAAAGCACATTGAAAAAGCAGTATAAGAGCAAGTACCTCATAGTAATAATGAAAAGCTTGGGATTTATCACCTTCATTGTCATATAATTTCCCTAGCTTTGAAAGCACATGCGGATCAGTTGGCACTACACTGATCAACTGCAGGAGCCACTCTATGGCTTGATTGGGATCTTCCATGATCTCATATCTGAGTTTTCTTCAGTCAAGGACTGATGCTGATGGTAGTTTGATTACTCAGAATTCCTATTACTTTACATAATGCAATCCATATGCTGAACAGATACGCCAGTCACTGTAGCGTGGAGACACGGTTGCTTTCTTTTCTTTTCACATTGTTTTCATAATTTCATTTCCATCACAAAAGTACTGTTGTTATGCTAAAGAAAGAAAAATATTCAGAGACTTTGGCTGCTCTTTCACCTTAAAAAGAGGTTGGGCTCAACAGAACTTTGGGTTCACTTCTTCTCTCTCTCTGACACTGATTTTACTTTGACTTCCTCATTTATAAGAATGAAGTGGGAGAACTAGGCCATTGATTTGCAGCCTTTACGACTTGGTTAGTTTTTCGTACTAACAGCATTTTGTTCTAACGTAAGTGATAAGGTAAAACTGCTATTCCCAAGAACAAGATTTTGCCAGCAGTGAGGTTTTTCTGCTATATGCCTAAGAAGCACAGCCCAGACAATGCATGATTCTGGTACAGCGAACAGAGGCAGCTTTAGCTGCAGTGTGCTCTTCCCTTTGTGGTCACCCCTAAGGGGCACAATGGCTCAGACCTCTCAGCAGTGTGAGCTGGAGCTACTGCCCAACCTGTTTTTTCAGTTTCTGCTGCATCCTACCTGTCATGGAAAAAGCTTGTGAGTATTGCTGGAAAGCAGTTTTAGACAGAGAAGTTCTCCCGCAGATGGGAACTGGGAGTTGTATAGTCTCTTGTAAAGGGACTATACAACAAGGAATAGAGATCAGAGTCCTTGGTATTTTTAGAGGTTACTTATTTCACTGACTAAAATATATTTTTATTACCTACATTATTCTTAAAAGTGTAGTACAGCAACTGGAATCTGTTCTGCCTCGGGGAGGATTGTATTACGCTTTTCACATCCTCAGAAGAATTGTTAAAGAAATGCACAGTGTAGAATACCACTGGTGATGTGCAAAGTCAATCCCTCCCCTCCTCAGCTTTTCAATCTGTTAGCTTTTGCAGTGCAGCAGAATTTTAAACATTGCAGGACACAACTTAATACTGAATGTAAATCACTCATTCCCTGCAATGTGAATGGTCTTAACGTATTTTTTCACTTGCTTCACTGGAAATGTTCAAGACGTTTACATTCTGGTCTCATTTTCACAAACATCAGAGAATGAATCATCCCTACTCTAATGGACGCTGCAGTAAATTTCTAAGTCATTCTGTTATGATTGAAACAGGTATTTCAGACTAAATGAGTTTACTAAAACCACTATCCCTTATCATAATCAAGTAAAAGATACATGCTTGCTATCTGGTAAAGGACTTGGGCACTATTTGGAAGGATTGCATGGAGTTTCAGAAAAAAATCCAAAGCTTCATCTATCCTGTTTAGCTTCTTGTATGCCAAACCTAAAAAAAAAATAAAGGTAACAGTATTAATGCAATGAGAAAAATACTACTTTGACCAAGAATAACCAAGAAAACCAAAAGAGGCACACAGTACTTGGAGACAGTATCACTGCTTTGACATCAACAGACTATTTGTGAGAGCCATGCTTGTAATTCTTAACAGCCAGCATGACTTACCAAACTGATAAACACATGGAATGTGAACCCAATCAAAGACCAAGAACACGTGTCATCTCCCTTTCTGAACAAGATGAATGAGGGGAATCACTCTGATGGTTTAATAATGCTAAAACCGGTATACTTTTAGTAGGTAGCATAAATTTCTTAATCTTCAAAGTAACTTACTCATCTGCAATTACTAGTTGATGTTGCTAACACTGGGATTGTTTTTGCAGAACAGACAGGAAGTACAAGTTAATACTTTGCTATAATATAAATTACTCAAAAAAGCAGTAATAATTCACACGTATTTCTACATAAGAACACTTTGAAAGACAGATTCACAGAAAAACTCATGTTACCTTTAGCTAAAACCTAAATCACAAAAGCACCTGACTTACCAAGATTATAAAGTGCTGCAGTGCATAAGGAATCATTCCTGAGAGCTTCCTTATAAAATTCAGCTGCTTTTTCATAGTCTCCATTTGCAAAAACAGTATTTCCTTTGTTAGTTAGAGCTGATGGATTGTACCTATCAGAATTTACAGCTAAATCTGCATAGTTAGTTGCTTGTGCCAAGTCATTCCCCTACATGAACAAAACACAACATTGCATTAGTCATTTTTCAGTCAATTTTCTTGCAGTTGTGGCTTCTTACAAGAATTACAAAAGGTTGAGGATGAAAAAAAAATAGATTACAGAATCACAGAATCAACTAGATCGAAAAGGACCTCTGAGATCATTGAGTGCAACCTTTGACACAACACCACTTCATCTACTAGACCATGGCATTAAGTGCCACATCCAGTCTCTTCTTAAATACCTCCAAGGATGGACAATACCTCCATCACCAACCTGAGCAGCCCATTCCAATACCCAGTCACTCTTTCTGTAAAGAACTTCTTTCTAATGTCCAACCTAAACCTCCCCTGGTGCAGCTTTAGACTGTGCCCTCTTGTCCTACTGCTGATTGCCTGGGGGAAGAGACCAACCTCCCCTTTGCTAACACCTCCTTTCAGGTAGCTGTAGAGATTGATACAGTCTCCCCTGAACCTCCTCTTCTTCAGGATAAACAACCCCAGCTCGTTCAGCCACTCCTCACAGGACTTGTGCTCCAGTCCCTTTACCAGCCTCAATGCCCTTCTTTGGACATGCTCCAGCACTTCAATATCCTTCCCCTTGGGGAGCCCAGAACTGGACACAGTATTTGAGGTGCAGCCTCACCAGTGCTGAGCACAGGGGAACAATCACTGCCCTGGTCCTGCTGGCCACACTATTGCTGATATTGGCCAGGATGCTAGTGGCCTTCTTGGCCACCTGGGCACACTGCTGGCTCATGTACAGCTTCCTGTCAATGAGAATCCTCAGGTCCTTTTTTGCCTGATCCTTCACTCCTGAAGTATTTCTTACATATTTGCGTAAGGCAGATCACCTCTTTCCAGTTCTCTTTCCAGTTTCAGATAACATTTGAGATGTGTCTTGCCACTCTGTTCCATCCAGTCTGGAAGTTTTCTTTTAAAGTAGCATTTGTTATAAAAAAAAAAATTATCCCCATACCCTGCAAACTTCGTACACCAACACACCTGCCTAGTAAGTCTTCCCGACGTTCAGCGTGGGTCTCCAGGACCCATGTTTCAAATGCAGCCACTGAGCTTCTGCACACATCCCACTGCAGGCAATTCTGCCACCTGGGGCTCAAATCTCACTTTTCCTCCCAGCAACAGGATACAAAAGGACCTGATCCAAACTTCAACTGCAGCCAAGAACTGGCGTTCCAGAGTAACTCCTCTAGCAGTTCTTCTTGTTTACAGAGATTATTTAGACAGACACAAGAATTGTTACAAAAATACAGAAGTTGCTACATAAAGGGCAGTTCTTACCTAGTTCTGTTGAAGCAAACACTTACCAAATAATAAAGGAATGAAAGGTTTGTTGCAGCTGCACTCTTTACTCTGCTATCCTTTTTTTCAAACATTTTCAAAGTCTCCAGTGCCTAGAAGTAATTTGGAAACAACTTACTTCCAACTGAAGCAAACTTATTCCAAAATCCTTTCAGAAAGCATCAATAAACTTCACAGTAGCAAACAGTGATCATTACTAGGTCTTGTAACACACCCTTTTAAGCATGTACATATGGAAGTACATTTGTATTATACATAGTATTAATTTTGGTCACAAAAATTCAATAGTATTGGCTATTTATTACTTCTCCAAAATTTAGATTAGATAAGGCTACCTTGAACTGCACTCATATCTGACAACTCTATATAAAATACAATGTTAGATGATTTGTTTTTAATCTAGCCAACTAAAATTCTCATACATATTTTTCCGGTTCTTTAAGTGAACACAAAGAATTGACATTAAAACCCTTATTAAAAAGCTAAACAAGAACACACTATGTAAGAAAATACAGAAAACCACACAGGACTGGACTTCTACTTGCAGTTGGTTTGTGTAGTAAGATGACAACAACTGTCTAAGTTCGGGAAGGACTTCAATGTGAAACCTGAGGCCAGATGATTCTTGAAAAAACTTCTACATGGAAACTAAATTTTATGAACTTCAAAATAAAGATGTTTATACACAAAAATTAAACATACTTAAACTATGAAAGGAACTTTGAAATAAAAGATAGCTTTTCCTTTTCATTGACTATGGGATAACATTTGCAACTGGAGATTATATGAGTAAGAAAGTCTGCTTTCTTAATCTATTTGTATTAACTACAAAGCTGTTAGAATATCCCAGAGTTTCATTGTCTCCTACAACATAGATGTAGCAACCTCAATTTAGTCATCAACATTCGCAATTCAAGTTTCCTTCTTTCTTGACATGAAACATTTCAGCTGCTATTCATGTATCAAAGTGAATGCATGACACTGTATGTCAAATGCCAAAACAAACATAAAGGAAACAGGTTTTAATTGACTGTCATACATACTGTTTTTACAGTTAATCCACACAAAAAACATGGCAGTACTAATGATGGGTAAAATGACAAAGTATATATAGTGAAATGTGGTTCATTGATTTAGTCAACTACATTTCACCCAAGAACTATGAACTGCTAATTACACCCAAGAACTATGAACTGCCAATTATCCTAATGTTCTCCAATAATAGAAAGCTCTCTAAGACTACACCAATTTCATTCAAGAAAAGCATTTCAAAATTTAGGCTCTAGGTTTGTGGTCTCAGAAATGTAAAAATATAACTATGATAATTTTAAACTTTTACATATATTTGTGACTTTCTCCAAAAAGGGAAAGATCCCAAATATTTTCAGACATAACACTACTGTATCTGAGGTACTCTACTCTTAAGCAAAGACTTGCTTCTTCATTGAATTAATTTTCAGTGAATTTAGAGCTCTACAGTTCAAAGTTACTTTCTGAAAAGCCATTTCCCAATGTCACAATGACTTTGGCAGATTCATCTTTTGAGCTTCTGTCAGTTATTGAATTTTGAGCAATGAGTTACACTTTTACTTAGAAGTAACAATACTGTATCTTTTCTATGACTTTCCTCATTTTCTAATACACACTGTGGTTTAAACTGCTGTAGTATCTTCCCAATACTGATGACTGACCCAGCACTCTGTGCCCTCCAGAGGGGCAAGGGCCAGCATTTTTATAAGAGATGCAAAACTGTTCGAGCTCTTGAGCAGATGCTTCATTTAATTTCAGTTTTTATTTCAATGGAACAATAGGAGGGCTGACTAAAGTATAAGGACAGTTTGTAGTATTTAAGGGAATGATTAGTACGTGGGGAACAGTGAGAACACCAGAGCATAAACATTAATGTTACATATGAAGTGCAGGCACATATATTCTGGTACTACAGTAAACCTAACTGAGAGAAAGATTCAGCTCATACTAATGGAAACATCTCCACGTTGATTAGCAGCAGGCTTTCTAGGCTCTATTGCCTCTACTAACCTCAGTTCCGCTAACTGTAATGACAGCTTGGACAACCAGTGAAGATAACTAAATTGAGGTGTCTTGATTTGAAATGAAGTGCATTCACTCCAGCTTCTGTGGCAGAAGTTTCTTTTAGATAAAACTCATCTCTCAACAGTGTTTTTATGAAGCTATTTTACTGATCAGCATCAAAATAATTATTATGTTTCCATAAATCATTCTTTCCCTTGCCAAAAAGATATGCTGTGGCTAAGAAAGGTATCTTTGCAAACACAGTATTAAAAAGTACTAACACGAAAAGTTACTATACCTGGTTAAAATTCTGCTGCCTCAAGTAAGTAGTGGCTTTGTTTATTTCCAGATCATTGGCTAACTCTACATAGTGGGAAGCTTTTACCACATCAACACACCTGCAACAGACAGCAAGCCATAAAGTTAAACAGAATGCACATGTGCAAATCCCTCTAAGTTATACACTTTTGCATCTAGTTTGCTTTCCAAACTCAGTTTTTCTTAGCTTATCTTTCTTTACAGAGGCAAAGACCACTTTGATTAAAAATATTTGAGAAAATACTTATATTCATAACCTACCTTAATAACAGTTTCTTTTTTTTTAAGTCAGCTGCCTAAATATCATTTTATTTTTCATCACTGATCAAAACTTGATGTCAAAAACTCACTAAGACAATTTTTCGAACTATTTTCTGTGGCTACATTCCAGAAGGTGGTTTTTCAAAACTCATCTCCTATTGCATATAATACCAAACCCATAAACCTGATTAGTGAACAATCTGTAGAGACTGCAGATTGTGTCCCTGAGTTATGTAATAATAACATAGTCATAATAATAAACCTCTTTCTGGTAATCCCCCAGTTATTTGTGGCTTAGGGTCTTCTGCAAAATGACTGCAGAACAGAATGCAGCAGACAGTTCAGATGGTCATTCACAAACTCCATCTTCCAGAGTTTGATGTGGTGTACTTTAAGCTGCCTGATCATTTGAAACAAGACCTTTACTTATTGTATGCATATACTGTTCTCTCAAACAGTTGGTAATTAAGCACAGTAAATGAACAACTTGCAGGATGCTTCCTAAATCCCTTCCACTATTTTTTTAACTGCCAGAGAGCTGCCTTCTTTCCTTCCAAGAGCTGGCTACATTGCCAGCAGAAGTCTAATGTAATAAACTCCCTGCTGCTGTAATTGGGTCAGCACATGGACAGTGTCTATCCAAAGGCCTTTTATGTTGGAGGAAAAATTGTATTAAAAACTAGCAATTTCTTCTTTCATTACAGATGTCTTTGTGAAGTCTAAAGAAGTTTTCAACTGCTACTACTAACATCTGCAATGAGATCTAACCATCCAACTGTTCTTTATAGAATATGACAGAATAGTCCCAAGATCATGTCACGTTTTAAGTAAGAAGTTATAAAGACTCTTTATCTTCACTTTATTTCTCTAAAGAGAATTAATCTGATTAAAAGCATATTTAATACTCAGAGGACTCATAATAAAAGTTTGTAATCCGAAAAACTAAGCTCAAACTACTGATTAAACTTCTCCACTGGGCTTGAATACCTCAGCCTAAAATAAAAGAGAGTAAATCTCTCTTGATACACACAAAACAATCCCACATATCTCACTGGAACACATATGAGAGTGTGTTACTACATGACAACTATTCTGTGGATAGCACTAAGGAAACAGTATCTGACAACTTTTTCCAGTTTTCCTGAACAAAAAATAAGATACTGAGCAAAAAAATATGACTTACTCATGCTAACAAATTATAAAGCAGCAAGCTAATTTTCACAGGACATGTTTAAGTTCTGGTAATTCAGAATGGCAGAAGTAGTGAAATTATAAGATTATAATGATTATCAAACCATCAAACACCATCTTGTGGACTCTAACTGACAAAACATGTCTGTGTGAGAGATTATTTCACGTTAGCATAAACAGCTTAGTAAATTATAATTATAGGACCTGCAAAATTTGAAAATAATCCTAAGAGGCAAAAAACCCCAGGTAAAGGACAGTCATCTTTTCCCAACAAATGTCTTTCACTACCCAAACACCAAACATGTTAGTAACGTTGTGCCTGCAGATACACAACATTTATTTGTGTGCATATTATTTTCCAATGTTATTAAAACTACAAAAAATATCAAAGTAAGTCCTTATAATAGAAAACTAAAAGTAAGTTTAAAATACATCTTGAAAAAGTCATACAATTCATCTTTATACTGTCAATATAGGAAGTGGGTCTACTTGATTTTGCTTTAAAAACAAGAGTATTCTGCTGTGGGAAATAGCACAGAAACAAAAAGCTAAGCTGTAAACTGAAAAATAAAGTCCAAATGGTAAACTGTATCAGCAGCTTATGCCTATATATACTTGTATAAATGCTTAAGAAATGGTAAATTTTTACATTTATAAATACATAGTTTTTAAATGAAACACAAATAAACCTTTCCTATAAAAATCTGGACTCCAGTGTTTTATATAATGAGTCTGTGGAGTAATGAAAACTTCCTAGGCACCCCAAGTTTTCATTATGCTATCCTCAAACTTACAGAAAAGAGCAGTGAGCATTGTTTTCCATATAGTGTTTGTTTATTGAGATTTTTAAAAGTTTTCAATTTTCAAGTTGAATTTTCAAATTCAACTGAGCTTTTAGAAGCTCTTTTTTGTGAATACAGAACAGTGCAAAATACATATTTAACAGTTGAGTTTCAGTGATAAATTAAATTTTTATCACAGAATAGACTGTAATACTTTGTTTTGTTGTTCTCCATAGCATTACGGAAGCAAACTGTAAATACCCTAGATGCCACATTTGAGATGTGGGGCAGATTGTGTTCCCAAGCTGTTTACATTTGTGAATCTGGTTTCATAACCAGCGCAAGAGACTGACATATAGCTTAGACAAAAAGAAGTTCCACTTGACTCTTACCAGTCATAGCCTACTGCAAAAGATGTCTCAATTACTGGTGCAATCAGTTTAGCAGCAGTCATGATGTAATCCTCTGCCATGGATTTCCTAAGGAAAAAGAAAGCCAAACAAAAACACAACACAAAAATATGAAAGAAATTCTCCACTATTAGGGTGGTCAGGCACTGGAACATGTTGCCCAGAGAAGCTGCGGATGCCCCATCCCTGAAAGTGTTCAAGGCCAGGTTGGATGGAGGTTTGAGCAACCTGGTCTAGTGGAAGGTGTCCCTGCCCACGACAGAGGGGTCAGAAGTACATGATCCTTAAGGTCCTTTTCAATCCAAAACAATCTATGTCATAATTTCAAAAACATGTATAGAAAAAAAACTCCAACAATCCAAATCTTGTTCTTGCTTCTTCCTGCACTCAGGACAATATTAGAAGTCAATCTGACCAGTCTCCTGCTACCTGTATCTTGATACTGCCTTGTATCTTGATTAAGCTCTCAGTTTTTTGTTTTCCTGTTATTGCACACTGTATTTGTATTTTTAAAAAAACTCTAATGCTTCAAGTTTTAAGCAATGTAACCTCTATCATTTGGGGTAGATATCCTACTTTAGTGTAGACACTAAACTGAGTGATCTAACTGGTTCTTTTGAGTGTGTTCTTTCTTAAGAATTATGAGAACACTTTTGTTACAAGAGCTGAGGGCAGGTGAGAGAACCAATAACCTTTCAGGAGCTAAAATCCCAGGCATCACAGTCAAGAAGGAATAGACTCCGCTATTACCTCTCACGTTCCGTTTGACTTATACTGTCATTTTTAATGGCTTCAAGCAGTAAATTCTTATGCAGATCATCCTGAAGGGGGACAAAATAACTGCAAATTATGCCAGTATACAAACATTTTAATTATTATATAGGCAATATGACTGCAAACACAAACTGATGCAAAATACATGTCTATGTCACTTATTTACTTTGCACATTTGAAAAAGCTAGCTTCAGTTTAAAGCAGTTTTCTAACCATAAAATCTGACATCTGGCATTACAATTACTTCAATCCTGTTTTTCTGCTCATGTATGTTGTTACAGCTCATGTTAGAGTCTTAATAAATGTAATTTGTGTCATGTCTATCAGACTGGGAAGGCTGCAAACCACAGTGAGATTACTCTCACACTTAAAAATAAGCATTTGCTGAACTGCAATCAGCAGATGAGGACTTGTGCTACCTTCTCATCACAACAACTCACATGATCATCTTATGATTTCTACCACACATCTCTGGTTAGCTCTGAAAGAAGTAATGCAGGTATGCTAGGTAGCCACCTCTCCCTCACTTATTTGGGAGAGATCATAAATTTATACAAAATAAAGACCAGAAGGAAACTGATCTTTTCTCTCACCTCTTCATAACAAAACAGAATTTGGAATGTCTGTTAAAAATGATAGCTTGCCTATCCTTAGAAATAACTTCTACAGTCTAAAGGTTTTCTTTCAATGAATGATCTTACAGAGTCTTCAGTTAATTCAAGGGTTTAATGATCCTTACTGTTACATAATTTCCAATATAATAAACTATATAAAATATATTAAAATATACATTATCAATAAATATAAATCTATATCCTTCATATAGTAAATTTTATTTGCTTATGCTACAACAATAGGAAGCAACAGCTACTCTTAAGCTGCAAACAGTTTGAAGATCAATTATGTATTTGATCTTTAGGACTGAAAATGGAAGCTTTGTGTCACTGAAAACAAGATTGCTACGACAGGACCTTTTTAAGAGGGACCCACCCTAAATCTATTAATTACTTTTTCCTGTTTTTAGCATCATAAGCTGCTGGTTTCACAGTACAAAGGAAGCCCAGTTTCCAACAAAGTCTAATAAACTAAAATAAGCACCTGTAAATGTCACTAGAATTTTCTTCTGTAAAATAGCACTATAGTATTACAAGTTTTACTAGCACTCATTTGAGAAAACTTGGATTACTTTACTCACATTTTATCTTATAAATATTGTATCAAAATTTTATATAAATGATGAGGGTAAAGCAGTAAGTGAGCTATGTAAGTAAGGACAGATGAATTTCAAAAGATGATTGTGAAGATAATGGTGTGGTGTGGATTTTATGTACATCATATCTTTTGAGGAAGAAGGGATGTGAATGTTCTCTCATTATTTTACACTTCAGTACTGTCACACTAGATTCATGTTGGTAAAAAGAGTTATTTTAGACAGCTAAATGCACATCAATTTACATATTCAGTACAGTCCAACCATTCAATCTCTCTCCCTCTGTCCCAATTTACTATATAAAGATACAGTTTATTTTTTTCAAACTTACATTTAGTGAAATGTATTTGTCATCATAATCCACTTCCAATGGAACTGCAATCAGTTTTTTGAAGGCTTTCTTCATTTGCTCACCATTTCCAATAGCAAAATAACATAGGATCAAGTTGAAGCCTGCCTTCAAGTTTGGGGATATGCTCATTATGTCTTCAAATGAAGAAATGGCATCAACATATTGGCCGGTTTTAATAAATGCAACTCCGATATTTTCCATTATTTTCATCCTAAGTAAAGAAATCAGGATTAGATTATATTTTTGACTCCCAAATCATATTGTATACAAGACCTCTATTTCATAACCAGGCCTCCTCAAAGAAACTCACCTCATCTTTTTGTGGGCACTGGTAATCTGGTCTAGAGCCATACGGTAGAATTTGATAGCTTTGGAATAGTTCCGCTGTTTTAAATATATATTTCCCATATTTACCTTCAGTATACCTATCAAAAGAAGTCAGTGAGTTACAACATTTTTAAATTGTTCCAAAGTGACAGGGTAGAACAACTTCTGAAAAAAATTTGTCTTCATTACAGAATACCAATGTCCCTTTAAAGCAGAACTACACAGAATTGCCATCTGTGAATTTCACACAGGAGAAAATGAAGTAGTGATGAAACCTAGAATAGAAATATCATATAAAATGTATTCTGGCTATGAACGGAAGGATGAGGTAGAGATTATTTATAGTGCTCTCCAGGAAGACAGTTGCAAATAAGTATCTCTGGGAAAAGTGCACTGTAGGAGTCTCAAAGATGTGAAAAACACTAAAAGAATCTTTCAGGAGGGAAAAGCCAAATCAAAAGAGAAAAGATTAGTATCAGAGCAGACAACACAGTGTGTGTGGTGTGAGAAAATTACAGATTTGGCTTTATGTTTAGCTTAGCCTATGGAAAGAAAAGACTTTGTGAGTCAGTATAGCTTAATGTGGTTTGGCCCGCCAAGTCAGAGACAGTGAGTATCTGTTGTCCACTCTGACTTGCTGACTCTGAGGGCTGAGATCTCTGTGAATCAACAGCATTGCAGACGCAGCCCTCATTTTGAATGCCTGACTCCCAATTTTAATCCACCTTGGAATATAACCTACCTCCATTGGTGAACATCTTATTCTTTACTATAACTTGGTAAGTAGTCAGTGCTTCGGCATACATTTCATTAGCAGCATACTGACTGGCCAGATTGAGAAGAACCTGTAGGAAATTGGAATTACAGGTACAATAAAATACATTGTCCTCTCAACAGTAACATACCTGAACTCATAATAGATAATTTCAAATTAATTTTAATTCGGAAGCATTGTTGCTACCAGTTTCAAGCTTCCCTTCTCATGTGCCATTGTTCTTGCACATCGACATAGAGGAAACAAGTCTGCTTATTCTAGATTAATTCTTTTATTTTTGTAGATAAATAACTACCATTTAAAGTCATACTGGGTGAGCCTTAGAAATAAGTAAACACAATACTATAATACAAGGTTATTAACAAATAAAAGATAATGCTCAGAAACCTGTGTGCAATATACTGCATGTGGAAAATGGTCCTGCTGCCTGTGGTCACTCAGTTTAGGAAGAGAGTTTTTCTAAATTTCTGTTCCAAAACACAAGATCTATTGGTGTCACGTAAAATACTTCCACATTTTTTCCCCAGCTGTACCCCGACCTTCACGGTAAAATATATCACTAGGTCTGCCTAATTCAATAAACTAGTTGTTAATAGTTGTCTCCACAGCACAGCCTGTGGTACAACTTTAAATACCCCTCAAGTATTTTTATGCGTGTTGTATCCTTTTTTTTTAAATAAAAAAAGGCTACTATTAATTTGGAAAACAGAATTTAAATCTAGACACCTGCTTTAAGATTCAAGAATATTACTATAACCTATTTCATGTAATACATTCTCTGTCAAGTTACTGTTCAATTCAAAGGCTGTGTCTGATCTTTCCTGTTTTCTTCTCTTGGCATGTTACATTTTCTAGACTATTTATTTTTGAAGTACAGGGGTTTTATCTGTTATGTTTTGATATGCAAGTTTTGCATGTGAGCAGACAGCTGGAGTAGATATTCATGGGCACCCTTCTCCACTTAGATTGCCTGAGAGTAGACTCGATGACATAAATGGATCTTCTCTGGTACACTGCTAGGAGCATTACAACACACACACACTCTTCAGGAAACACTGAAGTATCTGTTCAGAAGGCTTTTTAGCAACATTTCACTCATTGAAGATTTCTATGCACTTACTGAGTAAGTAAGGTCTAAGTTGATATTTTCTGGAGGAGCAATTTGTTCACGTTGTCTCAACAATTCTCTTTCCTGTCTTCCAGCCTCTTTTGCTTTTTCCAGAGCCTTAAACAAAATACTAGAATTTAACAGTGCCTTGAATCTTACTGACTCAAGGTGACAAAAATATATTCAGAACAAGTATGAAGAGAATATACTCATGTCTATTTTCTTTAGATGCACAGACTGTACCAAATGCCTGAAAAATGGCACTATAACCCACAAAAAGGTGTGACTTTGCAATAAGCAGACAGTCTACTTAGCTGTATAATTTTAGAGAAGTACAGTCACACACATACATATGCCATAAACATTAGATTACGGTGCTCCTAGAAGATTATTCTACTTGTATTAATCATAGGAAGTGCACAGAAATCGGGGAGGGGGGGAGAGGGGGAAGGGGCAAAAAAAAAAAAAAGGGAGTAATTACTGCAGAACCCCAGTGCAGGACACTGTTGGAAGGAAGAAAGCGAAGGCAGGAAATAAACATGCATGTTACAAACATACAAAGGTATGCTGGACATGCACCTTGACTAATTTTTGATGCTGGTAAACTGCTTTCCCTTTTTATCTATCCGCAGTGGTACCTCACGTGCACATATCTGATTATAATCCTGTGCAGACTGGTGTCAAGACGCTTTGCACACGTAATGCCAAGTGCCATTAGCAGTCCTGTATGTCCCCACAAGGGCACAATGATTAAGAAAGTAATGGTTACCACTCCAGGTAGTGATTTGGCAACCAGCAGTGAAGGAAGTACTTCAAGGGACAGCTTGATTCTTAGTTCTTATCAGGGAAGGCAAATCCAGCTTGACTCTTTTATACATAATGAGCTGGCAACTTTGATGACTTTTGCAGAAAAATGAATATTCTGCTGGACTTGTGAGAAACTAACAAAACATCCTAGAGTACCCTCGGAATGGTCTGGTATAATCTACATATGAAACAACCTTTTGACATCAAAAAACAAAGAACATTCTTGATGATATATGCAAGGGGCTCAGAAAAATTAACAAAACAATCTGGCTCATCTCCTAGTGAAGGTGAAATTCAGACATTATAACAGAAATACATTAGGATAGGTCTGTAAGGATACTTTTCCTAAATGAACATAAAAAATGGATAGACATCTTTCATATTCTCTGATCAGAAGCTAGCAGCAGCAGGGAAAAAAGTGTTATTACAAAAGGATCTTTGTCAGCTTGAATGGTGGCCCACTACACCCTAAACACTAGACCTGAGTCCCACTTTGAGACTCATAGTTTTGCTATTAGAAGCCTTCTTGTTTGCTACCCAGGAAAGCAAACTCCCTATGCTGTGGACTCCTCGGAGAAGATATGCTAAGTGAAATCCTCTCCAAAGAAACTATCAGGCTATTAGCTCAACACATAATCCAAAAATCATTGTGAAGGAGGATAGCTGACGTAGCCCAGTATTCCAGATGATTGTCCTACTTAGTGTGAGCATAAAGGGAGTCCTCACACAGTACAGTATCATCCTGACATCAGAACTGTCTAGGCTGACCGGTCACTATCAAGATGATCAGTGTACAGTCTTGTCTTAATTTGATTAGGATCAATGGAAATGCTGCACAAACTGAAGAAAGGCATATGCCAGAGAAACAGGAATGCATTCAGAGATCTGGAACAGATTTTTTTCTCAAAAGCAATAGATACAATGCTTCTTTGTAACAGTCGAAAAACAAAAAGGAATGTCACCAATCCTGAAACAGATCTCAAGACAGTTAGAATCTTCCAATCGTAGTCTAATACTCTGTATTTGAAATTATTCACTCTGCACAAGACAAAATCATTGATGAGAGAAGTATGTTCTTGCTGTACTAGTTCCAAAGGTAATCTAGTGTCTTAGAGAGAGAAAAAACCCTGAAATCTGGAACCCTTCTTAATAAAACACCTGATGTTTTTCTACAAAGGGCAGATCCTGCCACTGTAGCATGGATTATCTCATCTTCAGGAGGCCTGAAACAGGCCAAGAAAGAATCACTACTTAAGAAATCTGCCAAATGCAGATAAAATTGTAAGGATAACGTGTCTGATAAGAAGCATCACACAGGCCTTGCATAAAAGAGCTAAGGAGGCTTTCACTGTGTGTGGAGAGCACTAGGCAACATAAAGTCCCTTCAAACAAGAACGTTCTGACTGTCACTGGGTGCAGTGTGGCTACTGAGAGCTGAATGAATTGCAGATCTCTATGCAAGACAAAGACATCTGTAAAAAGATGATTTACCAATAGATGGACTGCAAACCTCAACAACAGATACAGCACATCCATAGTAACCTTCAACCATTTCTAGGAACTGTTTAGAAAAGTCCTAGTTAGCCTGAGCCAAAACTGTGCCAGTATGATTAATTGATCAGACCCATTTGAAGAGGTCAATGGAGAGAGTAACAGGAAATCCTAACAAATGCATAAGCCAGAAATAAAAAAAAGCTCCTACCTTTTCTTTGGTAATACAAGGTACCACTAGACTAGAAGGGTCATAACAAAGTTAGAATTAAGACGATTTTCCTCATTTTAAATGTTTGAATGTCAGTAAGTTTGAAACACCTAACTATATACAAACTGTTCTTCACACACCAGCAAAGTGAAGTGAAATCCAGAAAAATTACCAATTTCAAGTCTCCACAGCTATTGGCAATGCAGCTTTCTTCAACCAGTTCATTCACTTTTTTTTCCAACTGCCTCATCCTCTCTTCTAGACTAAAAAAAAATTCAAACAATAAAAGGATTCACACTAGTAACATAACTGCGAACACCAAGCTTTTACATGTAACTCAATTTTTCTACATCTTACTCAAAAAAACAGAATAGTGATGTCACATGTCACAACTAACTGGTTTTCCCATCAAAGAAAATATCTGAAACTATGCCCAAAGAAAATCCTCCAAAGACATCACATTCACACTTTCAATTTGAGAACAGAAACCTAAGAAAACATAAATCCTCTTAAGAGAACAATACAGACAGGCAAAATTCATTAATTCAATTTATTCAGGAGAAGCAGCAAAAGAACAGATCAGCTTTCAAATCAAACACCTACTGAAATGAAATATCACATTAAAAACAATTAATTGAACCCATATTTGCATAGATAACTCCAAAGTGTTGCTTGCAAATGTAGGTTATAAAAAAAAGTTGTTATTCATCTAGATTTTTTTCCTCTGCTAAATAATGAAACATTTCAGTAGGATTTCCTGTTCCTATATAGTTACAATCTGATCCCGTCAGATCTTGGATGCTCAGCAGGGTCAGCCCCGGTCAGTACCAGGCGCTGTAGACAGTCCCGAGGATTTCACTGTCACTGTCCAAGCTCGCTCGGCCATGGCAAATGGACCTTAGGACTTAAACGGTGGGGCCAGTTCTGCGCACGCTGTGCCTCACCTAAAAAATCCACTGCACAGGCTGGAAGGGCACACCCATGTGGGGAGAGCCCTTCCCAAGATCTTCATTCATGAAGTCTGGCCATTATTATTATATTATAGCTACATTTGGGGAATACAACTTTTGTATTGTAAAGCTCAACAACATTTTCTGAGTGAACTCCACAACATTTGCACTGGTGTGCATAATTGTTTGTGGCATTATTCCACAAAGTTAAGAGTTTGGCCCCTCAAGGTTTCATAACTGCCTGGATGTTTTTGAACTCTGTGTATGGTTGGCTTTCTGTTGCCGTTAATGCTTTGAAATAATTTAATCCAAAACAGAACAAACCTGTCTGAATTTTTCTTTTCCAGAGGTGGAGCAGGACCTCTTGCGTGGCCAAGAGGATCAAATGAAGAACCTGCAAAATTAACAGTGTACTGAAAATTGCAAAATAACATCTCCCTGGTGCAGCTGGCAATTTCTACAATCCATACCTCTCATAGCTGCCTTAGTGTAACCTGCAGCTTGCACTGCTGTCATCGGTCGAGAAACCCCATCCTCAAACAAAGAAGATATATTAAAATAATCTTACTAAAAATTATATTGTGGACAATACAGACATCATTATACGTCTTTATAGATATATTTTTATATATTTTATTATTTATATATAATTATGTACTACAAAACATTTAAATACAAAAATCAGTTGCTAACATCTCACTAAATTGAATATTTAAAATGTTGCAGTATTTAAGCAATAAAAATCTTTTAAATACTTGTATCAAACACTTATCAAAAAACATCCATTGTTCCAAATTAATAAATAAAAAATGTATATATTAAGACTTTTACCTGTATACCTCCTGTCATTGGTCTTCCCATAGATGAAGGTAAAGATGCCTTTGGCTACAAAAACAAGTAAATTCTTTGAAACTGCCATTCACAAAGCATAAGAAGCCTACGTACAATCTTCTCAACACTGACGTTTAAAAGCTGAGCCCTCACGTAAGTTCACAGTAAAGTTCCCATTTATGTGATTCATAAGCAATATACTGCAAGGGCCTGACAGACTAAAAGATGCTGAACACTTTTGTCAGCACAAATTTGCAGTAATGGTTTTATGTCTTTGGATATTTCTGTCAACTCTTTCATAAAGAAGTACACAGAAAATTATCTGAGGCAGCAGTACATTCAATTTTTAAATTATTGAAATTACTATCTCTAAATGAACAAGTAATTTACACAAAATACTTCAGTATTTTATTTTTTGGTAAATGCCACTTTCATTAGGGATACAACAGAACAAAAACCTACCCCAAATCCAGTAGCTGAAGGTCTTGAACTTGATGTGCCAGGAATTTTGGCTGTTACCTGGGAGGGAAAAAAAAACCTCAAACAAAAATCCTCCATCAATTAACAACCATATGTGTCATTAGTCTTTATATATAAGTTCTATACTGATTTCATGGAAATAATGCTCCAATTGTTACAGAAAGGATTCTCACTGCAGAACCAGAATATTCTGGCAAAGTAGTAACATGATCAGACAGTTCCAGCTCTTCTTTAGGCATACAGTGTGTACTTCTAAAATGCAGGTACCAACTTTATATTTGGTTTTGAAAACTAATGCAAGATTAAGTCAAAGCTAGATGGAAATAAGGGAATCAATGTCAATTACATTAATATGGAGGAAAAAGTTATCAGATTAATAACACATGATTTTCTAAATCCCACTGTCTAGTATATATATTTAGCCTTGTAACTGTATGTCAGAGCCAGTAATTCTGTGTTTGGAATCTTAAAAAAAAAAGTCCTTTAAGAGGGTATCACTTTGCTCCTGAACAAGGCTTTACCTCATTTTACCAAACAGGAATGCATATTTTCAACCAAAGTTCCTTGTTTGCTCTAGAATAGCTCCAGAACTTAATGGAACTCATGGTCTGCTAATCATTTACTTATTTTTCATATAAATGACTAAAGCCTGTATCTTCATGTTAGTGGTAGACAAGGAAAAGAAAAAGATAAGAGATTCCCAAGGTGCGTTTGCCTCAGTGCCAAAGCTGGAGCTAAGGCTCTAGAGAAGCTCTACATTATTGAAATGTATTTTCAAAGGTACTTTACAGGGGGTCTTCTTCCATGGCTTGTTCTTGCTGCCTGTTGAAAACCTACATCATTTTCTAAATCCTAGAAAAGATAAAATAAAAACATCAACTCTTTTAAAATGATAATACCCAAAGCCACAATTACAGAATTTTCGGACTACTAAAAGCAGATAGGTAAAAATACAGTAATTCTTCCCAAAATACCTGACCCCAAGAAAAGTGAACAACAGGTTTTACTGACATTAAATTACAATGACATTATTTGTCTATCTTTTTTTTGTATTTTAGATTAGGAAATGTTAAAACTCATTATTCTCTGGAAAATAAAAACACACTGAGGATGCAGAGCTGAAGTAATAAAATATAACACAAAATTTTATTTCCATCCACATGTTTACTACTCACGCTATTTCTGAATTTTAACATGAACACCTGCCATCCCAATACATTAAGACATCTCGTGTCCCTCAGGTCATGCTGCAACTCCCAAGAATTTGGCATTGGGATTTCACACGAGATGCCATGTCTAGTGGGTTTATATGAAATGAGTCCATTGTTGTTCCAACTACACCACACCAGTGGTTACCAGAAAGTGGTCTGGAGGGCTATCTTAAGACATCTCAAATGCTCTACTGATTGCACAGAGACTGACAGGATTCCATTCCTCTGTGGGCTCCTCTAGCAGCAGCACAGCAAGAGATCAGTGACCAGGCCCAGCGAGTGGCCTCTTTTGTCAGAAAACTTGTTGCTGCACACAATCTGGGAAACATCACATTAAATGTGCCTACAAATAACTCAAAGTTTATACTTCATAAATTCTAACCATTGCAGCCCATTAGATGTATGCAAAGACTTTGCTGGAATAGAAAACTATCAAAGAATTAACTATTCAAAAAGATCCTGGCAAAGCATTGTATGTTTCTTGCTAAATAAAGTAAATTTCACTTCAAAGCAGTAGTAAACTTGTACATTGTTGTACCTACAAGTTCCTGTCTTGTACTTCTAAATTCTACATATGGGAGAGTTGGAAAACAGCAAATATTTTTACCTCTGTGTCAAACATGGGATTATAATCATTGTAGCCAGAATAGAGATCATCTTCATCGTTCTCAGGAGCCAGACGCACATTTTGCATCATTTTCCTGTGAACCATTTAACATGCCAAATGTTATCATAAATGGTTTTACACAAATCTTAAAAAATGCAAAATACAAACATAAGGTTTACAAGTTCAAAAGAGCTAGGACTCGGCCAGAAACAGTATTAAATGGCAACATTTCATATAATTCTATTTTGTTTGCACTTACACCAGTTATGAAAACTGTTTAAAATATATTTATCATTAGAACTAAACGATCATGACAAGTAATTGTATTACTACTTCTCGAATGGTATCTCTCCATTGTCAGCTAATTCAGGTTTAAGATAACTCTCTTCTAAAGTTTGTCTTTATTAGGGCAAACCAGTTAAGTCTAACGAAAGACATCTCCTCTAGCCTCAAACCTTCTTTCACACGTCCTCAAATAAACACAGCCAAAGCTATCGAGATACGAAGATATGAAGAATGCTGCAGAAAGAATCCATCATACATGAAGAATGCTGCATATAGATGGCAAAGCCAAAACGCTGTTTAGAAGCCAGCATTAAAGCAGCCCGCGTTCCAAAGCCTCTTTTGACAAACACACTGGTGGCCTTTCCCTCACGGAGCACAGACGCTAAAGGAGGTCTCTTTTTGCCTGGCTACTTGTTTTCCTAACAATCTTAGGAACGCAGCGCCTGATTTCGTCAGTAACATGAAGTACATGCCCTTCAGCAAGCCAGCCTCAGCCCGGACGAAGTGCACGGTCCCTCTCCGGCAGCAGCAGGAGGAGCAGGAGGAGGAGGAGGAGGAGGAGGAGAAGGAGGATGTTCCCCACCGCTGCGCGGAGCCTCGGCGAGGGCGGGAGGGCGGGCGGCTCCGGGCCCCCGCAGGGCAGCTCCCCGGGCTCCCCGCGCCGACGGCGGCCGGACGGCGTCGCTCCGGGACACGGCGGCGGTCCCCGCATGCACCGCGGGCCCGGTGGGCGGGGGCTGTCGTGAGGGGCGGGGCCTGCCCTGAGGGGCCCCGGCGCTCGCACTGTGGCACGGCTGCGTCCAGATGAGCGGGCTATACGGATTGCTTCCACTTTCCACGTAAGATGGAGGTCTTTATTTGAATGCTTCATTCATCACGCCAATATTTTAAGGAAGAATTGCTTTGCTATAATCTGTTACAGTTGAAGATACTCGATATTTCAGAGAACTGCTGCCCTGTGAGGCTTGTGAGGTGCTGCCACAGGTTGCCCTGGGTGTCAGATCATCCGTATTTCCAAGATGAGAGCCTGTGTGCTAAGGAATAAAAGTTGTGTCATGTGATGAACGTACAAATAAACTTTGTTTCCTCCTCTGCTTTTCTTGTCTTACGGAAGAGGAACACAAAATAGCTGTGAAGGATGGCGGGCTCGTGAGACTGCCTGCCTTTGTCCACGGGGTAAGGAAAACAACCTGAGAGCATTCACTTCCTGAGCTCCAAACTATTGCTGGCACGTGCCCTCTGGAGCACAGCAGGACTCCACAGCAGAGGTGGCTCTCAGGCCAGCACCTCTGGGCAGAGACCTCATCACAGTCACCACTCACTCTGAGGGTGCTCAGCCACACCATTTCTCCCAACAAACGGAGAAATCTGTTCTTAAAACCGAAAGGCTCAATCGGAAAAAAAAAAAAAAGTTGTTAACGTTTCCCCTATGCCAGTCTCAGAAACTAAATAAAAAATTAAAATCCCTAATGTCTTAGAAAAAGATGATTCCTTCTGCCATTTTTACTACTTCCTCTTGGCATTTTGAGAGCCGTGACAAATGTCAGCTGATTTTCTCACAGCAAATCATGATACTATGGGGAAAGTTTCACGTGCCTAAACGGGAAACAGAATAGAGCAGGGATCTCTGAACAAGCCTATAGCATTTTTGAGAGAGAAAATATTTTATGAGACCAATTGTAACCTACCCCTACTGCCTTATGCTAATGGTATAAAAAGGCTGCAAATACAATATACAGTACAGAGTCAGTCAGAACACCCTCTTTATGGTCAGGGACCATGCGCATTATGCAATGTCAGGGCCTTCTGCTGCTCACCTTTCAGCCTCAAAGTCCTTTCTGAAGAGATAAGGTGCAGAGGATATGAGTGAAAGGTCTTTCTAGTCTGACTCCCATCACGAGAAACAAAGATAACATAAAGAAGTATTAAGACATTATCACTTCTTGCATTAACCTGTTCACGGTCCGTGTATGAACCACTTTCACATAGAAACTTCAGACTTCAGACCTTTGGACATGTGAATCTTTATACCTGAGGTTTCTGGAGTACAACTATTTTGCATAATAACACACTTAAGGTGGGGAAAATTTTCAGGTGCATTACTTACCACAAGTTACGAACTTCAGCACAAGAAATATATACATTTATAGGCCCCCTTTTTCTGCCTGTGACTTCTCATACATAATTGAGCCTATGGTTTTTAGATTTCCTCCTTGTCCCCAGACGCATCAAGATGTATCCCAGTGGTAGGTAGATTCTGTGGCAAGAGCCCTAGTTCTGCCATATAGCTTGTCCATATCAGGGACCTGGGCATACTTCTGCCCAGGACTATTCTGATGTTTCAGCCCAAGTATCTAGGGCAGTGGAGAGAAGGCACTATGTTAAGTAGGCAGTGCATCTACTTTGTAAATGAGATGGTGCCAAGGCACCACTGGAATCTGACCATGTTCATGTTGTCAAATTTTCTTACACTCCAAAACTGCGTGTATACACTTAAACCAGTTATTGGAAGTGGTCCCTGGCCTGTATGGACTCTCACCAAACTGGGAATTATATTGGAGAATGGTAACCAGCCAACACTAAATTGGGCTATTTTGACCTCAGAGACACATAGCTCCAGCACCCTTACTGCATGTTGCCTACACTGCTGGAGTGTGCATCAGTGGCCAGGAGGTCTTTAGGCCTTGTAGTCCAGCTATTACTTTGGACATCCTCAAAACAACATGAGAGTCTCAACAGACTTTTTTCATGTTTCTAAAAGCTGTGTCAGTGTACGATTTTTTTTTCTGGTGCTACGAAGTATAAAAATGCATGAAATTTTAACAGAAACCCTCAGGATCCTTTGTGGCAACATGGGACCTTACTCATGGGCTGTGATTATAAGACATGATCCAACAAGTTGATGCTACAGGGGGAAACCCGGTAATGATATAAGACAATGTATTTGTCTTTTTGTTTTGGCTAAATCCAGAGGGCAAGCTGGAACGTGAAGCTGCCAAAAAGCAATGTAGTAAGTTTAGTATACAGTCCAAGTAACACTGTATGCTGTGAATTCCTGATCATTTTAAATTGGATTAAGTCAGCAGAGTCACTAAATGAAGTTGTCCCATTCTTTTCCCACCTTCTGATTTTCATCCTTGCCTCACATCAATCCTCTAACTGGCATCAAGTTATACACTTGTGCAGCTCAAGCAAACTGCAGATCTGATGAGGTGCCATAGTCCATGACCAAATGAATGTACTTTCTGGTTGCTCTGGTGAGCAAGTAATGTATTAAACAGGTCTAATACTTAACAAATGTGAACTATGCCTCTGTTTTCATCCCATGCTAAAAACTCAGGCTAAGACCCTCGATATTTTAAAAACATACAATTTCTTTATTTTCTCCAAGGGGGGATTCACACCTCCTTCATATTCTGCCTCCCTGTGACTCACAGTTAACCCGACTTGTTTCCCCTCACTTATTACATGGCCCTTTTATACCACACTGCTCCTGCCTTGCAGTAAACCCACCTGTCCCTGGCCAGTAGCAGATTTCAGCTTCGCACATGGGACAGCAGAGGTTTCTGCTCCATAGAAATAGACTAAAACATGGAAGGATCAACTATGCAGCTCCCAACACAAGTTAAATCTTCTCCTCCTGCTTTTGGACTTGGAAGAAAGAATTTATATGCTGGTGGGCGCATATTTGCTCCCCTTGGGCCTCTCCTGCTGCCAACACAAGCCGTACTTTTCATTCCCTAATGGAGCCCAGGTCCTTTCACCATACTATTGGTTGGTTATAGTTTTTTGGTGTTTCTGGTCTTATGGCACTTTCTGTCGTTCCCATGTGAATTGCAGAAGAGAGAGGAGAATCCCTGTCACCTTCTTGTGGACACTGCAAGTACTGGGCTAAAAACTGTTATGCTAGTACACAAAAATTAACCTTGTGCTTTGTTTTTAAAACATATTTTCTTCCCTTGACTTACAATTCTGATAATTTAATTATTTATATTTTCCTTTCTTTCTCTCTCTCCTATTCTATTTGGACTTATCAGTGTGTCTGGTCACCATAAACAATGGGGAATATGGCAGCTGTCCTGTCATACCCTAATTGTGACTAAGTAGTGCAGAGCTATGTGGCTTTGTTGCTAATATATGAATAACAATAATGATATAGTTCAGATTTTATTGCCACAGACTTGTTTTGTTCACCCGCAGAACATAAAGGCCCTGTAATTGCTTTTATCATGACTGTGATTAGCTCTCATACCGGCTTAGTAACACTCCTGAACAGTTTAACTGAACTTTTAATTTGGCTTTGGCAAGACAAAGGTCTTTGTGTTTAGAACATGTGCCAAGTCAAGCCATTTTCAATTAGCCTTCGAAGGAGCAAAATTGGTACTTGCTAAAATCCTAAAATGCTGCTTTCTACACCAGCCTATGCAAACCCTAAGCAGCAGAACTGGCACAGAATCCTGCACTCTTATATCTCACTGCCTTAAATCTTCCCATGGCCCAGTAAGATCCACCTTGCTCCACTAATATTCCCAGCTAGTGGCATGTTTCAGGTTACGTGGGTGGTATTGAGGTCAGGAAGTCAAGGAGATAGTTTGGTTTTCCACCTGCTACCTGTTGAGTGGTATTCACGAAGCCTTTAGGAATTTATACTTTTGAGATCTGTCTCCTTGTTGAATGTAATTGGAATTAGCAAAGTGCCAGCAAGGGGGACAGATTGAACCAAGTGATTATGTTGGCCTTTTATTTTTTTTCTTCGAAGCTAGAAGAAATGATAGCTGAACAAAGGTTCACTGAACTTTGTCAGTAACTACCAAAGCTTTATTCTGGGAGCAAAGGTATTAAGTTGCTGCTGAATTTTTTATTTTTTTTTCAGAAAGCCAGAAATACAGGAGAACTTCTAAGTGTTTCTCAGCTATATTAAGAGTACAGTAATATAATCTTTGATAATAAGTAAGCACTTAAAATGCTAAATTTTGTTTCTTTTCAGGAACATCTAGCGTGATTATAGAGCAGTATTCAGATGAGCAGGAACTGTGCCAAACTGGAAAAAGTGAGAAATGCAGCACGCCAACCGGAACAGTACATGTTACAGCACAGCATGTCACATTTTGGCAAGACTTTTAAAAGATTTTGTATGAAAATCAAGGGCGGCAAAAAAGAAACTAATTCAGAATTCGATGACAAATCACTTTTAAGAACAATAATGCCTTGCTTAATGTGAAAAACCATGGAGCTGCTTTCAAATTAGAACTTTCCTCATTTGTGCCCTTGTCGAAAACTACGCGCTTTGATGCGCTCCAGAACTATCGCTACCCTCGGTAGGGGCGGGAGCTGGGGGCGGGATCTCCCGCGAACCGGTCGGGGGCGCCCCCGGCACGGCCACGCCCCCCGGCCCCGCCCCGCCCCGCCCTCCCATTGGCCCGGGCCGCCGATGGGCGGGGCCGAGCGGCGCGGGGCCAATGGGCGGCCGCGACATGGCGGGAGCGGCGGGTGGGGGCGCGCAAGGCGGGGGTGTCTCCGGCGGGGCGGCGCGGGGTGGGTGCCGTGCCGGCAGGGCGGCGCGGGGCGGGGGCGGCGCAGGCAGCTATTCCCGCAGCTCGTCCCGCAGCGCCCGGCAGCAGCCATGGAGCTCCCGCAGGTTGCCATCATCGGCAGGTAACGCCCCTCCTCCCTTGCGGGTGGGAGCAGCCCCCGGCGCCCGCCGGCTCTGGGGACGGATACCCGCGGCGTGCCGAGGGGCTCGGACGCCGGCACGGCACGGCCCGGCCCGCGGGCCGGTGGGCTTGGAGTCTCAGCGGCGGGTACGGCCCTGCCTCAGCTGTCCCCGGGTGCCGGCTTGGGGCAGTCGTGGGTTTTGGCCAGCTGCGGGGTCGTGCTTCTGCTGGATCTCGGGAACCAGGCGGGGATGCACCTGTTTGGCTCCTCGGAGTGTCTGTGCTTAACTTACTGACAGCTCTGTGCTGCATTAAAACAAGCAGCAAACAAACATCCGTAGCATCGCTACCGAAGTAAGTCACCGTCCAGGTGTGAAAGACTGCTGGCCTTTTTCATTGCAGTGCTTTAGTGCAAGAGGAGTGGAGAAATCCAAGCACAGCTTTAACGTCCTGTTTGTCAACTGTGTCAAGAAGCTTCTAGGTTCCTCTCAGACGCTCCTGAAGTAATACTTAATTGACACAAGATACTGCAATATTTCTGGCTTGTGTGGGAATGCATTGTTTCATTCTCTCATTGAGCTGAACCTGAAGCCCTTGAACAGTGGTGTGGAGTGGAGAGAAAACACGTGCCGAACAGTAGCAGTCCCCTATGCACCACTGTACCTTGGTGTACAAGTGTGGTTTGCAGCAAACGTCACTAGCAAGACCAAGCCTCAGGATGTGAGTCTCGATTCTGTTGTGTGATACTGACAAAAGTAGCTCTTACTGTTGGCATTTGGGAAACTTTTATTCCCTATACGTGTGTATGAAGGGTTGGGAGAGCTGGGCTTTTGCTTCCTGTGGCTGCTGTGGAACATTGCACTGAAGGCAGAAAACCTGTTTCTGGTAGCACCCACAGAAGTTTTGTGAGCAGATCTGGTCCTTAAGACCTTATCTATCACTGGACCCAAAATGACAGTGCTTAAAAAAGCACTGTCTTGGGGGGGATCAAATATGCTAGCATGAAGTTACAATGATGCTGTGGTGTACAATGATGTGACAGTGCAGGATTGATACCTACCATCAACTTATTTTGTGTTCTCTGTAGTTCAAAAGAAAAGTCCCATGATCCTAAAGACCTGTACTGAAGTGAAATAAACTTTTGGTCATCAAACACTGTTTTAAGGAAACTTAATTTAAGAGTGCAATTTAGAGAGATGATGCAAGTTTATAAAGATATTGGCAGCTCAGATATGCTTGTTTAAGGTTTAAGTGATCCAAATGCTTTCATTTTATAAATTCTTGTTTGCCAGGTGGCTAAGCAGCTAACAAACCTTGACCATACCTTACCTGTTCCATAAGTTTGTTCTGTAGAGAACTGATGAAATTTGGGCTTACTCCAGTGAAGTTGTGTGGTTTTACTTTTACTTTTAAATGTATGTTTTGAGTGAGACCTTACTGTCTGCTTAACAGCACTAAATGTAAAGCTTCACTTTTTGTTTTGGTCCCAATTATTTCTACTGATTCCTGCTATTTCCTGAAGCTTCCTGTTTTGATCCTTTTTAAAAATACATACTTAAACCAAAGCCTGAACATGTTCCTGTTTTCTCTTCCTTCTTTTCTCATCTGTTCTGCTGCTTTATCTCTGACTTTTGCTCCCCTTTTAATCTTTTATTGATACCCCAGTGGCCTTGCATTTTCCAGTTGTCAGAGATCACTGAAGTTTAAAGCTGCAAATACAGTGGTCTTGGAAATGACAAGAAATGCATGTAATTACAAAAAAACCCCACTGAAATGGTCATGAGTATGGAGTTGTGATCTTATCTCTATGATCGAATTTTTTTAAATTTTTTAAAAATTTTTTTTATAATCTCAAGTTACTTACGCTTGTGACACCATGCCTCGAGGCTTCCATTTGAACATGCTGATGTCTGCTATACCTCTAAGTTAACACCTGCATTGCTTCAAGAGACTTAAAAAATTGCCTGTTACTATGTTTCCTCTGTGTATTGCTGAGCAATGTGATTTAACCAAATGGTGCAGTCAGACTGTTCGTGTGTGTCCGTCATGGTAAACTGCTTCATCTAAAAATGAAGGTAGTGCTAGACGTGGCTAGATGGAAAAGTAGTATCAAACCCATGGTTAGTTGAGGGTTTTTTCCATTTTCATGTGCTTATGGTACTTTCCAAATTGCTGAGGGCCTGTGACTTCAGTAGCTGTTAGAGGCATTTGTTTCTTATCAATACCAACTGATTTTTTTAATCAAATATTGAAGAGATCAAGCTCTTGAATTTCCTTTTGCAATGCTTGCAAGATGTCCTTCCCTCAAGTAAATGCTGGTTTATGAATTGGCTGATACTTATTCTTTTTTCCTTTCAGCGGACTCATTGGTCGCAGCTGGGCCATGGTGTTTGCTGCTGGAGGCTTCAAAGTGAAACTTTACGATATCGCACAACAGCAGCTAACAAGTGCGCTGGAAAATATTCGGTAGGTCACCTGATTTAAAATGGCTGGGGTTGTAATGAAATTGTGGAATTTTTGTAATAATGAATGAATGAATAGCCATATCTTATGGAAGCATAGACTTCAAGCTTTGAAGAAGGCTTTAACTTAAAAGTACAGGTCCTGTTAAGATCAGAAGAGCTGTGCTCCCAAGTGTCACTGACAATTCTGAAATTTAATTCTTACATAATGATTCAAGAGCTTAAGTTTAAATCCAAATTTTTTTAATTATGTTTACCATCATTAGGTTATCTATAGGCTGAGTTGAAAATACATGACCACAGGCGTTTTTGCATAGAAAGACTCTTTCAAAGTGGAAGTAGGTTAAAATGGATTGCTGAGGAGCCCTGCTACAATTACTGGTTTTTTTAAACTCTTGAACTAATGTTGTTTGAATCCTAAAACATGTTGCTAGTTTCACTAAGGATGAAGCTACTGATCAGTTATAGTTGAAGCTGGGAAGCATCTTGAGAGGGAGAGCAAATTTAAGGTTGTGAGCATGCGATCACTCACACTGGTTCAGGCCAGCAGTCCTCCAGCCCTTTTCTCTTGCCCTGTGGTACTGTGACTAAAGCCCCATGCTTTTCATGCTGCAAGAGCTACAAGTTCAAGTCTTGCCTGTCTGCTTCCTGCCCCCAACCTTCAGTGACTAATTAAGTATTCAGTAACTCTTAACTAGATTTCTTCTAAGTATTTCTTTAACCTTCCCTTGAACCCATGTAAATCCTTCTGTGGCCTCCTTGCCAAAGGATTTTGTGTTTTGCAGGTTTACTGCTCGCTGCATGAAGAGCTATTCCCTTTTGTTTGTTTTGAACCTGACTCCTCAGTTGCTTTGATTGACCCCTAGTTCTTATGTTAGAAGGGACAGTGTCTGGTTGGTCCTATGCACCCTCTTCTTGCTGATCCTAGAAATACAGTTTTTATATGCATGTGAGAGAGGGAGAGATAGCATTTACAGAGTGGTTCTGTGCACAACCTTATGTTGCTGTATCAGCATTTAATGCTGAAGTTCAGATTGCTTCACAATCAGCATTAACCTAAGTGCATCAACTCTCCTTTCATGATGCCTTGGAGTGATGTGTCGGCTGGTGTGGGGTGTAAGGTGCACCTAAAAGAGGGTTGTGGTGTTACATCCTCATTTCTTTCTGTAACAAGGCTTAAAGCAAACAGGAGTACCTTCAGGAGCCCCTTGTAGGTCAGTTAATTTTTTGGAGTTCAGAAGTTAAGCGCTATATGATACCTAGTGGGAGTGGCTAAAAAACACTTGTAACAAAATAAGAGGAAAATCTCTCTCTTCCCCTTCCTCCCCTATGCCGCTCCCCTCCCCCCCCCCCACCTCGCTCCTTTTCAGGTTGATGTTACTCAGACCAAACATGTCTGTTGCACCTCTAGATGACAGACACTTTTGGGGTTTTTTCACAATTGCTGTCATAGTGATAGCCATGATAAGATTCTGGATTATTGTGAGGTCGCAGTTTTGCAGTCTATGTTACTAAAGACAGCATTTGCCCCTAGTTGTTTCTTTTTCTAATAACAAATCACAGAATGAGGATTTTAACTTTCCAAGGTTTTCAGCTTGAAAAAATGAAGCATAAAATGTCAGGCATAATGGTAGAGTGCTACTGGAGTGGGTCTGTACTGTCCTGTGCCTGCATGTGCTGTCCTATAGGAGTTCACAGAATCCAGAATGGGTAAGTTTGGAAGGGAGCACTGGAGATCATATTGCCCAACCTCCCTGCTCAAGCAGAGATTCCTAGAGCGTGTTACATGCAGACAGCTTTTGAATATCTCCAGGGAAGGAGATGCTACAGCCTTGCTGGACAACCTGTTCCAGCGCTTAGTCACCTTCACAGTGAAGAAGTGCTCCCTCATGTTCAGGTATATCCCAGTTTCTGCCCATTGCCTCTCATCCTATTGCTTGGCACCACTGAGAAGAGGCTGGCTCCATCCTCTTGTCACTCTCCTTTTAGATACCTACATACATTGTTTAGGTCCCCTCTCTCATCTCCTCTCAAGCCTGAACAGGCCCAAGTCCCTCAGACTCTTCCTGTAAGAGGTGCTCCAGTCCCTTAATCACCTTTGTCACCCTCTGCTGGACCTGATCCAGGAGCTCCATGTCGCTCTTGTACTGAGGAGCCCGGGCATGCTGCTGGCTCATGGACAACTTGCTGTCCACCAGGACTCTCAGGTCCTTCTCCACAGAGCTGCTTTCCGCAGGTCGGCCCCCAGACTGTACTGGTACGTGGGGCTGTTCCTGCCCAGGTGCAGGACCCTGGATTTGCCCATGTTGAACTTCCATTCTGCCCATTTCTCCAACCTACTGAGGTCCTTTGAAGAGCTGCACGGAACTCTGGAGTACTGGCCACTCCTCCAAGCTTTGTGTCACCAGTGAACTCACTGTGGAGGCACCTGCCCCTTCATCCAAGTTATTGATAAGTTCAAGGCAAGTTCAGTTGAGTTCAAGGCAGGTTTTGCCTTTTACGTAAGGTGTTCTTAACTCAATTTGTAATTAACTTGTATATCTTGGCTGTTGTAACATTATAGTTAAAAACCCTAACTTCAGGACAACATAATTTTTGTGGCAAGAATACAAGCTATGCGATTTCTTTGATCACTGTTTTAATGATTACATCGGTCAAAATAATCAGTGCAAATAATCTTTGCACTGATTTCATAGCACACAACCTGCAGGAAATCGCACCAAGTTATTGATGTGATAGTTTTGTAAGAGCTGGAGCTTGTGCAGATAAGGAGTGCTCACAGGAGAAGGGCAGGGGAATGCCTGTTGGAGCTGTCTGACAAAGCCAGCTGGTGACTATTTCTCTGGACTTGCTGTGATTTGCTTTCCTTTTTGCCTTCAAATTTTATGTAATTGCCTTTTAGTACATTGACTTGTAACTCAGCCTTTTATATAAATTCAGAACATCTCAGAGTTGCTTAACCTAAAGGTTAAGGGCAGCAAGGGTATATAATCCTGCAAGAGAATTGGAATGAGTCTGTGGTGGACATAAAATGCTCATGAGAGCCTGACTGTATCTTTATGGAGAATCTGAGATGTAAATTTATTCAAAACACTCAGTTATGGGTAAAAGATAAGATTAAAGCATGGAATCTGGATGTATTGAAACAAGTGTAAATATCTGTCAGGTTGCCACAGTATCAGTCAACCAACTACAGAAAGGAAAGAGGAGAGTGTGTTTCCTAAGACCTAATGCGGTGTGATGGATTTAGTATCCTATTCCTGAAAGTAATCCTGAAATATAGGATGCAGAAATGCTTTAATTCGTGCCCCTCCCCTCCCAAATTACTTTTTAAAGTAGTTAACTGTGCTATTGTTCAAAACATAATTATGCTGCTGATAAAGATTGATTGATTACAGTGGAAATGTAATTGCTTGATGTTTCATTAGATGTGCAAAAACTGTTCTATATGAAAGACTATTGCAAGGGGAAAAGTTTAGTTGACTCTGAAGAGGAAACTAAAACTTGGATATTTGCACATGCATTCTGTGATTTCTCTCTAGAAGTAGGTGCTGGTTAAGTATGGTGTATCTCCTCCACGACACAGGAGAAGGGAACTGTTTGATTTTTATATACTAAAAATAGTTGTATACACAAAGTTGTGTACAACAGCTAGCTTGAGGAAAAAAACTGTGGAAGATCTCACAGTGTAGTCTCTGCTAAAACATAAAAGACAAGATTATTTTGATTATTTTTTAAACTACAGCATTATATTCAGCTACACTAAACAGTAGATCTATACTAAAAACTCTTCTATTTTCTGATCCTTTCTTAGTGCAAGTAGAAAAATGTTCTGCAACAGGTTGAAGTTGACTTTGTGAGGTAGTAGTTAGGTACTAGGAATATGGGCACATAAAATTGCTATTGCGGCTTTCAGTACGTAGACACAAGTGAAATGCAATCTATCAAAATAAGGAAATATTTCATTGGAAGGGAAGCAATTTTGACCCTCTCTTTAGTAAGTAATAGGGACCATCTCCCTTAGACTAATTTAAATTTCATTAATTAAAAAAAAATTATTAGGGAGTTTTGTTAGTCCAGAATTGACTTCTATAAAACTCAGAACTCTGCTTTCTGAGTAGTAATATATGGTGCTAAGGTTGGATGGTACTGAATCTAAACTCAAAAGTGAGGCTGTTCAGTGAGAAGTACTTGCATGCTGGCTCTATCTGACTATTGGTTGCTGTTCTGCATGATTCAAAGACATTAGGCCTTTAAAGAGTTGGAGCCAAGCAGTCTTGAGGTCAGAGTATCCTATTTGCTCTCTTCATTAATTTGACCATAAATTTTATTGGACTTGATACATAGTAAAGTGCAGTATTGCAGTAAGCAATGTCTACTTCTTTGTGCTGTAGGAGGACAATTGCTATGGAAAATTAACTAGATGCAGGAACTAGAAAAAAGTATCATCCCTCCACTCAACACAAAACCAGAGCTAACCAAATCTGCTGTTAGCAAGATTTCTGCTGCAAGTGCAAGCTGGACTTGAGACTTCCCAAGGCCCCTTTCAGCCAGTGTGTCTGTGACTGTGAGACATACAGGTTTCAGGCTGGGTCTGCATGATCAGAAGCAGGCATGTGAACTGTGGGTCTCTATTTTAGGTAGGCCTACTTTGCCTTTTGTGAGAATTTCCATCTTTAACCTAAATTTAAAATAATTAAGAACCATAGAAAATGCTTCCTAGCAGCAAGGTTTCCCAGCATAAACTTGTCAGTTCTGATGCCAAGATGCCAAAAGGGTGAACAAACCTAATGAATGAACTTCCTTAGGTCACTAGATTTGGAGACAGCATTGGGGTTGACTTGTGATGAGTTCCAAACTCTGCTCAGACTCACCAGTATTGATGACCCTGCGTTTACCATGGAAAAAACATGGTGACCATAAATGATTTTCCTGTTACCAAGTAATTGCTCTCGTTGCAGCATCGAGTTTGTGAAGTGACAGTGTAGACATCCTGAGAGTGCTGTGGCTAGAAAACAGTTTGTCTGTTTGGTAATTTTAGGCAGTCTCTGAAATTTGTTTGCTTTTGTACATCACCACACTGATACTGCATCCCAGCTTCTCTGTAGTTCTTTGCTTTGTGCCTCTTCCAAACTGTGTCAAAGGCAGGTGTGCATCTGGCCCTCTTTAGTATACTGCCATTGCTAGAGATGAAGTGCATTTGACAGCTCTAAATCTCTCTTATCTGGGCACAAATATACATACTTTAGTGGTCCAGCTTGTTCTGCTATTTCAAGAAGACTTCATGTGTGATAGCTCTTCCATGGTGATGTGTTGTGTGTTTGCCTTTAGTCTGGGGAAAGCAGGAAAAGAGAAGGTGATCACTAGCACTTTCAGATGGCCAGTTGCTAATGAGTATTGGCATCTTAGTATTTGGCCATTTATGTGTGGACAGTGAACTAGTCCTAGTGTCAGGGGCTCTCAGTTGCCTACTTGTTCTGTTGTGTCTCAGGCTAGGTATATGGGACCAGTGATGTTTTGGTGTGTTGGTTTGGGTATCAGACAGCACTATATGGCCGGGCTTTGACTGGGTAATGGGTCTAGTCTTTTGGCAACAATGACTGGCTGAAGTTGTAAAGAGTAGTATTGATGTTTTCTTTTCCTCCTTCCCTTCTGGCTGGTGTAGGCAATATGTTTGTGATTAGGTGACCTTTAATCTTGGAAGTACTTGCTTGTTGCAGCAGTGTGTGCTGAATACTGTGGCTGCCCAATAGTAGCTGTGGGTAAAGGTGAAGCAGGTGGTGTGTGAACGAGTTAAGTGTTAGTGTTGCTTGCAGGGCCCTTCTCTAAAGACTTTTAGAGTATGAGTTGTAACCAGGAGCATTCCAGGCTTTTTATGTGTTCATGAGTGTTCCTGTAGATTGGGTGCCTTGCCCTGAAGCAAATACTGGCCCAGTTCCCAGAGTAGTGTTGATATGGGCAAGAAGGTACAACAGTAAAACTCTGGAGTCAATAAAGTGTGGGCTCTAAAAGGAAGTAGTATTTTCTTATGGTTGTGAAGTCTTCATTCTTTGAAGACATTATGGGTACTGAGTCAAACTGTCCAAACTGTGTGCACAATACAGCTGCAGAGCATAGTCCTGTCTGTGTGCTAAGGACATGGCTGCAATGACCTCAGTCTGTGGGCATCTTAGGGAGGATCCCCTAAAAGTTTAGGCTGCATTGAATAAAAAGTCATCTCCACTAGAGGTCAGTGGTGCACCGTTGTATGTACAAGCTGGTCTGGTTTGTTACCTTAATGTGTAAGTGTCAAGGAACACTCTTCCTTTTCCCACACTTTTGTGGCAGTTTAATAGCCCAGGGGAATATAAAAAATTTGGAAAACTTAAAATTACTTCGTGGGACAAAACAACCAAAATATCAATAAGTATATTGGTAAAAGGTCTGAAGAACATTTCTTGGGTGAGAGATGCCAAAATTAAAGTATGGCACATATTCCCTATGGCAGTACTAATTTAAACAAGTTGCTAACATGAAGGTTGGTGTTATTAACGGGAAATTTTTTGTTCAGGAGAAAACAAAAATCCAGCCCTAAGCTGCAAAGCATAGACATGATGGTTTTGTAGGTTAATTGAGAATTGTTGGTCTCAGTGCACCGTGTAGTCTGTAATGGCTTATAACAGAGAAGCAGAAATGACAGGATGGTTATCACTGGCAGAGAAAGAAAGATATGGAATAGGAGACAGAGGCTGCAAACTTCTGTAAGAGCTTGAGGATGAAAAATAAAAGCTTGATCTCTTAGTCTATTACTCTAGCTGTTTTGAAGCCCTCAGTTACCAATCACGTATGGCTGTTTTGGAGGACCAGGGAGACAAATGTAGTATTGCATAGACAGTGAACAAGAACTTCACCCTCTTCTTCAAAGAAGGAAATAATTCTGTCGTGGTCTCTTCAAACTTAAATTTGTTGTTTGGGTTCTTTTGAGTTTGGGGATTTTTTTGTAAAGCAGTATATGTAACTTGTGAACAAGAGTATGCTGGAATTGGGCAAGAGCACCTGGAAAATGAACTTCTGATGAATGAATAGTTAAGACCTTTTGAACTACTGGCTCCTTATCTTGCCTCACACAGTGTGAGGTAGCCAGAAGTTTGGATACTGTAGCTTAGGTGCACCCATTTCTTTACAGATGAAACAGTGGCACCTTTTGTGTGCTAAAAACTTTTAAGTGTTGGATGAAGTTTCTGCCTAGCAAGCTGTCATGTATATACCCTGTGAGCTTGGGAAATGGAGCTGAAGATTCCTGCTTCCTCTTCCTTGCCATGCAGATTGCTGAAGAGGTAGAAGTCTGTACTTTTCAGCTATCCATTTGCTATGTCATTAAGAAACCAAATAGGGAATTCCTCCAGATTTCCTGCTAATTTCTGTGGCTTTGCCTTGGGAGGGGTGTGTGCTTGAGCATATTTTATTAATCATTTCCTTTCTACCTTGAAGTGCTCTTAAACAAAACTTACTGAAAGGAATTTCTGACTACTTACCTTTGCATAGGAAAGGTTTTTGAGTCTACACCCAGATTTGAGAAAAGAGGCAGAAAGCTATTAATGGAAGTCTTCATCATTTTTGGATTGTGTATGTTGGTAGAAATACTAATTTTAGTGCCAAGTCTAAGGGACTCTGAGAAGGCAAACAGGACGGACCCAAGCAGTATCTAAAAAGCATGACTCTTGGCTTGGTTTTCCAGTTACGAATTTATTGAACCTTTTCAAAACCTTTGTCCAACCCAAACAAAATGCAATGTCTAACTGTTTACTGAGGCGTGCTCTGCCTAAAAGAGTAAAAAAATCATTGTCCATTGTCATCCATGACAAAAATAAAAAGAACTTGCAGTACAGAAATTATTATTTGGAGTTAATTGCTGAAATGATTCATTGAAGAGGAGAAACTTAATGCTTGTATGAGTTAGTGCTGTGTTCATGCATACATGTGGATATTTGGTGGTGGTGGTTTTGTTCTTCCCAATCTGGAATATGGGTGCATATTCTGGTTTGTAAGGTGCAATTCAACAGAACTTCAAACAGGGCTTCTGTCAACCTCTTGCCCGCTCCTAAGTTATTTCAAATACTTAGATTTTAATGTGCAAAGTCTGTAGTGATCTGAAGGTATTTGATTTTTAGTGGGGTTGCTCCCAGGATAACATATTGCTGCAAAGCTGTTCTGTTTGCTGGGAAACAAATGCTCTCTTCTGTGATACTTGGTGTGGGAGAAAGGATGTCAGAATAACTTACAGAGCTACAGGTGTTTATAACCTCTTAATAAAGTCATGATAAAACTAGTAGAGCCTGTATTTGCTCTGTTTTCTTGGATACAACACATCTACATGGATGCTGAAGTAAAATTCTGATTCTTTGGAATTTAATGGTAGATATAGTAAGCGAGTTCAAGCTAAAGATCTGAGGGCTCCGTGAATCTCGGCCGAGGTGTGATTTGTTTCTGTGTAGTTAAGCAGAAACTGGATTGTCATTAAATAAATCCCCACAAACTTTCATCTTTGACTTCAGAATATTGTGGTCTAAATTCTCATTCTGAACTATTTTCTCTTGGGGTGGAAAATAGATATTTCCAGTATAAGGCAAGATGGATTGCCTACTTGGATGTCTAAAAAAGATTGGACAAACGCACCTGAAACAGTTATTCCTTTTGTAAAAGGCAGCTGTAGATGGTTGTCTCAGATATGCACATTGATAGAACAGGTGAGATGAATCTCACTCATCTTGTTTAGGACAGTCTGGGGGAGGAAGCTTCATATTTTTATTTCATCTATGTCAACAATACTTGTTGAGAGGAAAGATTTCTAAATAAAAGGATGGTTTGACAAAGTGTGAGGGCATTATCACACATTGCTCAGCAGGTGGTCTGAAAGGTGTGGAGAGAAAAAGAGATGGTGTGATGATGATCTAAGTCCTCTCCCTACTCAATTGACTTAAAATGCTGCTTGAAAAGTATAGACAACATCTCCCACAACTTTGTAAAGCAACTGAGACCTGGGATCCAGTTGCTCCCTGTCTGGTGTGTTTGTGGTTGCTGGTGGCTGACGTAGTGTCATTGGCAGGGCGTGAGGAAGGTCTGCCGCAGGGTGATGGAGCCAGACTGAACTGGCCTAGGGCTGATGGTATCCTCACCCTGGGACTGGATGCCTGTCCTGCTTCCCAAGGACAGTGTCTGTCTCTGACTGCTGTAGATTGTGACAAACATCTCTCTCCTCTGAGGTTTCTAGGTACAAAAGTAAATTCAGTGTTACTGTCTGGACACTTGGAGGGGACTGGACAGGTGTATGAAGCTCTGAGGTGTGACTGGGAGTGGAAATTGTCTGGGCCTATATAAATAAATTCTGCCCATTTAATGTGTACTGTCATTTAAAACCCCTAATGAAGATTGTCATGTGTGCTTCCGTGCCAGAGTCACTTTAGAAACATGGGATGAATGGCTGGTTATTGTATAATCAGTTATGATTTTTGTAGTACAAAGATACACATTTTCTAGTTTGTATAGTTTCTCTGATCACTACAGCTTTTCTGCCCTCCAAGTGAGTGGCAAGGGCAGTTTGTTTATCATGTAAAAAGGCATCCAAAAAGAAGCCAATGCTTCAAAACTAGGTTGGTACTGAGAATAAAGGTTTGGGTTTTTTTCCTGCTGCTATTCATTAGCTCAATTTCCTCCTGTATTCAGGATGAGCAGTTTTCGTTGAATAATAATCAAAGGCTCAGAGGAGTTCTGGCTTGAGGTAACTGAAGAACAGATTTAACCATGATAGTGGCTACAGCAAACAGCTTTAGGTTGATTATAATCAGACAGTTTAATATCATTTTCTGTGGAAATTGTTCCTCTAAGTGGCTTATAATGGTTTTGAAAATTGGCTTGCTTGCTCTGTATGTTCGAGGGTTTCAGACCGTAGACACTTTTACTGAGAAGGTGGCATGTCCAGCCCCAGCAGTGGTGTGTACTCAAACATTCGTTTCAAGCTTTGGCCACTCAATTCAATAAGTAATTGAATTGTTTTACATTTGCTCTGTTAGTTATATATGTAAAAAACCCATCTAGTGATACAGGTTTTTTAGGAAGGACTCTTGGCTGTATGGAATGTATTTATTTATTTCTATACAGTTAAAGAGTTGTTCCTACAATGAGACAATCGTGCAACTAGGAGCAGGTCTTAGAGTGTCTCTACTTGCAGAGAAAATAAAAACCAACTTAAAAAGTGGGGGAGCAAAGAGAAGTGAGTGAAATTAACCTTCATATTTTTTGAGTATGAACGTATGCAGTGGCATGGCAAATAGCATAGTACTACTGGTTTGTTAAGAAGCTTTTTAAAAAAGTAATGGGGGCTTATCAATTATAAAGTACTTAAAATGTGTCTGTGTTGTTTCTGTCAGCAAACAAATGAAAGAGATGGAGAAGTCGGGAATCCTGAAAGGATCTTTGAGTGCGGAACAGCAGTTCGCTCTCATTAGCGTTTGTACAGACCTGAAGGCAGCAGCAGAGGGTGCTACTTTCATTCAGGTAAGCAAAGATTTGCCAACAACTAGCAAGCTGTTTAGAAAGGTGATCAAAAGCAGTGCTATGCAGTAGGTGGGCAATGGAGAAGGTGTCATGTCCAGCCCCAGCATCATGACCCCATAAGGATAAAGTCATGCTTGTTAAAGTTTTTTCTAGCCTTGTATCCTGATGTGGAAGATCATGTGTCTTTGCAGGATTTCCTGCTTGAGACTCCTTTCAGGTTTCTTAGTTGTGTTGGGAGAGGCTAGCAGCTAAGATGAGAGGAATTGCTGAATCCATGTGTAACAGACTGTACCTGGTCTGAAAGATGAGTGTGAGGTGCAAGAGGGCAGGAGATTCTTACGGGAGAGATTACCCCTTAGGGAACACCACACATCCTAGAGCTGGGACTAAAGCATGTTTCTTCCTCTCCAGGTACCTAGTGAAGGCAGGGAATATGACTATGCCCGCTGTGACTTCTATTCTGACTGAGAGAGTGCTGTAGCCAAACACAGCTATTTCAGTGTGTTAGAGTTTTAAAAACAGGGTAGATAGATAGGTTTGGAATGTGTGTGTTGGAATGGGGAACAAGCTGAAGTACTAGACCTGATAGTTTGTGGCTGCCTACCTACTAATATGCCAACTGGATTGGGTTAGTTCCAGGGATAGGTGGATCTGGGACCATTTCTGCGATAACATATGAATGAGTTTTCATTTAGATTGGCATCTTCTACCCTGCATGGTCCTCCAGTATTATTCCAGTGTCCTACTATTAGTTGTCTCTACGTGTATGTGTGCTGTACCCAAGAGTATACAACTTACACTCTTTCAGGCTGTAAATCCCAGTCTGTTTAGCTCCAACACAAGCCCAATAACAAATAGAACTGAAATGGAACAGACTTCCAGACCTTTTCTTCCTCCCAGTTTGATGAGGTGGAGGGAGAAAGAATGGAAGGCAGGGCAAAGCTTCACACAGAAGTCAAGATGTGAATGTATTCTAGATTTTTAGAGTAGTATACTGTTTTGTGTTCGCCTCCTTTTCTCTGTTATGAACTGTATACTGTTAACCCAATATCTTACTCTTTCATCACTAATGAGCTCAGAACTTGTCAATTCATATTATTGTATTCACGTATGTATTGCCTACTTCTACTGAATTTAATCTGCAAATTTATTGTCTCATCACTCAGTCCTGTAAAGCCCTTCAGCAAATGTTTGTGGTTGTAATAACGATGGCCAACCTAAATTTTATGTGCTAACTTTCAGATCATTTATGAATGGATGTCACAAAGGGCACAGATATCTGTGAAACAGCACTGCCCAGCATATTCCAGTGCGTAAGAACTGACTGTTCTTTCTACCTTCTGCTTACTATCTCTTTACAAGTTACTGTCCATGAAAGGATCTTCTGTCTCACATGACCAGTTAACTTCACTGAAAGCTTTTAGTATTTTTTGTTGCAGTACTTCTGGGCATTCACACAAACTGCATCAGCTACATGATGCCTGTGCTTGTTACTTCCTTCAGAGAATTCTACTACAGCTGTGAGCTGGGACTTTCCTCCATAAAGTTGATTTTTTTCTTCCCTAATATTTTTTCTCTTTTATTCTTCTAGTTTACGTAATACTCATTTGGTGCTAGCTTTTTCGCTTAACTTGCTTGATAAAGACAGAAGCCTTACTGTTGAGATCTTTCCTGAAGTTCCCTTAGAAGTTGCATCATGATTGCCACTCTTCTCTTTGGTGCCAAAACAGCGTACATTCAGTTTTGTTTCAAGTGAATGGTTATTACTATATATCATTATTACTGTATTTCAACCATATCAAAACATGCCCCAGTATCTTAGTTCTGGTTCTGCTCTCCTCTGTTCTATGATTTCTTCAGCTTCTTTCAATTTCAGAGAGACCCTGGGAGTCTCCTAGACTTAAGGTTTCAGTTTTCTGCAAGGCTTACTTAGAAGGCGAAACAGAACAGTTACAAAGAAATCACTGTTCTTTGTGTATTTTCCAGATGATCCTTCTGTACTCTCATCTTTTGGTCCTGTGCATTCTTCTCCGTGCATTTTGAAGACAGAAGGGAAAACATTTATTTTTATTATTCTATCTGTAAATTGTGAGGGAGTGCCTTATTTTCACAAATTAACAGTCCTACATGGCCATGTTCATTTGAGTACCACATCAACTTTCTGAAGGCTGCCTTCTTGTTTCCAGGACTCTCATAGTTCTCCATGTTTTCTTTCACTCTTTCAAGCGTATCTTGCTACCTGGTTTATCTGTATGCTACCTGTAAGGATCTGATCCATTTTAGTGCCAATTTTGCATCTCTTTAGTGTCCTCACTTCTTTTTGCCATCTTCCTTTGAAGCTGAAGACAGCCGTGGTGGAGTTCTTGGCTCTTGTTGCTCCAACAGAGATGCTGAGTTTTAGTATGCCATTGATCCTGTTAGAAGGGCCTTTGGCAGTAGGATTTTTTTAACAGGGTCTTGCATGCCACTTCAGATTAAATTGAGGGTGGCATTCTTCTCCATTACCATCAGTCTACGAAATGGGCATCGAGCAAATGTTGCAAAATCAAAGTAATTTTGAGTTGGGAAGAACCTGTGGAAGTAATTTGGTCCAACCCACTGCAGGATGAACTTGCATCACCTTGCTCAGGATTTGTGCAGTTGTGTTTTGGATAAACACTTCTGGTCTCTTTGGGTAACTTGCTACAATATTTAATTACCCAAATTGTGCAAGTCCTTTCCCAATAGCTAATTGGAATTACTCTTCTTGCAGTTTCAGTCTCTTGCCTCTTCTCCTACCACATGGACCTCAGGGAGTGTGTGTTCCCTTCAGGTAGTTGAAGACAGCAGCATTGTGTTGATAGGCTCGAACAGCAACATTGTTCCCGGGGTAACTTGAGCTTTTTGGTACTCTTTTAGGCTCCCTTAGTCCTCTTGATGTCTCTTAACATGTAGTTGTTTTGTACATAAATAAAAAATAAACTAAATTGCTGCTGTATGCCCAAATCCTACGTGTGAAACATGGTTAGCACTATTCATGTCAGCTCATCAAACCGTAACATTAAATTTTAGTTTGATTCAAAGTGTTAACTAGTACACAGTGGAAGTGGGCAGGCAACTTATTTGAACTAGTCTTTAATAAAGAAGGGTGGTGGAATGGAATGAAAGAATCTTAATTCTAGGCTCACAGCAATGAGCTGTCTACTTTCTGGCTGAACCATATTACATTTTGGAAACATTACCTAGTGCAGCTTTGAACCCGGAAGGACAAAATATATTAATTGTAACTTATGAGTGCAAGTGTTCTGACTTCAGTTATGTAAAAAATAAAATACTGATTGCATGATTGGGACCATTGTAGGTGAAGTTTTTTAATATTGTGTAATATGATTTTTAGTATTTTGCTCTTAGCTTTCCTGCATAAATATAGGATGACATTTGTCTATTGTCCTTGTGTGACTCTTGGGTACTGAACATCTTGCTACTCCCTTCCAGATTTAGGTGTATGTGTGTCTATTTTCTAAACAATATAAACAGAATAGAAGTCAGTGTATGCTCTCTTATCATAAAGCTAGTAAAACAAACACCGTTAAATGGAACAGTTTGCTAACTGAATAATAACACTAGCTTTCAGGGGAAGATAAGATGACTATCAGTAAGATCTTACTCTTGGCATCTAAGTTGCTGTGTATTCTTGTGAGTTGTGAGGGCTGGCCGGGCTAGTTGAAGATGGACACAGAAGGTGGCTGAGATGTGCTCTCTAAACCTATCCGTTGTGCTGTGCCATGGGACAGAGCAGACTGGGCTAGGGGATGAAATTAAGCTTTTAACTTATACCTTGTGTTCTTGAGGTATTTATCCTTTTTACTTTTAAAAGAACTCTGCCTAAAAGCCTTTGAACAGTATCTTCTGCGCCGCTTCCTTTAAAAGGAGAGAGGGATGTGTGTGTGTTCCTGCCCCATTACACCTGCTGACTCTCTTGAGCTGGTGATAACAACACTAATACATCTTCAGCCGGATCTCTGTTAGATTTTGCTGGCTCTTTCATCTCTCCCAGTTAGACATATTTAGAAAAACAGTGTTAACAGCCTTCAAAAAGCCTGGTGGTGCCTCAGAATGCAAAACCGGCATTGACTGGAGTTTGACAATAGGTGTCTCCTGTCTCTGGTCATAAAAATTAGTCTTTCACTGTCTGGTACCAGTTGCTCCCCCTGGCTTTTGTTTTACTTTCCTGATGGCTTTCAAGAGCCCTTTTGCTTCTGGGAATGAGGGAATATCTCCAGACAGTGGGTGAAGATGTCTTCAGCTGCTCTGAGCTCATAGGCTAGAAGCCCATACCGGTTTGGAAGCTGTTAGTGACATACCTCTGTAGAAACAAAACTGCTGGAAGGCAGAGTGTGCCAGCATTCCAATAACACGGCTTCTTCTGGATTGAGCCCTGGACAGACAAACATGGGTCTGTTTACTATCAGCTGGATAAATATAACCTTAGGCCTGGCTTTACCCTACTCATCTGAAACACTGGCCTTGAGGCACCAGAAGTTGTGTTTTGGCTTCTGAGGGAAGAGATTTTAAGCATGTAACCTGACTTACTGTCTTTGTAGAGGTTTTGAGAAACTCTTCCCCATTTTAGAGTTTGAAATGATCTGATCTCAAAGACTTGCTGTAAAACATTTTATCAAATCAGTGTTTGAGCTGAGCTGAAAGATGATGTTTAGGTAAAGAGCTTGCTAGTGGTGCTGCTGCTGAATGGGCTTATGTCCTTCCACATATTCTAACATTCATTCCCCCTCTGTTCTGTGCATGTAACAACTGGTGTTGTCTGCCATTACAGTCTTGAATATGGTTTTGGTTCTTGTTTCAGGAGGTTGCCATTGCCAAAACTGTCATCCAACCCAACAATTAATCTTGCTCTTCAGGTTCTCTTCCAGTGCTCTCTGGTCGCTTTTCTGGGGCTGTATTGTGTTTCCATTGCCTTTCTTAGATCACTTTCCCTATTTTTCAGGGTGGATGGGATCAGGGTAGAAGAAAACAGAGATGATCTAGTTCTTTGAGAAAAGATGTGGAAAAGAGGATGTCAGTCATGAAAGGGCAATAGGATCTCAAACAGGTTGAGGGAGCAAAAAGGATCTCCATCTGTAGCAGCCTGAATAACTTGTCTGTCTTTTGAAAGTTTTATGGGACATGTGACCATCATGGGAAAAGATGGATCTCTTTGTGCCATGATACTAACACGAGATGAAGCAAAATGTCTTCATTTGTTATATTTGTTTTCAACAAGAAAAATGCCCCAAAGTCCCCCACTTTCTCCCCAAACCCTCCCAAATCTGTGAGTTTGATTTTAGAAAATGTAGTTCTGAAAATTAGTGCTTCCTCAAATCCTGTTTGCGTTTTCTACAAAAAGTTGAAGAGTGGCTTGTAATTCAGTTATTTATTCTGAACAGTATAAAGAGGCAGTAACTTGATACTTTTATTGCTTGTGTTCTTTAACAAAGTATGTTTCTCAATTGTAGGAAAGTACAAAATGTTTCCATCCAAATGCTGGATTTCACCTCAACTAAATGCTGCTTACCTGTACAGTATCATGTGGTAGACAGTCTTTCATGTCACTCAAGAGGTAGTGATTTAAGAAGCATCAGATTTCACACTGGTATGAGCTCATATATTCAAGGCAAATAAGAAGTTATCACTTCAGATCTAAAGTGATTTATAGCCCTAATTTTTTTTAATTTCTTTTTTTAATTAGATTAACCTGAAAGTGCTGATGCTTTAACTGATGCTTTTTTACAACTGCTCCATAATAAGCTTACTTATCTACTGTTCTTTTAGTTGCTGGTTTTGAATTTTGTTAAAGCTTTCCTGCGTGTGAACTTAACCTTGTTCTAAAAGCCAAGCACTTGTAGATTTGCTGTAAGACATTTTTATAACTATATTTTAAATGGAAATTTAAACAAGTTTAAATTCTATAAATAAGCATTAAACTTGAATGGGAGTCTCCCAGCATATGAGAAAACCCCACCTTTATCAGAAGATTCACCTTACCTTTGCTGCCCTACTGGCTACTGGGTTATGCAAAATCAGGCTGGAAGGGACGGTAAAAGTTACTTAATCCACCTGCTGGCCGAAGTCAGGCAGGATCAGTCATACCTAGACAACTGTCCATCAAAAATGTGTTAACCTGTTCTTAAAATCCTCTTGTGGTGTGATTCTTTCTCCTCCCATGGTAAGCCTTTTACTTCAGTGCATACACATATCCCACAGAATATCTGTAACAGAAGCCTCAGGATGTGTATTTTATTCATATTTTTTATAATTGTGTCACATGATGATAATGTGGCCCTGTCATTCCTTATAAATGGTCAGTCTGTTTTTCATTTAAAGGAGCTGCTGTCCTTGTGCTTTCTTACCTTTGGCTTACAGGACAGCAGTAGTTAGTAAGGTTGTTCAGGTTCAAAATAAAAGTCTTTGTTGCCAAGGTTGTGTGGCTTGTTTTGGCCTAACTAGAGTTTGGTTTTCATCTGAGGACTCTTTTGTTGTCTAAAATATTTTTGTTAATGGTCTGGTATTTGGACATGTGCTTAAAACCATCTTGGATGAAGTTGGGTACCCACTTACGTGGAATGAGTATCTGCACAGGGAAAAAGGGCAGAGACAGCCTGATGAGCTTCTGTTCCCTGGGTTGGATTTCTGCATCGCCTCCAAGTGTTTCAGGGGTTTTGTAGTGGTTTGCTTTGTTGTGTTTTTCTCCTTCTTCCTCATTTTAACTGACCAAAATGCTGACACTGCACTGAAAGGTGTGCAGTAGCCCAGGGACTCCTTCAGTAAGAGTTGTGTGTATGTGTCTCATCCTAAAGAAGAGTGTTTGTCTCTCCTGGCCAGCTGCTGTCCCTGCTTTTATCCTCAGATGAATGTAACAGCACTTTATAAAAGGAGACTGAAGTAAATACGTTTTCCCATCCCCATCTTTGCAGTCTGAAATACTGAATTTTTATTTGTCACCTTGACTTGATTAATGTCTTGCTATACTGTTAGATCCACATACTGTTATTCATCTTTAAAGTGCCTCAGAATATGCATTTAAAACTGGTTTTGAGGGGAGCATGATGGAAAAGTCCAAAATATTTGAAGTCAAGTATTTTCATTTGAAATGTAGAATAATTTTGAATTTTGTGAAATTACCAAACCTATTCAATGTATGAAAAAAATTAGGTATTTCAGCTAAGTTGTAGTACTTAATAATATCAGAATCAGAATTCATATTCTGATTTAATAATTTGTCCTGATATTAAAAATACAATTTTATATGCCTGTTTTTTTCTGTAGCTGAATTTCAAAGCTCTGCAGTCAGAATGTCACATTTTTTGATTGCAGGTGGTGTTCCCCAGGTTCCTGTGCGTGCCTCTTGGTTACTGAGTAGAGTTCACTTCAGTGTCTGACATGAAAAACAAAAGAAAGAGGTCCAGTTTTCTTAATTGAAGGCACATCTTCACTCTTCCAGAATGCAGGAGCAGGCCAAGTTAGCATGTCAATACAAAAGCCTAAATAGAAATAATAAGAATTAGAACTGAAATATTAATGATAGTAGTGAGCATTTTAAACACTATTTTGCTTAAAATATAACTTGATTTTGATAGGGATTCAATGAAATGGTGGTAATGATAGAAACACAGCAGTCTGCAAGATGGAGCAAATAGATGCAATCTTACTTTGATAATTTCAGTAATCTCAACTTTGCCAGTGATATTGAGGGAAGCAGAACTGGTTGTAAAATTGCAGGCTTTAGTTTGCAGAGATCTTATTTCAGCATATGTACTTCTTTCAACTAGACTTTTTCAAGAATCTATTATTATTATTTATTTAGATGTGGTAAAACTTCATGTAATAGCTGTATTTGACTGTGCAGTTGCTACCTAGATAGTAACAGTGATTTGAAATCTATACTGCATTTAAATAAATTTGCAGGTCTCCTTTATAGGTATTTTTAATGTCTGTCTTAAACAACATTCAGATTATCTGTATAAAAATCCACAGGTCCCAGCTTTTTGTAGGTTCATATTAATCAGGCTTTTTTTCAGAAATACAACATTTTGAAGTGACTTGTTAGTTTGAAAATAAAACAATTATGCCTGTCTTTCTGGGAAGTTCTTTTTCTAGTGGGTTATAACTATAGAAGATAATGGAAGTGTTTGTGGAAACATATTAGGCACCAGAACTTTCAGAAAAGCTGCTTTTCTGAGATGCAGAACTCTTTGTCTCTTAATCCTGTGAAGATCTTTATATTCCCACAAAAAGCTGGATATAATGTGGTTCCTGTTGCAGGAGTGCTGACAGTCTGTGTCCAGCTTGTGAGATAGTTTGGTGCTTTGAAAGCTGCTGCTGCGTCCTCATTCTATGAGAAGAGAGGATTGCTGTTGCTTGACTCTGGGAACTGTTCTAGAGAAGTGCCTAGAAATCGTCAGCTGAATCACAACACTGAAAAGCTGAGGCTGCTTAAAATGCTGTAAATTATATGTGTATAAATAGAGGAATGGAGCCAGGGCTTATGGCACATTTAGAGATCCTCACTTAACTGCGGAAGGTGAAGAGTCTTCTGTTGCAGTCAGAGTGGTTATGGCTTCTAAGCAGTTTACCTGCTACTTGAAACCATATTGAATTTATTGGGAAGAGGAAAGTCGCAGAACTATTGAAAATAATTTTCTAGCGTGGTTATGGTTAGGGGAAGGCTACAGGTTGCTCTTGCATGGCAGTGAAGTGCAACTTTTGGGGCTCAGGTGGTGCAAGAAAGAGGTTGGAGAGGAATAGCTGCCTAGGGTGTTTGTTACGTGCTGTGAGCTAGCATGGGCAGAGCTCTGCCCTGGTTTAATTGAGGGAGCCAGTTGACCACTTATGGGTCAGGATTAAAAGGACCACCAACAAGATACTGTGGTAGATCTCTGCTATGGACCCCCTGATCAGGAAGCAAAGGCCTTCAGGCAACTGGAAGAAACTTCACATTCAGAGACCCATGACTTCATGGGGTGGTCATCAATCACATCAATATCTGATGATGGGACAGCACAGGAGAACACAAAGAATTCAGGAGGATTCTGGAATGCATTCATGTGACTTCCCAACACAGGTGGTTGAGGAACAGAATAGAGGACATGTTGTGCTGGACCTTATACTTACAATGAAGAGCTGGTTGGAGATGTGAAGGTCAGGGAGAGGTGTTGCCTATAGTGACCATGAGATGGTGAGAGGAGAAGCAAGACAAAACCTGAGATCACAGCCCTTGACTACAGGGGAGACAACTTTAGCTGTTCAGGCCAAAATCTGCTTGGAAGAATCCCACGGTATGGGATACAGTCCTGGAACTAAGGGGGATCTAGGAGAGCTCAAGATAGATCCATCTTCACTTGCAGGAATTTTTATTAGCATAAATCTTCATATTAAGATTGCCAGGGAAGAAATGCTTTATTGATTATATTTTGAATTTGCAGCAGCCAGAATCTAGTCAGGAGGTAGGAACTCACCATTGTGCAGCTGTGGCTTTCAGACTTCTCTATTCAGCAATTTCTTACACTGGTGACTACCCTCAGACACCACACTCGCTATTGAGAGGGCTCAGTGTGCTCCCTGTGACAGCATTCCTGGATGATCCTACAGAAAGTGGCTTGGTTGTTGCTGAATGGTTGCTTATGTTTGCATATGTTTGACTTCCTGCATGCTAGTTTAAATATTTGGCTTTCATCTTATACTGCCGTGTTTGTGTAGGACAATACCACTTACTTTGGGACTGAACCACTGTGTTGCAGTGCTTTGCTTCAGGCCATGCTTTGCTTCTTTTTCCTCCCAGTACTAATAAATCGCTTGGCAGTGATTCTCGTTGCTATTGTAACGAAAAGGTGTTTTGCAAGATAGTATTTTGGGGAACGTTTTCCCAGAAAGTACAGCTGAGTTGCTACATTGGCACATTTGAGAATGGATGGGTAGATGCCAGCATTTCAATACAGATAAACTTATAGATAAGTTGTGCATTTAGATGAGTGGGGATGTGTGTGGGAACACAAATGGTGGATAGCATGGTGAGAAAGGCTTATGCAAAACCACAGAGACACTGGATTTAAACAGATAAAACTCCCTAGTTTTCCATGTACAGGCATTCCAGGGGTCGTGTCATATGAGTGCAACTTTTTAATTAGGGACAACTGGACTTCAATCACCTGGTCAGGGTATCAAGGTCGTTAGCTAGGGAATGAGTCTAGTACATGCTTATCTTTGTGTAGTTCTTCAAGAGTTCATAGACTGGTCAAGTAGCTGCTATGTGTTCTCTGAATGTGTATTTGAATAGTGTAATGCCTATTACCTTTAACCTCTAAGTTTTTTATTCAATACAGCTCTTCCAGGAGTGGGTTTTAAAAATTAACAACTGTCATGTTTTGATCAGGCTGTTAAGAGATGTCTAATAAAGTTTAAATTGGAAGTCAGATTGGTAGCAACCTTGTTTAACTGATCAGGCCTTGGAATAAAGGTTCACTGCAAATGAGAAGTATGATCTTCCCTAAGAAAAGGACACATAAATATAAAGTGTCACTTAAAATGCAGCGAGGTGCATGCTAACCTTTTTGCACTGATTCTTTGAGAGAGACTGTGGCAGCTTTAAAACCGTATCTTACCTGCTCTCTGTTTGATCTTTTTCTCAGGGTAAATAGAGTAGCTTCAGACCTTTCCAGGCTCCATAGCTGACAGCAAGTGAGGTTTCTGTTTAATGGATTGTTTAGAGTTTCATTTTCCCCCTGCTCTTTAGGGAATTGGTGTCTCTGAGAAAATAATCGCATGCTTGAGAACAGAAACTTTATTGCTGTGGTCCAACAACCTGAGTACAATTGTGACACTATACAAGAGACTTCAAGCAAATGGCCCATTCAGAAACCTTACGTAACCGCGGCAGGTTTGAGTTTCCAGCAGATTTGAGTTTGCCGTTTTGATTATCATCTGATGTGAGAGCAGGCTTAGAGTTTCAAGTTCACAAACTTATTCAGAGCAGCTCTTTCATTAGCTTGAATAATATCTGCAAAGTTCTCGTCATCTTTGGCTTCACTAAAAGAAACTATTTAAACCTAACCAGGAGGCAGGGATTCTGGAACTATGAGCAGGGTATCATTTTGTTTTGATAAGGCTGTCAAATACGTTGGGCTCTATCTGGAGGTCTTAAATGACCCTGTTTATCTCTTCTGCATCATGGAACCTTTGGTACTGTTCCATGAAACTCATTTTTTAAGACTTCACATTACGTTTAACCCATGTGCTGCATTAAAAACTCTGGCCCAAGTATATCTAAAGCTGCAGATGTTAAATGTAAATTTTGGATTATGTCAAATATGTAGCCATTTTCCCTACGCTCCATGTGCATTTCAGTATAACAGGGAAGACAGAATGAGGTATTAACAGTAGATTAATATTTAGGAGAAGCTTAGAGCAGGAATTTTCTGTGTTTTGAGGGGAAAGCTGAGGTTTTGCAACTTTGGGATCCTGTTTGGGTTTTTTTTAAACCTTTCAAAAAAACCCTCAGAAAACAAGCTAGCTTTGTTCTTCTGTTTTCCTCTCATAGACTGAAGTCTTTTCTGTTGATTGTGGGATCCACTGTAGTTATTCTCCCATGTTCTTGCTGCTCCTAAACTAGTGGACTTCTGCATGCTCTCCTTCAGACAGCTCCTAGAGAAACTTTGGAAATCTAGTGACTGTTGATTGTGGCTCTTGACTCATACATGTGAAATTTCGCACTGTAGAGCTGAACATGCTCAATAGCTTTGGGAGAAGTTTTGATAGCATGCATTCTACTTCAGAAATCTTTCTCAGTGACCCTCACACTTGAAAAGCCTAAGTGTCTCTGTTCATTTCAACTCTGAGAATTGTTTCAGTGTAGGTTGCAGAGCTGTACCTTGGAATCTCCTGCCATAATTCTGTAGATTATACATTTGTCTTCTTTTGAGATACACCTGTTTTTTTCCAAGAATACTGACTACTACTATGTGAGATTCTCTTAAAATAAAATGGAGACCAGGTCTTATTCCTCTGTACTATGCTATCTCTGTGTGTGACTGAAAGTCCATACTTTAGATAAAAATGAATAATTTGTTTTATGTTAAATCTCGTGGTATGTGGTGATCCATCTTCTGCTATAGAGAAACTCCTGGGCTTTCCATTCCTTTATCTGTGGGATGGTACTTTTGTGTCATGGCTCGCTGGTATATCTAATTTAATTAAAACAGATGGTCTGTGCTGAGTTCCTAGGTGTCAAGGTGGGATCAGTGGAGTCTGGAATATATGGATAGATACTGTTGAACTAGATGACTTCTGATTTTGTTTTTATTCCAGGAATGTACTCCAGAGAACCTGGAACTGAAAAAGAAGATTTTCAGTCAATTGGATCTTATTGTGGATGACAATGTTGTCTTGAGCAGCTCGACCTCTTGTCTCTTACCCAGCAAATTGTTCACTGGCCTTAAACACGTTAAGCAGTGTATTGTGTCACATCCTGTAAGTATGATGGCATGTTTTGTTTTTGGATAAACTGGATCCAAAACTCCTTCCTGCAGACTGAAACATGCAGAAGGGTATTTGGAGTGCTTTTGTACCATTGTTAATGTGCAGGGACCCAACTTTTCTAAAAGGCTGTTCAGTTTGTTAATTCTGTGAGCAGCAGCATTGAGACGATATATGCACGTTTCATACTGTTGGCTCAAGATATGCTTTGTGTAAGCTGTTGTGTTCATATTGTTGTGCATTTCTCAAACTACTGGCTCTCAAAATGTAGGAATTCTTGTTTTGAATACAAACCTCAGCATGGCCTACTCATTGTGCTGTTGTTAGTCTAGTGTAGTATCCTTTTTCAGCTGCTGTTGGGCAACAATAAGAATCTCAGCCCTGAGCTGCAGGTAATGTGGATGAAAGGTGGAAACTTTTGACTCTGATTTCTTCTGATTTCTGATGCAGAAGCACTATACCTGAAAGAGGAATGAAAGAATGGTGAAATGGAGCAAATTGGACTTGGAGCTGAATTTGCATACTTCAGGACCAACTGGGACAGGGCAGTGATGCAGAAATGGCATGACTAGAGGTTGCAGCAGAACCTCAAAATTGTGAAGGGCACTTGTGAGCCTCTGTAGAGGTCTGTGTAAACCTTGCAGACTGCAGTTTATCACATCTCTTCTCAGCATGGAAGAGCATTTTATCTTGATCACTGGGATTCTTACTGAGATTCTATTTTCTACTACTTAATAAGCTATTGAATTTGTTAGCCCAATGTTAATCTGGTGTTTGACCTATCAATTAAGAGGACTGTGATCATGAAGGTTTACAGTATCTGGTGAGAGGTATTGCTCTAGTTTCTGCAATTTTGGTAACTACATAATGTCTCTCCAAGGCATCCCTCAGTGTATAAAGTAAATGTCAGTTCCCTGGGCATGCTCAAGAATACAAAAATACAGCAGTACTTTTCTGTAGTGTCCCTACAGCTACCTGGAGCCTAATTCCTGCCAAAGCATTTGGTTGTCACTTCCTGATACCCCTCCATCACCACCTTTGTGTATTGGGGTGACTGGGTGTCAAGGGCAACAAAAGAATTGATTTGTTTCTATATAAATAGGTTTTGATCCCTTTTAATTAAAAAACAAAGTGAAACTTTGAAGTAGTATCTGTGCCTAGATTTAGCCTTTCTCCAGTATAAAATTCAGTAGTTTCTTATCTCATATTTCCAGGGTAATAACTTTCTGTGGTGCAAGAGAAGAGATAATGTTTCTTACAGACTTCTGTATTAAGTAACTATACAATTCCTTTTTTTTTTAACCTGTTCCTGGCTGCCTGTTAGTCTTTGATTTTGCTGTACTCTTTCTGTTTTCCCAAGTTGATCTGTTGTTTAGTCTGAACTGCAGTTTTTATAGGATCTGCTCCTGAAACCAGGTTTTATCAGATCTGGAAAGGTAGCTAATCTCTGTGTAAATATTTCCTAGGTTGCTGTTCTAAGAATATATGTATTTTTTCAAGTTAAACACTCTGGAGAGCCTTAAAATGTCTAATTGTTCTGAAATGGCTTTGCAAGCCAACTGAAGCTATTTTCTTATTAATCTCAGCTTCACTCAGCTGTACTGAGTGTACTGGAGAACCTGGAAGCCACTGTACTCTTGCAGGGGCCTTTCTGCATCTGTTATATCAGGAAATATACTTGCTTTGTAGTAGTTGTTGGCTTTTGATGGGGGTTTTTTGTTTGGTTTTGGGGTTTTTTTGTCATTACTAAGATCTCAAGGACAACACTAGGACTTAGTGCCTGCAGGAAGCAAGCAGCTCTGGAAGACACTAAACACAAACATAGAATTTGATACACTAGAAAAATTAAAAGCTAAAATTGTAGAGTCTATGAAACAGGTGAGAGTGTTGAGGTGAAACAAATGAAGTGCCCTCAGAGCAGAAGCAGCTTATCCCTTTGCTTAACATGGCTTGGTAATTTAAAAAAAAGAAATTAAATCCCATAGGACAGCTGTATGATAGAAATGCACCCAATACTTAAAATACAATTATCTGAAAGCAGTTTCAGGCAGTGTATCTGTAGGGGTCTGCTGCAGAGTGGTTCTCTTCTCATGTACTACATATGCCTGCTGGGTCACACGACTAGGAATATGGAGCTAGAGGAGACTATGCCGTTGAGTCAAGTCTTCTGTTCTACATGAAACCCTGTAATCAAATAATCTTAAAAATGTGTTAAGCTCTATCTGTTAGATTTTATTTTTTTTAACTCCACTGGTCTTGTTAGAAGTTGTTTGTATCTTCTAATTTTTGTTCCAATCTTACTAACAACCTATTAATTTTTATGTTTGTTTGCAGCTTTTGTGTTGCTTAATTCTTTTCAGTGTTTCTTTGTCATATCCTTTCTTAGCTTTCATTTTGTTAGACTAGGGTAACCTTCTGCTCTTTGAAATGCTTCTTATTTTTAGAAACCTTCCTCTGCTTCCTGTTTCATGTATGTTCTACCACTTTGAGTTCTGACCAACATCTATTATCTCACTCCTAAATAATTGTCTTCCTAAGTCTCCTCGGTGTGCTCATGAACACACCCATATACGCTCTATGTCAAATTCATGGAGTGGAATATTTCAATTAGATCACTGTCAACAGTAATCTTGGAAGAAATTTTTAATAGTTACAGTCTCTCTCAACAAGTAGCTTGTCCTCTTTCAGACTGGGACCTGTGATATACTTATGGGTTAGAAAAGCACTTGAAGAACATCCTGGTACTTGTAGTGTTTTGGGTCTTGCTCAGTTGCCTGGCACCACACCTGCAATGGTGTCCATCATGCTGGTCTCAGCATCAATGGTGGCACTGCCAGAGTGAGAAGGGCTGTGTTTGGACACAAGGCTCTTTCAGGGGAATGAGGTGTGTTACATCAGTACTTAGAGCAAATGTAACATGCATCAGTTTATGCATTGGTCAGACCCTACAGTAAAGGGAACCATGTAATTACTGAAAAGAACCACAGAATCACAGGATATGCTGAGTGGGAAGGGACCCCCAAGGATCATTGTGTCCAACCCTTAGCCCTGCACAGGACCATCCCCAAGAGTCACACCATGTGCCTGAGAGTATTATCCAAATGCTTCTTGAACTCTGTCAGGTTTGATACTGTGACCACTTCTCCAGGGAGCCTGTTCTAGTACCCAACCACTCTCTGGGTAAAAACCTTTTTCTAATACCCAACCTAAACCTCCACTGACACATCTTCAGGCCATTCCCTTGGGTCCTGTCACTGGTCACCAGAAAGAACATGCAGAGAGGAAAGACTGAATGTTGCTGTGACTAAACCCCATATTACACTTACATGAGCGCAGTTAAGAGTAGTTGACTTTAAGGGAACGTGATGGAAGAATCAGTACTAAATTATCATCCTTTAAATGTCAGTGTTATTCCTGGTAGTAATTTATAATATGTTAGCGCCTTCTATTGCCTGGAAACTAGAAGGGGTCCTGAGTTTAACACCTTAAGAGCAGGGCTGAAGGACTACTACTTTGAAAGAATATGCAGGCATATTGTAACACTATGACCTGAAGAACTTTTAGGTTTTTCCGGAATGTTCTTATTTTTTGGGTTTTACCTCAAAAATACATTACGCAAAGATCTTGAATTGGTGAAAAATTATATTTGGAAAGAGTCAGGGAGAGGTAATTTATTCTTTAAGTACAATGTTTGAAGGTAACCTGTTCTGCCACATTTTCAAAGTATGTTTTATGTGGCATCTGTTATGTGTTTAGCATATATTTATAGGCTTGGGCCAGTAGCGGCTTATCTATTAAGTATTGCATCTTAGAGGTGGTGTTTAGCAATACTTTTGTTATAAAGTTCCTGAATATCTAAAAGGAAATACCTTACTTTGGAAAGACAGGTAATGACCACATAACTTAAAACAACAAGCAGCCTAATATATACTCAAGTCAGTATAAAGTCTTTTAGTACTGTTTGAGTGCTGTCATATTTAGTGTAACTCCATGAACTTTGCTGGGGTTAAACAGAGTTTGATTTAGTGCAAGATTAATTTTTTTTTTTTTTTTTTTTTATGAATGCACCAGCTTTTATTGGATTGGTGAAGTCTTTCAGGATCTGAGTAGCAGGCTTCCTGTGTTCACTGGAAAATATCCAAGCTAGTAGCAGCTATAAAGATGCTTTATATTAACTTGTTCTGTTGATGGTTGACATTCTTCTTTTGTGTTTCTTCTTGAGGTAAATCCACCTTACTTTGTGCCGTTGGTTGAAATTGTTCCTCATCCAGAAACAGATCCGTCTACTACAGAGAGAACATATGCCCTGATGAAGAAGATTGGCCAATCTCCTGTCAAACTAAGCAGAGAAATTGAGGGGTTTGTTCTGAATCGACTACAGTATGCAGTGATAAGTGAAGCCTGGAGACTCGTGGGTGTATGTATATATTTTTTTCAGTATATATACACACACTTGGTCGGTTTTTGTAGATGTGCCAAGTGAGATATATATTTAAACTTTCTAGAAATTTGTTATCTTTATTAAGCTGTCCCTTGTGAACATGAAATATTTATTTAATGTATAGATTAAAACCAGTAAGAAATTATGTCAGTTATAAATAACAGACTGACAAAAACAAAGTGATACGTGATCATAACAATTATTCTTTATCTTGCTTTCTTTTCAGAATACTTTTATTTTCAGGACAATCAAAAGAAAAACCTTAAAAGCATAGAAATCAAAATACTGATTTTTCTTTTTTGTAGGCTGTCTCATCATTTCATGTTATTTTTTAATGGTGCTATCCTGCTGTACAGTGGCTCTGAAAATAATATTTTAAATGGTTTTCTCTTTGGCCTTTCAGGAATTTAACTCATAGGTCCAACTGTTACTTGATACTTGTAGGTAAAGACAGATTTCTCCTCCTCCTGCCCATTCAGACTTCTAGCTGAGAATCATTTGTTTGTGTCCCTTCAGCTTTTCCCACAGTTACCTGTTCTGTGCTGAAGTCTGATCTTTCATCAGCAGGAGCTGAGTTACGAGTCTGTTGCTGTTCTGTTGAGAAGTGTTTCAAGTGGGGTTGAATAGGACTTTTTTCTTTTTTTTTTTTTGTGGACAGTGTTTTGTTTTTTCAAGCTGTTTTAAAACAACCGTGCACACAAATATAGGTAAAGATCTTAAAACCAAGGTAATATTAATTGTAAAAAAAGCAACTCTTATTCAAAGAAGTATCTCAACATAGTTGCTGAACTGATTTTGGTTACTTATAGTTGGCTTTCACTAGCAACATAATAATGATACAAAGGAGATGGTGAATAATAAGTAAAACGTTGTTAGGAAGGAACTGATCTTCTGGAGATGTTTGTTTAAATTTAAAAAATGGCTTCCATTACTAAACATTTAATACAAAGTCTCAAGTTTATGGCATGAAAAACCCCTTCAGAAAGCTGTAGTCATGTTGAAAGTCATAGGATAGAAAGGACAGTAACACAGGATCACAGAGTAGTTGGAGCTGGAAGGGACTTTTGGAGATCATCTAGTCCCACCCCCCTACTACAGCAGATTGCACAGGCTATTTCAGAGGAGAATATTCCACAGCCTCACTGGGCAGCCTGTTCCAGTTCTCCATCACCCTCAAAGTAAAGGATTTTTTCTTTCCTATTCACATGAAACTTTCTGAGTTTCTAGTTTGTGCCTGTTGCCCCTTGGCCTGTGTGCTGGGCACCACTGAAAAGAGTCTAGCCCTATCTAAATTAACAACTAAATTATTTTTGAAACCATGAAAATACTGGTGGAAAGTATTTCTTTTGAGAATGAAAATTTAAAGCAACTGCTACAAATTGTGAACAAGGAAGGCAAATTCATGAGGAAAAAGCTAGCTGAATTGCAACATTCACTGTTAAAGAGGTTACACCATGGGAACCTTTCCTTTAATGACTTCATTCTAAGGACAAGAGGAGGAGGAAGGAGTAAATGAGTAATGGCAGACTGTGAAGGAGAAATGGAACTTATCTGAGGATCACAAAACTGATATATGAAGTTGATAAAATACTAATTTAGGCATTATTTTACACACTGTCTAACATAATATTGCAGAAATGGAAGTTACCACACCTTAGTTCTTTTTAAAAAAATCAGAGAATTATTGTGAAATGGTGGACCAGTAAGACTGATGCTGTATAGGCACACTGATACAGTACTCTTGATCAGCACAGGTATTCAGGGAAGTAATGCCTCAGAAATCTAGTAGGATTCTTTTGCATCTCTGAGGGCTAAAACTCAGGTGTGGAAGCTGTGGCCATAGTAGCCTTGGATGCTAAATTTGTATGGGATCATTTAGACACATTCATGTTAGACTGCAGAAGCAACTTCAGAGTCTCAAAGACTGGACTGTTGGGAGCTGAGGCAGTACGTATCATTGAAAGTATCAGTCTCTCTTTGGTCTTCAGCTGTGGAAAGAGTGCAGGAAAACATCATGGGCCACTATTGAAAGGAGGTATTGAGTTGAGGTGAGCTTGTAGTATGAACCTGTACAGATGCTTTTGTGTGGGTGGTAGTTCTGTGAAAGTAATAAAATAGTGCTTGAAGCACTGATAGATAATTAAAGTTGCTTTTGTTGTGCATCATCAAAGTAAGTTTCAAATTGTTCTGTTCTGGTATAATTTTACTGCATTTCGGGCAAATATACATTTAAACTGTAACAACTTTGGTGGCTGTATTTCCATTCCAGAAGCCTGAACAAATAGCAGCTGTCAAAGGTGTATAGTTTCAGCTGTGTGACTTCAGGCTGCACAGTGCCTTTGATGGGAGGAGAATCACTGCAGATAGGTGAGAGCTGCAGGCCTGGGGCAGTTTGTGTGTTTCTACTGGTTGTGCTGCCAGCACAGTAATTTTTATTGCAAGTCGTGTTCTTTTGGTGTTTTCCACTTTCCAAATGGAGAAAAGTACTTCTTGCTTCCTAACTGTGAAGTCACTTTTCAGTTTTTACTGTTGAAAACATCAGCCTTCCCAACTCTGTCTTTGAGAGCCTCCTAAAAATCAAGTTTTACCTGCATTGATAACATCTGAAACAAATGTTTTCCTTACTCTAAGAAGCACCTATGGGTGGAAGATAAAATGCAAATAATAGCAGGAGGGACATATTAATAATACATTCTTGACCAAAATAACCACACTGTTAATCCTTTTGTGATTAGATATGTAAATTGGTATATTGATAAGGCAGTCCAAGTCAACTTGACTGCTGGTATTCTGGGTCTGTCTGACACAGACATTCTCATGAAATTACTTATGAACACCTTGGTGTTTTTATGCTATATTATTGTATATTGATTTTGAATGTTGTAAAAGAACAATGGGACAGAACCATAAAACATAATCTCAAGCCTACTTGTTTTATTAATGGTTATAAAGGTCTGAACAAGTGTCTTTGTATGTCTACAGTTACATGTCATAAGCTGATCAGTGCTATTTCTAAGTTTTCTTTAATTTTAACATGGTGAGTGCTTGGGGAAAATCTATGTTGTTGTGGAGAATTTTTGTTTTACACTGCATTGTATCAGTTCTTTGCTACATAACAGGGACATAAATATTCCATATGTAAACTGAGAGAAGCATAAAGGAGTCTCCAAGTATTTTGAAGCTACTTGAAATGATCAGCCCCTTGATCTAAACATCCATCTGGGTTTTTTGAGGACTCTGCTGAGACACAAGCTGGGAAGTTCTCATCTTCATCCTTCCCTCAAAAATATTTGTAATAATGGCAGAGGAGTGATCTTATACATGCACACATGTGCACATAATTTTGTCAGAGTCCAGTTTCATATACCTTTGCCTGGATAGCTTTTTTTTGTTTGTGGGGATTTTCTTTGTGGTTTTTTGTTTGGTTGGGTTTTGGGGGTTTTGTTTTGGTTTTGGTTTCTATTTTCAGTCAGTTGAGCTTATTTCTTTAAAGAAACTAGTGGAAGTTTCTCTGGTAGAAGTATTAATGTGCTGTTAAAGTCATTGTTGGTAGGACAGACGTGAAGTACAGCTGTACTAACAACACAGGGTAATGGTGAAAGGGGGAACATCAGACTGGTGACCGGTCACTAGTGGGGTTCCACAGGGCTCCATCTTAGGCCCTGCGCTCTTCAACATCATTAGTGACGTGAACCAAGGATTGGAAAGGATATTATGCAAGTTTGCAGATGACACAGAACTGGGAGGAGCTGTTGACTCCCTTGAAGGCAGGGAGGCCCTGCAGAGAGACCTCGACAAATTATAGGACTGGGCAATCCCCAACTGGGTGAAGTGATTAAAGCAGCAATGAGAAACCTGGGTATTGGGATACAGTTCGTCTTTGCCAAAGGTGCAGAGGTTCCCAGGAGCATAGAGAGGAAGGCTGGGATGTTAAAATTGGGCTCAAAATGAGTGCTGTGAATGTAGGACTGCACTAGATACGGGAGTGGGAAGTGTGGAGTTAAGGTGAAAGTCGAGATCTGAATTGTAGGAAGGTAGAATAAAAACTGATTTGGAGATGAACAGTTGGGTTCTGGGAACTTTGGTTATGTGGATAATTAGGAATGTGGATTAAAGGATGCAGAATTTTGACTTTATAAGAACTTGGAAGCAAAGACCATAGATTCATTTATGGGTCTAAAAGATGTAAGTAATCCAAGCAAGTGCTTCCCTTTGAGGCAAGAGTGCTACAATGAGACATTTCATTTGGATGTGAGTTAATCTTTTTGTGACAGGATGTCTTTTTGAACATTGTTTTGAGTTGCACATCATGAGCACATGGGCAATGCAGGTGTTTGTGGCAGGAATTTTTTGCATCAGTTATCTCTGTCTCCTCATGCTCCACACTTATTCTATGTAAAAGCAGACAGTGGGAGCACTGCAGTTTGTCTCTTCAAGATCATGTGTCTGAGGACTTTCTGTAGGACCTCATAGCCTGTGTGAGACTGCTGTTCCTGTAGGTTTCTTATTTATGTTTTTAATCTGTAGGTCTCTGGTAGAAGTGTTGCAAAGCTGATAATTATGAGAGTAAAAGATGTATTGTGAGATGCTGATGTTGAAGATCCTTATTCCTCTCTTCTCAACTGTAAATTTTGATATTACCAGTTTGGAACAATTAGAATAACCTGTAGCCAGTGACAGGAAAAATATCTCAAACCTCTTTCTCTGTTAATCTCTGTTACCATTTATTTACTTCCTCACATCTCCACTGAGAGTGGTCACAGGTGTATCTGATTGTGTTCATAACTCCTTGGAGCAAACACTTATTGCCTTTATTTGCCTGGGAAGCACCCTGTGTGCTGCAGACAGTATAACTTTTGGACTTTTACCAGTACCAATACATTCTGTAGTAGTTTGGGATTATGCTGCAAAAGCTTGTTAGTTGAATAGCTTGACTTTACCTTGTTCTGAAGGTACAGTTTTGGTTGACATAACCCAGAAAATAACAACTAAACAGTTTCACCAACACTTCAGAAGTCTAGAGCCTTACTCTGAATATCTAGGATTGTCCTTGAACTGTGGATTATTGAGTGGAATCTTAACTCTTTGAAATATTTTTCTGAGCATCACCTGGAATTTGCAAGGAGGTCATAAAATACAGCAGCAGAGATAGCGAGGGGAAAGTGACAGTTTTTTAGCCTTGATCTAATTCAGGAGTTTCACCTGCTTTTAAGAACCTGTTAAAACTGCTTTGCAGGGTGGATTGTGTAAGTGTCTTAAGAGTCTCTACTTCCCTCTGTATAATGTTTTAATACTGTCTTAATGTAGTTTTTTCATCAAAAGTGGATTTTCCTTTGTGTCATAGTCGTTGTAAAAGACAAGAAGAATGAGCAGCCTGCCATTTTTTTAATCTTTTGGAAAATAAAGTCATGGTTTGGCTGTGTGTCCATTTTAATTTGTTTTCACAACAGTCAGATGCATTGGTTTAAATCCTTAATTTATGTACCTCTCCCTTCTCAGGCGATTAGATTAGCAGTCCTTAAATGCTGGCAAGACTTACTACATTCCAAATTCTTCACTATTAATTGTATTTCAGTGTTATCCAGAGGACCTTTCCAGAAGATCAAAGATAAGGAATAGGGTTAAATATCTAGTTGCAGTGCCCCATAAAAGGGGGAATATCGTAGAAGGAAGTTTAAAGAGACAGGGAGAAAAATAATGTTGATACCAGGTGTTTCTTACAGGGTGAAGTGAGTTAGGGCACCATGGAAGAAGGAAGATAAGGCTAGCAAAGTAAGGAGGTGTGAAGTGTGTAGGACAAGTTTCTCAAACGTTATGAAATGGAAAGAGATGAAGCTGGTAGAGGGATTTAGGAGAAAAGTCATCTACTCAAAATGACAGGACTGGAAAAAGATCTCATCAGGGTGTGGATGGAAGGGACTTGATTGAAGTGATTGCCAAGAGAAGGGTGAAACAAGTGCTGCTGAGGGAAAATGAATATATTAGTTGCAATCAGAAAAAAAAAAAAAAAGAATACTGGATTTGGGAGATACAGAGTATGAAGTGGCAGATCTGGAGACAGAAAGAATGTGGTCCAAGACACAGTGGAGTCCAAAATAACACTATAAACAGACTGGAGAGAACATGATGAATTGGTAGAATGAAAAAAAAAGTGAGATTGGGGGTGTTTTGACCATACTACATTTAATATAATTACAAACCAAGTCAGTGACAGAAGTTGCGATGTGGGTGTGAGTCACCGATGTAAAGACTGTTGATTAAAACCAAGCAGGTTGGGTCAGAGCCTAAAGGTGGAGACTGCAGAACCACCACAGGTTTTTGGAGAGGTGAAAAGGGTCTCTGCATAGGGAGAAGCACTAATAGAATACCAAAGGCTCATTAAGAAAATACTGTGGTATCACTGGAGATTAAAATCTCAGGAAAATGAGCTTGTGGTGTCATAAGAAGCGTGGAGGATTCTGAGCTGCTCTAGATTTTAAATTTGACTGGCCATCCGGGCCATGAGGATTTTGGTGAAATTTATTTGAAAGTAAGATCTTAATTCTATAGCTGCAAGAGCTTCTAGTGGACTCTTAACACACTTCCTCTTCCCTCTGACAAGTGCTGGAGGCAAAGGCTTACAAGAAGGGTAATCCAGGATGAAAAATCCCCTTGGGAAGATTATTTCACACCTAGATGTAATGAAACTGGGTTGGAACTCTTTCTTGTGTAGTGCTTAGCATAAACACCAATCCTTGTGGAAGACGCTTTGCTGAGCTTGCACCCACCCTGCTGAATCACTCCACCAGCTTACAGTGTTCTTCACGTAAGTGGGAGTAGGGTTATTCCCCAGGGGAGGGTGGTCTAACTTTTTTATAATTTATGTGGTTTTAATTTCTGAAGAGGAAAAGCAAAAGCTTTTCTTTAAGAGGATCTATGTGACAAGAAGCTGAGCTCACGTGTATAGAATACTATATCACTCAGCTGAAGGGATCTGTCATGTTGTCCTTTTGGTAGCAACCATTTTTGCCTTAGAGCACATGTAACCATCAGTTGCAGCTATAGTCAAAAAGACAAGAGCAAAGCACTCATCTCATGATTCTGATGGCACCTGGTCTTCCAATGTCAGTATCAAAGCTGAGGACTATGGTATCAAAAGAAATAAATAAGTTTTTAATTTGAAAATAAATTTGCAATGGCTCTGAACCACTTCAAGAGCCTGTTAACTCTTTTAACGCTATGTTTACAGTTTTTAACTGCTGCTGTGGTTCAAATGCTTGTCTGGAATTTGTGGTTAATCTTTTGTCCGCAAATCCATGTCAACCGGGGTGGGGGTGGGGGGAAACAAACACTCATCAAGCACAGCTTTACCAGCACAACTCATTGTTTGAATGAAGCGCTCCCAACAGAAGAGCATTTTTGTTGGCTTTGCTGATGTTGTTCAGAGAAGTTGTGTTGCCACGTCAGGGGAAAAAGCTTTCACCGACCCTATGGTGCCTGTGTTAGTTACACTGATGCTGGTCTGTAATCTGAATTCTCTCTGAGGTTTTCATTCATGCAGACCTTTCTTTATGTAGACCTTTCTGTCTGCCTCTAGATAAGTTACTTTACCATGCCTATGCTTTACATTTCAGTTGAAGAAAATAATGCTTTCTTGTCCCTGCCATGTAATGTCTGATTAAATTGTTACCAAAACTATTTGTCCCATATATGGTGCATAGATCTTAATAATGATGTTAATGTCTCCTTTTCAAGGTAGAGCTATAACGTCATCTGCAACAGGGATTCAGACAGGCTTTTTTTTTTTTTAATAGGAGCATTGCTTACTAACAGGTTGAGACTTGAGATTGTCTTATAAAAGTCTCTCTAAGCCTGAGATGATAAAATGATGTCTGTGGCCAGCTGTAGAAGTTATGTTGGTTCTTGGTTTGTAACTTTCTTTTAAAGAGTAGATAATGTAGATGATGAACACAGGAGGACACTGGAGTGAGATACAGCTCACTTAAAATGGGATGTCTACAATGTAGACATAGACATCTAAGCTCCTTACTCATCTTTCAATCGGTGAGGAGAGTTAGGCCCTTTTAAGACAAAACTCAGCTTATCTGTTCTAGAAGCCTGCTTTAGGATGCTGATTTCCTTTTTCTCCCTAGTGATTATAAAGAGAGTCTAGATGTCTAGCTCAGATGTCAATGTCTACTGCAGGCTGGGAGAGCTGTCCTGTGTGCCTGTAACTTTAGCTGATGACTGTGTGATACAAAGGGGCATTGAGGCAGGGCCCTACAAGAGGGAAATTTAACAGAAAAAGATCTGTCTTTAGCCAAGCAAACAAGTACACATACTTGTATTCTGCAGCAAAAAGGGGTTTGTTAAGAAAGAGATACTCAGTGAGAAGAGCACCTCAGGGTAGGGTGAGAAGACAAATTAGAAGCAGTTCAGCACCTCTTCCACCTTCCTAAACCTGAAGGAAATGTTTTCATGCCTCTGTGAATAAAGAGGATAAATTCTTGAAACCAAGCTTTATCTGATAGACTTGGTTAGAACAAGTCTTAGTTAATTCATATCTTTCTAGTATGGTGAAAACAATCTCATGTAATAAATAATATTCTTCTCAAGTAAATCTGTTAAGGTAGTGAATTCTAACTCATTTTTTTACAAGCTTTCGGGTGCTTGCCCTAACCTGATTGGAGGCGTTGGCTTTCTTGTAAGTGCTACCATGTGGGTGGAATAGCAGTGCTCAACTTTTAACAGGAGAAATGCTTCATTTTGCGTGTCTCCTGTATTGTATCCTGTCAGCTCTGAGCTGGGAGGCTGGCAGTGAACTCGAGAACTCTGGGCAGGTTGAGGCTGGGTGGTTTGAATGTTCGGTGAGTTTTGTGGGAGGGAGTGGCAACTGCATTGCCTTTATGTTTGGCCCCAGCCTTTTTTGTAGGTGGCCTCAGGAGTAGTACCCACTGCTGCACTGCTGTTCTGCTAATTGTGACTCTGCCCAAAAATCCAAAACTAGGAAAATATCAGGGGAGGTGTAACATTCAGCCAAAACTCCTGTATTTAAAAGGGTTAGTATAGTACTTAGATTTGATACAAACTCTTTTGGTCATGTGCTATTAAGTGTCATGCTTGCTTTCTTCTCTGATGTCAGCTTCTGGGTTAAAAAAAGGATATTAACATAAACAGCTCAGTTTAGTTTTAGTACATGAATTATTGAGAGTAATAAGTATCAGGCAAACTACTGTGTATAAATAGTATATTTACTGTATGTAAAAGTATATCAGTTTATAAATTAAAAAAATAGTGTCAAAATGTATCAAAGTGTAGTTGGACTCTGAAGTACAACAGTGTTAGAGATATGAATGACTGCTTACACTGAACCATAGGAAGGCTTGCATAATAGATGGACATTTCTGACAAATAGTTGTGTTTCTCTTTGCAAGCTAACTGCTATTTTGTAGCCTTAGTTTTTATTACAGCTTTAATTTTTTAATTATATACCAAAAATGGGAAATTTTATATTAAAAGCAAACATTCATGAGCCTTCCTTCTTGTTCTACTTTTGCTACTTAGGAAGGAATAATATCTCCTACTGATCTAGACCTCGTGATGTCTGATGGATTGGGGATGCGATATGCATTTATTGGACCTCTGGAAACCATGCATCTTAATGCAGAAGGTAGGTAGTTTAAAATGTTATGAATATGAAGGCAAAGCTTACCTTGCACAAGACTTTGGGAACGTTATGTAACAAACCGGGTCAGGATTGCTGCAGCTATGGCTTATCTCTTTCTTTATTGTAATGGTAAGAAAAGGAAAACTTACCTAAAACTCGAGGTTGATGAAAGGAAATGGATATTGGCTATCCTGTTGTAAATGATCAAATGAAAAATGACAAATCATTAAAACACTAGCTGTGTAATTAATTTTTTCCAAGATTCATCCCAGTGCTTTGACAGCATTGCTGTACCCATAGTTCAGGACTGTCTGAATGTCAGGAGAAGGAAGTATTGAATAAGTTCAGCTAATAATCCAGTGTCAACAGAAAATCACTTTCCAGAGATGAGTGCCCCACTCCCTGAATTAGTAACAAATGTAAGTATCACTGGAGCTAGTGTGCTTTAAGCTGGCTTAGATCCTGAGTGAAGTAAAATTACTTTTGTCAGCAAAATACTGTGCATACAAAGTTGACAAGTAGCAGTTCAGTATCTGTCTTGCACAATTAAGACAGATTTTTAGATGTTTTTTGAATAGTATATGTGAATCCTGGCTAAATACAAAGTGAATTGCATAAAATGAAATAAAAAATATGGAGCAGCAGTACAAATGTTTGATCAAAGACTTCAGCAAAACACAAAAACTTCAAGAAGTGAAGGTCAACTAAATACTAGTTTGTTATATTATGGGCTGTGTCTTTATTCTGCTTTAGTATGGTCCCTGATATGGAAGGTCCCTGCTCTGTTACTGGATCTTTTAGGTGCTGCTGCAGTGCCTAATAATACAATAGTAAAATAAAAATAAGAAACCAAGATCATAAAATACCAATGGACAATCAGAAGTGTTATTTTACTTCTGCTTGTTGGTTAGTTACTTGGCAGAAGCTTATGTCTCTTAAGGCTGACTAAGCAATTTGCCATGAATGTGGAATTGTGGATCTTCCACCAGAGTGTTTCAGCTTGTCAGTTTGGGAATCACCCATGTACAGTCTTTTGTCAGAGTAGCTTGTTGAACTGCCTCTACTAAAGCATAAAACTGAAACAGAATGTTTGTTAATACCAAAAAAATGGTAATCCATTTGAGATCAAATCATACTTGTGAATCCTTTTTTTTTTTTTAATCTGGGTCTTACGCTCCTGGATTTTAAAACAACATTTACTTGAGATAAATGGAATCACGTAAGTAATTTTGAGCCTCTTCCTGGTGCGCTTTTTGGCATTTAATGTTCTACCATGATGTGGCTTAGCTTCCTTCTTCCCATCAGGAAGTAGTCATTGTTACAAAGACATTTCTGAAATTTCCCATCTCAAATCAATTTTAGGTAACACATGAAACTAGTAGGTTGTTTATTAATGGCAGAAATTCTCCAGGTTCCAGATTTAATGATTCCTTCTATTAGGAATGTTAGTATTCTAGATAAGAGGAAGAAAACTTAGGAAATACAGTCCAAGCGACTGATAAACCAAAAGAGTAGTCTGGTGACGGCCTTGCAAAATACAAAACCAAAACACAACTGTAGAGTTATTTTAACATTAAATAATATTCTCAATTAAAAATAACCCTAAAGTAATATAATTAGTACACTTGCATACTGGACCACTTCCATAAAAGCACCTTGTTGGCTTGTTCAGTAACTTGGATCATGGTAAGTATTGCTTCACTCCCGCCCTTGCAGATGGCATGGTCTCTGGGTCTAGAGCTGCTCCTGTTTATGTGCTTACAGACTGACTCAGACCCTTGCTCTCATCAGTTTAAATCAAAATTGCTCATGTCAGGACATGTGATGGCTTATGTTCATAGTTGCATACTAGTGCCAATTTGTCTTCAGTTGCCCGGTATTGCTTCACATAATATGGAATAGTATAGGCCTCGTCTTGATTGCCAAGGATTTGCTTGACAACTTGATCTCCTTCTATGGCAAGACGACCTGCGTAGTAGATGAGAGAGAGGCTGTGAATATGGTCTGCCTGGACTTTCACTAAATCCTTTGACATGGTTTCCCACAGCATTCTCCTGGATAGACTGCCTGCTCATGGCTTGGATGGGTGCACTGTTAGCTGGGTAAAAAACTGTCTGGATGGCCAGGCCCAGAGGGTGGTGGTGAAATGGAGTTGCATCCAGCTGGGGACCAGTCACTAGAGGGGTTCCCCAGGGTGCAATATTTGTGACAGTCCTGTTTAACATCTCCATCAATGATCTGGACGAAGGGATCGAGTGCACCCTCAATCATCTGCCAAATAGTTGGCAGATGACTCCAAGTTGGGTTGGAGTGTTGATCTTCTAGAGGGGAGGAAGACTGCGGAGGGATCTGGACAGGCTGGATCCATGGGTCAAGGCCAGTTGTATGCGCTTCAACAACGCTAAGTGGTGGGTCCCACACTTGGGTCACAACACCCCCATGCAACGCTACAGGCTAGGGGAAGAGTGGCTGGAAAGCTATCAAGTGGAAAAGGAACAGGGGGTCTTGGTTGACAGTAGCTGTACATTATCCAGCAGTGTGCCCAGGTGGCCAAGAAGGCCAGTGGCATCCTGGCCTGTGTCAGCAACAGTGCGGCCAGCAGGACCAGGGCAGTGACTGTCCCCCTGTGCTTGGCACTGGTGAGGCCACACCTCGAATCTTGTGTTCAGTTTTGGGCCCCCCACTAGAAGAAGGACACTTAGGTGCTGGAGCGTGTCCAGAGAAGGGCAACAGAGCTGGGAAAGGGACTGGAGAGCAGTCTTAAAACGAGCAGCTGAGGGACCTGGGGTTGTCTCCCCTTGGAGAAAAGGGGGCCCACGGGAATCTTATCGCTCTCTGCAACTACCTGAAAGGAGGTTGTAGCCAGTGGTCTCTCGTCCCAAGTAACAAGGGACAGGACAAGAGGAAATGGCCTCAAGTTGCACCTTGAGCTGGAACCCTCAAGGAAAGGTTTAGAGTGGGTACTAGGGAAAAATTCTTCATGGAAGGGGATTGTCAAGCATTGGAACAGACTGTCCTGAGAAGTGGTTGAGTCCCCATCCCTGGAGGTATTGTGTTTGCAGTGAGGAAGGGTCATTGGCATGAAGGAGGCATGTGAGAGAAAAATAGTGTTTTGGGTTTTTTTTAGGGTGATGTGACATTTTTGTTTGGTTTTTAATAAAGAATATTCTTCCAATTATTTTTTTTGAGATCCATGTTTCTTCTTTCCCTGTGGGATGCATAAATCAAGATCCTCCTACGAAGTTCCTGTGTGCTAATGCCATATTTCCACTGTGTTAGTTCTTACATCCTTTCTTCAATATTCATAAATGACCCTATCAAACCTATTATCCAGGTCACTTTAGGTTACCAGTTAATCCATGCATGAATATTAGGAATGTTGACAATATGGCAGTGAGCCAACAGCCTTGAACATTGAATAAAATGACAGCGTCAAGTCATCAAAAGGAGGAGAAACAGCAACAGCAGTTTGAGAACTGAATTGCAACAGACAGGAAGGAAACTGCTTTGGGGGCCGGGGGCGGGGGGGAAAGCACATCCAAATTGCATAATATTATAATGTTGATTGTTGGTGTCAGCAAATAAAATTAATACTGATTTCAGTTTCACTAAGCTCTCTTTTTTGAGTTTGTCCTCTCATGATTTCACATGGCAGCATCGCAGCAAATGCTATTAAATCTTTTACAAGGAAGATCAGTAGACTTCACTGAAGTCAGTTTACCTGTTTACTTATTGTGGGATCATATTAGTAGACATGGTGTCCCACTTGTATATGTAGCTGCGTATCTGTGAAAATACTGAAGATGATCCAGCCTCAGTATGATTGCATCTCCTGAATCTTGTCTCTTGAACTGTCAGCTCCTTTTAAGCCCTTGCAAGAAAATTGTTTGTAAAACCAGAGGCTAGACTATCATATACTGTGTTTACAAGTTTGTAGCAAGAGTTCTTCATATATATTTCACAATTGGGTTAGAAGAGTTATTTTATTACTAAGTTGTTTAGTGAGCTCTAGTTGGAATTTAATCTTGATCTAAACTGCTAATACTAGCAGAAGAGCTTGATGGGGGGAGGTTGAAGGATCTTCGTTGCTATTTTCTCTCCTGCATTTATGTAGACACTATTCAAGGATTATATTCTACCTGTCACTCACAGCAGTATTCATACAGGTGTCTACAGGAGTTTGTGTGGAAATTGGGGCTGATACATAGTCCCGATAATGTAAGTACAAGTATCCAGTAAGGTAGGAATGACTCTCCATGGTCAAAATTACATTCCTCTTACTGAAAGTGGGAATGCTTGCTCATCTTAGAAGCACCTGTCAAGTGAATTGGTTTTGGATGATAGGAGCAGAGTCATTGATTGTGCGGTATGAAATCTACAAAATCTGAAAGAGTTGGGAATCATAAGTCATAGTTCAAAAAGGAAATTTTTCGTGTCTGCCTAGGCAAGACATAGCCAAGTATGGTTTTTAACAATTACGCTAAACAGGGTGGTTCAAGAGCAGGAATTATTTCCATTGCTATGACTGCTGCTTCAGTGCTGCCCCACAGGGAGCAAATCAAGCTTTAACCCAGTTCAGGAACTTTTGTACTGCAAGCTAGTCAGCAGGTGTGAGAACATCTAAGGCACTAAGATCTAAGAAAAGGAAGATTGTCTCTTTTTCTGTCCAACCTATGTGTTATGTTTTGGGATAATAAAATATCTCGACCTAATTCAGGAAGACTTCTAAGAGGGTACAACTTAGACAAAGCATGACAGTGGTATATAATCATACAAGCCCCTGTTTTTTTGTGAACCCACATCTATTTCATACATGTTTGCATGCCTTCAATTCCCCTCCCCATAGGCTGAAGAAAGCAGTTCATAATCCTGCTAAGAACTACTCCTCTGTGGAGCTGCAGGGCATTTCTGCATGAAAAAGTTTATGTACAGTAAGTCAAGGTGTGGATTTTTCAGCATACTGGCTTCTGTGCAGCGGTTTATGGACTCTTAGGTGTAAAATGGTTCCCTCTGCTTTCTGAAAGGAGCATGTGACTTTGTGCAGGAATTCTTATGCCTTATTGCTCAAGTCAATATAGATGGGTCCCGAAAAACACATCTTGATGCATCCCTCTCCCTTATGCTAATGAAAGAATATGTAGGGTCACCAAGTGGCTTAGACTGAGGAATTCATCCCAGATTTGAAACTGACCTAACTAAGTGGTTCATACTGACTCGATTTAATTCCTTGATCTGGCTCACAGACCTGCAGAAATATTTGTGCATTGCTATTGAGATGGTAACACAGGGACAGTGAGAATAAAACTTTTTTGAGTGCTCCAACTGTCTTAGGGTAGTTGAAAGTATTCATGCAACTAGAATCTTAGACGAATTCATATGGTAACTAATGTAGCATATGAAGCATCCTGTGAGTTCACACCTTAACTAAGAGCATCTATGTTCAGGCACACCTTTGCTGAAGATAGGATTACATTTAGAAAGTTTCCCTTGGAGCTGTAGTGTCTGGAAATGTAATCTCTCTATCAGTAAAACAGAGTTTGGGACTTTTGTTTCTCTGAACACAACCTAACCATGCCAGATTACTTCATGATGTTCCCAAAATATGCCCCTTCTTTTCTATTGTCATCCATACTCATCTTTCACTGCAGCCTCTTCTTAGAGTTTACGTGCTAAAGTCAACCCCACCCCAGTCTTTTCAAATTGTTGATGCTATTGCATCAGTGGCTTGACCATCTTGCCTACTCTTTTTGAGTCATTACAGTATCTTGTTATGCTGCTCATCAAGTTGAAAGTCATCAAGTTAATACTCACTGTTGTGAAGCACCCTCTCTTTGGCGTGTTCCCTGACCATTCCAGTAACACTTGCTCCTGTGTCTTGTTCTCTCTCGCAAATATCTGTGCCTTCCTGGTTTTGCCCCATGTGTAGTCTCCTTGCTAGACTGGTTTACCAAGTTTGCTTACTGGCATCACTTACGCCTCTTGTCTTTCCTGTGAAGGGAAAAGAAGAAGCTGAGATACTTCAAGATGCTTATGATGCATGAATATACTACATTTTATATTGTTGTATTTTCCCTTTTTTTCCTGTTACTCTCATCACCTTTCTCTTTATGAACTTCACTTGTGAAGAGATCTTCTCAGGGCAGTGAAGCATTTTATGCCCATTTCTAAGCTAAATATCTGAGTTCGTTTTTCTTCATCAATGCCACGTTCATCTTGATGATGCAACTGGAGGCATTTCAGCAAGAACCATGTTTGCACCACACCAGTGCAAGTCTGTCAGGTAAGGACCTCCAAACCTGAAGTGTGATTATTTGGTCAAATTCTTGTGGGACAGTCCATTAGCCATTTTGAAAACTGTCTGACTCTTACTGAAACAGAATAAGTAGCCCTTATTCCTTTGCTGGTGATTAAAAGAGCGTTGTGTGTCCTAGAGACATATGGGCTTGCTGAAGAGCCTTGAATCAATGCCCTTATCTAGCTTGTGAAGACATGTTCCTGTAACTATACTGTAGAAGTCAGAAAAGCTGAGTGTGTTTGGGACTTTAAAGATAGATTATTTCCCTTTTCATCTCTATAATCCTGCATCCACTACTCCCTTAGCACTTTTTGTTACTCAGTCCTCTTGTTTCACTGTCAGCCATAGCTGTGATTATGGTGGAAGGAAGATTCAGGGAATTCCTGCCTTCCCTGGAGGTATTTCTGTTCCTTGTTCATAGTTCCCAGTTACTGCAATGTCTGCCTTCTTCTACAGCCTCTTTCCTTCAAAGCTGATGAAGTGAGTGTGTTCAGGGAAGATGGAGATTTAGACAGGGAGCCAACAAACCACATAGACAAGAGGAAGCTATCATCCTCTTCCTCTATCCAGATGGATCTTGCACTGTTCTTGTTCTCCAGAGATAGTGGGGCACAGTGTGGGCACAGCAACTGGATGCAAGGAGAGATGGTTGTTTTTAACTGCCCTGTTTGACATTTTCTTCCTGTTCCACCATCTCCCTGGTGTTCCCCTGTCTGTCTCACACTGTTTACCAATGCTAATTCTTCCACCTTAAGCTGCTCCCTGGCTAGTATCAACAAGGATTAAAGTTGAAGGGATTCTGTCATATTTGTTTTCCTCCTTCTTCTCGCTATTCTCTGGTCAAGGGTTCTTCTTATCCACATTTGCAATAGACCTGACCTTTGAACCAAAGGACTCCTAAGACTAAAGGCCTGGAATCAAATATTTGCTAATTTTGAGTTTGTAGTTAAAAAGCAAAGTGATTTTTCCAGCAATATTCCCCATTGCTCAAGTGCCTTCTTGAAGCTGGCAGCATACAGTTCGTCCTGACTAATGAAACCAAATTAAAATTGCAGTTGTCTCCACTGAAATTTCACACTGGGGGTACTATCTTGAGTTGGTTATTTTGAAGCTATTGGGATTTTTTAACCTTGGGGGAGACTTTGTGTGTATTCTAACTTGTGGTCTATTTCCTTCACTGGAGACTTGAAAGATTTTGCAGTGCCCACTCCCTGCTTGGCACACAGCATAACACGGCCTGTGTGCTGCCATTTCAGCCACAAGGCTGAGATCAACTGCACTAATGCTGCTGCTCTTCTCTAGACCCATAACCTTTTTTCCCCCCACTTTTTTCTGTTTTGCTGATTTTGCATAAGGCTTCCTTTCATTCGTATATTACATACAGTGAGTGAATTGTATTACCCAGCCTGCATTTGGCATGTATCTGTTGCATTGATGAGCTACATCCACCCAGAAATTGTTCTGATTCATACAGGGTGAGCTGCCAGTAGGAGCTTGATTTCCAGGTCTAGCTAGCTGAGTGAGCTCTGAAAGATGTGTCCATCTCTGGAGTCCACATTCACCAGGTAAATGGATCAGCCATATCCATTCAGCATTCCCAAGACATGAATGTTATTTCTTTAGCTTGAGGCTTGTGAAAAGGATTTCTGGCACAGTCTTTTATTCTACCTTCTCCTGACTGCACCAGAATCAAAACTACTCAGATCTAGGGTGTTACTACACAAGCTTACCAGATGTTTGAAAGGTTCCCCTTGGTTTTTGGAAAAGAACCAAACCCAAACTATTCAACACTGATCTAAGTGTCATAGGCCTGTGTCAGCTGGATAAGCACCAGAATAACTGGTAGCTGACACTGCTCTGTTTATTTACCATTCCTTTTGTCACCAATTGCTCATGGGGATTTGCTTGAATTGCCACATTTGACTGAGTTGCCATTTTTTATTTTGTCATTGTCCAGCTGGGAGCTCTGCGTTAACAAGGTATACCCAACATAGTTCTGCACTCTTCAGCCTCAGTAATTTCTACTTCTGCATCTGGGAACTTCCAGTGATGTTGCATGACATGGGGACATTTTTGCTCAGACTCTTCACTGTTGGAAGAAAAAGCTCACATGAACAAGCTGAAATGTAACTATCTTTGTCTTGTGGTTTGTGCATGAGTCTCATCCAGAATTGGTCATATGAATACAATATCCCCTGTAGGTCAGTCTGGGTTGGCTGCAGGTGCCAAAGTGTGTGAGCCCAGCTGTTAAGATGTAATAAGTAAACACTTACGCTAATGATAGAGTATGGTCAATAAACCCTGATAACCAGGGGTCCTTTCCAGAGTGTTTATGGAAGAGGATGGTGGACTCTGCTTATTCCCTCAGTGAAGTGATAGGACTGTATCACAACCTGTGCAACATCCCACAGTAATGCTTCTCTTCCTGAATCTCACTTCCTACCAGTGATGTTTTGAAGCCAAGTAGGTAATCTGGAGAGTTTTGGCTGTGTGTCAATGAAGAAAATTGAGCAAAATACGAATTTTCCGTATAATTAGAGTACCTGTATGACCAGCTGACCTTCCTTCATGTGTTGGGGAAGGCCAGAACATTCCAGATTGTATTCTGGGAACACATATGCTCCATGGGTAGATAACACAAGGAAACAGGCTGACTGAATGCTGATTGTCACACTCTTGGCACCAGATATAGGTTCTTAACAAGGCTGCCTAACAAGGCTGCTGTCCTTCCTTCTAATACTGGAGAATGTTTCTAGTCCATTTTTAAGACAGTTAAATAGTCTCAAATCTCCCCATGTTGCTCTCATGTAATGGACACGTTGTTCCATTCTCTCCTTTCAGTTGTTTATCTGATGGTCATCCTGACTTCAGAGTGCTGCAGGAAATTTAATACTCAATTGAGCCATTGTCCTTTGAAAGTTCTTCTGTCTTTTCTCTGAAACAAGAGTTTCAGAGGCCTTTTGGAAAACCTGTACTTGAATGATTCCAGATATGTTGAGCTGTGTAGGTGTTGTATTTTATGATACATAGATGTCAATGGTCAGAGGTTCCCATTCATTCGTTTCAGCCACAAGCATTTTAGGGTTAGGCAGGTGTGACTTCTGCAGTACTGATATCACACAGTATTGCATTCCAAGGAACTATCTATAAGCTGTTTAGGAAAGAGGTTGCTTAATGACTCTTGACCTGAGTTGCATTCTTGTGTATGATAGTCAGGCCCACCCACTTATATTTCCTGCATTTTGTGGTTTGAGACCGTGGGCAGTTCTCGTTCATGCTTCTCAGTCTGTACAATATGCTGAGTCTTCATGAAAGACTTAGTGACCATAACTGCTTGCTTTTGTCTTTGCAGGTTTCACCTCTTTGCTTTGATAATTAACTAATAAAAAGGGAATTAAGGATGCAAATTATTCTCTGTGGTTCTCAGAAAACAGAGATTGTCACAAGCCTTTAGTGGATATCCAGAACTTCTCAGATCTAGGGTGATCATCAGGATAATTACATTCTTACCAGTGTTGGCTTGCTTACTGCCGGACAAGCATTGCTCATTTACTGTTGTGGTGCAGCTCCTGACTTCCTGATTGGGTTACAGTTTTATACTGGCTCATTCCTTCAACTTGTCTAAGGGCAGCCCTGCCCTCCAGTGTATCGGCTGGTCCATCTCCCTCCATCTCCCCACCCCCACCCAGTTGGATGTCATCCACAAACTTTATGATCAAGTGCTGTTAAGCAGTAAAGGTCTCAGCACAGATTCCTGCAATATTCCACTTTTACTGGCCTTCAGGTAGAATACAATCCATTAGCCATTACCTCTGAGCCTGTGTATCCAACCCAGTTTTTTGTCTGTCTAGTTGTTCAAACAGGAAGACCTTAATGTCCTAGCTTTGATACAAGAATGTCATGGAAGTCCATGTCAAATGCCCTTCTAAAGCTGAGGTAGATGATATCCAGTACTTTTCCTATTTTCCACCAAAAATTATTTTGTCACAGAAGGCAACGAGGTCAGTCAGACATGATTTACACCATGGCATACTCATTGGTGACTACATGCTGACTGTCACAGGCACTTTCTTCTTATTCCTGTACCCAGGAATTTCTTTCAAGAGGACTTGCTCCTTTATTTTTCTCAGGGACAGAATTGAGATTGATTGACCTGTAGTATCCCAGATTGTTCTTCTAACCTTTTGATGCATGCAGTATTTTCCGTCAGTCATCTGAAGATCTCAAATGATAACTTTGGTGTATTGACTGACATGATTTTTAAAATATAGTAGCAAGCAGCCTTGCAAGGGCATGCTAGTGACAGCAAGGGCTATTACTAACAGGAGAGGTACTTTTTGTTCCCCTTGACATCCTTGCAAGTCTCAACTGGAGCTGATCTTTGGCTTTGCTGACAGCATTCTCTATGTGCCTAGGCAGTGTTTTTTAATATATTCCTTTATTATCTTTAATATCTTCAGCCTGTCCCTGCTTTCACTTGCTATATGACACCTTTTGGCACTGGAATTCCCCCAGGCAAATCTCTTGATATATCTACTTGTGTTGCTGAATATCAGGATGGACTGTTCTTGCCTTTGGAGGATGCTGTTCTTTACTGGCCTCTCCACTGATGCTGACCCACAGGCTCTCGCTCAGCCCGTTGCCCATCCCATGGAATAGCTCCATACATCTGAGCTGCCCCTTCACAGGGATAACACACCCTCTCCTTGTCTTTCCTGCAGGGTGTATCTGTCCACTGCAGCACTCCAGCTGTGTGAGCCATCCCACCACACCACAGTTGCTCCAACAATGTTGTAGTTGTTTGACCACAGTCTTACTTTCCCTGGTTGTTTCCCAGCTGCATGCATTTGTGCATATACACTAGAGGTAGACTCCTTCTGCCTCTTTTTATACTTTGAGATTTGTCTTGTGCCTGTTACCCTGCACTCTTTTCTTTCCACTCCGATGTAGCCCTTCCTTTCTTGATTACTGGTTGTAATCTCACTTTTCTAGTGTTCCTAATAAAAAGCTTTTCTCACCAGATTGTCCAGATTTTTGGCAAAGAAGCTTTTTCTTTTCTTTGTCAGGTGAATCCTATCTCCCCCTACAAGTGTTCAACCATCAAAGAGAGTCATAAAATTCAAATCCCTGTCACTAACCCCAGTTGCAGTGTAAGGTATTGATCTGCAAGATCTATCTGTGCCTCCTTACGCAGTTTTCCTTCACTGGAAGCCACCCGGGGTCTCCATGCCTTTGGCCCTTTCCCCCTTAGCTATGTTGTTCTTGATACACTCCAGGTTAATAAATAAAAACAAGAACAGGAATGCATCAATGGCTATGACACATACTGATCAGGAGGAGAAGACAGGTAAGAGCACTCTCCTCCTGGACACTGGTCAGGGAAGCTTTCTGGTCTTGAGTAAAGCTGTGGTTGTGTACCAAGCCCCTCACGTAGCATTGCCTGCTGGTATGTAACATTAATTGATTTTGTAATGAAAGCATGTCCTAAACGATTTTTCCATGAACTTTAATGGAAATGTGGTGGATAGAATCCATTTTTCCTTGATGACAATTAGTTGTCTTAATCATAAGAGCCTACCATTTTTTGGGTCTCTGATTTAAGACAGTACTTAAGCATAGGCAATCTTATTGACCCTAACTAGGAAATTCTGTTTAAATCTAACTTTTCACTCTTATTTTTAGGTATTTCAAATTATTGTGAAAGATACTCTGAAGGAATGAGACTTGTTCTGAACACCTTTGGGCCAGTTCCAGAATTTTCAGGTGAAATTGTGCAGAAAGTCAATCAGGTAAATATGGAGTTGATAAAAACAATGATATTCAGAACAAAGATTGTTAGCTTTTGTTTTAACATTTTTACCATTTCAGTTTACTGCTGGGGGTATCTGTAGTCTGTGTATTGTGTGTGTTCTTTAAGGAAGAAGATTCTTTCCTGCATAGACCTTGTAGCTTTTTTCCTTCTGGGTGTTCTTTTTCTGGTTTTTTTGTGTACTTTCCAAAGTAGAGTTCCAGTCTGTAATGTGTGCAAATACATGTTTAAGTTAAGTATGTGAGCAGTCTGGTAAGGTTACTTGCATGTTTAAAGATAAGATGTTTTTAAGTGCTGTTCTGGATTGGGATCTAGTTTCTCTATTAACATTTCTAAGCCCACAGTTTGTTTATATTCACTGTGTAGGCTAATTTGAATGACCATAGGAATTAACTGAAGTATTTCCTAATTCTGCCTTTTTTTAATGCTTCTTTTAAGAACACATGTATGTGTTGAATCATTGCTGATCAGCTATCAGAGATTAATTGCAAATATGGAGGGAGTCTCTCTGGAAGAGCATTTTTTTATTCCTATTTATGTTAATGCAATTTCAACAATTTCAACATGAGCTATGTTAAAAAGGAAAAAAATTCTTTTATGCTTTAACAAAATAGATTGCTTATAATAACAATCCATAATAATTGTGGAGTCATTCACAATTAGAAGCTTTGAACTGCTGTGTAAGGGTTTGGGGTTTTTTATAGAAAGCTGGATTCCACTTCAACATCTGTTTCTGTATCTTTTTGTTATCTTCAGTCTTCAATGCCAAAGATGGGCTTGCAAGGATCCTCTTTTAGCGTAAATCATTAAACTTTTCTTATCTTGCTTCTCTGTCCCTCATGCTGATTTTTTTTCTGGAGTGACCACAGCTTGCCAGTCATTGGTGGCAGGTCCAGGTTTTACTCAGTGACTCAACATTTGCTTTTTAAGCCTAAGACCTCAGGTACTATTTTGGCAAAGATGACCGTGCAATCTCTACTTGCTCTCTCAAAGCAACTTTTTTTCTTTGGCACTTCTAAGTCAACTTCAGTTGTGCATTCAGAAATACCTTTTTTCCCCCTGAGTTTGTTATGTGCCCCCACCCCCCATAATTTTTAATATAACTGGCACTTTTAAGACAAAATGTTTTTAATAGACATGGTATCCCTTATTACATTTATTGGGAACCAGAAGAGACATCACAGCTTTAAAAACACACACAGGAATCAGGTTTAGAGCACAATTGTCAGCCACATAAATGGCCAGGTTGCTTCCCTCCTGCTTGATAAAAGATTATTGTCAAAGAGACTAGACAGTGGCTGTGTGGAGCAGAATGAGGGAAGAGGCTGATGTTTTGTTGTTTCTGTAGTCATCTTCATTGTCACATTCAGAATAACCTTATCCAAGTGGGAGCACTTTTCTTCTCATACGTTGGCTCATTTCCAGTCACCCATGTAAAGAATTAGTGACCTATTGCTTGTGATAGACTAAATTATAGTTGTGTGGATGGTGACTTGGTCTGACACAGGGAAAGCATGAAAACAATGCTGGTGAGGAACTTTCTATTCAGAACATGAGATTTAATCATCTTAAATTTTCTGTTCCAGGCAATGTCTGAAAAAATTCCAGTTGTTCCAAAAGTCCTGGATGCCAGGAGAAAATGGAGAGATGAATGTCTCACTGGTCTTGCCAAACTGAAAACACAAATGAAATCTGACTGAGTTGTGCCTTGTCTAACAGGAGAGACCAAATGAAGAGCAGATCTTCATAAAAAAGTGGAATTTTTTGGTCATGTGGAAGAGGAGACTGAATGTGCAACCAATGATACATGCACATGCAGAGACCAATGAAACATTTGGTCCAAATTTGTCACATTCATTAATAACTAGAAACAGTTATTAAAAAGTTCAGTTAAAATTTATCAAATTACTGTATAAAGGCATTAAATGTGCAAGCATTATGTAGGTTTAGCAATATTAATACTGTGCAATGCTGGAACACAATCATGTTTTAAATAATGCATTTTTCAGCTTGCTTAGGAATTCAGCACTTGAACAATATTTGCTTATGCAGGAATCTGAAACAGGCAAACATTAGCTGTTTGTCGCTGGAGAAAATAAGCCCTCACCCGCCAATCACTGTGCCAGCGAGGTTAATTTGTGAAGCTCTGGTTGCAGATAGGAGAAGGTTGTATTGAGCAAAGAGGAGGTTCACTGGCCAGTGAGCTGAGACCTCAGCAGCAGTGAGGGTCACTTCAACTCCTATCTGTTACTGTACCACATAGTGGGGGAAAGAAATGCTCCTCCTTTCCCACCCCTTGGCACTTCTGTATGGTGATCTAAATGTGAGTAAATAGAGAAAAAAAACCCCTTCATTCCATACCCTTGGTTCTGTTAGACTTGTTAGAGACCTACTTAGTCTCTAAGACCATGCACTTGATACTCCATGGCTCTGCCGACCAATGTTTGGTACTAGCCTTTGGCGTTGCTCATTAATATGTGCCCCATTTTAAGACTTGTCTCTGAGAAATAAGAAAATTTGATTTAGTTAGCTAGCTTGGGAGACAGTACGGTGTAATGGATCTGCCTGGGATTTGTTCATGACTGTCTGAATGATCTTGGGAAGCCAGTTCACCTCTCTCATGCCACATCTGTTTTATACATTAGTTGAAGCAAGATCTGCTTCTTTAGAACTCAGCTGTAGCTGCTGCTGAAGGGACCCCAGGTGCCTGGATTGGAACTAGATGATCTTTAAGGTCCATTCCAAGCCAGACCATTCTATGATCCTATGATCTTCTATTTTGCTCCCCTACAGAGGAGAGATGCAGGGGCTTAGATGTAGCATTTAGGCTTTACTGCTGCCCTTCCCTTGGGAGGCACAACATCTCCATGTACAAGGATGCAGGATACACCTGGAAGCAGTATCAACCTCAGGTGCTGCAGTGGCATGTTTTTGTCCACAGCAAAATGTTATTATGAATGTCAGCATCCTGTAAATGTTTGGACTTTTATCTTAGTGGGAGCCTTGGGGCATTGTTGTTATGCAGATAGTAAGAATAACTTGAAACAGTGCATTGCACCCACCCTGCTTGACTTAGGCTTTTCTGAATTTGTGCTAAGTGGTCATGTAACTTCAGTCACAACACAGATGCAGAAGGTTTAAGTTGTCATTTTGCTAATTCTCATGGGTTTTCTATAGAGGATGCAGCCCACAGACAAGCTGTTGAAACTTTATTAGTTACCATTTTGAGCTGAACAGCAGAAATGTCTGCATGAACATACAGTGCCACTTATTTCTGCTTAGGTCACAGCAAAAGAGAAGTAGGATAAATTGTATTGCTTGACACAAGTGGTGGGCCTGGATGTGAAACAGGATGGGAGGCATAGTGCAGAGGCTGTCCTATGCTTCTTTATAATCAGTGGAGAGAAAGGGAAATCTGAAAGCTCAGATTGTTTTATTCCAATAATGATTTAAAATTGTCAGGTTTCTTCTATTGTTTTTTATTGCCACAATGACTGGCTTAACCTGCATTTAGATACGTGAAGTTGGAAAGGTCAGTCCTCACTCCTGAGGCCTTATTAAACAATAGTGAATTAATTATGAGGCTGATTTCCTCATTTTATGTATGTTCTTGCATTTCAGACAAGGCCAGAGAAGGTTCTGATTGCTTTCAAGGTTTGATGTGTTTTTCTTATGGGCATATGGCATTGTCATAGCTAATTAGCTTGCATTGCTTCTGTTTATTCTGAGATATTTTAAAACTGGATCATATAATGAAATATTTGCCACTGTCTTTATTGTTTGCTTATTAATAAAATATTTTAATGAGGAAGGTATTAACTTTTGTGCTCCAGTGTGATTGACACTTTAGTGATAGCACTACATATAACATACAGATCTTTAGAAACCAGTGTCCTGATAGAATAATTTGTGGAAGTAAGTGGGAGAAAACAGACAAGAAATAATGTGCACTCTCCTATACTTTATGTGTTGGCAACCAGTTGCTGAAGACATGGGGCCCTGCCATGAGGGAATGGTTTTCTGTGGGGGGAAGAGCACTCTGAAGAGAGCCAGAGCACTTCTGTGTGGTGAGCAGCTCCTCCATAGGACCTGGCATACAGCAAAGCTCACCTTGTAGCATCAGCTCCCACTCAGGTTCACAGCTGCAAGTTGAAGCCGGAGATTCTTGACAAAAAGTGTGTTTTAGCTGGTGCTTGCATAAGATTTGAAGCACACACAATTATTAGTTGGTAAATGCAACAACAACTGGGAAGCATTAGGAAAAGGTAGCTAAAAGAATGAGAGGGGCTGTCCTCATCCCAGGGACCTGTACTCTGCTCACAATTAATCCCCTTTACTGATAGTCATTAGACTGTGTCTGAATCCTGCACCCAGCTTGGGGCCCCCAGTACAAGATAGACATGGGACATGTACTGGGACAAGGGATAGAGGAGGCCCCCTGGTCAGACCTCAGAGCTCATCTGCTGTGAGCAGGAGGTTACAGCAGAGACCTCCCAAGTTCCCTCCCAGCCTGCTTTAGCCTGATACCAAGTTTTATTTGATTTTGGACTACTTTGCCATAAGAAATGTTGCTCTGTCTTAAGTCAATCAACTCCAAAGAAAGGACTGTTTTTACCCATATCATAAATGAAACTGAGGGTGGTGTTAATGGGTGTAAATAAGTCTGCAAATTCCAATTCTCTTGAAATAATTGGTTTCATTTTTTTCTTCAAATTTGTGTTACTCCTTTTATCCCATTACTTTTCTCCTCAAATGCAATAAACCTCTTATGATGGATTGCACCTGGCATTTTGTGAGGACACCTTCAGAATTAACACCAGCACTCCTTCAGAGTTTTGGAACTGCTGCACATATAGTCAAATTTATTTTGTTTGATTGTTAGCAGAATAAGCATTAGTTGCTTAAATGATCAAGCAACTATTTTATGCTAAACTGTGAGATATTTTGGAATAATTTATCTTGTGGTTTCTTTTTTTAAACAATAGCATATTTTGAAATTCTGTATTTTTTTAATCAGGTTACACATAGACAATTTTCTAAATCCCTGTCTTTGTTGCACTGTGTTTTTCTCTGTTTTACCAATTTGATATTTATTATTTTCCTTATTATGTGTACTTCACTATAAGTAACTGCTGCTTATTGGAAGCAGAGTCCAGCCTGTTGGAAGTCAAAGCAAATAATGTGTAAGATAAGGGAGAAAGGACAGATGCAGGAAAACACTCACCTACTTCACTGAGTGAAGTCCAGTACCTCTGTTTGCTAAATCTCTGAGTGTAATGGGAGTAGTTTGCAGCTTGCAAAGCAGCTGTATGAATTTACTTTCCCTATTCTGTGGTTATTCTTCTAGTGATAATAGTTTGAAAGTTAAAATATAAGCATTTTCTGGTGGCCCTAATCTATCTAATTGGAATGGTAATAAGAAGATGTGTTATCCTATCTATACCATCTTTTAGGCAAAGAGTGAACTGTGCTTCATTAGGGAAGCAGGGTAAGTGCTTGCAGTGCTTGTTACAAAAACAGAAGAAATCATTTTGAGACAAAATTATGTCATTGTCAGTCTCAGTTTTTCCAAAGATGAGATCTGCTGCCAGTGCCTGTACAGTTACATGCCAGGATTGCATTGCCATAGTATGGGGTTACAAAAGGGTTTTTGAGACTATGTAAGTGTGGTGCCCTTGCAGAGACTGAGATTCAGAGGACAGGAGCTCTCCATGAGAAGAGGAGCCCAGCAGATGTGACCCTAGTAATTACTGTGTCAGTAGGAAAAACAAATGGTCTTTTGCTTTCAACAGCCTACCAGGCCCAAAGGGAATGTTTCACAAATTAATTTGGATCTAGTTAGAGCAAACAATTGTAAATGAATATGTTTGCTCTATCTGCCTGCTCATCTGCTCCCGTTCCCTCGAGCTTCTGTGTGTGTGTGTGTGTGTGTGTGTGTGTGTGTGTGTGTGTGTGTGTGCGTGTGTGTGTGCGCACGAGTGGGTGCTACTGCAAATCAGAGTGGAAAGACAAAAACTGTCCCCAGGGGAAAACTCACATTTGATTTGGTAAGGCTTTATATGTATCAAGCCAGCAGTCAAGGATTTCTCACTGTTCTTTTCTGTGATTTCAGACACAGAAAGGAATTCCTCCTTTCAGACTGTTACTCAGAGTTAAACAGTGATGCAGCTTAGAGCACGTCACTGACAGGGAGTTACCCATGGACTGGTATCTCTTACATTTCATTTTTCAGGTAGAACTTTCTTCTTTAGAAAGGCTACACAGACCTCTTGCTTCTATTATACACAAGAGGTCAGAAAAGAAACTGGCAATTTTCTAGTTTGCTAGGAAACAGCATGACTTATTTTCTTAACATACATTCAAAGAAATGCTCCATGGGGTTGCACATCCCTCAGTATTTTCTTTCTGACAATTTTTGTTTCTTCAGCGAGAATACTCTTCACCAAACACTGAAATAGAGGGATACTTGGAATAAAACAGCACTTAACATGTGTGAGTTTTCTTCTTGAACCTCTGTGTGAAATTGAGATTTTAACACGTGGCCTTGTGGACTTCTTCCAGCTACCTGGATTTCAGACCTTTTTTCACAAGCACACATGTAAGATGCAGAATCATCCATGAAATTGTTTCCCTTCATGGGGAAACATCTATAAGATACAGTCTAACATGAAAAGGTTAAGAGTCCATACTTTCATGTGGATATAGGAAAGCTTTGTGTAGAAGCTGAACTTATTTTTCAAAAGATTCTGTATTCTATATAAAACAGAGCTGTAAATTTGCCTAAATTGGATGTTTGATCTGTTTAGCTTAAGCCTTGATGATGAATGTTACAATTTCAACATACTTCCAGAAGTCTCCATAAGGGTCCAACATCTCTGTGTCATCACAATGGAGATGTTTTCCAACAGAAAACATTAAAAAGCCTCTGAAGCTTCAAACATTGTGAAAACCTTCCTTTGCATTGGTGATGTATTTAAACTTAAACTTTAGGTCTTGCACTAATTTTTCAATACCTTAACAGTATATACGTTCCACGTGAAGCCACAGTTGCTTATTCTTGGTCAGCTTAAACAGGTAATGCTCCTAGGGAATACCATGGGGGCATTTTTTGGCAGCCCAAGGAGAAAATGATGAGGCTAGAAAATCCTCACTGTCACTGATATTACTGAAGAATTGAGGTTGTCACTTACCAGTCAGCTTTACTCCCAGCTGTGTTGCTGTAGAACTTGTATTTTTTTAAGCCCTACTTAAAAACTTAATGGGGTGCAATCTGCCTACGAAGTCCTTAGTAGTAATATAGCAAGTATTTCTGTTAAAAACATATTACTGGAATTGCCACTATAACACAAAGGCAGCAGTCACAGAAGTGCATAGCTTTCCACATTCCAGAGCACCTTGAGACCACAAAACCAGATTTGCTGATATTACTCAGCAATGTCATTTCAAAGCCATGCAGTAATGGAAAGATGTAACTGTGCCATTTCAAATATATGGGCTAGTGGGGACAGCAAATTGCAAAACCAGGTGATTTAATGGAATGAGCAGTGCCTGTGCCTGATCTGTGTTGTGCAGAAGCTTATGGAGTAGCACGAAGTCACGTGTAATTCTGTAAACCAGAAACATTCCTTGTGTTTGCTTTCAGTTTTCCTTTTTTTGGAAAGAAAAGTTAATTACAAACATCATCTCCCCTCCATTAAAAACTGCATCACTGTATAGTAAAGTGTGATTATAGAAGTCTGCATATAGCTTCAATTGATGAAAGAGACAACATCTCACACTACTCTAGTCTGTTGTTTACAAAACAAAAGCCATTAAAAATAAGGATATGACTGCAGAGAAAAATAGAAAATATGAATTTTCTTATCAAGATGCAGGTAGTATTTATACTACTACAAATAAAATCAGATTTAATTAAGTAGTAACCTGATCTTATGTTTTAATCTGATCTTAGTATCTTAATAGTTTATTATAAGGAAAACCATTAGGTAGGGATTAATGCAATCACATTTAATCACTGGTATAAGTGAGGTACATGTTTGTTACACTGTGTGAATGCTGCTTACTGCATCTACATATAACTTTTGGTTTCAAGTCTCTGCTTACAGAAATTACAGTCCAGACTCCTCTGGAGATTACTGTCTCAGTAAAGCGCTGCCCAACCAACTCCTCCCACTTACTGCCAGAAAACTTGTGACAACTGTCCAGACATTGACCACTGACTGTAGCCTCAGGTAGTCACTGCTGTGTCTACCCTCTTGGCAGTCCTGTCCCCGTGCTTATGAAGAGCAAAAGAAAGTGTAATTTCCAGCTGCCACCTCTCCTGTAACCTGCTGATGAGTTTCTTGAATGTCACCAAAAGGACTTCTGCTCCAACACCTCGCTCCTGGCCGTGTTGGTGCAGTTTCAGTAAACAGGCAGAGTGGGCAGCTTTTCTCAAGTCCTGGGGTTTGTTCCTTTTCTTAGGCCAGGTTGGTCTGTGCTGGCCTCCAGCATGGCTTGTTGCTCTCTTTCAGTAGCAAAGGAGTTTTCCTTGTACTGCCTACACAGGCCAGTCTGCCCAGCTCATAGGAAGCTCAGCCACAGCATGTTGCATAGTTAGACAAGGATGTTAGCAGCTCATCCTCATTCACCTGTTTTCCAGGCTAAGAAGCTTGGACTATTCACCTTATAAAACCAATGTTTTCCTTCCAAGATAATTTACCTGTAAAAGCTAAGTGAGGTCCATTGGCCCCACTGCTGTGCTGGCCCAGGCTCTCTGTTCTGTGATCCCTGCTGCAGCTTTTCTGACTGCCCCTTACACGAGTTACTGCCAGCTGGCACCCACCTGATGGCATTGCTTCAGTGTGAAGAAAGCTTGAGAACTTTCCATGAGACAGATCTATCACCAGCATGGGGCTCTTTTGCCAAACCATGTATAATTGTAGGACCTTCCTCTGGTGATCGTATCAAAGGTTCTGAAACTTATATGAAAAGGCAGAGGTGATCACCACTGGATATTAGAGCTTACAATAATGGCTTGAATATGACCATGGTCATTCTTTATGAGTAATTTGGTATAAACAACAGAGAGAATTTTGAAGCTGCCTAGTTAAGGCAGTATTTCAAGAGACTTCTAGAACAGTATATGGTCACCTTGTTTATAGTAGGAAAGCATGAACTGAATAAAACTCAGCTACCATGGGAAGACTGGTTTGTTTAACATCAAGTCCATAGCTGTCCCTTACTTTTGGTAATGCTCAGTGAGCTTATTTTCAGTGGTGGCACTGGAAGAGCATTACTCTGGTTGCTTCTCATAACTCCTTTTTGGGTACATTTCCTCAAGAAGTTTCCTGAGGGAGAAACTTGTGTTTTCCAGCCCTTTCTTAATATATGATCCTTTGCACAATTTCCAAGCTCATATAGCCATATGGTTATATACTATACTATGTTATATTTCTTCTTTTTCCTTTTTTTTTTAAACCTTCCTTTGAATTGCCCATTCACCATTTACCATCCACTTCTGTTTCCACTCTGTTTCTTCTGATGACCCTTTGTTACTGATGTTTCTCAGCTGCTCAGAGGATCACCTTTCATTTCAAAGCCACACATGGGGATTAATTGCTACCCAGAAGTTGTACCAACCTCCCACTCCAGCCTCTACAAGCAAACTCTTTGTGGTGACTACTGAATTTTTTCACTCAGTAGATGGGATCCAAACTCCTGTCCTGTCTATCTGTCTGTCTGGACCCTGCTTAATCATGGCTGATGTGACAAAGGGCCTGTTTTGGTCATTCCCAGCAGCAGGTTGCAGTTCCCCAGGCACAGCCCAGCTGCCCAGCAGCAGCAGCTCCTCTGACTCCCATTCCTCCAGGACAGTGCGGTGTGCTGCAGGTGCTGCAGTGCCAAATGCAGCCTTTTTCTAATCCTCTCCATTGATGGCAATGTTTGACTTGTCCGATTTAATCCATGATAGGTTTGAAGATGAAGCTGCTCCCTGTTTTATGGCTGACTCAGTATTTATCTGTCAGCTCGGTGCCTGTTGAGATCATTGGTGATCCACTGCTCTGTGAGCATTAAAACAAATTTATTGGCAGAAGCCCTTTTTATACCACAGGAGTTCTAGAAGGCACAGGGCAGTAGAAGCAGGACTTTTTTGGTCAGCACAGTCCCTGTAATAGGGAACATTATGTCCCCTTTTTAACCTCCCAGGGCAGCTTTTCCAACTTCTGGCTCCTGCCTGTTGCCTTTTCAACTCCTTGTGTCCTCCCTGAGAAGAAAAGACCCCATACAAGTGATGTGTGGTGGATGTACCAGTGCTCACTAACACAGCTTTTCTGAGCCCTCATTCCCTCCAGCTCTCAGTTCATACTCTTTCTTTATATTATCCCAGCCATGGGGTACATTTTTGCTGGTTTCCAGTCCTGTTTGGCAAATGCTCTCCTTCTGCTCACATTTTCTCAGGCAATTTTTATTCTTTTTGTCACTTGAACTATTCATTTTTTTTTTTTTTTTTTTTTTTTTTTTTTTTTTTTTTTTTTTTTGTGGTGCATCCTACAATCTCCCCTAGGGAAAACTCTTTAACAAGTCTGTGAAATCTCTTCCTCTTTTTTAACCCTTTTGTAGGGAAATTATGAAATGCTTAAAACATGCTTGTACTTTTGCGATTATTTTTCTCAGCTTGGGTATGGAACCAACTCCAGCTCACACAAACTCCATCCTTGGCTAAAATCCCCAGCTTGCATACCTGGAAAAACCACAGTAGCTGGGTGGAGAAAGTATAGTCTCCACAATTAAAATGCCAGCTGACTTAATGAAGGTGAATTTATTAGGGAGAATTTTATGACAGTATGTTTTCACCCTGGCAACAATCTAATAGACAGCATCCATAGGTGGAATAATATCCCAAGCGCAGCCTGGACAGAGGGAGGCTGCACTGGGTCAGCTTTGGATCCATGTGAGCATCTCCCTTCAATGCCATTTGTTCATAGGCATTGAGCTTTCTCCTAGCAGCCCTTTCTTTCCCGTGTGTGCCTTTATACAGTTCCTGCCCTACTACTACCCCGTTTTTTAAATTTTTGTTAATCCACGACTTTTTGGAGGTTCCCTACCATCTCCCTCATTTTCCATTGCCCACTCACTGCTTAACTGCATCTATGAAATAGATTTTAAAATATTTTTCAAGCTTTCACAAAGTTCTACAAAGTTCAGCAGAGTTTGATCTACAGTTTAGTTAAGCAACTGAACAAGCTATTCAGAGCAGTTGCAGAGGTCTTTGGGTTCTTTTAGAAAAGGTTAGATACACATCTCTTGGAGATGATGCAGATATAGTTACTACAAATCAGAGATTCTTCATCCCTATAAACATGCAAATTAAAAGCAATTACAATATACAATATTACCCAATGCTTAATATAAGCATACACCCAATGCTCACACAGCCACAAATTAATTTATCTAAAGAAACCAAAAGGGAGGTGAAGAAAAAGGTGGGGTGACTCTTGATCCCAGTAAGTAAAGGCTAGCTCTGAGAAGGTGGTTTCCAAAGGAATATTTTGGGAGCATTTTAGGTCATTGTGAAAAAATAGTGGTGGGCATAGTGGGCATCACGGAAACACAGTACAGCTATGCAAACAATACATAATACAATAATTTCCGGAAGGGCATGAATAAGGCAGGGCTGCTGAGACATCACCATTGCACAAAGTAATGAAGAAATCACCAAAGGCAGATAAGCATAACTTTTAGAAAAAGGAAGTCATGAAAGAAATGGGAAATAAAGTCTAGACATAGGGGTATTGTCAGAAGGAATCCCTTTTAAATACTGAGGCTCTGACAGAAGAGGGGAAAAAAAGACGGAAACAGCTCCAGAGCAGGACATGGATGTGAAACTGGCAGGGAAAGGCCACTGGAACATCATAAAATATCTGCAAAACCAGGAGAATGCAAAGAGGTACCAACTGGCAGGTTTTATTGCCCTTTTCTGATTTTGTGGAGGGTCACCTCAATGCTTCCTTAGGGATACAATGGGAGGCAGTATTTGAAGCAGCCTTGGTGTAAGTTGCTGTCAGTGGTTAAAGGCAGCAGTGAGCAAGGAAGAGCCAGTCAACCCCAACAGTGGGCCAGGAAGCTGAGGATGCCATGGGCTGGTCGTGCTCATTCCTTGCAGGAGGCATCTGCTTCAGGAGGCAGCACTTTACAGGGAAAACAACGTCATGCAGACACCCAAATGACAGCACTGTCATAAAACAAAATGCAGTTTTCAACAAGATCGCAGTTTTCCAAGAATTAGCATTTAGGCCATTGTCTGAGGTGAAGTGTTAATGGCAGTCAGGGAGCTGTGGAGCTCCTGCGCTTCTCCTTTCCACAAGCAATGATTTGGCATTTGGAGGTTGGGAGTCATATTCCCATGGAAGATCTGAATGCTGTTCCTTGGTCACTGCATGTAAAACAGTATGAATAGCAGACATATTTAAATTACTGACAACACTCTCCATTGGCCTGCAAACACCAGTTTTTCCAGCTAAGATTTACAGCCTCTCATCTCCAGTGTCTTCATCTAAGGCAAAGGACAAAATGTTGGACATAAAAAAGAACAGATGGATGCCATGCTCACAGGAGCTGGGCTCCACACTGCTGACTCCTCCATGGATGACTGCAAAAGGAGATGTGGCTCGGCCACCCGTGTTGAACAGACTTTGGTGGATGGAACCATTCTTTGAACCGCTCTTGGGTGTCAAAGTGCAAATGTGTCCAATCCTCTGTGCAATGGATCCATGGGTGTTATTCCACAGAGTGAGGATGGCTGCAACAGGCAGAAAGATGGATAAATTAGAGATGTAAATTTGAACAAAACAGGCAGATTAAAAGGATTAGTTGTAAGACAAAGTGAGTATGCTGTGAGATAAAGATAAATAATGGTCTGCAGGTGAAAAGATTATAGAGGTGATATATAAAGAATGTCCTGAATTAATCACTTCCTTTGTGTAAATATTTATGTTTTGCAAATCATTATCACTTAGCAACCTACACTGTCCTTTTTATTTTTCACAGACTTAAACTGTTTCCTGGGGGTATTATCTCTGTCTGGCTCAGCAAAATTAAAACAGTATCTCACTTAACACTGTAAGCAGATGGAAATAGTTGGCTCCAGATGAATTATGAATTCCACTTAGAAAATTGACATGGTTTAGATCATAGAAAGTGGGGCATACTCGGTGTTCAACACTTTCTTACAGAGCGCTAAGCTGTGTTTAGCTTTATGGATCTTATCAAATGCTTGTTCAAGCCAAGTCACAACTCTTGCCAAGAATACTTAATGCCACATTTGAGGTAGCGGAATGTAAACCAGGAAGAGAACTGGTGGGATTGCTGGGCTTCCCCTCTGCACTGAGACACCTCCCCTGCCAGGGAGCCCTGCAGGACCCCTGCCACAGGTACTCCTGGTGCAGGGAACAATCACAGGGAGGTTTGCCTAAGGACTTCTGAAAAATCTATCTGGAAAGGGATTCTCCCTCCTCTCCCTGCACTCCACACCTTGTAAATCTTGGAAATGTTCCCTAGTAGGCTGTCAAAGCACTCTTTGTTGTAGAACGAAAACTGATTTCTTCATGTCTTTGTGCAGATAATATGAAATGATCATCCCCTCAAGAAGGTTTTATGTGTTAGAGGATTGTTTCCATCTCTGTTCCTAATCTTTTCTTGGACTAAATGAGCCTAGTTCCTGAGTTTTTTCTTTTGAATCCCTCGGTGTATATTTCTCTTCATCCTTGTGCTCATTGAATGCTTCTCACTTCATCCAGATCTGCAAGCACCATGTCCAGACCAGGATCCAGCACTCCAGTTAATTCATTCAAAGATCTTAGCATATATTAAACCACACCAAGTCAATGCTCACTTCTGTGTCAAGAGGAATGAAGGTAACACTTGTCTGCTCCCAGCCCTCAGACCAATGTGCTGCCATGCCAGGGTGACCCACACCAAGCTCAGTGATGATCCCAGCCAAACTGGCAAGTTCAGACCTCCCACCAAGGCTGCCTGCACCCATTACCCTTCCTTGTGCATGTTGTTATTTTCAGCCCTGTCCAGATGAGCAGAGTGAATCAGTGGAGGGCATGGAGTGGATGATGAGTGCTTTCTTCTTCTCTTCCTCCCAGAAATTTGCTGCCCAGCACTCGTGGCTGGCAGGGAGGGAGGACAGGGCTGGGCTGTGTGTCATCCTCCACTCCTGCTCCCTCCCTGAGCCAGGAGCTGCACCTTCCCTGCCAGCTGCAAGCTACGGCCACGGCCCTAGCCCCATGCTTGCAGGGAAAAAGAATCTCTCGCTGTGCATATATCCACTGCTGTGGCACAAACAAGGCCCCACTTAGAGCAGTGTGCCCTTCCCATTGCTCTGGTGGGTGAGCCCTGCACTCCTCTGTGTCACCGCTGGCAGCAGATGCCTGCTGCTGCCCTGTTGCATGGCCCAATCAAGGGTCAAGCCATACAGAATTTCAGCATTTAAAATGGGTCCAAAAGGATGAAGTAAACAGCAATTATCTCATGATGTTTTAACACTTGATGAAGAGTGAAACACTACAGGTCCAAAGTGTGGGCATTTACAAACTCTCAGAAAGTTACAGCTCCTGAGCTGATTAATAGCAAGGAAAGTTTAAACACTTTAACAATAGCTGCATTAATGTCCGAGGTACAGAGTCAAAGGGAGAGGTGAACTGAGGGATTAGATAGCTTTTAAGTGTTAAAAATAACAGGTGTTTGGCTATAGCTTTCCACTGGGAGTTCCCTTTAACACCTGAGCCACTCAAACTCGCAAGCCATCCACTGGAAGATGCTCTCCATTTTCGCCTGTCCACACCACACTGTGGTGGGGCAGGACAGACCTTGCCTGGGCTGCACTGAAGGAGCTGTTTGATTGGAAGTGGGTGCACTGGGTAATGCTCCAGTACTGCCAGCTCAGGGGCATCAGACAGTCAGAGCCCTGGCACAGGAATCATGCAAGCTTTCATTGTCAAGGACACTTTTTATTTGTTGTTACTAGTTTGGGAGGGGTTTTTTTTATTTATGCCTTTTTATTAGAGCGCATTTGGCTACTCTAAGATTACTTTTTACTTCCTCTATCCACAATCTACAGGATTAAAAATGCACTGTGGGAACTGTTTTTGATTTGATGTCTTCTGCTTGCCTGTGTTGTTTGCAGAGATCTTTGCACACTCCAGGTGACCTAAACAGCCCTGGATGGGAATCTATTATCAGCCAACACCTTCGGCCCTAGTTGGCATTTGTAAATAATTTTGAGATAGTTCTGTATGAAGCTGCTGTGCAAGAAGTGCCGGTTGGCATGCTGCAGCACCTTAAAGGAGGGGACTGTCCTGCTCCGCTCTGCGCTGGTGAGGCCTCACCCTGAGTCCTGTGCTCAGTTTTGGGCACCACAATATAAAAAAGATATTAAGCTATTATAGAGCATCCAAAGGAGGGCCACGAGGATGGTGCAGGGTCTGGAGGGGAAGCCTTATGAGAAGTGGCTGAGGTGACTTGGTCTGTTCAGCCTGGAGTAGACTGAGGGGAGACCTCATGGCAGTCTACAACTTCTTCATTAGGGGAAGAGGAGGGGCGGGTACCAATCTCTTCACTCCCGTGATCAGTGACAGGACTTGAGGAAATGGTATGATGCTGAATTGGGGGTGCTTTAGGTTAGATATCAGGAAGAGGTTTTTCATCCAGAAGGGAGCTGAACACTCCCCAGGGAAGTGATCATGGCACCAAGCCTGTCTGGGTTTAAGAAGTGTTTGGACAATGCTCTCAGGCACATGGTGTGATTCTTGGAGTGTCCTGAGCAGGGCCAAGAGTTGGACTCCATAATTCTGATGGATCCCTTGCAACTCAGCATATGCTATGATTCTATGAGTATTTTCCAGTTATTTCCTGTGCAAAACCTAAGCCCTCCTCCCGTATGAAGTGGACAGGAGACCTGTGCTCAGCATCTCTGAGTGAGGAGAGGCTTTTCTCACCTGCCCTCCACTCCAGCAAGCAGTGGTGCTTCTTTCCTATTCACCAGCAATGCAGGAACCCACCAGAGCAGCACATAGTGGAGCTGCCCTGGTGTTAACTAGGCCAGTCTGGGGCCATTAGTCATCCACTCATTGCATGCCTCACTGCCTGTGCCCTGAACAGACATGTTCCACTGCCTTTATGTAACCCCTGTGATGGGCTGCTTGCTGATGGAGGGCACCCACTGCCCCCACTGCCTGCCATCACCCACCACCCCAGTGCCCATCAGGGACCTTGTGCCCACCACCGAAGCCTGCCATGATAAGGCAGAGGTGCCCATGAGCCAGGTTTAACAGTGCCAGCCTTGAGACAAAAAACCCACCTGGAGCAAAAGCCCTGCTCCTGGGTGGTAGGGCTAACTCACTCCTCCCACTCTCCCAGCTGGGAGCACACAGTCAGGATAGAGGGCTACCATCAACTTTGTGTCAAAAGACATGGGAGGCTCAGACCTCTCCTGGCTCCTCAACCTGCAGGCTCAGCCCTTATCTCAAGCCAACAGTCCTGGTGGATTTTTAACAACCATGAAGGATTTGGTTTAGCTTAATTCCCTGTGTGTGCAGCCATCAAGCAAGTTCTTATCTTGACTTAAGCTACAGGTAGAACCACTCTGGTCATACTGCCGGCATATTTCAGGGATTTATGTCCACACCCCTGTGGCATACGCACCCTGGTATCCCTCAGGTCATCTTTCATCATCAGTTACACTTCAAGCCTCTGCAATCAGATACGGTTATCTGAGCAACAGGGAGAAATATTTACCAAAATGAAATTTAGATGGGAAAATAGGGAAGGAAGGAAGAAAGAAGGGAGGGGGAAAGAGCTGAAAATGAAAACTCAATGTTATTTGAAATACACGCTGATGTTTGTTAGAAAATTCATTTTTTTCACTCTTGCACATTGGCAGTTCTATACAGGAAAATTTATCTCATGCTATATATGAGATAAATATATCTCATATATATATGCCTTCTAGTTTTTACAGAAATCTGATTTTTAAAATATATGTTTCTTTGCTCCCACACACTTTTAGCTCCTGCTAATGCTGAAAGTGGTTGTTGGTGAGGACCTCAAGAGAATTTGGATTGTGATGAGCTTGACATGTTGGAAGTCCAGTTCTGGGTAATGTTTCTACATTTTTACTGCTTTTCTGTAACATCCACTAATGCTTTCCCAGAGTTTCCTCTTATGGGATGCCATCTTGGCTATGATCCACTGGGGATGGCTGAAATATGGATGTGGATTGCTGAGTGGAGGTGGTGCAGCATGTGTGTGCAGGTGACCCACCCAAGTACCGTTCACCTGCCAAAGCAGCACATTAGGCCAAGGGACACCCCTTCCTCAGGGCCCTTCTGTCCTTCTATGAGAAAACAAGACCTTGGCTGCTCCTGACCCCATGGCTTCGGGCAGAGCAGCTCAGCAGCCTTGTGTCCTTTTACCAACCTCTTTGGGGATGGCTGGCAATGTAATTTGTCCACCTGCTGTCCTGGTGGGAGGCTATGGAGAAGCTTCTAAAACCAACACCTTAGTAGACCATCACTATCTCTGCGAGTGAGTGTTGCTGTACCCGGCACGGGAGTCTCCTGTAGCACACAGCTCTGGTCTGGTCAGACAGTGGCAGAATTTATAATCACATTTTTATTGTAACTGGGAAATAAAGATAAGAAATTGTGACAAAACCTGAGTGCCCTTGTGGATAAGGTGACCTTAAGCTGTCTCCCATGCTGGCAAATGCTTGATGTTAGGGCACTAAGGGTTGCCTCCTCCATTGCTTCCAAGTGGATATTTCTGTTTCCTCCTGGCAGATCCAGCTGGTTAATCACCATGGGCTTTCCTGAGTTCCTGAAATGGAAAGCTACACCAAAACTCAGTGTTGTTGCTGCTGGTACTGTCCACAGCCTAGCAGGATTCAAATGGGATTTCTGCTCTTTGCAGAAGTTGTTTATCTGGCTCTTCTGGAAGCACCCTGACTTGTGACTGCCACCTCAGCACTTAACGAAGGGGTTAATGGACATCTTCTCCTCCTTCTTGCTCAATGTGGTTGTAATGGCAGCCTGGACTCTTCAAGGAGGGAGAGCAGAAATGGGTCTCATCTGGGATCCTCTTTACAACACTCAAACATATTCCCAAAGTCATGCAGATGCCATGTGAATATCTGATGTGGCATGGGTTATAGAGACATCCTTGTGGACAGGGAAAGTGTTAAAGTGTACCTACTTACTGTATTGCAAATGCCATGCAGTGCAAACTTGGGAGAGTATCTTAGGCGGCATGAATTTTGCCCTTAAGCATTAAGTAATACATGAATTACTATTTAAAGTTAGTATCCCAGGCTTGTTAGGGTTTGTTTTTTCGTTAAGTTTCATTAAGTTTCCTCAGCAGTGTACATCTGATATGTGCTATTATTCCTCCAGTTACTGTACACTTTCCACCAGGCCCACAGGGATCAGGGTCCTGTGTACTAGGGTTTTACCCTGGGAGATTCCGATCTGCAGGACAAGAGCTGTGGATGAGACCTGTGGGTGCCCCAGAGCAGTCTGAAAGCCTGCAGGGACATGTTCAGCAGCCTCACCAGCCCCCAGCCAGCCAATGCCAAGGTGAAAGCCTCACCCTGACTTTTCAAAGGGGGAAGAGATAAAATCAAGGTCACACTTCAGTAGCTCATGTAAAATTTTCTCTCTTAAGACTCCTGCCTTATGCCACAGGGTCCCCCAAGGAAAAGTGCCAGAGAACACTTGTTGTCTGGGGTTAGGCTGGGAAACTGAGCAGGGAAGCCAAGTGGACGAGTGATTTCCCAAAAGTATTTGAAAGACCTATGCATTCTCAATGGGGCTGATGGGTGGGAGGCAATATCTGTCACAACAAAGCCACAGAGACATGTAAAACACAAGCTGGTCTGATTCCCTCTCAGAGCTCTACTATATGCTGATGAGATGGACTCAGAGGCCCAGTGCTTGGCACAGAGAGGGCCTGAGCGCCATCACAGATGGGGGAAATACTGATGTTTCAGAGTTTGTTCTTTATTTTGACTGTATCCACTTCAGTAAGGCTGTTTTCAGGACAAATATTTATTTAAAAAAAAAAATAGAAGAAAAGGAAAATAGAATAGGCTCCTTGACAGAATAGCAGAAGTGGTAGGGTAGGTCTTGGCAGTTCGGCAGAGCAAGACTCCAGGTAGAAACCATCAATAAGAGAAAATAATTGCCACTCCTGCTCAGCATGTGGCATGGTCCATGGAACAGGCTTTGGAGACAGAAATGTCCATCCTTTCACTGAGCCAGCAATTGCATGTGTGAGCCATGGCTCTGTGTCCCAAGAAAAGACAGGGTCTCTCCTGCAGGTGAGACCCTCAAGTGGTTGCAGCAGCTGCATCTCGGGCAGGTGAGTAACAAAGACCCTGGGAGGGTTTGGGCCATGGTGGGAAACATCACAGAAGCACGTGGGCAAACAAAACCCCCCTGGACATCTGTGCCTTGCAGCTCCTGCTTACACTTGGGATGTGGATTTTGTGGGCAGGACTCACCTCTCATGAAGACAGGGAAAGAGCAGTTTTTTACCTCTGCCTTGTTCTTTGGTTTTGCTAATTTACCATTAATTTTGTTTTACAGGTAGGCAATTAGTTATTTTTTTACTGGTGTGGTAATTTTATGGCTGAAGAAAGGGCAGAGTTGTATATGAAGTACCAGCTAAAGAAGGAGCTCCTCATGTTCAAGGCCTTGCTGATGGAAAATGTACTCAGAGATAACTCCTCTGTTCACATAAAATACAGGAGTCTTTAACAAAAAAGTTTCATGTTTCCCTTTTAAAAATTCAGAGTCCTTTAAACCAAGAAAAATGCATCCATGAGAAGGGAGTGCCAGTAATAACAGGCCTGGTCTCATATCCAGTGGTAAAAGAGAAACAAGCAGCAGTTTCCCCTGAGGGAAGAGAGATTCTGAAAGTTAAATATAAATGTTTATGGTTGTGAAGAGTTAAAAGGCTTCATAGACACCCTGACTTCCTTCTTGTATCTTGAGTACCTCAGGGTAACACAACAGCCCTGTGCCCCAGAAAAGAGCTTGGTTTCAGCAGCCCCATCTTCTGCAGGGAGACCAAGGAAACACCAGAACAGGGATGTGGGTAAGTGTCAACGGCTCCTGCCCTCCGAAATTCCCGGTGGGGACTATTCACATATTCTGTCTGTGCAGGAGACCGCTGGTTTCTCAAGAGTCAAAGCCTTCACCTGCCCTAGTTGAAAACAATTACTATTACAGGAGTTGCCTTGTTAAATTGAAGGCAACTCACATAAAAAAGGAAGTCTGAGTTCAGTGTGAGTCATCCTTTACACACTGATCAACCATTCTGTTCACATTTCTGCGTTTGAATAAGTTTGTCAAAATCGCATTTAAGACCTTTCTGTAACGTGGCTTTTAGCTTGGTACAAAATACAAATAATTAGCCTGCTGTAATAACACCTATATTCTATGAGTACTCCTCCTGAAAATGTGCCATGTAATCTACACAAGCATTGATCCTAAATTAAAAGACAGCATCAAAATCTGAGTCACTTCTTCTACACATTATTAAGTGTCCATTTCAGTTAAACCACTGACAGTTGCCAATCCCATTTCATACCTACCCTTCCCTTTTTTCTAGTCTTTCTATCCCGCTGGCAGAAGACCAAATGGATAACCAGAGCACAGTCTAACATGTCTTTGTGTCTGCCTTTCATCTGACTTTCATATGGAGTTTGTCTCCTGTCTTACATCAGGGATGCTCTGGCGGTTCCATTCAGTTGATGGTCTCCCCTCTGGCCTATCTCTCCAGTAACAGAGCTCTCACTCATCTGGCCAAGATGAGGGCCTGAAAATCTTGTGCAGAGAAGACAAACTCCATGGTTCGAAACAAATTTCCTGGCTGTTTTCACTGGATGAAGAATAATCTACAACCAAAGCAAATCTGGTTTCATGGCTATGAGGCACATCTTTCCTAGCCTGAGGACGCAGGAGATCCTGAACATGTTGGAAGAAAAACCATTTTGCTGCATGGGCTGAGAGAAGGAAGAGCACAAGGCAGTTTTCACAGGGTGACCTCCCTTCTTTGCTCTACACTGCAAGGCAGGAGGACCCTGTGGTGGGAGGACACCCAGGAGGCTGGAGGTTTGCAACCTCAGAGGGTGGTAGCCAGGCCCTGTTACCTCCAACCATCCAAACTGCTGAGTGCCAGAACTGCAGAGATGTTAGCCAGTGCATTCTACAAAGGAGATGGCTGGCAGGATGGAGTAAGCGGAGCCCATTCATCGCTGGGCAGAAGGTTAGGATAAATGGGAAGAGACCTTCTTTAGGAGGAAAACTGGTTTGCTGGATGATGAAGAAAGAAGTACTCCTGTAACCTAAACACAGACTCAGTGGGGACCTTTAAGTGTCATGAGACAAGAGGGCTTCCCACAACCTGAGTCAGCTCTGTAACCCCCACACTGTAGATTTCCACACAGACATGCACCCAAAGCAGCAGAAAAAATTGGAGATTGCATCCCTCAGGAGCCACATGTGCTCCACAAACCTTCCTGCTGCCCCAGAATAGAATGTCATCATGCCAAAGCAGGAAAAGCAGAGGGTGTGACTGTCCTGCATTGCCCAACCTCTTCCCACTCAGCTGACGTCTGCTTGGCCATGCTGGTGAAGAGAGGGCTGGCTGGGCACTGGGGCAAGGGGAGCATGTTGGCATGTTAGCCCATTGTTAGTTAGGAGCAGCTGTGGCCTGGGAGAGGCTTTGATGGGTTGGGCTGTCCCTAGGTGTAATCCTGACTGCAGTGTCTGATAGAAGATGCTGGCTAAGCAGAGACCATCCCATTCTACTCAGCAGGAATTAGATGAGAAGCAGTCGCTGGCCGCTGAAAATCAACAATGTTGGCTGAATGAAAACTCTTGGATAATAGTAATAGTCTCAGCAGACAGGCCAAAAAGGTGGCTGATTTCGGCACCCTCTCTCTGACAGTAGCCCACACACTTCAGGAGGCAGAGGACACCCCATGGGATTACTGTAATGATGTGCTATGGGAGAAGAGATATATTTCATACCTCTTCAGGTAGGATCTCATAAAGTGAAGTATGAGTTGTACCTGACTAAATTAAAAAGAGGCTATGATTTTTAACTGGTATTATTCTGACAAGACTGGCTTGACTACCCTGGCTGATCCACCTGGGAATCCTGGCACTAGAGGAGAGATAATCTCAGTGGTTTCAGTACATGGGAACTGAGGATGATCACAGGAGGGATGAGAGCTGGTAATATTCCTTCCTCCTTTCTCTTCCTGCAGGGTCTGGCAGCGTAACTTAGTTATTCTCTCCTGAAAGGAAGAGGAGAGGTTTGTCAAGACTTTTCTTTAGTCACTCCATCTCTACAACTTAAGCCTTTCTAAAGTTAGGCAAGTGTTGGGGCTGGGGTACAAGTGTGTTTGAGCTGGAAAATGTTGCTAGCTTTGTCCTCAGCCCATACCTATGTTGCAGAGTCCAGTTTACTCAGCTTGCATGACGAGTGATTAAAGCATTTTGCTTTTGGGATGCCTCTGTGAGCACGTGATGAGAATGACTCCTGTACAAATGCAGTAGCTGACACAGCAAAATCTTGTACTCCATTGTTGCAAATCACTAATTTAAAGTCACAATCCATTTGTAGTAACTCTTGGAAACCCACTATTACTTTGCCACGGCCTGTTGAGGTGCTTAGATAATCAAAATGCTTGTGAGAACAAGGAAAAAATCTTGCTCTTGGCCTAGAAGGTGTAAAGAGCAGTGACACACCCCAAGCGAGAAGCAGCAAGATGTGTGGGACCACAGAAAGAGGACTTGGGAGGATAAGATCTATAAGATCCCCCTGGAGCCTCAGTCACATGGACCTCACCATGGTTAAACTGAATACTTTCAAGACAGGCTCTTACCTGCTCTCTTATTTCTTTGGTAAGGTACAAGGAGGAATGTAATGTAATGTGAATTAGGTTGTATTAATCACTAGTAAGGCAAAAGCCCTTGCTATGTTTTGGAAGCCTGGCACTCCTGAAGATAGAGACTACATAGGACAGCTGGCCCAGCTGTCTGGGGAGACCTGGGAATCTCTGGGAGGGACTGCTCCTCTTTCAACCTGGAAGTCTGGGAATGGGCAACAAATTAATGGGGAATATTTCCTTTAAGTGATGACGAGTTTAACTCTGAATGACTGAACCAGTAAATAGACAATTGTTTGTCTATATACCTCTGCATTTACATATTCTTTCCCAAATTCATGTCTCTTACTGGTGGTCAAATAGGAGCAGCTGCAAATAGTTGAATTCCTTTGTCCAAACTGCTGTTATGTATGTTCATTAATTTTCTATGACCTACACAGAACCATCTGACCTAACGCCTGAAATGTTGCTCCTACGAGATGCCCCCTGTGAGGGCCCTTTTGCTTCTTGGAAGATGGCCTTCTTTCAGAAGAGTCTAACAAATACTTTCCAAATTAGGGCCATTCAACAAGGGGTTGCCAGAGTCACAGAAGATAATTATCAACATGATTTAACTGGAAAATTTTCAGCTCTTGAACATACTGTGGTGACATTTGCTGATGGTATTCTTAGCATGCATGGAAGGAATGGGGCTTTTTGTTAATATGTATCTCTAAGGTTATGTGTGTAGGATTTTGACTTTTCAGATTGCTATACTAATGTTAACTATGGCTCGACATGTTAGTAGGTGTCCTGTGTTTATAAAAATCATCTGGCATATATATTACTAAGGAAAGCCAGAAGGATGCTGTAGCTGAAAATGAAGCTGTTGGCAAAAATTATTGTTGCTGCCACTGGTTAGTATGAGGGGAGCTCCCATAGCTCAGGAGACATGGGGTGAAGCCACACACTAACCCAGTGGATCCTGACTCCCATAAGGACAATCTAGAGAAACATCTTGTCCTTCACCACAGCTCTGTAATTTGAAATGGAGAGGAGGAAAACTACAGGATTAAGAGAGAGGGATACAGAAGATTCTTCAAATTTACAAATGTAGAGGAAAAATACCTCAACTACCTCCCAGTGCATAACCAGTACTGCCTTTCATGACTACATAATGATGAGCATCTCAAAATGCACTACAACTCTTTCCTGCATGCAAATGCATCAAAATGGTTACATCTGGTTTTATGTTGTTTCTCAGTTACAGAAAAAACCATTCACATAATCTTGTAAAACATTTGTGGGTTTTATCTCTGTCCTTGCCTTTATTAGAGTGCACTGACACCATAATAATTACACTGGTGCAATGATAACTTCTGATGTATTCAGTGGAAACTTCTGGTAATCCCATAGTGAAGCAACTTGCACAGATTTAGCTTCTATTTCTATTTCTGAAGAAAGTGGAGAGTGCTTGATATCAGCATTTTCCCTAGGGGCAGAATTGTTTGAAGTGCAGGGTGGGGCTGAAAAAGAGAACAACATTAGACTATCATTAACATTTTAGAAAAGGACAAAATACTTCAACCAAATAAAGGTAAAAGGCTACAAATACTTTTTAACCAGCTATTGCAGCTATTGTTATTGCAATGGGAGTGCTTTACAATTACAAATGGAAAGACAGATTGTACATTGAAGGACAGTCCCCAGTTCTCTCTTTTTCAACATGTGCTCTACGCTATGAAAAGTCCAGAGCATCCATATTCTGTATGTATGAGCTCAGAGAATGGAATCACTAGCGGTAAGATGCCTTACCAGATGCAGAAGATGACAAGAAGAGCCTGGCACCTGTTAATTCTATTGCTAATTTTAATATTACTTTAATTACCATCATAGAGAATGGAATGAAGAGTCTGAGGCTCAAGTACTGTTCTCATAACATTTTATGAGAGGTTTGGCACCAGCTTTCATGGGAACAGGACTGATTGTCATACCTTCATATACTAGTAATGTGAGAGAGATTGCCACTATCTCTGTCATCTATAAAGTCAGATGACCTCTGCAAATTAAGCAAATGCATTGAAGCCAACAACAGGAGAGGACCTGCAAAGATGAATTCAAAGGGCAATGTTTATAGAAGAGAGGGAATGGATGTTAAAGCAGCAGAAATATGACTGTGTTGCTTTAACTAGGGTATACAGAAGCTGTGTATCCTGCCTACCATGTTGAAAGAAACTTAGAGAACCACACTCAGGTTTAGGAGACTGTAAGAAAAAGAAATTAACTGAAATGTGGATGATTAAAAAACTCACACAAAGCTCTCCCAAAGTGTCTTCCAAGGTTCTTACGTACTTGAAATCAATGGAGTTTGCCATATGAAACCCAGAAAGGTCTGAACAAAAACGCCCTAGGAATATAATGGCTTTTACATGCATGAAAAACTATGCAGAGACAGGTTAACTCACTGCAAGTGAAATTGAAGACCCTCAGCTATGCGGTGTAGGTTTCTTCACTGAAAGGGTTGTCAGGCATTGGAATGGGCTGCCCAGGGAGGTGGTGGAGTCACCAGCCCTGGATGTGTTCAAGAAACAACTGGATGTGGCACTTGGCACTATGGTTGACTTGACAAGGTGGTGTCCAGTCAAAGGTTGGACTCAATGATCCTGGAAGTCTTTTCCAACATAAATGATTCCATAATTCTATGAGTGAAGGTTCCTTAAAGAGTGGAGAGAGGTGTCTTTGTAGACAAGGAGAGGGGTGTCTTTGTAGACAATGAGATCCTCTCTTCAAGAAAACATTTATGCATGAGTGAAAAAGAGAGAGCCAGAGGAAGGAGGGGCAACACACCCTGAGTCTGTTCCCAGGAATACAGATTCTAAATGTCAGTTGGCAATTGAATGATGGGGATTACACTAGAGAGACAATCAATCATTCCTGGACTTTCTTTCAGTACATGAAGAACTAAAAACAGGTAAAAAGAGAGAGTGAAGATGGAACAGAAAGTATAGCATGGCCAACAAAGCTTGGACAATGCAAAGCCAGGAGGGATATCTGCCCACACAAGACGTTGTGCATACTGGACTGGCAGCACAGGTAGAGCTGACTTCACCTGTATGCACTGAACTGAAGTGGCCATGGTGAAGCCTAGACTCATGCTGATCATTAATATGAATTCAGACTTAAAACTCAACAAAACTACTTTGCAAAAGAGCAATTCTCTGCTTGCAGAAGTGCATGCCTACTCCTAGGTTGACATCAGATGGATAGTGGAGCAGAACAGAAGAGAAAAGAGAACAAGATGTACCTGTATCTCATGTTTCTGCTGAATGGAGACAAAGAAACACAGAGAGATAGAAATGAAAGAGATCTGGGGAGATTGGGGAATGAAATAAGAACCAGAAAGCGGAGGGTCAGGGGGAACCTGAACCATCATCAGAACACCTTAGGTGAAAATAGCAGGCTAAAGAGATAAGGAGCAATCAGAGAAGATATCCTTACAGTGGACAGAGAAATCTCAGATCAAGTGAATGGATCTGGGGCAGGGAAGGAATTAAAAAGAGCCTGAAGCCTAGAGGATGCTAGGTAACATGCAACAAGGGGAGAGAAAGGCTTCTGGATGATACCTCGAAGGAAGGAAAGAATGACTACACGCAAGTAGTGGAAATGATTGGAAAAACGAGAGCACTGGACAAGTGCTGATGCTTGTGTAGGATTGCTAGGCAGAATAGGATTTAAAAAAATTTACGACTATAGGAAGGATAATCTGGGACACATAAAGTGAGTGAAATGCAAAGCCTTTCGGAGAGCTCAGGAGCAGCTTTAGAGGAACAAAGCAGGGAGGGTTACTGTGTGACACAGTGGTGAGAACTCTGGGAGGAAAACTGGAGGTAGTCACAGGACTAAAGACAGGAAAAAGCAGAGAACAGAAAGGAGGATTAGAGGACAAGTGAGAGAAGGTCTTTGGGTTAGGGAAGAGCTACAGGAGCAGAAGGAATGAGACAGAGGATGTGGCTAGAGGAGAGCTGAGAACAGGTCCCAGAAGCAGAGCAGGTTGGTACAGGGAAGGGGCAGAGGTAGACAGCATGGATTAGGAGTCATGAGCCAATGCTGGCAGTTGGCAGCAGGAGCTTGCTTATTCAGCAAGTCAGGCGGTAATTAATTGAATCAAGTCAGGCAGCAATCAGTCAGTTAAATCGGGTAACAATGACTCAATTAAGTTGAACTGGGAGAACAATGAACTTATTACATCAAACCAGGGAACAACGAACCAATTAAATCAGTTGGAAGCCTCTGTAGGTCCATCCGGAGCCTGGGCTAGGTGCCACCGGAGCAGGGGACTCGCTGCAGCTGCCTGCTCCAGGAGAAACATCACCACAGCAACTGAGCATCACTGCTGACAGCCCTTCTTGTTGCCCTTTGCCCAGAGTGAAGGACATGGCACACTACAGCTGGTCTGATGAAATATTTGTAATAAACCAAAGGGGTGGGGAGATGGAAACTCTCAGCTTCCAAATTAGCAATACTGTTGCAGGAATTACTGGGCTGCTTAAGGATGAAGAAAGCTCTGCCTATCAAATCAAGCTGATGCTGGATATCTGGAGCTGTCAGCTTAAGAAAATGAGAGGCTTTGACGGGTGCCTGACAAAGATTTAGCCTACCCTAACTAGCATTCAGGAGAGGTACAATTTCCAATGACATCCTGGAAGAGCAAAGCAATGTACTAAAACAGCTTCCTACATCCATTTTGAGGTAAAAATTATAAATTACATGGGTTGGTGTGAGACAGGCTAGTTCCTCTACTGGCAGTGCTAGGAACCATTTTCATCCCCTTTGTTTGGTTCCCCATATCATTTGGGGTTGAGGCAAGTTTGGGTTATTTTTTGTTTTGGTTTGTTGGGGGAGAGGGGGGGAGCAGTAATTTATGTATTTATTTTATTTGTTTTGGGTTGTTGTGGGGGTTTTTTTGTGTTTTTGTTTGTTTGTTTGTTTTGGTTTGTTTTGTTCTCTCCTGTTCCTTCTGCTGTCTCCACAAGCAGGGAACATCACTAAGATCACTAAGTTACCTTAGCAGAAAAGCACCAGGTATGTTTCCCTTGAGATATTTCATGCATAGATGTTAACTAAAACTGAAAAATGGAAGGTCTGATTGATGAGGACAACCTGAGGTCAAAAAGATAAGGCAGACAGCCTTCTGCCCCTTACTGGAGGGAAGTGCAATCCTAATTGTTCTCTAAGAGCACCTGTAAGGCCCTTGCAGGTGGGAAAAGGTACTGCTTTCTAAGGCCGTACAAATGTCTGAGCAGCTGTGATGGTTAATAAAGAGTTGTATCACATGTGCAACCCTTATCATACTACACACTGTCATTAAAGTAATTATATTGAAAAGGAAATGACTCTTTGGGTGTTATTTCTGGCTAAATGAGGTCCTGGGATTTGCCCAGAGTGTGTATGTCAGGGCCAACACAATCCCTGCAGGAATGTTGACCAGTAAATTAAACTGAAAAGCTGAAGAAGAACAGCTTCCTTAGCAGCATACAAGAAGGATAGGGCTTGATCCAAGACTTAGTATATATTAGTAGTACCACACATATGCCTTTGTGCCCTAATAAAAGTGCCACAGGACAGTGTGCACTTTGAGACCAGCTCAACAGTTTCACACTGAAGAACTTTTTCTTTCCCTCTGCTCTGAGCTGCTAAATAGTCAGAAGGCAAAGAGAGTCTAATTAGAGATGTGAAGGTTTGGAAAGGAACCAGAAATTTTCAAGAAGAAAGACTTCCTGCTTCCAGTCTGCACCACAGTGTTAGAGCAGCCGTCTGCCACGGAAAAATGGAAAAGAAACTTCCTGGGGTTTGGGGAATTTTTTCTCCTCTTTTACCCCTTCTGAATAATAAGAAGACTGAGAAGTTGGATTTGGTTTTGTACAAATCTTTGGTCTAATGAAGTACATGAAAATTAGGTTAAAATTTCCATCAAAAATTCTAGTCAGACCCTGGTTTATTAGTGCTCAGAAGGAAAACTTGACCTATGCCAGTATTTTCAAATGGGTGCTTGTGATTTAAATGCTCTACAAAACAGTCCACCTGGCCTGTACACAGCTGCAGCTATTACAGGAGAAGGGGCTGTCATAATTCAGAAATAATTAATTCACATCTATTTATTTTACAGGTTTATCAACCAGTACTTTTTATGTACTTCCTAAATAATACACAAAACATTAAACATCTGTAAAGGAATATGTACAATTTAGCTCTGTTTACTAAGTAGTCAATTACCACATACATCATTTTACCCTCATAAATAAAGAGAAAACTCTGTGATTAAAACTAAGACTCCTAGTCCTTAAATTTCCAGCACTGACACATCTCATTCTTTCTATCTAGTGTCTCTTGCATCTTCACTTATACTCAAAGACTGTGCTGATGCTACGAGGTCAGAGAAGTAGCACTCAACAGGTTAGAGATGAAAAATTACCCAGTAGAGGAGAACGTGGTCCCTGTCTCCCTGCCACCCATATGGTGCTCCCCACTGTTGTTCCAGCTAGTTTGCTATCATCTAATTTTTGAAACACAGAATATCACTAAAGACTTTTTCTTTGCTGCCAGAACTGGGCACTTCTGCCTTGGGAGAAACTCCAGGTGTTGGCCTCCAGCTGTAACACCCTCACAAAGGCAGTGCAGTGAAGACCTGACACAAGGCAGCTCAGAGAGCTCCACACTGTACCTCTGCCTGTGGCTCATCTCCTTCAGGTAATTTCACAGTCAGACCCATAGAGTCTTGTTTCTACTACCTTTTCATAGAATCACAGAATCATTAAGGTTGGAAAAGACCTCCAAGATCACTGAGTCCAACCTTTGATGGAACACCACCTTGTCAAGTAAACCACAGCACTAAGTGCCACGTCCAGTTGTTTTTTGAACACTTCCAGGGATAGTGATTGCAACACCTCTGTGGGCACCCCTTTCCAGTGCCTAACCACCCTTACACCTGATGCCCAACCTGAACCTCCACTGGGGCAGCTTAAGGCTGTGTCCTCTTGTCACTCATTACGTGGGAGAAGAGACCAACCCCCACCTTGCTACAACCTGCTTTCAGATATTTGTAGAGAGCAATAAGGTCATCTCCAAGCCTCTGTTTTGTCCAGGCTAAACACGCCCAGCTCCCTCAGCCACTCCTCACATGACTTACAATTTTGACTTATATTTTCATAATATTTCTCTTACTGAAAAACAAAAAACTCCAACTCTTTTGGTAGCAAAGACAGCCTTGAAAATCAGAACAAAACTCAAAATTCTCCACCGCAGCTAAACATACCTGATGTTTAAAGTATTTTGACCTTGGAATGACACATTTCACTTTTTCAAGGTAATTGAATGAAGTTGGAAGGTGACTGGAGAGGAAACAAAACATGAGTTCCAGATGTCTCTTCTAAAGCTTTTCTTCCATTAGAAGATGGGCTTTCCCTTTTGCAAAGTGCAAATGTGTGTCTGGCTCCAGAGCCACCTCCCTTCCTCATGCACGTCATGCACATGAACTTTGAACGTCATCTGAACACACAACTTCCACAAAAGTCAGCGAACGCACATAAATTCAGGCCTCAGGTATTTATTGCTTGTCTAGCTCAGCATCACATCATATACCTTGGGCCTGGTCCTACAGGGAACCAATTTCAGCTGCTGCAAGGGCTGATGGATGGGACTTTTATTCTAGGATGTGGAAATACAAGGCAGTAGAATTTAGCTGGAAATCGTTTATTTCGAGCCCTTGTACTCTAAACAAGCACAAACACGCACGTTTTTCATCTGAAATCTGAGCAAATGTCCTGTTGTTCCAGTTGTGCTGTGTGTTTTCTTTGGAAATTTAGTTCAGCGGTTTACAAAACAATGTAGTTTGATGTGCCTGTGCGCAAGACGGAGAACACAGTTTTGGGCAGGGATTTTTGAACCTAAAGTAAATTGTTTCCTCAGCAACTATTCCTTAGAAACAGAAAACTTTCCAAAACAGGTCTTTGGGCTGACAAATATCCGCAGCTCCATGAAAGCCTGTGAGTCTGCAGGGCACTGTTGTAGCATTTCAATCGTACTTGAAAATAAACCTCAAAAAGCCAGAAACGACGGGCTCTTCCTTCTGTGTTTGGCCAGCAGCTCTTTAATGATTTCCAGGAGAAAAGACCTGGGGTTTTCTTTTCTGTCCCAAGGCCCTTCTGAATACCTGGATTTCTCAAGATGGAAACACGACACTGTTATCTTAAATAGATAAGCGCTTCCTCTGAAAAAACCACGGATCTGCTGTTACTTTGACCGCCCTCCCGTCGCGCTCTCCCCCCACAGCCCCGGGGCGAACGCCCCCGGCCGCTCCTCGCCGCCCCGGGGCGGACACAGCCCTCCCACCCTTTATTTCGGTTGCTCGGGTCCAAAGCCACCGTTGGCCACAGACCCCTGTCCCGGGGCAGCGCGGCGCGGAGGGGTGGGCGGCGGGGATGGATGGGCTGGGCGCGCCCCGCCCCGAGCTCCCCCCACCGCCCCCGCGGGAGGAGCGGGGCGAGGGGCGGGATAAACGCGGCCGCAGGTGAGCGGGGAGGGACCTTAAAGTGCTGGGGCGGTGAGGCTGGGGCTCGGCAGGCACGGACAGAGTCAGCGCCGGCCCGCCGCTGTGCTGGGTGCCCCGGGTGGGGCCGATCGCCGCCTGCAGCTGCGGGCACCGCCGGGGCAGGTGAGGGGTGCTGGCCGGGACGGACGAACGGAGGGAGGGAGGGAAGGAAGGATGGGGCGAAGGGAAGCGAAGCGGCAGCGCAGCCGGCGGCGGCGGAAGGGGCGCGGCGGGGCCGGTCCCCCCGAGAGGCTCCCCCCGAGCAGCCCCCACACTTGTTGCGCTCCGGAGCGGCCGGGGAGCTGCGGTATGCGGCCCCCCATCCACCGCCCCGGCAGGGCGTACCCTCGCCCCATCGGCACGGCGGCTCTCGGCCTCGCTTCCCGAGCCTCGGTGTCGCGGGCAACGCTGGAACGCCGCGAGCAGTTTTAATTGGGAGTGCTCACGCCTCTGTTTAATTACGCGCTTAGCTTCCTAACCATGTCTCCTGCTCGCCTCCCAGCAGCTCTCTGCGAGCGCGTTATGTGAAATACGTACGACCAGCTAAAGCACCGAGCAAAGTCGAGGCTCCTGCAATTACAGGTAATTTGCGACACGCCTACAGCTGTTAAGAGAGCTGCGGGAAGGTAAACAGCTTGCATCAGTAAAACTGACAGGTCCTGTAAGTGTCTGAGCACACACTGGAAACATTCCTCAGAATTACAGGGGGAATAGGAAATGAGAGATGTGAGTCAGAAATAAATGTATTTCTGAGTATCGGGGTTGGATAAGATCGCCCAAGGAACTCGAGCCCTTAAGTAAATGCGGAGGGCGTGCAGGAGTAAGGGCATGTGTGCTTGCTTAGCTTGTGGCAGTGGCTGGTAGCTGAGTGTGTTCCTGTGCGTGCCCGGCAAGACTGTTGTTCCCATCGCTGGGCTTTCCTAGATTGGGTATTTACTTTTACTATCTCTTGTGTTGATGAATATATCTTTTTTTTTTTTCCCACCTCCTCTAACAGAATTATTTCCTTGTCTTCTGCTCCATTAGCTTTCACTATGTAGCCTGGAAATATTCTTAAGAGAACAGGCACAGGGTTGAAAGAAGGAAATGGCCTTTTGTCTCTTTAAACTCAGTTTTTATGACCTTGATCACTAATGGGATTTTATTGGCTGTGGCCTGTATGAAGTGATATGAGGGTTTGGGCTCAAATTCTGTTTGGGATTGCCACAATGTATGTGCTCTTGATACTGAGTCAAGAGCAGAATAAAATACATTTTCATCCTTGATTTTGTTAAAGGAATTATGTAATTTCTAATATCTCTTGACTTCCACTGTTCAACCTGGAAACCCTGCTTGCCAGATACATAGCTTGAAGAGCCCCAGAGAAAAGGCGGTAGGCAGAAGGATGTGCATGTTGTTGTGTTAGATTTAGCTTGGAGAGCAAGGCAGTGGTGGGACAAGCCTCAGCCTGGAAGAAGAAGGTACCTCCATGTGCCAGCTAGGCATTGCAGTGTGATTTTTTCCAGGTGGGTTTTCCAACGTGTTTTGCAGAGCTCTGAGGTTACATCTCTACTACATGTGTCAGGGTTTCTGGGAGGCTTCAGAAAGTCACCAGAACTGTCTCATAATTGGTAAGACTACATATCGCAGAGCTTAAAAATGAAACAATATACCCTGAGTTAAAATATTTCTCTGGAGAAATTGATTCTGTCCTGACAGGGCTACTTCTCTCTGAAGCTGAGGCCTCTGACAGCATTGCTGTTTTGCATCCCTTGATGCACAACCCAGGTAGTTTATTTGGGAAGCATCATTTATTTTGTGCAAAAAAGTAGTTGTATAGAGAAAAAGGTACAGCAGCCTATCTCAGTAGCTGAAAAAATAGCAGCACTTTGAGATACCCACACAAATTTTTTGTAACAGTCATTGCATAAGCTCAGTTGATGTCTTTGAGTAAAGAGGATGCTTTTACAAGTCCATTCTTGTGAAAAGTTCCAATGAAAGCAGTGGTCCCAGACCCTGCATGAAATAGATTCAACATGAGTTGAATCTGTTTTTTCTTTTCCTATTTTACCTTGTTCTGTTCCTCACTGCTTTTAATTGTTACTTAATGATGACTGATGGGTTACATGAAAGGAGAACTGTGACTCTTACCTGTCTAAGCACCAGTTTGTGTAAGGAAAACCTTGAAGTGCTGATATACGAGGCGAGATAATGTGCTCTCAAAACAGAAGGAATGTGGAAAAAGAGAAACACATCTCCTATTAGTTGATAAAAGAATGTTGAAAACAAATTTTATTCCTTATCTTGTACCAGCATTTCTTCCTGCAATAGATTTTTAAAAAGGAAAAAGTTGCTTTTGTCTATACTTTCAATGAATGAAACAACAAAATACATGCTCAAGGAGAAGCTGTGCTACAGTATAAAATCTTAATGTTTATTAATTTAATTAGTGTTTCCAAAAGGGTGCAAGTTGCCTGTGTGTGTGAAAGAAGACATGGCTTGCCACATTTAGAGGAAATGTTACATTGAAGCCGGAGTGGGCATATTTGTAGAGGGGATGTAGACCTTTGCCAAGGCATAGGTTGAAGAAAATAGGAACTAAGTAAGGGGGGGGGGGGGGGGGGGGG
>JAWWEU010000001.1:44829275-44870932 GCA_035583155.1 Acropternis orthonyx | reverse complement strand
TGTGTTTTTTTGTTTTTTTTTAAAAAGGCAACATAAAAATGTGAAATTTGATTTTCTTCCAAAGCAAGGAGCTTTAAGCACGTTTTGAAGGAAGGGTTTACGGGGGGAAATGGCTGAGATGGGCTAAATTCAAATAGGACTTGTGCTGTCTTGTTATGCCTTCAAGTGTGACTGGCACTTCTGATTTCCTGTTTTGTATGAGTGCAATGAATTTTGTGCAGGATTGTTCTGAAGGATGGTAGTCCTCTGGTTACAGTTGCAAGCTAGTGAAATAGCTATGGCTATTTCCAAGCATCCTTGGAAAATGACTTAAAACTTATGTGAGGGCATGAATATGGGACAGTCATAAGGGAGTCATTGTGGGTAGAACTGAACCTTTAATGCTGTTGATATTTAACTAGTGTAACTTTTTATAACATTTAACTACACACATATTGGGTCCTAATTTCTTGGGTATCTCTGAGTTTCATGCTGAGTTTAATTAGGGCAAAGAATGCCTCCTGTTTCCATAAACTTGAGTAGAAGGAAAGAACAATGCTTGCAGTGTTCAGGCCTGCAACTGTCAGAGGTTTCCTGTTCCTGATTAGTCTTTGCCTGTTCTTGTGTCAAATCAGAAATACTATAATCCCTCTGTCACGGCTCCTCTGCTCTTCAGTTTCCACTCTGATCTGGAGATAGATGTTCAGAACAAAGTTTAAGAGCTACTAGAGAGAATTGCAGAGGCTTTTGCGATTGTTAGCCTGCTCTTTTGATCTTTACTCAGCTTTTTATGAAAGAAGTAGAGTTGTTGATATTTCAGTCTTCCAGCTGCATACTCCTTGAAGGTTTTTAATACATCACTGTAAAGTTAAAATAGCTGGAAGCTGCCTATTAAAGGATTTGGGTTGCCGAAGTCCAAGTTCAAAGCTTCATCTTCCTACATTTTTGAACTCTGCATTAAATCTGTAGCAATGCAGGGAGCTCCATTCTCCTTCAGGTATCAGAAATACCCTGGATGATTGAGCTCAAGCCCTGTGTTTCCAGCTTTGAACTGGTACTTATCTGTCTTAGTCCACTGAACCTGTGAAGCTTGTAATTGTAATGGAGCATTTCAGAACAGCCCTGTGAGATGGTGAGATTCTTGTTATCTCTAGTTTGATGTCTGGGAAACTGAGGCATGGGGCAGACTGACAAACTAGGTAGGAAGTCTAGGCAAGTTAGCAAGTAATTGCTGTAGCCTGTGTACCAGCCTTTCTTGGTGACACAAAAGGATGTTCTCTTGGAAGATGTTAATCTGTATTTATTAGAAGCTTCCTTGCTTCAGTCTTGGCAATGTGGCTGTTCTTGTGGTATAGCACCAAAACTAACACAGCAACAGGAATAACAAAATCAAGACACTAGCAATTAAGTGCTTGCTGTAAACCAGATGCCAGGTTGGCAGGGTGGAAGTATACTGATGCAAAACTGCTCAAATCCAGATTTGCATGTTCCTCAAATCTGGGTGATGAAGTGGCACATACAGCTCTATGACACCTTGGTGCTGGTTATCAGCCCCTCTATGAGCCAGTGTTCCCAGTATGACTGTCGAGATCAAAACCTGAAGGGAAAGTTGTCTCAGCAGCACCTTTGAATGCATGCCGGACCTCAACATGCAGCAATAATTATTGTGTCAAATTGGGTCATAAAATAAATTTGGTAATGGTTTTGCATCTGGTAGTTTAGATGTTCTTTTCTATGGCAAAAAAGTCTGTATTAGAAGTGCCACTCTCAGGCATCTGAGTTACCTTTGTCCCCAGGTTGAGGGATGGGGACAGGCACTTGAGATCAGTGTTTTTTTGCTTAAAGAGGATTTTGGTTAACACATTCCCACGTGCGATAAATGACTTTTACCTTGGCAGACTGCTGATCTTCTATCAGCATCTGGAGGCACTGCTGAAAGTGGTGGAATGTCACTCCTGGTACACCTGTACACTAAAATTCTAATAGAAGTGAAGTAATTGTGAACACACTCTAAATTTCTGTGTAAATCCAGCAGTGTAAGTAACTTGATATCCAAATTGTAGTTGTGGAGAGAAGGGTATAATCTCACTCTGAACTTATGCATAAGGATTCTGTGGACCTCTTCTTTAATGGGACTCTTAGATGTTCCTATAGCATAAGCAAATATTGTAATACTTGCCAATTACTTTTCTTATGCTTGATAATACTCTATAGCAGCAAGTGTATGTGAAAGAGGTGTATCTTTTGTTGTTTGGGGTTTTTTTTTAACCTTCACTGTATTCTAATTGTGGATTTAGCCATTGACTAATGACTTCTCGGTATAACAGTCTTTAACAGAGGTAGAAAGGATCTGTTAACAAGCTAGCTGTACTCATAAACACGGGAGCTCAGTGATAATTGTCTTCAGTTTTGTGAATTGCAGGGATTGTCACTGGGTGTATTCAGCATGCTGTGACTGTGGTTTAGTGTAGGCTTCCAGGAGCTAGCTTTAAAGTAGAAGCCACTCTAGCCATGGCAGAAGAGCTCAAAATACTGCCCAGAAGCTGTAGAACTACAGCAATAGTTAAGCTGTAGTTCTTCACACTGTCTAGCTTACTAGTGGGGAAAAAAAGCCCCCAAACCAACAACAAAAAAAAACAAAGCCCAAATGAAACTCCTACTTGTGTGACTTTGTTTTGTGATCACATGGAACCACTTGCCTTGTAACTTAACTTTTCAGTGAAGCATGGTGATCTTCTGTGAGTGCTTTCAGGTCCTACTGTAACAGCCATATACTACTGTGGTCCTCTAATTGTTGAAATGAAACAGAAGGTGCTGCTGGTAGTAGAACAGAGATCTATGCTGAGCCTTGGAAAAGCTTGTTTTCATGCCCAGTTGCAATTTTTGTAATGAAAATTTAACAATATATTCCCATGTTAGAAAGGATTCTAAATGCTTAGCTACTCAATCTCACTAACTTCAGCTATCTTCTGTTCTTCCCAGCATCTTCCTTTATAACCAATCCTTATCCTCATTCCTACTTTACATTTTCCCCCCCAAATTCACCTAAGCTTTCATGTCTTTAATGTATTCTTGTACTGTGCTGTACTTCTAAGACCGGCAAACTGGGTGAGTCCTTGACTGTACACATAGTTATTTCTCTGGGCATTTGGCTGGATTTACTCAAATAGAAATATTACCTGGACTGACTCTATAAAAATAAGAGTTACCAACCCATTAAAGGGGTGTAATTTCCCTGCTTTCCTCTCCTTTGGTCAGCAAGACAGTTAATATTTTACTTGCTAGTAAAAAGGAAAACAAGTACCTGAAAGAAAGATAACCTCTGATCCATGTCCCTTGCTTTTGAGTAAGCTAGGAGTAAATGAGGCATCACATCAGTACAGATAATCCAAAGGATTGTTTAGCTGGAGTGGTCTGCACTGACGGCTTAATCATATGAAGGGCCACACTTGGTTAATTTAAATTCTGCTTGGATCACTGTGGCTGTTTGTTGGAGAGAGGTGGACACTTTGGCAGTCTCTGAATTGCTTTCATTGGATCCCCTAAGTTGCATTGAGGAGAGCTGTTTAAAGCCAGCTAGTGGGAAACACTGTGGCCAGAGTATTTGGTTGGAATTCAGACTGCCTAACTACAGCCCTACAATTTTAACTGTGTCACCCTTCAGGGAGAAGATAGTGAGACTTCATCGGTATCTGATTGGTGCCTGTAGCATTCTGGAGTGTTCCAGGAGTCATATGACTCTCCACCAGTGTCAAAACAAGCCTGAAAGGCCATGAGCAAGAAGGGGCAAAGGTTGGTAACTAGTTCAGCAAGCAGTGGGAAGAGTAGTGGATAGTGGCAAGAGGAGCTGAAAGATTTGGAAAGGTATGTGGGAAGGGTGAAGGGGTGAGTATTTGGGCAGAGATTAAAGACAAAGGCTTTTTTGGAAATGAGAGGAAATGTCGCTAAGAGACTCAGGGCAAAAGGCTGCCTCTTCAAACTGTGGTGGCTTTCTGCATTGGTTCAGATAACAGGTATCTCTTTGCTAGAACTGAAGCACAGTGTTTTGGCTTAGCAAGCACAATATAGTCCCAAAGGAGATGGAGCAAGTCCTCAGCCCTAAAGCTTTGCCAACCCCTCTTCTCCCCACTGACTGCTCATTGTTACCCATGCTTTGCAATTTGCAGGCTGGGTTTTTTTGTTTTTTTTTTTTTTGTTGGGTGGGGGTTTACTTTGTTTTGGTTTGGTTTTTGAGTTCTTTTGGGGTTTTTTTTTTGTTTGTTTGTTTTTTAAATGAAACTGTCCTTTTCAGATGCTCTCTGGGTCTGTGCTGTAGAGCAGATTGGTGAAATAGATCAGGCTTAAAAAACAAACAAACAAAAGGTACTGGTCCCAGGAGTGACTTTTGAACAAGTCACCTGGTTTATAATGCACCTTCACAGAGGTACAGGAGATGAACTGCAGTGTGAACAAACACAGGGGTAGGGGAGCTTCTGGAGCTAACTAACTGCACACTGGGGCACTTGTATTTTGAATCCCCTTCTGCCTGGGGAGACAGGGAGAAGGAAACAAATCCATGTGAAGTTGTAAGAAAATGGGAGCAGTACTGATGTGCGGTGATAGGTGATGCTAAGAAACAGGGCTTATGAGGAGGGAATACACAGGTTCCCCTTCTCAGGCTTTTCATACTGTAAGAAGATGGTTGGCAGGTGAGGAGAAGATGGTAGAATTTACTCTGGGCAAATTATGTGTATAATTGTGCCAGTCTTCTGTGAGATGTATTTTCAAATGTGTGTAAGTATTTCTAGTCAGAAGACATAGCTGTAGTGTCATTTTGTAAGTATGGTAATTGCCATATGTATGTAATAGTAACAGAGAACACTTAAAAAAGTTCTAGCTGTCCCTCTGTTTAACAAGACAATGATTGCCAAGGCAAATTCTGAAAGAAAGTTTGGTCTGATTTTTTTCATCAATCAGATGACAGAAAAAGGGGTGGAAATAAATACTAAGAATCTAGCTGGTGTGTTTTATAAGTATCTGGTATTAAGGGTCTTTCCTGTGCCCTTATAGGGTTGTTAACCTACAGATACTTTACTCTCTATCTGTATGCTAATGAAAAAATAATCTTTCTTCTTAGAAAAATAATGTAGCAGAATAAGAAGGTGAGTCTCTTTCCAGGACTGTTTTCAGACAGGTACAGAGGAAATAGCCGACATAGATTCTGCATCCTGAAGAAGGCTCAGGAAGAGTTCTCTTTGATCTGAAGAAAATTTTGAATCTCCCCCTTGGTTTTCACCACCTGGAGTATAACCCCACACAGTCAGCCAGTAGGATCTGAGGAAAATGTAGTTTATGGAACTAGTGAAGGGAGATTACACTTAGATTCCACTAACTCAAGGAAAAGATACCGTTGCATAGTGCAACAATTAAGGGCCTTCATTTTCTCTGAGCTGTTGTGTTCTTTGACTGATGTTCTGTGTTAACTATATGTGACCTACTGATTATATATAACTCACTGTAAACCAGAGAAGTTTTTGACATTACTCAGAACAGAAGTATGACGTGGAAGACAAGTGCAAAGAAATGTTGTCATTTTCTTCCTCATGCAAATGTGATCCAGCTCAGAACTAAAAAACCCTTGTGATTGATATGATGGCCTTTGTGCCAGTGGCTGCTCTTTTCTAGAAACTTTGAAAAGGTGACTTTGCTTATTGGTGCCTTGTACTGTAAAGCCCGAAGAATTATGGTCTCTGAGATGCAAACAAAATTAATGAAGTTGTGAAATAAAAACCATCATTAGTAATTTTGGAGCCAAGAGATCTGTGAGCACTCCTAGAGGGTCCTGGATGATTCTTGAATACAGATAGCTTGCAAACTAACCTTCTGTAAATCCATCTGAAGCAGAGAGGGGGAGGTGGGCTGAAATGAAATGCCTCTGAATGCTCACCGTGAATTACAGCCATAGTACTTTGAAGCTCACCTACAGGAAACTATGTTCTGCTGTTGAAAAGCCTCTGAGCTACTGCTGGCCTGTCTGAACTCTTCAAATGTTGACCTTAGCATGCTCCCAGCCTCTGAAATGTCTCTCCTAATCTAGGAGTAACACAGTCTGTGTTATGAGGGAGAGGAGGAGAAAATAACCTGACAGGCATTGACAATGAAGCAGTCTTTGTCTAGGTTCCCCAGGCCCTTTCTGTAGTTAGTGGAGACAAAAGCAATTTTGGTATGAACCTTTAAGCATTGGTTTTGAACACCCAACTTGAGATGGATAAGACTACCTTCATTGCTTCAAGCTATTGTGGAATTTGCTTCAACTAAGAATACAGCCACATTTTTTTACATCAGTGAATGCAGGTTATCCAGTCCTGCTCATGGTAGGTGCAGAGCATCAGCAGCAGTCTATCTTTGTTGCTGGAATGTACTCATCAAAACATTATTTATACTCTGAAGGTAAGGATAGACCAATCTGCCTTGATTTATATAGGAATTCTATCTGTCTAATGCAATATTTTTTAATATAACATCTACCTTACTTTTGGCTGATATCTTCTATTATTTTGTAACTGTTATCCAACTACTAGAAGCTGTGTCTTTTGATTTTAAGGCTGTGTTCATCAGTTTCCCATTTGCTTTTCCTGCTTAATGTGGCATTGGCTAATACACCTAGAAGTCAAATGAATGTGGTGCCATGTCTATCATCAAGTAATGAAATAGTACCTGCTGATACGTGATTAGATTATTATTTATGACTAGTTGTAGGTAAGCCTGCTGCGTCAACAAAATGTTACCACAGCCAATAGATATGGTACAATTATATGATACTGTCTTTATTTTAAACCGCATGCTTGATGGTATTTGTTTCCTGTCTTTACTGATCTTACTTTTGTTTGTCTTGTCTTAGATCAGAGGATTGAAACAAGACAATGGATTGGGGAGCTCTGCATACCATTTTGGGAGGTGTAAACAAGCACTCCACCAGTATCGGGAAGATATGGCTCACAGTTCTGTTCATCTTCCGTATCATGATCCTGGTTGTGGCTGCAGAGAGAGTCTGGGGAGATGAACAAGATGACTTTGTCTGCAATACACTTCAGCCTGGCTGCAGAAATGTTTGCTATGACCACTTTTTCCCCATCTCTCACATCAGACTCTGGGCCCTGCAGCTGATCTTTGTCTCCACACCTGCACTGCTGGTGGCCATGCATGTGGCCTACAGGAGGCATGAGAAGAAAAGGCAGTTCAGAAAGGGAGACCAGAAATGCGAATACAAGGACATTGAAGAAATCAAAAGACAGAGGTTTCGTATTGAGGGCTCCTTGTGGTGGACATACACCAGCAGCATCTTTTTCAGACTGATCTTTGAAGCAGTCTTCATGTATGCATTTTATTTCATGTACGATGGGTTCCGAATGCCTCGCTTAATGAAGTGTAACGCTTGGCCCTGCCCCAACACGGTAGACTGCTTTGTCTCTCGGCCTACTGAAAAGACGGTGTTTACTATTTTCATGATTGCTGTGTCCAGCATTTGCATTCTGTTAAATGTGGCTGAGTTATGTTACTTACTGACAAAGTTTTTCCTCAGAAGGTCTAAAAAGGCTGGAAATTCAAAACAGCAACCCAACCATGAGAATAAGGAAGAAACCAAACAAAATGAAATGAACGAGTTGATATCTGATAGCTGTCAGAACACAGTTATAGGGTTTTCAAGTAGCTAAGGTGGTGTCAGCGCTGATGCTCACTCTTTTTGGAGTGAATGTTTTATTTAAAGGCTGCAAATGAAATTTGTTACATGAAACAAAGTTGGGTGAGACTTCGATGTGTAGTGTCAGGTGTCAAGTATGTACATGTCTGGAAAAAGGGCAGCCTAAACGTGAAAATTGTGTGAGGATTAAATAGGAAGATACAGACTTTCCTATGAGTACCCTTACAAGCTGACTATGACAAGTGGGAAGCCTACCACTTACCTTCATGCTGACACAGCTCCTGAAAAGTAAATGCAACAGCAATAAGAACAAAATTCTTTTCAAGCTAGGTATTCTAGTATTACAAAATGTTTTGTAATAGTAATAGTTTTTACCTGTGAACTGATAATTAAAATATTTTTCTAAAATCTCAGATTCCATGTTACTTAAGGTGTTATAGTACACAACTGACTGTATTTTGTTTCTTAACCAGGCATATGCAGATGAACTCTGTAATACCACATTTCATATGGAGGAGACAGCAATAGGCTACATCTTTACACCTTTGCAAGTGCTTGCTTGAGTCTGGCCAGGTAGCTTGAGATGCTTGCATACACACTGCTGGCTGTAGGAGGAGTTGTATGAAAGCCCACCAGTGTGGATAATTGCGGTAGCTAGATCCTGAGTGCAAAGTCATGCCTAAAAGCAGCATGAGAATATAGATACAGACTATGTAGACTGCTTTAAACACCTAGCAGACCTGGTAATGTTACCAATCTGTTAATTGCATACTGCCAGTTTTATAGCAACTTACATAACTCTATGTAGATGTTTATTTCTCTCATGTATTAGCTGTATGTTTCTTTATGCTATGTCACATCATGGAACTTCTTGGTTTTGATTTGTTTGTTTTTTTGTAGTAGACTGATGGTGCTGTTCTGAGACTAGAGGCTATCTGGTTTCAAGGACATGGAAAAGTACTACTGGAAATGGAGCAAGTCTTCTGAATAAAAGGCAAACACTTTAACCTTTCTCAGTGAAGTGAAAGTCTATATGTGAATGCTAGTGAGATCTTAAGTAGGAACTTATGAAAAGCTTTTTCAAGTAGTGACTCTACATCCAAAGTGCACATAGCCCAAGCACACCACTCATTCCCATCCAGAGCACTGATGCCCTAATTCTGCTGTCCATACTCCAGTGGAGGTACACGGGTAACTCTGGAGTGCATGGCAGTACGTGCTTGTGGGAGGGGTATGCTGTTGAAAGCAGGGGAACCTGAAGGTTTAAGAGGTGGGTGTTGTGCAAGACCCTAGCTATATTGTTTTGTGTGTTTCCTATTTGAATCACTTCTCCCCACTATGTTAGTTACTTTTCTTTTTCCTACCCTAGTACAAATCATTAGCCTCATTGTTTTTGTATAATGCAACCACTCTTCCAAAGGGCATAACAAAGAGCAGCTACCCTTAGGAGCGGAGATTGCACTCAGGTTTTCTTCATGCTATTGTATAACAGTTCTTACAGGTACCAGCATGGCTCTGTGTGTGTCCATGCTGTAAGTGGGCTTGGGTGGGTTGGTGGTTTTATGTTTGACTAGTAAAATCCTAACAGGGAGCAGGCACAAGCAACAGGAGAGAGAGAAAATACCTACAGTCAGCTCTGTCCCTGCATGAGGGCCTGAGCTGAGCCCTGTCATTTATCTATTCTCTTCCACTGGCAAACTCCTGATCTTTCCTGCCTTCACAGCATATTTTCTTTTTTAATCACTGTTGTGAAAAGAAACTGCTGTTAGTCTTCTGAATGTGTCTACCAGCAAGCTCGAGGAAAAAGTATACACCAAAGTATTGTGTGTATTGTTCTCTCTGCAGACTTAATGAAGCAGCTCCCTTAGGGTCGAGAAGATGCGTGCTCAGGCTGCATGCCCCAGCCTGCCTGAGGTCACTAGTATTGTGGTGGTTTCAGAGTGCAGAGACACAGCTACTTCTGTTTCAGAACTGTGTTTCATGGAACAGCTTGAGACTTGAGCTACGGACTTTAATCCAGGATGTGCTGTGGATCACATATCATATAGTGAATATGAATGCAGATCACTTAATAATTATGCTTGATCATGTCTCACCACTTGCAGTGATTAAATTTAAACAGCTCTATGCTGAATGCCAATAAACCTGCAAAAGACCTTAAGGCAGATGTGTTTTCCTCAAAGGGAGAAAGGGTAATTTTTTCTTGGTCTATGATAAAGCACAGGCCTGCAGAACCCCAAACAGGGATATAACAGCTTTCTATGTGGTGGGTTTTTTTCCTGCTTACAAGTTTTCAAGCATTGGGGTTTTATTCCAGCAGTTAGTTTTTCTAGGACATCGTTCTGTGTTTGTTGTTCTTTTCAGCCTGGATAAGTGGGCAAAGTTTCAATGAAGAAACTGGTTGTCGACGGCCCTTTGTTGGCCAGCAAAACTATGTGTGTGGCCATGCTGTAAATGGGTTTGGGTGGGTTGGATGTTTCTTGTGTGGTAGCAGGACCTGGTAAGATGCAGTCTGACAACGCTGCCCTGTTGCTGCGGTGTCCTGGCAGCCAGATGGGTTGGGAACAAATGTGCCAATCCCTGTCCAATTTATGCCAAGGGCAGCTGTAAATCAAAGAGCCAGAGCTGATTCAAGGCTTCACTAGTTCTATGTCATTGATTGTCTCAGCAGGGAAGACCAGTTGTGACCGATGTGTTTGGCTGTAATGTTTCTTCTCACCCTGTGTGCAACCCTAATTATGGACACTCTATCTGAAATATTCCCTGACTTCTGTTTCCTGCCAAGAAGTCCCTGACAGTATCAGTGCCCTCTTTAAATTGTTCCTAGTAGTGACCATTCTAATGAAATGGCAGCTTTAGTGACTTATTCCTCCAAGTCAGCTTCCTGTCAAATGCCTGCTGCATGTTGTGGCCTGAGCAAGGGAGGCAGCTACATTTAGCAGGGTGGTAGTTAACCCTTTCTGCAGGGAAAAGCCCAGCTGCTTTTCTTGGTTTCCAACTTCCTGTGTCTTCCCAAGCTGGCTGGAGCTGCTCTGAACTGCAGAGCACACTGGATCCTAGACATCCTCTGTGCCTGCCCTTGCTCCTGCTCCTGTCCTGAAGCTGTCGCTCAGGGGAGAGGGGTCTGCCCGTTCCCCCAAATCTCTGACCCACTGGTGACCGGCACTTCGTACTGTATTGGCATCACTGCCATCCCATGGTAGTTCATCCAGTTTTCTCTGATGGCAGCTAGCTTAATTGTCTCTGCCCATCCCTGTTGCAGCTCCCCACCCTGTGATTTCTCCTTTGTTATGCCTTGGGCAGAGATTGCTCAAATTGGTTGTGGTGCCAAACAATTAATCAGAGCCTCTGGAAAAGTTCTCTTGCAAATTCCCTGTATCCCCTCCCACCCTCTTTTCTTGTTTTTCTTTCAAATAGGCAGGAGTCCTGACCACATACAGGTGCAGCAGCAGTTTCTGCTGGACTCTGTTCCTGTTGAACAAAACAGCCCTTGACTCCAGCCCCACTGCACACCCTCCTCCATCATTTTCTTTTCCTCTCAGCCCAGCCCCATTGCAACTTTGACTTTGTTTTTCCATTGACCTAGGTCCTTCCCAACAACCTTGCATGCCAAAGCGCTAAAAGCAAATGAGACCAGTTGTGGGATGGTCTGAACCTGCTCTCCTCCTTTCTCATAGTTAGGCTGCCTACCCTACCCCATGTACTGCAGTCATGAGCTCTTTGCTGGCAGGTCAGAGTCAGTTTTGCTCCCCCAGCCCCTTGGCCGAGCCAAGTGTCTGCTGGTGTGTGCAGTGCCAGCCCAGTGCCTCACCCACCCTTGCCCTGCATTGGCATGGTAGGAAGCACTGCCACAGCCAACAGGAGGCAGAGCGCTGTTCCCAATTGCCTGGTATGTTTTAATATTGCCACTGTTACCTGTATTCCCCTTACTGAACCAAGGCTGTATTACAATGCTTCTGAAATAAATATTTCATAGAATCATACAATAGTTTGAGTTGGAAGGGACTTCTAAAGGTCATCACAATGAGCAGGAGGAGCGTCTTCAACTACATCAGGTTGCTCATAATCCCATCCTGCTGAATCATTCCAGCCATGGGGCATCTACCACCAATCTGTGCAACCTGTTCCAGTGTTTCACTGTCCTTTGTAAAAAATGTCATCCTAATATCTAGTCTGAATCTACTCTCCTTTAGTTTAAAACCAATACCCCTTGTCCTATTCAGCAAGCCATGCTAAAAAGTGTTACCACCTTTCTTATAAACCCCTTTTAAGTATTGAAAGACAGCAGTAAGGTCTCCTTGAAGCCTTCTCAAGGCTGAACAACCTTAATTCTCTCAGCCTTTCTTCATAGGAGATGCCTTCTAGTATTCTGATCATTTTGTGGCCCTCCTCTGCACCCACTGCAACAAGTCCGCAACTTTCCTGTACTGAAGACTCCAGAGCTGGACACAGCACTCCAGGTGGGATCTCGTGAGGGCAGAGTAGAGGGGCAGAATCACCTCCTTGGTGATTGGTCTTGCTTGGTCTTGCTTCTTTTGATGCAGCCCAGGACACAACTGGCTTTCCAGGGTGCCAAGGCACATTGCCAGCTCATGCCCAGCCTCTGATTCATCAGCACCCCCAAGTCTGTCTTGGCAGGGCTGCTCTTGGTCTGTTCATCCCCCAGCCTGTATTGATATATTGTGGGTTGCCCTGACCCAAGTGCAGCACCTTGCATTTGGCCTTGTTGAACCACAAGAGGTTCCCATGGGCCCATTTCTCAAGCTTCTCCAGGTCCCTCTGGATGGCATCCCATCCTTCGGGTGTGTCAACCACACCACTTAGCTTGGTGTCATCTGAAAACTTGCTGAGGATGCACTTGGTCCCACTGTCTATGTCACTGATGGAGATATTAAACAGTCTGGTCCCAATACAGACACCTGAGGGACACCACTGTTCACCGATCTTCATCAGGACATTCAGTTGTTGACCACTCCCCTTTGGGTATGACCACACAACCAATTCCTCATCCACTGAACAGTCTATCCATTAAATTCACCTCTCTCCAGTTCAGAGAGAAGGATATTGTGAGTGGACTGTGCCAAAGGCCTGACTGAAGTCCATATAAATGACACCTTTACATCACTTTATATCACTTCTATAACACTTGATATCACTTGTCCACAGATATAGTCACTTCATCATAGAAGGCCCCTAGGTTGATTAGGCAGGACTTACCCTTGGTGAAGTCCTGCTGGCTGTTTGAAAGCACCTGCCTGTCCCCCTTGTGCCTTAGCACAACTGTGCTCTCAGGGAGCATGGCCTCTGAATCCAGAGGGGCTGTTAGAGCTAAGATCCTATGCCAGACTGGCCCCTGCTGTCCCTTCAGGTGGGCCCACTGGCAGAGACCATCCCGACCTCAGTGAACTTGCTCACAGAGACCTTGTGCCAGACTGCAGTGAGAGCACAGCTGGTGTAGCAGCCTTTCCCCTCCCAGAGGCACTGTGTACACCTGTTTCCCTGCACAGCCCTCTATTGTCAGGCTTGTATTTCTCAGCTTAGGCATGCAGAGGTGAATGGCCTCCTTTTCAACTTCCATAGAGGTCCAAAACTGGCCAGCTTCACCAAGAAGGATGGGGGTGGGGCACAAATAACACTTCTGCAGTTTCCCACCTACTCAGCCCTGCACCCTGATGCTTATTTTGGAGTATGAATGCTTCTCTAGCATGCACACACAGCTAGGTGGCTCGGGTGGGTTTCTCCACACAGAAGCACCCAACGCTTTGTCTGACACACAAAGCAATGGACAGGTGAGTCCGTGGGAGGAGGAGACAGGGAGAGGTTCTTGCAGAGCCCTGACTCAGCCATCAAGTCCTAGCAAGGGCCTCATTCAGCACCCTGTTTCATCCCTGCCAATAGGCATATGGACAGGAGTGCCGCTCCCTGCATCTTGTCACCACCAAGCTACCACCTGTCAGAGCCACTGGGACACCCATCAATGCCAGAATTTCTACTTCAGCCTCCCCACACCCTCCAATGCTGTGAAAATCACGTTGGCACTTTCTGCAAGTTTGCAGATGTTTCAGGGTCAGATCCAAAGCTCCTCACTGTCACTCAGCAAATCCCTGTTGATTCCAAGCAGACTTGGGCCAGGCCCTTAGGAAGGGCGTAACTCCTTAAAAACAGTGCAATACCACCCAGCCATGTTCTGTACACCCCTTTTGCAACATCAGGTCCCATTTCACAGAGCAGCTATTACCTCCTGGCAGCAGATCTCCAAGTCGGATAAATCATTCCCGGTGCAGGCTGTGCCCACCCACTGCCAGCAGCGATGCTCCCCAGTGCTGTGCAGACCAAACAGCCCATGTATGTGGTCATGTTCTCACAACCATTTTAGCTGTTTCCAGTGATTTGCTGCAGAAAAGACTTTCTTAGAGGAGGAGGGGGAGAGACCTCTAAAATGTTTTGGTTTAAGAAATCTGAGAGCCGCCTTCTCCACTGTTTTGGATGTTGGGTAGCTGTTTATTTGTGTACAAGCCCACGAATCACAGCAGTTTGGGACAGGAAGATCAGTAAAGCCAGAAGGTTTTACACCCTGGTTGCTCCTGACCCAACAGGACTCCCACTCCGTGGGAATCAGGATATTTTACTTCCTTCAGACCCAGAGGCAGAACTAGTTCTGCTCCTAAATCTCCAGGGCACCATGGTGCAGCCTTTCTGTACTACCAAAATGATAGTGCAGTCCTGGCTAATCGAATTTCTCCCAGTGTTTTACACAACCATCCCCTTGTTATATTTTACATAATGCACTTCTCAGGCCAGGAACCCATTTCAATGATGTCTTGGAACATCAGGGAAATTTAGACAAATATTAAATAGCAAGAACAACAATGATGACATCATATAAAGCATGACAATGACCTCAAGAAGGAATGGTTTTCTGTCCTTTAATGCCACTTATGATATATGAAAAGCCTGGAAAGACAAGCAACTGGTGAACCTTTTGGCCCAGGTACAACCCCCTGTATGTCCCTGGGGCTAAAGTTCATAACTGTAAAACCTGGAACAACTCTTGCACCTTTTAGCCAGATGTGGGTGACACAGAAGGGACAATTTAGTCTTGTTATTAGGTATGATGGCTTGGGTGTAATCAAAACATGTCCCAGGTAGGCACATGCTGTGTATTCAGTTGGGGATAATAAAAAACAGTTTAAAGGCATCCAACAGAGGCTGTCTGAAAGAACTGCGACACTCACAGTTACTTACTCAGTTACCAGTTTGTTATCTAGTAAAAATTTAACTAATTTACTGGTCCCTGCAAAGTTGCCCAGTGCAGATAAGGCTTGTGCAATGAGTCAGAATGCTCCTGTCTTGCACACCAGTCATCTGAACAGGGCTGAACCCAGCTCTGATGCAGTTCCTTGGCTAAAGGGAAGAATAATGAAAATAATAGTAAGTGTAGCAAAAATTAGGATTCCCCACAAAAGTTTTAAACTGGGTTAAAGATTCAGTTTTATTTTGGCCTCCCTGATAATTACTTATATTTAAAGGGATATTTTCAGGAGAAGAGGCTGATAGAAGACAAAATCATCAGATAATGAGAAATAATGAGAGAGAGTTTAGATCAGAGAAGAATGAAGGCACGTTGGGGAGAGATCTTTTTAACAGTCTCATTATGATAGGGGGAAAATAAAAATCAATTTCAAGGAAAAATTTGAACTCCCTGGTTTCCAGTGGCCTGAACTGCTTCAGGAATGAGCGCTGCCTGGGCTGGTACTTCAGTCAGCTCTGCCTTGTGTCCAGAGGTGATACAGAAAAAAACCAAAAATATTTAGATGTGTAAAGATGAAAATGAATAATGAAATAAATAATTATATCACCCAATCGTGCTGGCAGGTGGGAGACAGGGTCAGTTATCCATGATGGTCAGAGACACGATGGGTTTGCTCCCAAAGACTTCTGGCACAGAGCTGGAAGGTGTGCTCACATCCAGAGAGGTGAGGGCTGATGACCAGAGATACCTTCCTATTTCTTGGTCACTGTAAGGAAAAAATGCAGCATCAATAAGAGTAGTTTTATTCACTTGTCACAGACACGTGAAACTGTTAACCTGGAATGGCACTTACTGGTATTTCGCAGGAATTAGAGATGAAAGGGGAGTGCTGCATAACTCAGTTTTCCCTCCTCACAGCCAAGAGGGATAACCTTGATCTCAAGCTTATTTTTGCGTTTATCCACTGCTTATTGTAAGCATAAAGTCATGCTGGGGTTCCCTCTGGAGTGAGAGTCTGACCTGCCAAACTGCTGCCTACCCTTTGTCCCTCTGGCATTTCCTCTGTTCTTCCCCACACGGAGGTGGCGCTGACCTGGGGAGAGGCCCCTTTTCCACGCCCCTCGTCCCTCCAGTGACACCAGGGCGAGGAGCTGTGAGGAACCTGCAGGTGATGGTGGAAGGGACCCAGTGAATTTAAGTGCCCGGAGGGCTGGGTGGCAGCTGCGTGGGGGTTTTCTCTGTTGCAGCTCTGAACGGAGGTGTCTTGACATTTATGTAAATCCTATCAAATACCTAAATAGTCTCTTGGAACTCATCCCGAAACCCATCTGACCCCTTTATCGCTGTGTAGGGAAACCTTCATTAGCAATCCAAGGTTTGGCAGTCGCAGACATCCTACCAGCTCCGCGTGAACCAAAGGAAGCTCTTCACTGCCTCCGGAGGACTGAGTGGTACAGTTGCAGGACCTCCGCCCGAATGCTCGAAGGGTCTTGCGACATCACCTGGTTCACACAAAATTCACTAGCTTAATTTACTACTCAGTAAGATAAGATTCCTTTCCCTTCCCTTTCCTTTCCTTTCTTGCTTTGCCTTGCCTTGCCTTCCTTTGTTATTTTAACAGTTCTGGTACTTTACAGCCTCATTCACCAAAGACCTTCGAGGCATTATCCAACTGACCACTGAAGAATAACCACCTATTTAACATGATTAAAAGACAGCAACACGCGTTTTTTCCTGATGGATCTGTTAGGAAGAAATGTTACTTTTTTCCACACATACCAAAGAAAACACGTGAATATTAGAAATGAGAGGTCACACAGCCCAATCTGCAAATCTGAAGCAGAATCAAATTCACCTGGGTCATACTTGAGGTGTGTTTGATATGGCATGCTTGAAAGATAAGGGCTACCTGGTTTTTCTTGAGCATTTCCTATAGCAGAAAGGCTGTTTTGATTAACTACGTTAATTTTATACTTATCTTGATAAATTCCTGTGGTAGATATATTTCTATTAATCTAAAGCTTGGATGTATTATTTTAGCTTATTTTGGTAAGCTGTCAGTGCTGCTAAACCAATTTGAACATTGGATAAAACTCTCAGCACTACCCACACCCAGCAACAATGAGAGCAATACGTGGTGTTTTGGGGTTTGACTCTCACTTTTGGAGGGTGGAGGACTGGAACATGTTGCTGAAGTGATTCGTTTAGACTGCAATGTTCACTCCCCCATCTGCATCTAACCTTAGGAGAGAGAGAGGCAAGACTACCATCCCCCTGCCACTGGCACAGCTCACAAGCCCTCTGTAGATGTCCTGGGCTGTGGTGTAGAAATCTAAGGCTTACCAGAAAGCACTGGATTTCAGAAATCTGGCCAGCAGCTTCTATGGTTAATTGGATAGTATTTAGGCAACTTTCCCATATCTTCTTTCCCTCCCTGGAATTTCAAAGGGAGTACAAGTTGTTTTATACCTGAAGCCAAACAGTGGGCACAACTCTGTCACAGCACATGTCAAATAAGCAAAAGGAAAAAGAAAAATTAGTTTAGCTGTTTTTAGTGATCTTGCTGTGATTTTCCACATCAGCTTGCAGTGCCATTACATTAGTGGGTAGTGCTGGAAGTGTACCGAGTGGCACAGAAAAGAAAAAAGACATGTAAATCCAATTAAGCAGGCCAACTGGAGTTATGCATAGCTAAATGAGCATGAACAATCTTGTTTTTTATGCCCTTACGTTTTTATTTCATGTCTCTGGAGTTACAGATATGCATGTGTATTTTGCTGACTTATAGGAAAAATACCTGTTCCCAGGATGTACAATAGGCTACATAACAATGCAACAAGTCTTGACACAAGGAAGAATGACCTCACCTGAGGCTGCGGGTTGCAGTTTGGAAATAAAGTGTTTCAACAGCAATTGCAATCCCTGGCAGAGATAAAACTCTGATCTTGAATGGAATTTCCTTGTGGCTTCACATAATGCTATCAATCAGAATAATTTCCAGTAGATTCTATCTTTTTTTAAATAATAGAAATGGATCGATTTATGAGCATCCTTGCCTGATGCTCTACCCATAATGATAAAATAACTAGCAGTAAAACACCTGGTGTGGTTTAGGCCTGATTTATTTTACATTTTTTCAACAAGCTAGACATGTACAGTAAGGTTGTTTTAATCCCATTTTTCTGTTGTCCAGACAACATTCCCTGTACAAGTCAGGCCATCAGCCAGCCTGTACCATGCAAGTGCCAGCAGGACCAGAGTGTTCCTCAAGCCAGTCCAAAGAGGTGAGCCCCACTGTGAACGTCTCCTCCAGGCAGTCCCTGGTCTCATTTTGGTTTGGAACCTCTGTCAAAAATTTATTTCTTAGCAAAAGAAAAGATCTTTTGGATCACTGACCCAATAAATTACACTAGCAAGTCACTAAGCCCCTTCCTAGCCAAAGCCATTGACTTTTAGCCAGACTTTGAGTACTGAGAGTACATGGGTAATGCAAACATTGCAAAAGACAGCTGTTTTATTGGACATCCACCTTTCCCTTTATGGTATACTTGAATAAAGTGGAGGGCAGAGGCAGAAACATTCCTGACCCAAAAGGATTTGGTTTTCCTTCTTCTGGGGTGCTGGTTGAAAGGGATATTTCTTGGGCCTGAAGTTTTTGTAATCTGGACTGCCTACATACTTTAGGGATAATCTCAGTGGTTTTCTGAGGAGATGTTTTTTGGCTCTTTGTAACTTCTTAGCATGATGGCTCTGTTTCTTCTGTGCCTACAAGATCCCTTCCCATAGATCTCTGCAGTGGGCTGTGCTGGGACATCTGTGGTCAGCAGCGTGATGACAAGCAAGGAGGAGAGATGTTGGTACGTGGAACATTATCTTCCCTGGGGCTCCACCATACTTTGGAGACAGAAATCAAGGACTCCTTCCTTATATTCATTTATCACTAATTACTGCTCCACTCCTAAATTATCTTGTCCCTTTGGCTTGATCCAAATCCAGCTGATTCAATCTATGTGTAGACTTAATAACCACTTGAGCCTCTTTCACTTGTTCTGTGCAGCTCAAACACACCTGCAGCTGCACATAAATCCCAGAGAGATCTTTCAGGGAACATCCTGGCAATCTGCAGGTTATCTTCCTTTCAAATCAGCCAGTACAACAGTCTCCTCAAAGAACTTGAAAATCACCTTTCACTGTCCGAGTCAGGACCTGGGAAGAGCCTTTCTTCTCTCTGGGAGTATTCTGCACACCAAGGACTTCTTGGTACTCAACAAAAAGAAACACGGGAGACAAGTTCTCAGTTTTTCCAGCCTGTGGCAGCTGCTGACAAAAAGACTGGGAAGACTGACAGGGCTGAAGAGACACTGTCCTTCGGGCAACAAAAAGTAGTTATTCAGAAAGTCAGGACTGGGAAGAATAAATGTAAAGTTTGTAAGGATGTCAAGGATAGCCTAAAATAGCAGACAGATAATTCAGACTACTGGGGGGAGAGTTCCAGGGATTTCTTCACCAGCAGCCTTTGTGCCCCAAGGATACTACCATGTTCAAAGTGTTCTCCACCTCTTATTGCACAAAGCAGTGGAAGAGCCAATATCCTTATCCCTTTCCAACCTGTTACACACAAGAGCTATGAACCTTTGATGAGTACAAAATCACCACTTTGCCCTTCCCATAAATGTTCATAATAATTTATACTGTCATAAATTACTGACTCTTTTTGTGAACTGCTGGTTCAGTCCCTTTTCTAGTTGTTATCTCCAACTGTAGTCCAAATTTATCAGTGAGGGTCATAAATTATAAGCATTATCACTGATCATCACTTAGCCCTTAAATATTAAAAATCCATCTATTTATACCAAACATTTGTTTATCACCTGTAGAAATGCAGGAAAGGAATGTAGCAAACTCAGAAAAACTGGGGCAAGAAAAGCATCACACTGGCCCATGAACATTTTAGTCAGCTGCAGAATTATTTTAGTAAAAAGCTTATTTTTTGGCGTGGTTTGAGTTTTTGTTTGTAGTGGGTTTGTTTGGTTTTTATGTTAGCAAGGTATCTAACATTTTCCCTGGTTTAACTCATGTGTTTATTTTTCATGTTTTACATATCAAATACACTATCTTAGATTTGTGCTACTAGCCTGGGGTATGCATATGCCATAGTACTCATAAGAGTCCTTTGAAACAGCAATGCTGTGCTGTAGGGCAGCCCCACCTCCCCCAAAGCCCAGAGAAGCAGGATCTGCCTTCCTCTGACAAAGGAAGCTGCCCTCAGCTCAACAGCATTTTTGTGTACTTTGCTATTTGTTTTTGTGTCTGGTTGTTTCAGGTCAGCAGAATCATTCCAGCAAGCTGACTTCACTCCCCACTCTGCCGGTAACATTTCCCTCTTAGGTACAAGGTAGTGTATAATCTGGATGTATATCCTTTTTTATTATATACTCAGTGGCCCTTGGCCAAACAAGTCTTCCTGAAGCCTACTTCAGCTTCCTTTATTATATTCTGTATGAAGTACAGCCTCACAGTCTTGCATAATTTCTGTTAACTTTCAGTTCCAAATAGTTGCCCATTGACTAACAGCAGTCAAGCTTGAGCATGCAGCTGCCTGTTTGGTTTTCTGTCATGACAGGAGCTCTCCTAATGTTGTTTCTGCACAGAGGCACCAGTGCTAGCTTTGCACACAGCTTTGTGTGCTTCAGTGCCCAAGGGCTCTTCAGGTGCCATAGGCTTTTGCCCATCATCGCTATCTCATCCTGTCACCCTGTGCTCTTTTTTAATCTCCTCCACTGAATATAGACGGTTGCCGAAAGTCAGCAGATTGTGAGCATTGTCCAAATAATGTGCATAACTCCCTTGCAGAGTGCTAAATTTTCTACACTGCTCAGTGGTGATGGAGCCCTTGCTCTTGGATAGCCACAAACAGAGAACCACGAGGCTTTGAGGCTTTGACATGTGAAGGAGCCATCTGATGGGGTGAGTGAGAGGTGTTGTTTGACAAGTAGTTGAATTGCCAGGAAAAAAAGTCTTAAAGTGGGGAACAAAGAAAACTAGGGAATGAAAAAACAAAGAGTAGGCATTTGACAATTTGACTTGTCCTTATACCCTGGGATACTGCCCGAATACATCCCAGACAGCTCCACAAGCATGTCCCAGGGGCATTGCTCCAGGGAGTAGCACTGGGGACAGGGATACCAGCAAAAGGGCCCTAAGATTGCCACTGACTGAGAGTGCCACACAGACACATGATCTGCGGGTCACAGCTGTAATCCAGCACAATCTGTTGGTGGAACATGTTGGTGTGGGTTTGACTGGAGCTTCTGCCTGGAAAACTCTTTGTAATTGTCAGCACTTTTCTTAATTTTGTTAACAGCATGAGATTTCAACTGCATCTCCTTAGTTCCTCATGACTCTTCCTTCTCAAACCCAGTTCAACTCCTTTGTCTCTGATTAGTTTAGCAAAAAGAAATGTTTCCCATTATATATTTGCATGCAAGAAATGACTTGGTTAATATGATGCATACATAGGTGCAACCAGGTTGTTACTGAATCATCCTATTCTTGTTTTTGATCTGATTAATGAATTGAATTTCAGACCTTGGCAAACTGCTGAGTTAGTCATGTAGTCAGTGCTTTGAATATTGACAAAAGGAACAAGAGAACATGCTTTATTCAGATTAAATTAAAACAATGCATATATATGTGAATATATGAATCCAGCTTGCTTTCAATCATTCTCAGACACTGCCTGCTCTCCCCACAATTCCCCTTGAGCTCCTGTCACTGAGTCCAACGACTCACATCAGAGATTTTAATCCCAACGCTCCCCACCCCCATCTTCCCCTTCTCTCTGTGCCATGTGCAGAATCAGACCATCTCCCACTATTGGCATCCAGCCCTTCCTCAGACTTCACTGGCACTACCCTTTGTATTTAGCAGCCTTTTTGGCTGCTCCATCAATCCAGCCTTTAGCAGTTTCTCTCCCCAAAGTCTGGCATTTGCCACCAGTATCTCTCATTGTCTTCTTCCCACTCTTATCTGTGAATAAGTAAACTAATGTGGATTTCTTCTATGGTCTGTGTGCTCCAAGAGATAGAAGAACAAAACCTCCTCAGATAAGCATCAAAGACTAGAAGTGTTCTTGTCAAACCTGAGAAAACTTTGCCTGCACTGTAATAGTGCATTTACAGACATGGCATGTGCATGGCAAAGGGTGGGAATTCGTCAGAAGTAAGATCTGCCCCTCGCTCTGGCTGTACCCTACACCCCTTTACTTTAGGAAGAGATTATTTCTGAGACAGTGGAAAGCATCTTTCCAGAAGCAAAGAAAATAACGAAGCTCCACTACAGATGCTGTTCTGTCCATGGCTGGCCCTACAGTGCACCTTTCTGGTAGAGTTGGTGAAATGGGACCCTCTCTGTAAAAAGGTAACACTCTCCCACAGGAGACTCTGCCAGCCTCTCACAAATTTTTTTTTTGAGCTAGGTAGGAAATATGGGTCCTACCCACCAAGTCTGTTTTACCCATGAAGGGGTTTGAGCCTTTGTACACAAGGAGGGCCAGGGGCTATGGAGCTCAGGGCAGTGGAGACCCTGTGAGCTGCAAGGAGAGCTGGGCTGAGTGATCTGGGCCAGCCAGATGTCCCCCCTAAGGGGACAGGCATGTGAAGGTGTCCCTGGAACTGCAGATCTTGTACAAAAGACCTGAGAAGTTGACGAAACCATACTTATCTGTTTGAATTAGGGAGAAGAGGCAAACAACCACTAGCAAAGAAAATTCTGGTTGCCACAGGCAGTTGAAATAAGGGATTAAACAGCTTTAAAGTGTCATGGTAAAGTGTCACATTGCTGGGTTTATCGATTTTTTCCTGGGTTTTGTTTGTTTGTTTCTTTGGGGTTTTTATATATTTTTTTTTTCTTTAAACCACTGGAGGAAATGATGAAACCTGTTTAACCTCCTTGTTATCCTGAAAAGCCAAGATTTCACCAACAGCAAAGGCAAACCACGTACTGTTTTATGGAGTAAATGGAACATAATTTTGAGGAACAGTGTGATGGAAGACAGCTATAACTCACAAAAGTAAACTAGATGCTGTGGCTGTCTCCAGAAGCCTCCTGAATTGTTTGAACTAGGCAGCAAACATAAACGAAGGTTGATGTCCTCTGTGCTGGCTTCTTTTCTCGATGGCATTAAGCTTTGTCTGGCAGAGAAGCATTTGGAGACTGTAAGGATAATGGGATTGATGCCTGTGGCCTGAGAACTGAGAGGCACCTGCAGCAACATTGATATAAACCAGCATCTTGGCAGCCCTTACATCAAGTTGAGTTTACAAAGCACATTGAGTGCTGTTTTCACACTCAGACCAGCCTTACAATCTCGGATCTTCCTCTTACAGTACTAAGCCATAGTGGTATTTTTATCAAATTAACATTTTACTGTTAAAAAAGCCGAAATGTGACAAAGTGGCAAACAAAGTAGTTATGTCAAACAATGAAAATTTGTTCTCTGTAAATAAAATATTCCTGAAAATTACACAAGCCCATTACTTCTGTGTGGGCAGGGAGGAGGCAGTGTACTCAACATGGTGCTTGTGTTAACTTTAGGAACTCAGTATTGTATAGTAGACATGGAAGCCACAGCTTTATGGATTTGATCTCATATGACCATGTATTTGTATGAGCCAGACTTGCCAACAGCATTTCAGGCACTCTTCTATAAAATGCAAAGACTTATTTTTAAAGGGCTGTGAGGGTAATTAAAACAAACATGATAAACATGACTAGGTACCTACTTCAGACACTAATATGCATGTAAAAATAACGAAGGAGACAAAATTATTTACTCAAAGGCTAAGCAAGTACAGTGTTTTTTGTCTTACAGTGACTAAAATGAGTGTTTGAAAACTAAATGCAGAAGTAAACTGGTTACACATGCCGAGTTGAACTGGGAGGGTGCTTTTATTGCTGATAGTGCAAAAATGCCCAGTATTGCATGTTTAATCCAGCCTCAAGGAAATGAAAACTATTTCCAAAGTATGGTCTGAGTCTATAGCTGCATTTCCAGTTGATTAATGACAATTGCGTATGACAAGGAGCAAGTAAGCTGCTAGGTGTTGAAAGAGCATCATTTTAAGCAAAAGTGGTGAATAAGGAGGTCAATACACATATGAATCAGCAAAAATCAAAATATTTGTGAATGATTAAAGTGATGCTTTGTGGTAGTCAAATCTAAACTTGACCACAAGGAACAGCAGAAGATCCTACCCAGTGTAACTGGATAATAAAATGGTAAGTGAACCTGGGCATCTGCTGGTGCAAACTAATGCACAGTGTGAAAATTAGTTCAAAATGCACCTACTCAAGTATATGGGCATACGTGTAATCCAGGAGGTACTGTTCTAATTTCTAGCAATGCTTGGGAAAGAATCTTGGAGTGACTATAAAAAAGTCAATTTATTGCTTTAATGTGTCTGAAAAATGAAACCAAGTAAATAGGGGCTACTAGAAAATGATGGAGAATGCAATAGAAAGCATTGCTCTGTGCTTACATAAACTGTGCAGGGACTTGGACTGCTCTTGTAAAAAAGACACACAAAATTGTGAAGAGAATAATAAAGCTATATAACAGCTCCTGCATGGCACAGATTCAACGAATTAGGCCTTTCAGCATAGAATAAAGAGGGAGGAGAGAGGAGATGACAGAAGTTTATGAATTCATGAAGGACATGAACAGGGAAAGATAATTAGCTATTACTCCCAATGGCGAGGACTCAGGAATGTACCATGAAATTATCAAAGTGCAGGTTTTCAGTAAATAAGACTTTTTTTCACCACACATAATTAAGCTATTGAGTTAATTACTCCAGGATCATGTGGATTTATATATTTATATATATATATGGGATAAGCATTAAATATTTATATAATCCATATACAAGTGACATCAAAACATGGTTAGTCAAAGTAGAGGGTGAAACAACAGCTAGTAAAAGCACAGATCCAGACAGAGCCTCTGGAGGTGCCTGGGGACTTTTGAACAAAGAGATGCAGACACAGTCTGTGGAAAGCTGTAAGGCATTACTGGAAGATGACGGCAAGATTTCTGCTATCTTGAAAGAAGGTAAAACCTGTTTCTGAGTCGAGGAAGTTACAACAGTATTTATTTTCCTATTTTTACTAAGCTTTTATTTCCGCATGACTTTATGATCCACAAGAATCAATGTTTTGTACATACATGCTTTGTATTCCTCACCTTCAAGGCTATCCCTTCCTTACAGATGAACCTCTATGGATTCCAGAGTTGTTAAAACTTGCCTCTCCCACTTTCTGCCAATGAGACAGGTGTTAAGTGAAGTGTAGCCAACAAGCCTGCACCCCTGGATTTGTGCTCTGTCAGAATTCCTTGCTAGGATGCCCCTCTCCTTCTCAAATATAGCATTACATACTTCCTTACATATACCATCAAGTAAGCAAAAATCAAAGAGACTAAAAATAGCACTTAGCTTTAGCATAGATTTTGTTAGGTTGTGAATGAAAAACACTGTGGCAGCAATGAGCAACACAAACTGTGGATTTCTTCCAAGCATTTACATTTACCACTATCAGATGGGTATTATTTTATAAAACAGTGAATTCTTCAAAACTTTTCAGATTATTTAAAGATCTTATATTTCAGTAAAGCTTTCAATACTCTTACAGTGTTTTTCTGGACAAAATGCCCATCACACAGCTGTGATGGGTGAGCAACTGGCTCACAGGTCAGGCACAAAGGGTTAAAGTGAATGGGGTGACATCAGGCTGGGGATTCATCACTAGTGAGGTGCCGCAGCGTTCCATCTTAGGCCCTGTGCTCTTCAACATCTTCATTGATGACTTGGATACAGGACTGGAAGGTACACTAGGTAAGTTTGCTGATGACACAAACCTGGGAGCTACTGACTCCCTCAAAGGCAGGGAGGCCCTGCAGAGAGAACTCAACAAATCAGAGGACTGGGCAATCACCAGCCATATGAAGTTCACCAAGGGAAAGTGCTGGATTCGATACATGGGATGGAGCAACACTGGATCTTTGTACAGACTGGGGAATGAGATGCTGGAAAGCAGTGCCATGGAAAGGGATCTGGGGATCCTGGTCAATGGCAAGTTGAATCCGAGTCAGCAGTGCCCTGGGAGCCAGGAGGGCCAACAGTGTCCTGGGGGGCATCAGGCACAGCATCACCAGCCGGGCGAGGAAGGGGATTGTCCTGCTCTGCTCTGCACTGCGGCGGCCTCACCTTGGATATTGTGTGCAGTTTTGGGGCACTGCAATATTAGAAAGACATTAAACTATTAGAGAGTGTCCAAAGGAGGGCAATGAAGATGGTGAAGGGTCTTGAGGGGAAGTCGTATGAGGAGTGGCTGAGGGCACTTGGTCTGTTCATCCTGGAGAAGAGGAGACTGAGGGGAGACCTCATTGCAAATGCAACTTCCCTGGGAGGGGAAGAGGAGGGGCAGGCACTGATCTCCTCTCTGGTGACCAGTGACAGGACTCAAGGAAATGGCCTAAAGTTGTGTCAGAGGAGGTTAGGGTTGAATACAGCGAAAAAGAAAGTTTTTCATCCAGAGGATGGTTAGGCACTGGAAAAGGCTCCTCAGGAAAGTGCTCAATGCACCAAGCCTGACAGAGTTCAAGAAGTATTTGGAAAATGCTGTAAGGCACATGGTGTGATTTTTTGGAGTTGTCCTGTGCAGAGAAGGGAGTTGGACTCAATGATCTCTGTGGGTTCCTTCCAACTCAGTAATTGTTATCTATACAAATTACTAGGCAAGCATATATTTTATTTAAATTCCTTCTGATGAAAGCATTTCTACTTCCAGACAGATATCACAAAAACAAGCTCAGTACTAAGTGCAACACAGAGATCTTTACTTTGATATACAGACACAAACACAGCATTTTCAGCAGTACAATTTTTTTTATCTTTCCTTCCTACTCTCTTTAACAAAGCAATCTTTTCTGGTAGGTTTTTTTCATCAGTGCTTTAAAAAGCAAAGACTTTACTATGTTGTAATCAAGCACCATTTAATAGAAGTCATTTTTAGTTGGATGCTTTGGGTGAAGTGCGGACCTGAGCCTGACAGCAACGCTGGGTATACTTTACAAGCAAAGACCGAGGTAAGGGCTGCAGTGCCGATGCAGGTCTTTGTCCTGATACGTTTTCCTTAAAGATAGGATTGAAAGGGTACTCTAATTAGAAAAAGTTGTTTTTTTTTTTTTGTTTCATTGTCAGGAACAGAGCTCAAGCTCTAGACAAATAACACCTAGTGACAGATCTTCACATGGCAAGTAACTCTTCTTTGAGTCACTCTTTTACTTCCTGCTAGATTACTTTCACAAAAACAACTTTTACCTCACTCCCTTTGCACAGCAGCAGTGAAATCAAGGCTCTGCACGCTAGTGAGGATACCGGGAAGGTTTCTTTACAGGTGTAATAAACCCACAAGATTTCAAAGGAAAAACAACCATCTTACTTCTATCCTTCCTTTAGCTGCCAGCTGCCCTTGTTATTCCTACATCTGGCGACCGAGATCAATTTTATTATCAATTCGGCAATTAGTTTATCTGTTCCTTGTCTTCCAAACTCGCGCCTTCTAAGAAGGTCTCAGCTTTCTTTCCCCAGCCCTGCCTGACCACAGAGAAACTCTGTGGGAGCTGCGTTTTATCAGATCCTTGCCCCAACTGGCCCACGGTGACGATTCTCTCGAGCTACCACGGCACTGGGGAAGTTTGGAAGGGTCCCACGGGGCTGGATTTCCCTCCGGGACCCGTTTTCTGCCAACACTTGGGAATCAATCCCGGCGCAGGGTTGTATTTGCAGAGTGCCGACTCCGCTCTCCGCAATGCGAGCCCTATGCACATGTACGTCCCGGGCAAACCCGAGGGCGCTCCCCGAGCGTGGGTACCGTCCCCAACCCCGCTCCATGCCCGCCACCTCCCGCCCCTGGGGCACGGAATAGCCCAGAGCCGGCGGCCCCCGCCCAGCCCCTGGGTCCGGTCCCGCCCCGGCGGCCGGAGGAGCGGGGCGCGGGCGGAGGCGGGCGCGGGGCGGGCTGACTGCGGCGGCAGGTGAGTGGGGAGGGACCTTAAAGCTGCGGGGCGGCGAGGCGGGGGCCGGCGGCTCTGCGGCCACCGGGGCACGCGGCAGCGGAGCAGAGCAGAACAACATAGCGTGCCCGGCGCGTCCCGCAAGTCCTGCCGTGCCGTGCCGTGCTGTGCCGTGCCGTGCCGTGCCGTGCCAGGTGAGCGCCCGGAGCGGCTCCCGCGTGCCGGACCGCTGGCATCGGGGCCGGGATCGGAATTGTGCTGTGCGCCCCACCCGGGTGGTGTGCCTGACCGGGGCTCGGGCAGGGGGCTGAGCTCGGGGTAGTGCGGGGCTGGGGCTTCCCCTGCCCCGGGCGGCGGGGCTGCGGGTTGGGGAGGTGCCTGCGGTCCGGGGTAGCCGTCGGACGGCAGAGGCGAGCCCGGTGTGTGCCCATCGGTGACCGCTGACAGGAGCCGGTGGCAGGCGTGCCGCTTCTCGCCGCTCTGGGCACGCCGCGGGCTCCGCGCCCGCTCCGGCAGCGCGGGAGCTCGGCGGGACAAAGGTCGGAGGGAGGGACATGATGGGGTCCAGCAGGTAACCCCAGAGTGGGCATCTGGGGTCGCTTTCACTGACGGTGTCTTGGTTTTGGCAAGTTGGGTGTCCCGGTGGATTCACTCGCTCCTCCACAGCCAATTTCGGTGTTTCTGTAGTGGCAGATGAGCAGGGAGAAGTGTTTTTAGCCCCAAAAGTTGCAGCGCTGGATCAGAACTGCGGTGTGAAATGGCACTTGGAGCCCTGTCTGTTCGTCCCTCGGCGATATGCACTTCAAATACTTTCCTTCAGTACTGATTAGCCCCTTGTGAAGGTTTCATTGACTTTATTTTAATGACTATGCAACACGCACGAGGAAATTCTTAACAAAAAGATGCAGGTGTCTTATAGCCTGCAGTTTAGGTCAATGTAAGAAGTTGTATAAAACAGTGCCAGTTTCAGCAGAGACGAAGCATGAGAAGCCTCAGGAATTCCAGCCATCTTCTCAAAGTTGGGTGGTTTTTTTTGGTTTTTTTTTTGTCTTACCCAATTTCATGTTTCCGCATCACAGTAAATCTGACCTCTCCCTATTGCCTCAAGGCTCGTCCATACAAGCTAGGCCCTAGTACCAAGGGTATGTGTTAGGGCATGTTAGTCCTTTGGTTGTGTTGTAACTACACCAGGATAAAAAAATCTGGTTTTCTCTGTTATGTGAGAATGAGAGATTTTTGTAAACTTTGGCCAGCGTTGCATTGCAACGTGCCTTGCTCTCCCCACAGCACACAGCCAGTGCCAAGAGGAGCTCTTACCCATGGGCCTGTGTGGTTCTACTGCACAGCATGGCTGAGCCTGGCCTTGTGAGATGATGGACCAGCTATGCTGGTTCCCAGCTCGGGTTTCAAAGTGTTTTGTCCAGTTCACTGATAGTTTTCCAAATGGCTGCGATCAGTGAAAGCTGAGCCCTGAAACTGAATTCTGACTTCAGCAAAACTTACTTTCAAATGAGCAAAGAGTGTGGATTTTAGTTTTTAAGAGTAGGAGGAAAGCTGAAATGGATCTTCTCCGAGATACTACCTCCTGTGTTCTGCTGGGGTGTGATAGTATCTAGGAAATCAACATAAACTCTTTAGCTGAGGGCTTTTTCCTCTCAACTCTAGGACTCTGTTTTTCTGCTTTTTGGATGAAATAGCAATGAATGTGGAAGGGCAGGCTCTGCTGTATCTTTGCCTGCTCGTTTGTGCTATGTAAGCATGCAGCCCTGACAGAGCTTGCTTGAGGCTTTTCACCAGTGCTGGCAAAATCAAATGCTGTACTTTTGAGATTAAGGGTCATGTTTGATATGCAGCAGAAAGCCTTGGAAGCCTGCTGGAGGTGTCTGGGTGGAGTGAGGACTTCTGCTGAAGAAAGCCAAGTAGTACTTACCTCAGAGGCAAAGAAACATCAACTCAGTCTTCTAGGGTGTGGTGTTGGCATAGAAATCCTGTACAAAATACTAGAGAAGTCTCTACTTTGTCTAGATGTGGCTTAACTCATGCAGGGATAGTAATTTCTATTGCTTTGGAAAATACACTGAAAGGCATAACACTGACAAGAGTCAACCACAGAAAGGGAAATACCTCAAGAAAAGGAAGGAAGATGTAGAGGATCCACAGAGAAACTGTATTAAGATGTAACTTTCTTCCTGCCCAAAGCCTTGTTGAGAAATACATCAAGAAATGTTTGTCCCATCATAAATTCATGGAAGGGAGAGAGTTTTATAAACTGTTTGAATCCATAAACATGTGGGTGACATTAACGAAGTGACTTACATTTGCTTATGGCTCTGGACAAAGTGCTAGAAAGTCCTCTTGTTCATAGAAGGTCTAGAACTGATTTGCCACACTTTGAAAAGTGACCATTCTGTGTATTGTGTCATCCTGCAGGTAAAAGGACACAGAAAAGAAGATGGACTGGGGAACTTTGCAGGCTGTTCTAGGAGGTGTAAACAAGCACTCCACCAGTATCGGGAAGATATGGCTCACAGTCCTGTTCATCTTTCGTATCATGATCCTGGTTGTGGCTGCAGAGAGAGTCTGGGGAGATGAACAACAGGATTTCGTCTGCAATACGCTTCAGCCTGGCTGCAGAAATGTTTGCTATGACCACTTCTTCCCTATCTCTCACATCAGACTCTGGGCTCTGCAGCTGATCTTTGTCTCCACACCTGCACTGCTGGTGGCCATGCACGTGGCCTACACCAGGCATGAGAAGAAAAGGCGATTCAGAAATGGTGAGAAAATTGATATTGAAGAGCTAAAAAATGCAAAGATTCACATTCGGGGCCCCCTGTGGTGGACATACACCAGCAGCATCTTCTTCAGGATCGTCTTTGAAGCAGTTTTCATGTATGTGTTTTATTACATGTATGATGGGTACCAGATGCCTCGCTTGGTGAAGTGCAGTGCTTGGCCCTGCCCCAACACAGTGGATTGTTTTGTGTCTCGGCCCACTGAGAAAACCACATTTACTATTTTCATGCTTGCTGTGTCTGGGATCTGCATGATGTTGAATCTGGCTGAGTTGTGTTACCTAGTGATAAAAATTTGCATGAAAGAACCCAGGAAAACTACAGTTTTGAAATAACTTCCCAGTTTCAGGACCTCCTAGCTCCCCGTTTTCATTAAATTTTCTTAGGTGTCAGAAAACAATAAGCAATATTTTCACACTCAAGGAAAAGGATAAAAATGAATGTTCACTTGTGTTTTAAATGTATAGCCTTCCTGGAAAGCTGCCACTGATGCAGGTTTTAAATATCAAGAGCTAATTCAGTATTCCTGCTTTCACAAATAGAGAGGAACCTTCTGACAGCTGCTTTTCCAAGTATGCCTGCTTCTGGCCCTGTTGTTGGGATGGAGTCACTTTTCAAAAAGTGGGAGTGGAAAGGACCAGAGAAGGCTCTAGTGCCCAAAGGAGGGCCAGGAATCACAAAAGCACTGTGTCAGCTCAGAGGCAGGCCAATAACAAAGGGTTTTGGTTAAAAGTGGGGAAGAGGTTTTTGTGGGACATTACAGCTTGTGAAAAGGAAGAAGAGGGAGGGGTGATTGTGTTTATAGTAGATGTCCTCTGTAAGTAATCTGGAGAGCAAGGAAATGGCCTAGGAACAGGTACTCTATGGCAATGCACGCTATCAACTCTGCTGGGCACCAGCAATGGCTTTTTATCTTCTCATCTTTTCACTTGCACTGAGAAGCATCTCCTAAAGGGTAGGAGGTGGTGGGTCTCAACTACAGTGAGATCGGAGCCGCCTTCCCATAGTCACAGAGGCTGCAGCAGTGGGAGGAATGAAAAAAAGGATTGTCTTCCTCCTTCTCTTGTTCTCCCCCAATACTTTGTGAAGAATCTCAGTACAATAGACTTTATTTGATGAAGAGACTTTTTACCACCTGACTGTGCCTCACTTAGCTGTGTACCTTCAGAAGGAGTTTTAGTTCAGTAAAAACTGAGAAAAATTGCCTTGTTTCATTCTCTTTGTTATCCAAAAGAAGTGCTTCAACTTAGAGCATGATATGGAGTGCTCCTTCCACTGATCTCTTTTTCTTATCCACTCTGCACGGCTTTTCTTCATAAAGCCTTTTCCCTGTCTGAGGTACCTTTCAAATGAGTCGAGCAAACCACTCCCAATCCCTCTGACATTCCACATTGTGAGATTAAATCACTGTTCCTCTTCTTACAGTTGGTCTAGGGTGAATTACAGACAACTTGCAGAGCTAAAATAGCAATATGACCAAATCAGAAATGAGGAGGAACTTGATATTTTTCTTAAAGTTCACATTGCTGAGCTGTATATTGTTTATTACTGATTTGAAGAACTGTATGAGTCAGTCTGGTCTTGTCTCAAAGTAGTCTCAAAATGTGTTTCATGCCTGTCATAGGCAGCTACACCAGCACATAGCACAACACAGTTTTATCTCCCAGGTGCCTGCTTATTAAACCCACTTCTAGAAAGCTGTCTGTCTCTCCTCCTTAGCTTTAATTACTGTCTTTTCCCCAAAATGAATGAGTGCTATCTCAGCTCCTCTATTTGCATTGGTCTTTTACTGTATGTTTAAATTTGTCACTGTTGGAGTAAACAAAGGTGTGTGAATTAAGGCCCATGGCCCTTCGCTGTGCACTGGAAGCAGAGCATAAACAGCCTTACGTTGCTTGTGAGGTACATCCAGTGTTGCAACTTGACTGCAGATAGAAATGTCATCTAAGGGAGGAGCAAGAAAACCATGAAAATGCCATCCTCAGAAGCATGAGCAAAAATAGTCATTCATAATGAGCTGGACTGGAAACCTGGACTGTGAAAATATCCTTAATGCAAGTTCAAAGAACAAAGCTTGGCATGTATCAGGTTTGTGCTTGGTAGAGTTCCTGCATTGTTCCATGTACAAGTACAAAGAGAACAAACTATCTAGTCCAAGTGCTCTAGTATTGCATTTCTTTTGTAACAGAGTTCTTTTTTTTTTTTCTGAAATTATAATTAAAGCACTCTTGTGGTGTCTGTTTTCTGTATTACTTGTACGTGTTGTGCGTTACCTAACGTGTCTAATGAAAATCTGCATACCATAATGAAAAATGTATGCACCAATACTACATTTAATAGCCAAGGGCTAGTGACAGGATTTTAGCCTTCTGATGCAGGTTGCTTTTTCAATTGGTTACACTGCCTATTATCCTGAAGTTTTGTAAGTTCATAGTGGAAGGTCATACATGTGCTCTCTTTGAAATAAAATATGCTGCCTAAGACAGCCTTGTGCTTGCAGAATTGCAGCTGGAAAATGCCCATGATAAATAACCAGCTCCAGAGGAGAGAGTTTGTTTTCTCACTCTGCCTTTGAATTTAGCTGGAACTTGGAATGAGGCACACCAAAACTGTTAACACTAACATGATGAAGGAGTTTGGCAACCAGATTATCACACAGGGAAAAAGACAGAATTGGGGAAACTGGAAGTAGCCAAGAAAGGGCTTTAATTCAGGACTGCAGCATCAGGCAATAATAGCTCTACCAGGGCATATTTACTGTCTCTGGGATTTATTTTCTGTATATATTTAATTTGACTGAATAGCTGCTTTGTATGAGAAAAAAAATTCAGATACTGTTTAGGAACATGGGAATTGTACCTATTTCTGCACGTGCTACCTTTTGTAACTGACCTTCTACAAATGGATTTAATAGAGATTAAAATACAATCCTGGTTGGAATTGTGTTTGTTCTTTACGGAAATGCACTAGTAGTGCCTGCATTTTTGGTACTTGGTTCCTAGCCTTTCCTCAGAATGAAGATTGCAAGAGTGTTGAAAACTGAAGCAGCAAATCTGAGGTCATGACTGCAAAAGAGGCTGATTCCTCACTCTTCAGTGTCCAGTATAGCCAGGATATAAAGTATCATTAATAATGTAGTATCAGAAGTGGGAAGTGTAGGAGTGGGACTGGCTGGAATTATACCTTGACTGAAATCACCAGGAAAAATCACCATTGACTTAATTAGGTTAAGCACTCATCCAAAACCTTAAAACCAAAACTACAAACACATTTGTTAGAAGGGGAAGGAGAGGAGGGGAAGCAAACTTCACTATTAACTCACAGACCCAGCTAGAGAAAAAAACCCTAACTACCTTGGGAGAGAGACTGATATGAAAGGAAATCAGAAGTATAAATTTGTATTTATGACTTCTGGATATAGGACTACTTCTATTAAAAGTTTTTCCTAGACAAAAATAAAAAAAATCAGTCAGTTGCTTACAGTTATTACTGTGTTACTTTGTATCTGACAGGAAGAATATAAAAGGAAAATTATATGGTACATACAGAGAAGAGCACTCCTGTACTGTGAAGGTTCAATTCAAAATAGCAACTCTGTTAAAAGCTGCTTTATTTTGTAAAGTGTATTGTATCAGTAAACAACAGCTAAGATCACTTTACTACAAACTAAATTTGGTGAAAATAAACCTGTTTTCCCCTCTCTTTATAATTACCTCCCCTGCAAATTAGGCTAATGACTTTTACCAGGCAACAAAATCACACTCAAAGAATTGCACTATATTTTTGTTCACTTGTTCTGATATTCAAGACAGCCATTACCCTGACTGTTAATTACACTTTTAATTGGATTCTCACCATCTTAGTATCTATACAGTCATTTGAACCTGTTGGCAGACACTGGCAAGGATAATGGTAATTATTTGAAGCTTAATGAGCTAAGACTAATGATAATGATCTTCAAGATAATTCAGAAAGTACCTATGCTTTTTCCCTACCTGACCAACACAGCTTTTACAGAATATACTTCTCTTCTGTAAAGCTGGATCAACTCTGACCTGTGTATTTTCTATATAAACCTTCCTAGCCGCCAAAACAAAGTCTTCATAACCTAGGTTTGGACATGCACAAGGCTTTAATCAGCAGGCCCAGCTGAAGAAACAAGTCACATCTGAGACTCTCCCCCCTTTGAGAACATAGCTTGCTTTTGCTATGGTTGGTCCCCTGGTACTACCATAGAATTCAGTGTCAGAATTGGTCACATCATTGCACATACTTTCTCCCTGTTTTTGCCAGTTTAATCACTGCCACAAAGTAATATTTGACATATGCCTGCTCTATTCCCAAATCCAACTGAAAGATAAAGGTGATAACAGTGTCATGTTCACAGGAAGCAGAACAATTTAATCAAGCATTGTTTAAGATCATTGCAACAGGTGCCAGAAAAAATACTTTATAATTACTGTGTGGTAAAGATTTCAAGCCTATTGTATGTTGCATCATTAGTGTAATGTCTGCTTACGGTTTGTCATGTTCCTGCCCTAGGTATTGCATCCTTTCCGAGGACTGAGTTTTTAATATGCAGTTCAAATAGCTTCCACAATCTGTCCAGCACAAATAAACAAAACCAGACTATACACTTACCCACACACGCGTGCACAGCCAGAGAGCAACAAACTGACTAAATCATTCCCTCATTGTTATCTGATAGAAGATTGAATATGACATTGCAACATGGATTTGTCAGGTGTAATTTCTGCCTATGCCACAATAAAAGCTTTTGTGTATAGCTGTAAAGTAGTTATTTATGACTCATTGTCAGAGCATCAGGATCCACCAAATGGGATAATGTGTTTGCAGCTGGGAGGAGCTGCAGGTACATGGGAAGATAAACTTAGGAATCAATAAGATCTTTATCACCAGGAGAAAATGTTTAACAATAGCAGTTTTGGAAATTACGAAGGTCTAAGTGCTACTGTTGTGAAACATGAAGGACTTGCAAAACTGTCTGAAGCAAAGAACAGTTTTGTAAAGATGAGCTGGAGCTTGTAGTAGATCATCGGTGGAACATGAGACAATAACATTTTTGACTTGAAAAAATATACTGGTATGCAATAAAGGTTTGTCAAAAATAAGATGTTTGAAATGAAGTTCCCACTCCTGTTAGCACCGAAAAGTCCTTATCTAGAGCCACTTTGGGTCACCATCTGTCCCAAAAGTCCGTTTATCAGCTGGAGAAATCTAGGGGTCAGGAATAATATGCCATCAAATGTCTAAAACACAGAACCTGTGAGGAAAGACTGGAAGAAATTAATTGGCCTGGAAAAGTCTGAGGAAAGACCCAGCTGCACTCTTCAAATATGTAAAAGAGCGTGGCAAAGAAGATGAAGATGTTGCACTTTACACTCACTGACAACAAGACAAGATATAATAGGCTTATGTTGCAACAAGTTGTAGGCTCATCACTGCAAAACCTCTTTGTGAAGAAGGTTAAGCTTTGAGTTGGTTGACAGACTTTTCATCACTGAAGAGTGTTAAATGGCAACTCTGTCCAACATCTGTTGAGGATCGTCTGGGTATAGGACACTGCTCCAGGACAGAGGGAACTTCTAACATGTGTGAGCAAAGAGACCTCAACTAAAGAGTCACTTGTACACGTTCTTTTTGCTGGGCCAAGGCTCAGCTGTTGAATCAAAATATCTTTCATATAAATTCAAGTTATTTGCCAATGTAGGGTTTATCCAGCATGATGTCAGCATGGTTTCTTTGTGCTTTTAGCAATTGTAATATGATATTCTTGTGCTGTAATACGTTCAACCTAACAAAGCATATGAGGTGGCATTGTGAGTAAATAAAATTGCAATTAATATAAATTAAGCTGGTGATGGAATTCTTTTTCTTCTCCTCCGTATAGTGAGGAAAAAGCTCATTGTGCCTTGATTTTGTGTCTCACAAAAGAGACTCTTCCCAACAGCAGGAAAGCTGAAACCCAGATTAATGTTCACTTTTTCTGCCCATTTTACTATATGCGCAAATATTGGTGGAGTTCACTGAAGCCTGGTGTGCATGCAGGGTATTTCCCAGTAATAGCGTGCCATTTTGTGCTACTGATTTCTTTAACTTCAAAGGCAGACCATCACATTGTGTAGCAGTTTGAATTTTGTAGAGAATTTTTCCTATACATAATAGTGTTTTTTCTATTTCAAAACAAGATACCTATTGCTGTTCCTTTCTGTGGAAGGTAGCCATTATTTGAGGCCTTTACAAAGTCATCATGCATGACAACAAGGTATATTCCTGGTAAAACATACCGTATTTGCTCTTACCCTGAATACAACGAGAAAGAACATCCTTGTTTAGGAGCCTTGGTTGTGGTTTGGCACTATGAATCGTTCACTTGCCATACTAGTTTAAGGCATTAATACTGATGTCATCCCTTCTTATCCTCTCTGCGTCTCTCTCCCACCCCATTCAACACGGTGCCTCCACTCCAGGACCTTTACTATGCCAGCACTGTTCTTTGCACAGCCGTGCTCAGCACTGGATTGGTTGACTGTTTTAGCTGATGAAGAAACAAATGTTTTGCTTTGCTGGATTGTTTTTTATCTGCATCAGTTCCTTGATCTGGCTTACAGAACTTGCATGCTGACATGACTGTGGGGCAGTAGGCCATGGTGTTGGGCAAGAAGAGCTACAGGGAGTGAGTGGAAGGAGTGGAGGGAATAGCAACATGAAGTTTATTTGCTGCTATACATGCTGCGATTTCAAACTGCAGCCTCTGGCTGTGTTTTCCTGAGTGACTGCTACTGGAAAGGTGAAGTCAACTGCCTTTTCCCTCTTCTGCTGCTGTACCTGTGCTCTTTATTCCTCTATACTGGCTCTGCTTCTCATCTACTGGCCATCTTCTCCCTTGCTCCAACACAATCTTTCCTCAACTTTTGTATGAGTTGATTGAATACATTAGCTCAGCAGAGAACTATTTGAACTTTTTTCAGCTCAGTTAGCTTTCTGCCAGGCTTGGGGCAGGAATGAATCGATTTCAATAGTTTTATTCCATATTTCTGCCTGTAGTGTGTAAAAAAAATAGCATCACACCATGATAGAATGATAGCAGGAATAATTCCTCTTAGGATTCCGCATGTCCCATGTCTCTCTTTTTGATTCTTCCTCCTAACAGATGCCTGACTTGTACAGTTCTAGTTCTTTCTCTGCTACATCTCACATGGAGCTTTTGCTTCCATGAAGATGATCTGGAAAGCATCTCACTGCTACGTATCTCAGAACATTCAGATTTTTGTTGGTTTTGTATTAGGAGATTTCCTACCATTCCCAAAGGACTTCTGAGAGGAAGCCAGTTCTGGTTGCTTAAACACCAGCCTAGAGTCTCGCTGCTATTCTCAGAACCATATAACCTAGGGCAAGATATTAAAGTCTTTCTGTACCTCCATTCCTACAAACTAGAAGTCACATTAACTCTTCCTACAAATTAGAAATAATAATAATTCTTCCTGTCACCAGTTCTTGTTAATATGTTGTGTTCTCTGATGTGTTTGGCAGTAGTGTCTAACAGAACAGAACATGAATCACTGATTTGTACAGTAACAAAAATTAGTATATGAGATCAAACTACTACTTCAGTCTTTTTATGCCATTTTATTTATCATTTAGTCAGTTTTAAAGTATTTCAACTATTCCATGTAGAAAAAAGGTAGAGAAGAAAAGATTTGAATGCTCCTTGCTTCAGGCTGTGCCTCCTGAGCCAGCAGTACCCCTTCCCAACATTTAAATATCTTTAGTGCCATCTTCTGTAGCGCAGTGGCATGTCAAGTGCAATTCTTTTTACTGACATACCACACAGTGCCACAACAAGCTGAACTGAAGGCATTTGTAGCTCTTTTTTTAGGCTGACTGTGTGGACAGAACTGCAGTCAGCACTGCTGAGCCATGTGTCACTTCGGCATGGCTGGTTTCCGATTGATGACCTGTACTGCACTTTAGGGGTCTTTCCATCCATGTTTAGATGCATAGTTATGGTAAGGGTGATCCTCTTCTGACTTCAAAACAGATGTTTACATTAGAAATAGCATGACGGGAAACATTGTTTTGGATCAATACTGATCTGAAAAAGTCCACTTTTCTTGTTGAGCAGCAGCTCAGGTTTAGATTAAGAGCAAGATGTATCTCCTTAAATTATGAGATCTTTTTATCATTTCATAAAACTTGATGTCTATTTATCTTCTTTCCATGTACCATGCCATAAAAATCTGATTAATCTAATCCTAAAAATACCTGCTTGACTGCTGTGTCTCCACACTTCTTGAATTCACTTTGTTTCTGCACTATCCAAATCATATACTGCTAAATGTCTGTGTACATGTGAAATGGGTTGTCACCTGTGTGGAGGCTTGGACAGAAGACAAAAGGTGGTCGTAAAGAAGATAATTAATCCCTCTCTGGAGACATTCAAAACCCACGGGGATGTGACCCACCTCCTGTGTCACCTGGTCTAGGTGACCCTGCCTTGGCAGAGGGATTGGACTGGATGATTTCCAGACATCCCTTCCAACCCTAAAGATTCTATGATTCTGCAACAATTAAAGGAAGGCTGAAAATTTTTGAAGTGGGCATTTTAATGTAACAATTTAAATGTCACCTTACATTTTATGCTACTGTGTAGTGTTGATGACAATGGAGGGAATAAATTAAACATAATGAGGACTGGCAGTGCAGCATAGCTTTAAAGGTAAATGAGGAAGCTAGCAGGATGGCTCTTCCATGGAAATCCTTAGGTGTCAGAAACCACACAAAGAGAGTACAAAAAGAGACACTTTAACACCATTAACTAAATCTGAGCATAGATCCTTCTGTTCTACTATATGACTAACAAATAACTCTCCATACCTCCTTAACATGCTTTCATGCTTGGGCTTTCACCACTACATAATTGGTTCTTTATTTTTAAAGCTGCTTCCTTCAAAATTTCCCCATGGATTTTGCATACTTGCCTGTCATATTCCACAAATGACCCAGAGGGTTCTGTTGACAGACCAAACCTCTTACATGAAGCCAGAAGAGAATTCTTGGAAAGGAAATTGTTGGCTAATGTGTGTAGTCCTGTGGTAAGCAGGCACTGCATTAGATTCTCCCTGTTTGAAATGTAATAAAAACCTTCCATGGCAGTACTGAAAGGCCTCATTGCCCTGCTGAGTAAGAGTATTTTTCTTAAAAGGCAGGTACCAAGGCCAGTTTGTACAGATGGTGGGAAATACCACATGAAACTCCCAGAGACTGAAAAAAGCCACAAGAGAGACACCCACTGCTTCATGCTATTAAACCTTCCAGACAGATGGTTGAAAACAAGAGATCTGTCTACCTCCCCCTAAAATCAAACTTCCTGCTCTTCAGCTGACCTTATGAGCTGAGACACTTCATCGCATGAAAGAAGTTATTATAATGTAAGCAGCTACTGGGGCTGCTGGGATTCCATCCTGTATTCTGACATGGCCTGTCATGCCTCGCTGCTTCAGGACCAACACTGCAGTACTACCACACTTAAAATCGTGGCAGCACTCTGCTTCAGCTGTATCACTCATCCCTGAACAGACATTTGTCCTTGTGCCACCCCTAGTGGTTAGATCAACAGAGATCTTCCTCCCTAGTGTTTTCAGCTGTAAGATTTATAGGGAGCAATCAAGCATTGCAAGGATGCAAGACCATGGGGATGGTCTGATTCAGTTTCTCAACAGTCCTCTGCTACACACAGCTCCTCAGGATGTCTCAAAATTTTTGTTAGATGGTATTTTTACTAAATAGAGCAACAGCAAGCCTTTAGAATGACCTGCTGTGGTTAAATTTTCAGTTCTTTTACTGCAGAGTAGCTATCAACAGAAACTCATACATTATTGCTGAAGAGTTGCTGGGTTGTCATGCTAGTTCAAGTCATTCTGTTTTTCACAGAATCAAGTCATTCTGTCTTTCGTAGAATCATAGGATGGTTTGAGTTGGAAGTGACTTCAAAGATCTAGTTTCAATCTGCCCTGCCAAGGGCAGGGACACCTTCCACCAGACCAGGCTGCTCAAAGCCCTATCCAACCTGGCCTTGAACACTTCCAGGAATGAGGCATCCACAACTTCTCTGGGCAACCTGTTCCAGTGTGTCACTATACTCAGTGTAAAGAATGTCTTCCTAGTATCTAATCTAAATTTATCCTTTTTTCACTTTAGAGCCATTCCCCCTTGTCCAGTCACTACATGCCCGTAATAAAAAGTCCCTCCCTGGCTTTTTTTGTAGAGCCCTTTAGGAAGTGGAAGGCTGCTATATGGTCTCCGTACAGCCTTCTCTTCTCCAGGCTGAACATCCCCTCAAATTCTCTCAGCCTGTCTTCATAGGAAGGGTGCTCCAGTTCTCTGATGATCTTTGTTGCCTCCTCTGGGCTCACTCCAGCAGGTCCGTGCCCTCGCCAGGCTGGCAGCCTTGGAGTTGGATGCAGCACTCCGGGTGCAGTCTCATGAGCGTGGACCCTCTTTGGCTAGAATCACCTCCCGCGCTGCTTTTGGTGCTGAAAGCAACAAAAGCCACTTTGAAATTATCATTTTGAAAATGGTGGCAATTGATCTTTTTGTTTTTTCCTTCTCCAAAAGGCCTGCGCACAGCAGCTTGGCAGCTAATCCCGGCTGACGAGGGTCTGGGGCAAGGAAAAACAACGGGCTGCCAGCCCTGTGGGGTTCTTCATGCAGGAGACGCGGGCGGACGCGGCGAGATTCGCCTCCTCACGGAGAAACCCCCAAGCCTTCTTTTGGCGAGGAATCCTTAGTCGTTTAGGTCGATTTTATGTTTCTCCTCCCCCCCCCCCCCCCCCCCCCCCCCCCCCCCCCCCC
>JAWWEU010000001.1:44800734-44829265 GCA_035583155.1 Acropternis orthonyx | reverse complement strand
CCCACTTTGGCTCAGATCTCTGGAACACCTCAGGAAGCAGCGCTGCTCGGGCCGCCGGGGCGCGGCGCCCTCTGCCAGCGGATTGGGGCTGAGGGGCGGGGGCCGGGCGGGGGAAGAAACCGCTCTATTTCCCAAGGAAAGCCCGCGGGGGTAGGGAATGAGTCACCCGCACGGTGACAAACGTCCCAAAGCGCAGGGAGAGACGGGCGAAAGGGTCGCCGGACCCCCTAGGTGAGCAGAGGGGCTGCGAGCCGAGAGGGAGCTCCGGCCGGCCTCCCGGAGCGCCCGCCCCGCCCCTGCACCCACCGACCCACCCACCGCCCGGGCCCTGCCGCCGCTCTTCCCGCAGCCCCGGCAAAGTTTGGGGGCGGGTTTCCCCCTGGCCCGGTTACACGAGTTATGCGCGATCGCTGCCCGGACTGCCGAGCGAGCGGAGCCTGTGCCGCTCGGACCGGCGTCCCTCCCGTAAGTAGCGCACCCTGTGCAGAGCACCGAATACACCGCGGCTGCTGCGGCCGCCGCCGCCCAAGGGAGCCTCTGCAGGGGCTTCTGCGTTACGGGCTGCCGCTGGATGGATCTGCATTTTCAAGGCAGCCTTGTACTCGGAGTAAAGTTATATAAAGCGGAGGCAGGATTGCTTGCACCCGTGTAAGTGGTGCCGCGTGGAATGGTGGAGTTGGCGAGTGTAGCCCAGGGTGGTTCTGGGGTTCCTTGTGGTGCACTCTGAGTTAACCTGGCCCGTACAAACACTTTCTGCTGATGGTGGGGAAAAGGGCTGGGTGGCCTCCCTGCACCGACCAGGCTTTTACCTCGCTCCCTGGTCACAGCTTCGATCTGAGAGTTATCAAAGCATGCCAGTTACTCACTTGTTCGCTTATGACTCACGAGTGATGCAAAGTATTGAGATGAATAAATATTCTTCGGAAGGTGTTTATAGCTTGATTAAGTCAGAGCTCGTCAATGTTACAAGCAAAAAAAGTTGTTTCATTTTTGTCTTTTTTTTTTTTTTTTTTGCCCTGTAGGCAAAGAGTATCAGCAAAGTATTAGGGTTCATTGCTGACCAACTGAAGAAATCATATAAACCTAAGATGTTATTAGGACTCCTTAGTGTGTTAGGTCTTTAAGACATAGGTACATAGATACAAGGAATGACATAGATGTGAAGAATGAACTGAACTGAGTAGCCAGAGCTACTAGAGCTTCTCTTTAAGGCAAATTTAAAGGGAAATGAGAGAATTCTACTGGAACATTTTAGAGTTAAACTAGAAAAAAATTTAATGGTTTCCATAGTACAAAACTGTACTTTAAGAAGTTTGAAGAGGGTTTATAGCACCATCTCCCTTGCAAATACTTTAACTTGCCTGAAGTCCCCTCATACTGATACTCAGATGCTGGAGTACCTACTTCTCTGCAGTGAAAAAGGCTCTTGAGCCTTTGAATGCCAGAAAGACTCATTTTTCCTTTGTGTGGCGAGGGGCGGGACACTCCTTACTGTGCAGTTTTTAGGTCTGTGTGGCTGATGGTGTGTGGGCACCTGACAGATCTGTCTCATTCATGCTTCACTCACTCGGGATGTAGGACTGTTGCCCTCATGCTCAGTGGCTGTTCTGCAGTCCCCTGGTAGCTCCACACCCTTCACACCGTTCAGCTTTATTGGTAAGTCGCTGTCTTTTAATTCCAGTGTAGAGCTCTAAGATGGCATTTGAGTATTCTGGGGGAGAAAAGAGGTTACTTTTTGTTCCCATTTTTCTCCTGCGACTAGAGACTCAGAGCAGGGGTTTGTTATACCAGGGAACAGAGAGGAGTGTAACAGGTGGGGTGTAGTGCTTCTCCTGGGCTCAGCCCTGCTCTCCTTGCCCTTTTCCTTTGCTCAGGCCAAACTTTCACTCAGAAGTCAAGTGAAGTCAAGAAGTCAAAAGCAGTTTTGCCTGGGATTTAAGGGGGAGGCTCCATAGCATTAAAGTAAGTTTAACGCAATAACAAGATCAATTAAGGAATTCATTTTTACCAGGTGTTTAAAATACAGTGGGAGTGGTAGTAGATGTGTCTGAAAGTATGACACTGAGCATGAACAAAGGTATTTTTCAAGTCCTCATTTAAACAAGTTTAAAAAATGAACTGTGAAACCTCCACTGTGACTTACAAAACAGTCACCATTGTGTTTTATACGTATGTACCTGACCACGTACCATGATGTTTCGCTGGAAATTAGAGTAGCTCATTCTGTGCCTTCATACATGCCAGTTTGTTTGGAATGACATGGTCACACTGCAGACTTTCTGCAAGTTGACTGCTTTTATCTCATTTCAGTTAGCAAAGTTAGGAACCTGTGGTAATGGAGATGGCTGATTGTTTAGTGTAAAAACAAATCAAATATTACAAGTTGTTTTAACAGCATCTTTTTCCTCATACTGCTTTATAACATTTAGATAGTTTTAAAGATAAAAATCTAAATCCCAGGATTTTAGATGTCATGAGAAATTAAAGGAAATGTGGACTGAATTTAAGAACTGGTATTCAGACAAGGACATTTGTTAGGTTTCTGAATAAGTGTTGAGACATTTTTAGATACACCAGTATAATAAAATTGTAAGTACATCAGGTCATAATCTGGTACTGTATGTAACACAGCTGTGTAGTTATTTATGTGTACATGTGTGCATATGTGTAGATAAATGCATAAATATATACGTGTGTGAGTTAGCTTGTAAATAATGCAAATGTCCTATTTCACACACCATACAGAGTGGTGAACCTCTCTGGTGAGGTCATCAGAAGTAAAAATAACTGACAAGTTTACAGATGCCACATAATAATTACTCCTCTCCTGTTGATGTATATATATGACATCACAATTTCTAAAATTTATTCTCTCTCTTGCTCATTCTCTTTGTCACATGTACACAAACATACACCATACACAAAGTGTATTTATGCAAGTACTAAACTAGTAATTTATAACCCAACATTGACTCTTAAATGCCATGCCATTTTTTATGCCAATTTTTCAATATTTGTCTCAGAGGAATGATTTTGTAAGTGAACCAAACAATGTAGAACAATACAGTTCTTAGTAAATGATCCCGAGGTTCAGAAAGTCCTTGCTTTTCATACCATTGAATTAGATTGCTTTCTGAGACAGATCCTATAGTCATTCTCTAGTCGACATCAAGAAATACAGATAAATATGTTTCATTCCTTAATATGCATTTTTTCCAAGGACCAAAAGAAAAAAATGTCTCACAATCCATATTTAAGATGAGGTCTTAAAAGTTACCTAACTCTGGATTTCAGCAGCACTGAAAGTAATACTGTATAGTTGAAGTTTATGTAATACTACAAAAGCAAGCTTGGAATTGATTTCAAATAAAATATTGAGTTGTGACTGTTTAAATTTAGATTTAGCTATTGTTGAACTTAATGGGGAAAACTCAGATATCCTGTGAGCTCTGTGAACCACCTAGTTTCATTCGATGTCATTTAGACATTATTTGAATTAAGGCATCCTCTTAAATTTCTGGTGTGATCTTGGGATGAGTTATGTTGGCTTTAAGAATTGCTCACTGAAGAATGTATTGACAGTGAAGAAAGATGCGGGACCTGGATTTTTGGGAACCCTCCAGCCAGTGGAGATATGTAGCTTTGCATTGCCCTTGGAAGTTATGTCCTTCCCATATCAATGTACAATGGGCAATACACATTTGTGGTGGAGGCAACAGCTGCTGCCACTCATACTAAGATGAACACTGAAGTTTTTCACCTCTGCGTGGTTAAAATGCCTTGAAGTACCTGCTCACAGCTTAAATGCTTTTTCTTTGTGTGCAGGATGAATTTGTGCACTCTGATACACAGATATAAATCTTCTGACTAATGTAAGCATTAGAATAGCTTTTTTATGTGTATTCTTTGAGAAATGCCTTGTGTCATGTCTTTTGTGTCCTGAATTATCTCAGCCTAGGCATTGTTGACCTGTAGTAAAAAGAAAAAAAAAATTCTTGAGTAGTATTACTGAATGGAGAATGATTAAGAATAAATTGTCATCTTTAAGGTTTACAAATTGTTATTGTTCTTCTTCTACTTATCACTAGATAAGTCTTTGGAAAAGCACAAAAAATCCTGCTTTCATTGTAGTCATCATCACCTACTGATCTCAGGCAGAGATGCACTGCAGTGTGCCTGTAGGGGGGGAAAACTGATACCTATGTTTACCTCACAGTGCAGGGGTTATAATTTTCCATGAGGGCAGACCAACTTCTTTTTTTTTTTTTGAGCAACAGAAGGTAATACCTATCTTTATAAAAAACAGTGTGTGGGCTTTGTGCCATTGGACACAAGGTAATCACAGCCATGCTGAAAATCGGACAGAAGTAGTGACTTCAAGAAGATTTAATGGGCTAATATTTTGCTGGTTAATAAACTTTCTATTACAAGTATTAGTAACAGAAGAACAAACCACAACGTTGACTACTTATTGTCTGAGGTGCCTATTTTGTTTGATCTGGTTAGAAGCTAAAGAGTAGGGCAGAGAGTATTGATCTGAGAGGCACAGCGCAATGCAAAGGATAGAGGGAAAGAAAATGCTGAGGTTAGTTTTATGTTAAACTTCTTTAACCCATCATATATCACATTATTAATTTTGCTATTCCTACATTTTCCCACTCAAAATGAGAACATTCCCAAACAACAGTTTAGTTCTGTTCAAAGCTGGAACGAAACTGTGTATGTCTTCAAATGGTTTTGAGGAAAAAAATACAAAATTGATTCATTAGTCCCTTAAAACTTGATACTTCTCAAGATAAAAGTTCCTTGGCCATCCAAAATATTGTAAACCCCATAAAATTAAGATTGATGATTAAATTATAAAAATATTATAACAAAATATATTCCATTTTGGGCTACTGGAGGACAAAAAATACATTCTTCAAAAAGAATCTGAATTTATTAAAAAAAAAAATTTAAAAAAAGTTTCAGGACCAGAGACATTAGTATGCAGAATTGGTGTTTCATTGTTATCGTCGTCATTTGCTGGAAATGTTGCATGTTATGCTGGAAAAAGAATTTGCTTATATTAAAGGGAATGTGTTGTTGCAGAATATCAAAGATATTTTTTAGGGGGAGTTTTTGTTGAATTAACTTTGTAGGATTAAAAGCAAATTAGTATTCAAAAAATGCGTAGTATTAATGTTGTTGCTTTTTGTGTGAAAGCATACTAGTCTGCAGTTACAGGTATTTCATTGCCTTGTAGCAAAATCAATTTATAAAAAAGTACTTTTAATAACTTTAATTTCTTTAATTGACTTAACTGAAAGCCTAAAGAACTTCAGTACAGACTTTGGAAATGCTTCTTCTGGAATACCAGTGACATAATTGCTGGAAATTACACTAAATATAATGGTGAGAACAGTGGTAAATTCCTAGCTATAATGAGGAGTGCCTTTTTTTTTCTTGGGAATTGTAAGACACCTGGGTGTTTGGATAAGAAATATAAGTATAGAAATAGTAAGGTGTAATTCAGTTATATTTATGAAATATTCTGACATTTTTAAACAAGAGGATAATCACTTTTCTGATAGTTTTTTTTTTTTATATGCAAATTGTTATATCTGAATTACAATTATGATACAAGTATTTCTCAAGGTATTGAAGTTAGCTGGAAGTAAAATTTTTTATTTCACTCTCAGTTGGAGGTTGACATATAAAACATAGAAGTGAGTTTATTAGGACAATGAAATGTACATACTTATTACATATATTCCGATATTCTTATATATATTCCAACTAGGAGCAGGCAGAGGATAACAGAAGTAATATGAGAAGATTATAGCTTGTTTCTCAATTGGAGGAAGCTTATGAGGAATCTGATATTAAAAAAAAAATCTTGTACTCCAAGCCTTTCCAAATCAGGAAATTGCCTAGAATTGGACATGGGAGACCCATCGTGCATGAATTGGTGGAAACTGCTGAGAATATATGCCAGTTGTTTTTCACAGAAGTAAGGTCATATGATGTAATTTTATTTTTTTCCAAGAAAATCTCTTTATATAGTTGCTGAAGTGACCTCAAGTTTGTTGGTTTGTGTTTTCCTTTTCTTTTTAGTGATGTTGCAGTAGATAAAGTTCAGTAACTAACTGGCAGGCCAGTAGGTGAAATGACATAGAAACATTTTCACCATTCCTCTCAAAATTTCTCATTCTTCTCAATATTTCAAGTTATTTAAATAATTCTGATTTTTTTAGAGATAAATTCAAACATGGCTAGGCTTTGTGGACATGCTTGTTGAGTTGTACACATTACAAAATTAAACTGTGAATTCTCTAGGTTTTCAGTAATTATTTTTCTGTGTTTGTACAGTTTAAAAGTAGCAGAGACTGGGACATTACTAACTTCCTGAATGCTGGAGTAAATAAGCTCTGATAACAATAAAATTATTAGAGTTAGGCAAACTTTGTATCACACTCTGTTCAGGAACAGTTACATTAATAGTAGGATTATTCTGTTTAATTGGACTGATTTCCATTCGTTCTTTTCTAAATATAGGCAGGAGTAGTTAGAGCCATCTCAGATGGAGGAAACAGGGAAATAATGTTTCTTTTAAATATTTCAATCTTGTAGATATTCTAACTTATGAATCCTTCTTGTCTGTTGTGCAAAGACTTAAGCCTGTATGGGCTATGTGAAAGCACTAAAGATCCCACTTCTGTGCTTACCAAAGCCCATGGTTGCATGGTCATAGGGTTATCTAGTTCTTAATATTGCATATCTGCAATATTCTGCGAAAGCAAGTGCACTTGAGAAATGTCATTTGTTGATGATCAGTCTGTTCTGCCCCAGCATTGTGCAATTACAAGATTTGTTAACATTGCTCTAATTGCTCTGATGTTCTTATTGTAGGTTAGAAATCTGAAACAATGGGTGACTGGAGCTTTCTGGGGAGACTGTTAGAGAATGCGCAGGAGCACTCCACAGTTATTGGCAAGGTTTGGCTGACGGTACTGTTTATCTTCAGGATACTGGTGCTGGGGGCTGCGGCTGAGGAGGTCTGGGGAGACGAGCAGTCGGACTTTACATGCAACACTCAGCAGCCTGGTTGTGAAAACGTTTGCTATGACAAAGCCTTCCCCATTTCTCACATCCGCTTCTGGGTGCTGCAGATCATTTTTGTCTCCACTCCAACCCTCATCTACCTGGGCCATGTCCTGCACATTGTACGCATGGAGGAGAAGAGGAAAGAGAAAGAAGAGCTGAAAAAGAAGGTAAGCAGCAAAGACGGCAACTATGCAGTAGCAGCAGCATCTGGCAATGGTGGTGGAGGAGGCAGCAATAACGTCAAGGATCCCATTGGCAAAAGGGGGAAGGAGAAGCTCCCAATCCGTGATGAATGTGGCAGAATCCGCATGGGGGGCGCCTTGCTCCGTACCTATGTCTTCAACATCATATTCAAGACACTGTTCGAAGTGGGCTTCATTGTGGGCCAGTACTTCCTATATGGCTTTGAGCTAAAGCCAGTTTACCAGTGCAGTCGCTCACCTTGTCCACACACTGTGGACTGCTTCATCTCAAGGCCCACTGAGAAGACCATCTTCATCATCTTCATGTTGGTGGTGGCCTCAGTCTCCCTGCTGCTGAACATGCTTGAGATATATCACTTGGGGTGGAAGAAGCTTAAGCAGGGAATGACAAGTCAATACATCCTTGAGATGCCTGTCGCAACAATGACACCAGTTATGGTAACAGGGGAGTCCAAACCCGTTTCCCTGCCACCACCAGCACCACCCGTGGTGGTAACGACTGCCACACCGCCCCCTGTTCTGCCTGACACCCGCGCTGTCACGCCACTGCTGGCCCCAGTCACCATGGCATCATACTATGCTACAGCTGCTCCGAGACCACGGCCCCCCTCCAACACGACGTCCATGGCAAGTTACCCTGTTGCTCCCCCAGTTCCTGAGGAGAGACATCGTGCTGTGACTCCCACACCCATCTCCACTCCTGTCACCATCCCGACCCCCATCCCGACGCCTACCCCAGCCGTCATCAGCTACTTCAACAGTGGCAGCCGTGCCCTGACGTCCGAGCAGAACTGGGCCAACATGGCAGTGGAGCAGCAGGGGAAGGTTTCCTCCAGCTCAGCAGGATCCTCTACCCCGAGCAGTGTCCGGCATCCCCTTCCCGAGCAGGAAGAGCCACTGGAGCAGCTACTCCCGCCCCCAGCCGTGCTTCCCATTGCTGCCAACAGCGGCAGCAGCACCAGCCTGAGCGGGGCGAGCGGCAGCAAGTGGGATGTGGAGGGCGAGATGCTGTCAGGGGCACGGCCCCTCTCAGCCGCCTGCACCACTGTGGAGATGCACGAGCCACCGCTGCTCGTAGACACGCGGCGCCTGAGCAGGGCCAGTAAGTCGAGCAGCTGCAGAGCCCGGTCAGATGACCTGGCCGTGTAGTGCAGCCACCCCTGCTCGGGGCGGGCAGCTGGTGCGAGGCAGAGTGGGCAGGGGAGCTGCCCTGCCTGGGGAGGCCAGGCCTGGCTTGGGTGAGAAGGCCTGGGCTTCAAACTTAGTCGCTTGCTGTTTTTGCACTCTGTGAGTTGTAGTGGGGAAAATTATCGACATTTTCTAATAGGTCAGGGGTGACCAAAGCGCAGCCCGTGGGCCAGGGAACCGGTCCTGCTTTCCTTCATGTCCCTGGCAGATCTCCCAAGGGCAGCCAGAGAGGAGGCCTGCACAGATAGCAGGTGGTGATTGTAGCTGGCCACATGTCCTGAGGCTGACTTTCATCTGGGGAAAATGTTAATATCCCTAGTGCCCATATGCCTGGCTGTCACCTCCCTCTTGCCCTTGCCTTCATTTGCACCCTTTTTCACACAAGCTCTACATGAGCAGATGTGGTGAATCACTTGCTTCCTCTTATATCCTACGTAGCCCTATGGCAAACATTCAGGTGGCATATTGCCTGTTGGCACCTGCCGTCACTACGGGCCAACTTGCCATATTAAAGATGACTCAGTTTCTTCCGTATAGCAGGACTTAAAGAAGCTTTTGTGCTCATGGCAAATCACCAGCGTGGTTCTCGGCCAGGTAAAGTTTAGGTAACCCCTGTCATAGATTTTTGAGGTTCTTCTTTCTATAATATTTATTTTTTCACTCTTGACCTGTTAGGAAGTGTTCAGTTTGACCTTCTATCCAGTGTTTGCTGACCATGATCACACCATGTTTATAAGCCCGCAAATATGTTTGAGCATGTTTGATTATAATTTTAGATGACTTCTGAAATTGCTTAGAGAAGGACAGGAATTTAAACCACACCTCAGAAATTATTACACAGAACAATTTCTCTTCAGAAAGCAAGGACTGTGATTTCAATACACTGTGGCCCCATACATTGCCCGTGGACAAACAATAGGATAAAGTACAGCTCTGCATTTTAGACTTAGATATCAGCTTAAGTTTGTTGGAAAATTGCTTTTTAGAAATAAACCTGAGTGCATATTTTTAAGTATTTGAACATTTTGAGAATAATTTTGATCTCTAAGTTTAAAGTTACTTGACTGTGTACTTAATTTTAGTTTGATCTTTGATCTTACAAGAAACCATAAGAGGAAAGAAATGGCAAAATTCCCAAAGCAACATTATTTCCTGTTGTGTTCTTCCCTTTAACATCAATCTGTAGTGTCTTACAGGTCAGTGAAAACAGATTTAGGTAATACTGTATTGCAGAAGAGGTGGCTCAAATATCTGGGCAACGTAGTGGCTGAAGGGTCTATTCTGATCCCACTGAAGTCACTTGCAGAATTTCCATTGAATTTAACAAGGAGCAAGATTTGGGAATGGATCTTGCAGGCCTTATTCAAGCAAGACTAACATTGATGTAAAGTTTTGGGAGCCAGAAGAAATGTAGATTTTGGGCCTTAGACAAAGATGTTGAAATCCTGCTTTTGAAAATTGTGTTTCCCTTAAAAATGAGTGAAGGAAGGTGTTGGGTACTTGTTACTGAGGTGCAGCTTTCCTTACAATGGGGTCTGTCCTTTATTCCTTTGTTAACAAGACATTAGTCAGAATTCTGAATGCTTGATAAGGCTCGGGAGAGTTTTGGTACAAAAGGAATGCAGAATTAGGCCCAACTTCTGTTCTAAGCAAAATCTTAAAGAACTGAAGCATGGAGTCAGTCCTGTTGCTGCTATAAATCCAAAGTACTGTAATTAGAGAAGTGCAGTCCAACACACTGGGATAGCCCTTTGCATGTTCAAAGCATTTGGCCTGGCAGTGCAGTCCTTAAGTCAGGCGAAGCAGGGTCAATCTGTAGCAAGCAGTTACAATTGCCAGTTATTTCTACTGTTATGTGTTTTCCTTGAATGTGTTCATTTTATTCAACAGTTTAAATATATTCGCACCGCTCAAGATTAAACATTTTTACTGCTTTCTGAGTAGTCAAAGAAAGCTTCTCATGATCAGAAGCACTGTTCAGCAACTCTTGAGCATGTTGTCTCATGACCTCCCTGTCCTGCTTTTGGTGAACCAGGTGAGGAGAAGTCTTTCTGCTCCCATGGATCCTGGGGGCAGATACTGCCGTAAAAGTCAATGTGTAGTAGTACAATAGTTCAGCTTCAGACATGCTTTCATGAATTTTCTGTATTATAAGCCATAAAAACCTTTTTCTGCCAGAAAGCTAAAAGCTAAATTCTGCTTTCTATTGTACTCATGCAACTATGCTGAACTTAGACTAAAGTTGATGAAGTTGCCTAGATGTAAACAAAGGCAGAGCATAAGACTCAAAATTTTTAGATTTACTAGCATCTTTAGTAGCAGTTTTGTAAGTTTTGATAAATGCTGGTTAAATACATTGCTGAAATAATGCAATATGCATCTCTGTATTTTAGTACATCAGAATTTATAGGCTACATTTCCCTTTCTTCTATGCCTCTGAAGAATGAAGTCAAAGTCTTTCTGGAGTGTATTTGTATAAACGAGACCACCTGGAATATGTGCTTTTTTATATCAGTGCCTGAGAGCAAAACTGACTTGTTGTTTGATGGGGCTCTGAATCTTGCAGTCCTTACTTTAGTACAACGCTCTCAGAGTGTGCCCTGCACGGTTTCATCCATATTGTATATAAAAAATAGTAACAGAGATAGATTTAACTTAGGATCAATTGATACCTAGTCTGACCTTTCCAAGTTATGTGTGTGGTTAGACCTGCAGAGAGTTCATATGCTTTTGGGGAATATATGGTATTCAGTCAGAGTAACTTCTGGAAAGCTCTAAAAGATCATTTTTCCTGTTAGGTGAAGCTCGGGGGGAGAAATGTAACTCTATTGCAACCCCTAAGAGAAGTCTGAGAGAGCAGCCTCTGCATCCAAGCAGTACTGGTCTGAGAAAGCAAAGCTACAACTCACAGGTTGCGCTTTTAAGATCAGCTTAAGTTCCATCACGTATCTATGCAGCATCAAGCCTCTTCATTACCTACAGTTTCATTTGGAGTCCAGTAACTGTTTCTTCATTTAAGCCCAGGTAACTGTTTTGGCAGAACTCCTCCTTAGTGCTTACAACTGCTTTTAGTTGCCGCATCACATCTGGATTCAGATTTGTTGAAAGAAAAATCTTAATGGTGTGGCCAATTTCAAGCGCATTAATCTTTACTTATGAATGAACACTGAATTCAACATCCTATGAGTCAAGTATAACTATGCAGAATTCCATGGTTCTAGAAAGTGTGTACAAACACTCAATAACTTGCAGAATAGACTCTGTTGGTAAACATTCTCTGCTAATTTCCAAATTGTCTACTCCTTCACATCAGTTAATTACAAGGTCTCATGGGAACTGGTAGCAAGTGATATTTGGATTTAGCCCAGTCATATAGCTGTTCAAGCCACAATCTTGAAAGACCTTAGATACACAGCTAAGATGAAACCTGTAGGTAAGTTATTGCAGGAGCGGAAGTCAGAACAGAATCATGCCTGATATTAAGCAAACTGAAAAAAAACCCACTCATTTTTGTTCTTTGAGTAGAATAATTGTGGGGAAAGTTGTTCTCTCTCTTACTTGAAGTTAATAATATGCTGAGGTGAACTATGGAAAAGAAAATACTCTTTGAACAAGTTACCAGGTGTATGATGTACTACTCTTATTGCAGTATATTTGTTGTTCATCAAGGCACTTAGAGCTAATTAAATGTCTGAAATTTTGCAGCTCTTGAGATTATTTTCTGGTATGAATACATAAGTGTAGGATCAGTGAAATAATTAAAGCAAGCTTTAAAAATCAGATCAGTGCTTAGGTCCTTTTTTTTGGTTAGTCATGGGACTGCCTCCTCAGCTGGTACAAACTGTTGTACTCCACTGAGTTGATGTGGGTGACAGCAGTCTGCAGAAGCCGAGCGTTGAGGCCCCAGGTCTTTTTGTTTACTACAGACACTAACACTGTGGATTTGAACAGGCTGGTTTTTTGGGTTTTTTAATTCCAAATGTTTGATTTTTCTTGTGAAAAGTGTGCTCTTGTAATTTTGGTTTTCTGAAGTTTACATTCAGTTTTTTATTTCAGATTGCACATTTGGATGAAATAAACTGCTTTCTAAGTTTACATTTGTATAAGGAGTAAAAAAATGACACTGCCAATGTGTTAAACTTAAGAGAGAAATGTCTTACTATAACACAGGAACTCTTTAGACATAAGGCAGTACCATTAAAGACAGTTTAACCTGATCAGTGGTCTATAGTATCAGCTTTCTCTGTATATTTGAAATATGGGAGTTGGATATATAGGGAGCACACCATGGAGAAAGATACTTTTCATCATGAACTCAATTATTACCAAATAAAGTAAGGTTCATTAATGTTCATAAGCCCTCCTGTGTGTTTTGAGATTCAATGACAAAAACTAGCTGAGACACAGGTCCTTTAAAAGCTAAATTTACAGCCTTGTTTAAAATTCCAAACAAAATACTTGTGGATAAACAGTTTACTGTTACACTGTAGAAGATTTTACAAAAAATAAATGTTTTGCTTTCTATGCAAAAATACGGTTCTGAGCACGCAAATACAATTTCATTAAAGTTATTTTAACATTTGCAAATAAGACCATTAAAGTAATGGGACTGTTTGCATAAGCAAAAAGTGCTGATGTGAAAAAGAAATTGTAAATTTGCATTTTAAGTTTGCTGTAGATACCCATCTAATTCTAGAAGTTTCAGTTCTTGAAGAGTTATGCAAGATACGTGAGCATATTTTAAGGTGGAGAATATATTGCTATTGCTCTTCCCATTGCTGCTGTTTCTCACAGTTAAAGGGTTGTAAAGCATAAGAAAGCTTACTCAGAACTTTCTTGTTGCTTTCCAGGTGTTTGTCTTTTACATGACAGAATCTTACAACAAATATAACAAGTTTTCTGTGCTGTCAGGATCTTGTAGTAACAATAAAACCAACAAACAGTTGGAAGTGCTGTCTTCAAAGAAGTGCCTTGTGTATTAAATTCTGTAAGAAGCAAGTTGATGTAAAAGTTAATTTACCTCATGTTTACAAAATTGTGACTAAATAAACTTTTTGTACCACAGCATTGTCGCTTTTAGATTAAATGTTCATGGTTGTGTAGATGGTCTTTTAAAATATGAATGCAATGAAACAGTTGGTTCCCCTCCTTTATTCACTTACACTGCTGCTTTCCTTCTTCATATGAAGTGCTCACTGAATGCATCTGTTGCAAAACTGGATGCTGAAACCTGTCTCCATGCAGAACTCCCAGTGACTTCAAAGGAAGTTCACAATCCAGAAGACATGTGTGATCAAGACCCACTTGAGCAGGTACAAAGGCTAAAATGCTGCCTTCTGCCAAACACAGGTTTCATCCTTGGCTCTTACTTTGACACAGGAGTCCCTGTTCATCTCATGTGGTGTGGTGTTGATGGTGATCCGCATCTTCTCTCCTGGTGCTGACTCACTAGCCTTGATTTAGCTGTCTAGCTGGTGTGTCATCAGACTGTTACCTGTAAATGCATGAAGGATTTTAGTGCAGAGAAAATGTGTCCTTGCTGGGGATAATATGAGGTGTCCACTGCATTTGAAATTTGCTGATTTGCCCCTTATAGGAAAGTTCACAGTTAAGCACGCAGAAGTGTAACCTGATTTTGTACTGAAATTGTACAATGTACTAAAGGCAAGTTAGTCTAAACATTGTATAGTCCTGTGAAAAGGCCAAGTCTAGGTTTCTGAGAAGTTTTATTTGTGAAAAGCAGCAATGTGGGCAGGACAAGTGATTCTTCCAGAAGTGTTAAAAGAAGTATGAAGGATTTGTAAAACTTTAATTTATATGCAGCACTTTTATGGACCTGGTCAGTGAGGATAGTTTCTGCCCTGTAGTACTGAGTGCTTCTCTCTCATGTGAGTACTGTCAAATGTATTTTTTGGTGCCTCCTGTGCTCAGGCAATCCTGTTTCTGCTTTACATGATGTATCCATATGGTAAACCAGATTGTTCATCATCTCTGATGACGGGGCAGGGGTAAAGCATGCTGACAGGTGTATAATATGGATAGTACTAAGATTATGCCTAGCAATAATAAGCTAAGGAAGAAAATAAGTGATGCACTAATACCCGCTGTATTGCTGAAGATAACTCACTTGACTTTGACTAAGAGGACTTTTTGTTATAAATATGTCTTGCATACATCCTCTTTAGATGCATGTTCCACAGTTTTGTTGCTTGAAGAACAGACAGACAGAGTACTCCCAAGGGAGCTGAGAGCATCAGCTGGTGCAGACACAGCTCAGTCCTGGATTCTCCCTACCCAGGGACACAGCCACACTGCTGTGGCGTTGCATCTGCTGTCTCTAAAGAATTTCTGGCTGGAGTATGTGGCTACTCTCGGTCTCTGAAGGCCAGTGTGATGGTGGGGCTACCTTTTGCTGCCCCCTTGAGCAACATGGCTTCATGTGAGCTTGTGGAGGAAGGCTGAAAGGTGTTCTCCCCTCATCCACAGCTGTGTCATGGCACCCCGAAGGTAATGAGGTGTACTGGGGGGAACTCTAACTTGCTCCAGTAAACCTCGGAACAATTGTGCTGAAAGCCAAATGAGGAGCATTCCACACACTCCTGTACTGCTGCTGCTGCTGTCCCCAGGGATTTGGCACAGGAACAATCAGCTGGACTTTAGCAAGCATTTTCTCTGTGACTAAGAATGGGATTTAACTAACCTCATTAGTGCTTTCCCACTCTTTAGCCGGAATAGGAACGAAGGCAATTGCCCCCCAAGGAAACAGATGTCACATGGTCAGGTCTTAATAGGTCTGACATTTTGATCACTTTAGGCAACTGGATGTGCATCAAGTCCGTGTCTATTTTCAGCAGAAAATAGAGAAAGCAGATGCTTATCCAAAATTACAGAACGGAAGAGAGAGCCTTCTGATAAAAATGGTTAGGAAGACTGTGTTTTCCCTGAAGTGTTGTAGTTCAGGAAAACAGAGTGTTTGAGGAAATATACATGTTAGCACTTACAGGTATGTAATATTATGCCAGAATTACAGCTATTGTTAATTACTGTTACTGTATTGGTAGGACAGTTGGATTGCACCAGCTGTTCTTCACTGTATAAGGTTTTTTCATTTTTAAAGAGAGATTAATAGTACATAGGAACAAAATGCTGTCCTTTATGAGTAGTTACCTCCTTTTTCTTGTGGAATGTGATGTGTGTATCTTTGAGTCACTAGCTGTAGTACAGTGTCTGTCAGAACTATTTTAGTCCCTAGGGGAGGACATTCAGTGTGTGGGCTTTTGCCATACCATGTTTTTAAGGGTGACTCTCAGCACTTCTGACAGTATCTACAGATGTGGTTGAGGTGTGTGGTGCCACAGAGAGCGGTGCTGAGTAGACTAACACCCGGGTCACAAAGAACTGCTTGTGCTCACTGTGTTTGCATCGCTAATGTAGCCACCTCTAAACTATGTGTGGTAGGTACCTTTTGTCAGCCAGATCATTGTCATTTTAGAGGTTTTCTCCTGAGGAAAAAAAAAAAAAGGAATAAATACCTGCAGTTCTTCATCCTCCTTGTTTATTTGTCCCATAAAATCATGATAAAATAAAATATCCAGACCTTTGCATTTCTAAGTAGTATGAGACATGGCTTTTTAAAGAGTTCCTGTGCTATATAGAGAGTATTTTTGAAAATACAAAGGGCTTCACAAGGTCAAACTCTCAAAAAGACAATACATTTTTCCTTGGGATACATTTTTCTTGTGTTTGCACAGGACCCACCAAAGTCAGTGAATTGATGGAGTAAAGTAAAATAAACCCTTACATTCCATGCGAGAATATGAATTGTATTTCTATACTCCTGAATGAAATGAAAACTAAAAAGAGAGAGCAAACAGTTATCAGCTATCATATATCTCACTTCCCTGTTGGAAAACATTAAACTTTCTAAAGATTTTGGCTTTAAGGAATGTTGTGGTCTTCTGAGCAGAGACTAAAGGATAATTATGGTTGAACTATCCTGCCTCACAGAGGAACCTGCTGTTTGCTTTTCATGTCTTATGTACCGGGGTTTGCTATGTAAATTCTGCACAAAATGCAGAAGTAAGCAGCTAAGGATGTTTTACCTAAGCAAACTCATCGTGTTTGGATTATAGATACTCTGAGGTGAAAGAATCTTCTTTATGAGAGAAAAACCTTCAACAAAGCCTGGCTGTGTACCAGAAACACACGTGGCTGATTCTCTGGCTTTTCTACATCCTACAGTCTTTTAAACTCTCTACTCAATTAAAGTGGTAAAGCCCAATACTTTGAGAGCAAAATTCTTGGCCAGGAGTCTACAAAACAATGCCTGCATTCATATTTGTCTGTGACTGCGGCTGTACTAGTGACTGCAGTGTTTTGGGATTCTGCAGCATGGAGAAGGATGCAGTCTGCACCAGCCTCTTGCTGTGGCCTGCACAAGAATTATGTACCTGACTTTTGGGATGTATTTTCAAAAACTCTCTTTGTTATCTTTAATGTTTAAGTATTTATTTTTCACATGAGTGAACCCTCTTCTCAGTGTATTTGTGGCAGTCGGTAAAGCTGCAAGAGCCTCTGTTGGCCACCTTCATGCCATTCTCCTCTCAGCAAGCAACATCAGAGCAGCTTGGTGGCACAGGTTGCTCCCAGTTCATCCAAGCTGTGTCGCTTAATTAAGGTTCAGAACTTCCTTAAGAGTAGAAAGAAATTATTGTCTTTTTGTGTAAGATAAAACCATAGAATGTGCCTCAGCGATTCTGGCATTGTCCATCTTTTTGTGTCGCTTCCCTCCCATGGATACCCAAATGTCTGGACGTCTCAGCATTGCCTCTGCTTCTGTTGGCCTGGTCTGTGACATAAAAGCTCATCATTGCAAAATGACTGTTAACACTAAGGTAGACAACATTCAGAATTTCTGTTTCACAAGGGATCCTAGGGTTTCGAATCAGAATACAATGTCTGTTCACATATTCTTCATGAAACCAGCCCTGAGAAATTTCCTCTAAAACTTCACAAATTAGAAAAACAAAAGAGATGATGATTTTGGAAACAGTATGTCATTCTGAAATTTAGTTCTTTTTTTCTGTTTTAGATTATTTTAAAATTATCTTGCAGCACGTGAAGGGTAGCTGTGCCTCAAGCAGCGTCAAGCCAAACAAAGTGGAGGTGGCAGTGATAAGGTGATTTCTAAGTTCTTCTCTTTAGGCACCTAAATTCCACAAATAGTTGTGTTTTAGACACCTAGTTGTTATTTTGAATCTTACTACTTCATCCTTGAGTTCGAAGCTTTCATACCCAGAATGCTGAAGTGCCGTTTCTGTAGATAATCCAGATGGGAAAATAATTCCATTGCTGCCCCGTAAGTTGCTTGCCATCCATGTATAATGGAAAAGCTTGAATATATTTGCTTAGATGTTGAAATCTGTTACAGCTAAAGCTGTGACCTAACTTTCTAACAAAGTTCTGTGTATCACGACTTCCTCTTCCCTACAGCAGCTACAGCAAGTCATGCATGACACTGAAATGTGCATTACAAGTTTTTTGGTGTATAGGAGAAGTGCAATGATCTGCATGTAATTTGGGCAGCTGTCTTTATTTTCAGCTGAAAGAATTCTCTCAGTTGCAACAACGCAAATCCAGTATAACTCCACCACACTGGGGTAACACAGATAAGACTTCCTTTGTGTTTAGATGACTGCAGTGAACAAGATCAATTGCAGAAAGAATAGTTCTTTTTTAAAGAAAGATTTGCAACTTTTGGACATAATGGGCCAAATTAATCTCTGCTGTAAGTACACTCATTTCAGTGGTGTTGCAGTAGGAATGAATTCAGCCTGAGGCAACTTTACAATAACTCATATAGAAGCATGCACAACTAAATGTATTACACTTTAAACAAACTCAGCATTGTTGGGAGCACAGTTGGTCTGCTGAACCTCTGAAGTTAGGAACTAGCCATTGTGTGTTGAGTTTGTTTAGACAGTACCAGTTTTGTTCAATTGGCTACATCCGCGGTATTTTAGTGACAGCAGGAATGTTCCCTCTAGCTACAAAGTGACATTATAGCTGTCAGATACGATTTTTATTTTAGGATGTGTACGCCTTAACTCTTTTGTGCTCTTCAAAATAAAATTATCACCAAATATACAGGAAGCAATAGTTTCACCAATTCTGAAATGTTTGAGCTTACCTCTTTGAATTATTCCTTTAATTCAAAAGGAGTTGAAATGCTCTTATGGAAGAGACCTCATAAGTAATAGAAGTAGTCAGAGAGCGTGAAGACTAAACCAAATCAGATCCAGAAAGTATTAACTCAGCTTTAGAGAAGTTAATATAACATTAATTTTTTTCAGGTTTCAGGCTGGATTTCCTTACAGTTTTTGGTTAAAAAGGCTGTGATACCAGACGTTGCTACAGCCACTGAGTCCCTCACCCTGCAGTGGATTGCAGTGCTTTTGGAGATTGTTTTCTGTTCAGGCTCCACCAGAAGCATGCGGGCTGAATGTTTTAAGCAATCACTGTCTGTTAGAGTTGCATAAATGCCTTTTGCTTCTTCATGTTTTTGCCACTTTTTATATTATTATCTGCCAAGACCAAGGAGAGTTTGGCTTTACTGTGTTTGTAACTCACTTACAAACAGTTTTAGGATCCTGTTACATCATCCCTTAGCCGTCTCTTCACTGAGCTAAATAAGTCGATCTCCCACAGCCTCTCTTTGGGACTCCAGGCCCCTGACTATCTTGACTGACTCTTGCTGGGCTGTCTCCAGTTTCCACATTCCCCTTGAACTGAGGGCTGTGAGACTGGGCACAGCACTCCAGGTGCAACCTTGCTGGTGCTCAGTAAAATCAAGCAATTTGCCCTCGTTTTCCTCGTAACTCCCCGGGCAGCTGCAGTGTGACAGTGAGCATTCAGAGAGGTATGCAGTTAGCTCTCTGCTGGAACAGCAGGGAGATTTCTCATTCACAGCTGGGTTTGAAGTAGCCCTTTAAAAAACTTCAGCAGCAAGAAGAGGTCAAAAACAAGTGAACCCAGAAAAATATAAACTGAAAGCATTGCAAAGTACACTCTGAGAGAACTAGGTAACAAATACTCCTGTGCAAGACCGAGTTTTTATAGATGTTTGGTGTTGTGGCTTGGATCAGATTTGGACCTATTTGTGCTGTTTCTAGCAATAATCTTTGCACTTAGAAGAATATAATCTTCTAGGCTGTGTATTGTCCATTTTCCTGCATTGTCTGTAAAATATCCTGTGTCTGCTCTTGGGTTTATTGACTGTGTGTGGTGTCAGATACCCAGCTGTCACCTTATCAGATGCAGAGATTGAGGTCTGGCTGAAGAACTGACTATGACGATGTGAGGTCAAGTCCGGACCTGGCAATTCTGCTTTTGGTTTGATGGAGTGGGGACAGAGGATGTGGCTGCAGAGGTTCCAGTAGGCCAAGGGTGATTTCCATTTTTACTTAGTTGGCCACTCTAAGAAGAGTAAGGGTATGCTTATCGCTTTGGATATTTATAGGGTTTCCTACAGCAGCATGGTTTATAAATAACTAGAGATCTTGTGGCAACTTTCAGTAACAGAGACAAAGGAAGTTTAGTCTTTCTCAGAGTTTAAAAAGTTGCTGCTTGTGATGCTTTTTGTACAATTCAAGCCACAGCCACAGTGTATGTGGTTCAGCAGATCTGTCTGGGCAACTTGCTCACACTTCTTTTTTGTTTGTTTGTTTTTTTAAGACTATTAACTTTTGGGTCCTCTTCAGTACCCTGAGACAATCTTGCCCGAGGGTTAGTCTCACCCTTATAATGCCAGACAATATTTACAACATTTTCTTGCAATTTGCAGGCCTGCTTGAAGTGAGGTTAATGGCCTCACCGCAGTGAGGTATTTGAACTGAGCTGCATCCAGCCTCTGGCACATCTGCAGCTTGGCAGATATTCTCCTGCATGGCTGCCATGACAGCCTGGAGTTTAGGCAGGGATTAACGTACTGATGATTCTTGGGAGTTCTCAGCATTATTGTCCCACACATTTAGAATTTGGCTGGGCAGTGACCAGAGTGTGCTAAAGAGGGTTGGTACTTTGGGAATACTCTCTTCAGTGGAAGGGACCCCACAGGCAGGGACAGAGACTACATGCCATAAAGCTTGGGGTACTCTTAGTGACTGCAGTTTCTAATCATTTAGAAGTCCATTAATGAATACAGCCAGGAGATCTCTTGCTGTCCAGAGATCCTGGGAAGCTCTGATACTGCTAACTGTGGGGTTTGGGTTAGTTGGTGGTCCACCTAAGGAAATGTCAGACCGTCAAACCTGGAGACTGGGTTTATGCACTCTTTAGCCTTGGTGCAGGTCCTGGGTGCTGGCACTGGTAGTGTAAGCACTGAGGCCATTGGGCAAACTCCTTGATCTTTGAGGAGTGCTGGGGTGATAGGCACTGTGACCAGCATGGCAGAGCATTGCCTTTGCATTGCTAAACCTCTTTCCCTTACTGTCTTTACTCCTTGGCATCCTGGAATGAGATATAAAATGCTGTCCCCGTTTCAACCAGCCACTGGCAGCACTGGGGCTGAGCGACCTCTTACCTCTCATGCTGGGGGCAAGCGCTGTCTCCGTGGCGGGTCTCAGCTAAATGCCAGCAGAAGTGGGGAGGCTCTAATGAGCAGAGTGTACAATCTGTTGGCAGTCATCAGGACATGTGTGTTGAACAGCATGGCCAAAAATTGATGGCCTCCTCCTTGTGCTGTGGCTAGTGTTGCACTGGTTTCTATTGATCCTGTTCTACTGGAGGTACCCTGGGAACCAGATGCTGGAGGCTGGCATATTGCTGGCACTAGTGTCTGCAGTGACTTTCTACGCATTATCAGTCCTTCATGAAAAGCCTGAGGTGAAGTGTGATAAGGTGATATTTGAACTACCATGCTGAGTATTAGGACGGGAAATCCTCCTAAGGAAGAGAGAGAGGATGTAGAAAATTGGTGGGAACCAACTTCCAGAAGGACTGGAGTCCAGCATGTTGGTACGGAGTACCTCATTCCCAATTAGGGAATTTGTAGGCACTCCCTGTTGAACCGACAGTGGGAGCTATGTTAACATAGATATGGGATCTACATAAATGCTTAAGAATTCATTATTAAATGTAATGTTCAGAAAAAGGGAGCTTATTTCTTAGTTTTGACCCCCAACTTGTCAATTCTAAATTTAACCAGACCACATGCCATACAGCTGATCCTAATTTTTGTATTTTCACAAGCATATTTTAATGGCAGTACTGCTTTCTGCAGTGCAGAAGGGCTCTTACTGGTTTGGTTTTCCTAAAACTGGACATTATTTGTGTGTTAAGAGGCTTTTAAAGAGGCACATTTTTGAGAAGCAACTAAGACTGGGCCTGGACTGAGATTCTGGTTGAGTCTGCTGAGCACCCCTTAGAGGGTGACATTTGAGGATATTCCCAGCCTGCTTAGTCCGTCCAGAGGCAGAGGTCACTGCCTCCTGGCTTCACAGCAACAGCTGAAAATGTCACACTGACAGACTTCTTTAGAAACCTTATCTAGGCTACTCTTTTTGACTCTTGCTGTAACTCTGTGCTCCTTTCTCCTCCCTTTCCTGTCCTACATGCTCTGCAGTATCATCCCGCGGTGGACAAATGACGCAGAGTCAGGCTTCTTCAGGCAAAAAGCAAAAGCCACTTTATTAACTACAAGCTTATCTTTTTATACTATTTTTCTACTGTCCACGTGCATATGTGCTACATCTCATTGGCTGCAGAAAGTGTTCTGGGAGGTATCACTGTCTATGCCAGGTGCTGATGCCTGTATATTATAATCTTTATAGAGAGGTGACATGCAGGACCACTGGGCCAGATTCATGGGTCGTGCTCACTAGGGTGGGTTGGCAGCATTGGCCCTGTAAACAGAAGTTAAAACAATCTCTTCTGCTGACCAGGTTGCCAAAAGTTAGACCCTGTGAAAGCCCAGCAAGGAGTTTTCAGGATAATGATGGTTTCCATGTTCTGGTGAAAGTCAGTGTTGATTTTCTAAATTGTCTCCAGCTTCTTGAAATTGCTGCTTTTAAATCTGCTCATCAGCATGTAAATATGAGTTACTTACAAAATTGAGAGATCAGTTTCACTTAGGAGCAGGTGCTATTCAGCTTCTTTTTCTAGAATTAGCCCTCATGTAAATGTGATTATGTATTGATTTATGTTAACAGTACTGTGAACCTTCCCTTAGTCTCATTTTAAGCAGAGTTTCATAGGTAATTTCTTGAGACACACTTAAAATATAGCTTGAAAGATAACTGTCTTAAAAAGTGTAAACTTGAAAGGTGCTTGGGTTGCACTCCATAATGTCAGTCACGAAAAATGAACCAGGGCTGTGCATATTAAATATGTCACATGATGAAAAGATCCAGACATAGAAACCTGCTTGGTTCTGGGACAGATTCCAAAGACAAACAGAGCACTTTGCCTGTGAAAATAAATTATTTTTTCCTGATAGGTTGGCTAGTATCACCCAGACATAGCAGACTGAAAGTGTATTTTGCCCTCTTCTTCAAGGCTCACACTGAATCTTTGAACTGACTATTGTTCTGGTTATTTCATTTAATTATGTTGGCCATCTCTATACTCTGCTGCAGTCAACAGTGTTGACACATCCCCACACACTGGAGTCTGCTCACTTCAGGATGCTTATCTGCCTGCAGCAGAAGCCCCGTTGCACTGAGACCCTGTGCCACAGTGTCTCTGGCCAGGTCTTCTTCTAACTGTATGATGGGTCTTTCTGCATTTTCACCCTCCCTGCTCGTGGAGCAGATCAGTGGGTATCTTACTGCCTCACTGGACCAAAAGGGGCAGGCTTGCAGAATACATCCATGCTTGACTTATAAACATTTTGTACTAGAAAAATAACAAATTAGTATCTGTGATACGAAAAGGGAACTTGCTTATATTTAACTGTTTCCAGCTACTGGCAAAGAATGTAACTTTTGGCCACAGGGAGCCCCAGTTGCACTCCTCACCAGGATTATTCCTCTTTGGTGTTGCAGACAGAGCCCTCCATCCAGCACTTGGCTAGTGAGATGATCTTGTGGCCACCAGTGGGCAATTGAATTTTTCAAGCTCTACTTTTCAGGCTAAGATGCCTAATTTTTACATGTAAGAAATGAAGATAAAATTTTGTCTATCAGTGTCAAAGCTGCAATTTGTTAGCTCTCCTTATGTATGCACCAGACATAGATAACTCCAAAGAGGAGAGCTAAAGAGTTAAATATAAAATGTAGAGTAGTCACCAAGCAAAGCAACTATTTTGCCTTCTGTATAAGGGCTGTGTTATCACTGTGGTGCCCAGAGATAGGCGTGAATGACGCAGTGAAGTGGGCCCGGGAAGAGTAATCAGCTTCATGTCTTTTACTCCTGCAAGCTCAGCTGCTCTGTTTAGAAGAAAAACTGCAAAGTACAGGACACCAAGCCAGAAGAACACATTCTGAGTATGAAAAATCCAACTGATTGACTGAACATTCTTCTGTACGTCTGAGTTCATGTCAGAAAGCGAAGAATTGCAAACGGTTGGCATATGTCAGCCCAGCACTTCTGAGGAGGGCTAGCTGGCTCAAGTAACCTTTTCTCAAAATGACCTCTTGCCAAGACTAGATTCACACTGCAGGAAAGCTGTGGCACTCACTGCCCTTCTTATGAAATAAGTGTAGTACCTGACTTTTATACTGACTTCTCCAAAGCGATTCCCAAGTATTTTAGTGCTTTATGCTCCATGTTAATCCAACAGCCACGAAACCTCACTTCTCTTAGCAATGCCTTCACATTAACCTTGAGAAAGTCTTGTCACTGTCCAGTACCTCCCCTACCCCATCTGCAAAAGGGGCCCGTGACATTAATTTGCTTTAAGAAGTGATTTCACATTTGCAGATGAGAAACTTTATGTTGTACAGAGAAACTTTCAGTTACTGCAAAGGAGGCAAAGTTTTGAGAATGGACTTCGTTAAGTAGTGTAAGTTTTTCATTATACACAAACATACAATAATATTTAAAATCAAGCAGGTGTCATTTAGCAAATTGAATATGATGGGCAAAATACAAGTCTTGAGGAAAACAACTTATGAAAAAAATCATTTATTTCTAATCATAATGCTGCTGATTCTGTGTATCACTTCATCCCTTACTACAGCTCTAAAAACTCCTGCCATGTGTCTATAGGTTCATTAATTAGCTAAGGACATCTCAAACTGCCTCATATAGTTCCATGACAATTACCATAGTCATCTTTCGTCTGAATTATGTGCCAAAAAGACCCTAAGATACAAGCCAGGGTAATTTTAGAGGAAAGGCACAAACTGAGGAAGAATTTGAAGACATGCCATGAGCAATGGTTGTTCAGTGTAACAAAGTACTGAAATGTGATTAATGGGGATAGGGTCACATGGCAAAATGAGCTGAGAAGAAAACGCTACTTCTTCAGCCTCCTTTTGTCCATCGTGAGAAGGAAACTGCAGTGTCATCTGTGTTAACTGTTTTTTCAGGCACTGGGAAACAGTAGGAAACTTCCCACATTTTGAAAGACTACATGTTGTGGGATCCATCAAGCAGCGAGGTTTTATTTTTCAGGATTCCCCATAACTGGAGTGAAAACCAAGTGCAATGTCTTTGTGAAAGTGAGACAAACTAACAGAGACAAAGGGAGTTTATGGTTGTGTCTCAGGAGGCTACTGCTGACAGTATATTGCAGAACCAGGAGAACAATTTTTATAGTGTTCTTTAATTGATGCTGCATTCCTAGGCTGTATTTTGTATCCTACTAACTCTGCCCCAGAATGTTTCAATGGGAAATACCTACCTATGGTTGCTTTCAGAAAGCAATTGCAGATGGCCATCTGTTTCTTGGAGGAACTCAGGAAGTGGAAACTAAGTGCTTTGGAGTAGGCTTGGACATGAACTGCACCTTGGACAGGGTGGTGCTGGGACTGGTAAGACTGGGAGGAGCCTCTGGGCTGTGGAGGTGACTCCATCCAGCTTGCAGCAACAGAAATGGTGCCCAGCTGTTCTTCTCTCCACTTCTGTGCAGATGTTGACAACTTGTTGACAGTGTTAATGGTGAGGTCAAGCACAGAAAGTGCTTCAATCAGCCCTTCACTCTTTCTCCTCCATTATGCCGGCACTTGAGATTCCCAGCTGGAAGTACTCTGGACTGGTGTGGATGGAAGAGGACACTTCTGATCTGTTGAAGAAGACTTCAGCAGCATCAAATTGCTGTTCCTCATAGAGACACTTTCAGCTTTGACAGAACACTTGAGGGGAATGGTTAACATAAAGAGGGAGATGAAATGCTTTTAGCATGTTGTTAGGAAATTAATTTGACATTGGATCCAAATGGTAAAGTATCATGTTTTCCTTGACGCTGCACCACATATAAGGCATTGAAAACGATTTCTCCCAGAACAAACTAGTAGATGCTGCACAGACCTGACTGGTGTGCTGCAGCTAAAGCAGAATACAAAGTATTCTACTTTGAAGTAGAACAATAGTTCCTTTCCTGGAAAATTAGTGTGTTCTACTCCTCCCTCCCTACAGAGCTGATAATCCCTGCTATGACTTCTGGAGGGCTGCACAAGGGCTCACTCAGAAGTCCAAGAACAGTTGACAGTAAAGCCCAGAGCAATTCAGAGGATGCCTGGACTGGGGAATTGCAAGTAGCTTTTTAAAGGTCCAGCTACAATAGACAAATCTTTCTCAGAGCACAAACATATAAAAGGCTAGTCACATCTTACTCCCACAGCCCATATTCCCAGGGGAAGGGCAGAACACATCTCATCCAGCACCAGCTGCCCAAGTGCTGCATAGCTGGTTCATCCCATTCAAGCAGGCTCATCCAGTAGACAAGAGAGAGGCGGCAGTATTTCCAGATAGCAATTTCCCCGGTGCATGACAAAATCTCTATTTCTCCTGCCTTTTCCTCTGGCAAGTGCTTTCCTAGCCCAGGGCAGAGGTATCAGCAGTACCCAAAGGCCACTGGGCCATGGGCAGGAATACCACCAGTTCCCACACAGGCATATGGGATCTCAGCGTGCATTAGGAGAAATAAAACACTTTTAGGAGCAATGCTTTCATAAGATCATATTTGTTAAATAATTCCCTTCTCTGACATGTTTGTTTGCTTGTTGTCATACAGTTTTAGTGCTTTGCCTCAGTTATGAGGTTTTACAAGCATCCTTCCTGCCATTTGAGCTGTTCATACTGCTTTTGCTCACTGCTGTTTTGCAAAGGTCAGAGACTTAAAAGACACTGATATCACATAATGTCCCCACCCGACATCAGCAGAATAGAGCTGCCAGGAGCAAACCAGCTGGGTGTGAAGGCCATGGTCACAGCACGGACAGACTTCTGAAGGTACCTACAGAGAAGTAAGATGTTTTTATCTGAGCAGTGTGTGCTGATGCAAGAACATGCAGCACTGAATGATCAAGCCAAGCCTTTCTAGTTTCCTGTAGAGTTTGCAAACTTCTATTCACATGGAAAACATAGTAACTGCTCTTGAGGAGGTAACAAGGATAAATTGCCAAGTGTTCTCTGCCGTTTTTCTTCCTCCTGCTTCAGAGGGCAACACCTTGCCTTGAAAATTAATTCTCCTGGGAGCTTTGCGGGAAGACAGTGTTGCATGCTAATTACCAGATGAAGAAAAACCTATTGTTGCATCTGAGTTGTTTAGGGATTTTTTTTGTCCTTGACTGATCTTCCCTTTAGTTCCTTTAGTCCTTTCCAATTTTGTGGTTTTGAACATGAAAAATTTTCCATGTTGACCATTTAGATGGGGCACTGTATTACAATGTTCTAGCAGTATTGTCTTTAATTCAGCAGTAAATCATGCAACTCCAGGATATGGGAAACTGTGGACGTGATTTCTGGTAACACACAGTTCTGTTGACCTTAATTTCCCTTTCCTTCTAGCGGAGTTGTGTGAAAGTGTTTCTGATCCAAAGGCTGAGCTTTGAATTCCTGTTGCTGTCATCATCACTGTAAGGGAGACAGAAACCATTGAAGTAGAGAGAGTGCTGTGGGCACAGCAATCAGCAGCTGCATTCCACCTATTCCTTCCACCTATGCTCTTTGCAGTCTTGTCCCTCAAGTGCAGAATGTTGCATCATGCTCTTGCCAGGTATTCATGAAATAATGGTAGAAAGGGGTTCACATCAAGAAAAAGCCTGTATGAAAAAGCCAAGTGATACAGAGCTTACACATGAATTGTATTTTCTGGCTGCAGTGCTACAGATTTTCTGCTGTGCAGCCAGGTCCATGTCCATCTTCTCCAGTAACTCCTGTTTCACCACAGACATCTGCACTATCCTGTCTGCAGGGAAAACAGTATTTGCCTTGGATTTCAGAGATTTCATATGCTAACCTGATGTAATTATTTCCCCTGTGAGTTTTAGCACACATGTGAATATTAATTAGTTGCAAATCTTGTAAATATGCATTTAAAAGTATTTGATTATAGTCACCATAAGACATCAAGAATTTAGGGGAAATTTTCCATATATACTGTGCATAAGAATGATGTTATGGTTGTGGAACTAGATAACAACTCAAGTACAGGTTTAGGCTCCACCTTTGCTGCAGACTCCCTGTCCAACCTCAACAGAGTCATTCACTCTCTTTCACTGCCCATTATTTGGTAATTAGCAGAATTAATGCTTCATTATTTCCTTCTCACTCTCCTGTTTTGTTCTGATTCTGCAGATTACAAAACCCTCAACTTTATAATTCTCTTATTGTGCACTTGTAAAGCTTGAACCTGATGGGACACTGAGGTGCAGCTGTGTTACTCATAATTACTCTGTCAGTCTTATGCTTCATTTGACAAGGAAGTCAGTGCTGCAGTTTTACACTGGTGTTATGGGTTTAAAATCTTGGAATTTTTCTTTCATCTACCAACCCTGCACCTCAGAGGAATCACCCTCTGATTCCTCTTCCACTGTGGAACCTGGAAAGAGACTGCATGCCCCATAGAAAGAGACTGCATGCCCCATGCCACCTGGCCCCCTCATGAACTG
>JAWWEU010000001.1:44688376-44800634 GCA_035583155.1 Acropternis orthonyx | reverse complement strand
AACTGTAATTCTGACTTGTAATCTGTTTGTGAGTTAGACTCATTCCTCCTGCTGGTTTACCTTTAAACCAGCACAACTAGTTTAATTTGGTTTATTTATAGCTGTTCAGCAGGTCTGGACTAGAAGGAGTCAGCAGAAGCATGTAAGAAAACAGATAATTTCTTCTGAGGGTGTCAGCCCACCTTCTCTGCTGCAACAAAAAGATCATAGCTTCAAGGGGAAGTCATGCTTGACCACTCAGCAAACTTCTATGATGAGATGAGTGGCTTGTTAGAAGGGGCACAGAGCAGTGGATTTTGCCTACCTGGACTTCAGTAAGGTTTTTGAGGGTCATGCTGCCATCCAGAGGCACCTTGATAGGCTGGAGAAATTGGGTCAATGGGAACCTCATGAAGTTCAAAAAGGGGAAGTGCAAAGTCCTGCACCTGGGGAGGAACAACCCCAGGTAACAACATATGCTGGAGACCAGCCAGCCAGGAAGCAGCTTTGCAGAAGATGACCCGAGGATTCTGGTAGACACCAAGTTCAACATGAGCCAGCAACAGGTCCTCTCCCTGAAGAAAGCTGATGTTACCCTGGGCTGCATTAGGCATGGCACTGTCAGCAGGTCACAGGAGGGGACCCTTCTCCTCTACTCACCCCTGGTGAGGCCACTCCTGGGTTGCTGTGTCCAGTGCTGGGCTCCCCAGGACAAGAGAGACATGGACATGCTGCAGAGAGTCCAACAGTGGGCCACAAAGATGAGGAAAGGACTGGAGCATCTCTTCTATGAGGAAAGGCTGAGAGACCTGGGACGGCTCAGCCCAGAAAAGTCTCAGAGAGATTTTATCAATATATATAAACACCTTAAGGGAAGGTGCAAAGTGGATGGAGCCAGAGTCTTCCCAGGGACAGGAGAAGAGGCAACAGGAGAAAACTGAAATATAGGAAGTTTCCTCTGAACATTAGGAAATACTTTTTTACTGTGAGGGTGATGAAGCACTGACACAGGCTTCTGAGAGGGGTTATGAGGTTTTCATCACTGGAGATATTCAAAAGTCATCTGGGCATGGTTTTGGGCAATTGGCTCTGGGTGGCCCTGCTTGAGGAGGGTGATCTCTGGAGGTCATTTCAAACCCTTCTGTGACTCTGTGAAAGGCTATGAGACAGAACAGTCTCTGACAATGCTTATATCGTCTATTAGCAAAGATCCTGCAACAACAAAGCCAGAAAACTGTAGGCAGAGCTTTCTTTCAAAAACTAAAAATGAGGTCCTGTGCTAAGAAGCATTAGTGCAGGAGTGGTGAAATGCTCTTATTCATGAATCTGAAACTCTGGAAATGGGAAAAATGCTTGCACTTTATCACTGCAGTGTTGTTCCCCATAAGACACTCTACTGTGATATACCTCTTCCATATTTAAATTTACCAGTTCATATTCTTTTAAAATAATTTCTTACAAAACCATTTTGCAGCACAAGTCATAAAGATTTTTTTGCCACTTTTTGCCTAAATCAATGCATTTTAAACCTGTGAAATCACTAGTGTCCTCAGGTTCCAGTGATACACAGGGCCACAGAAGAGCAGTCTCCAGGACATTAATGACACGGAGCTTTATAGCAATGTTTAGTTAAAATTTGATGATTCTTGAGCTGGGTGAGGAGATGAGCAGTGCAGGTTCCTGCTCCAGAAAGCTGAGGAATCAGAGCTGTTGTGCAGTGCAGAGGGGAGGCATGACATCTGGTTTGGGGTGGCAGAAGGCAGAGAAAATCATAGCAATGCTTTTGTGCTTCCAGCCGCGACTTCCAAGCAGTTTAAAATGCCATCCAGAGAGATTGTGTCCCCAGTTTTATTATGAAACTAGTTGACCTGGCTGCTGGGTACTTATGTGAGTGCTTCCCACTGATATTCTCACCACCCCCTGCCAGGAGTTTCCTACTCCTATGAATTAGTCGTATATGGCAGAATAAATTCAACAAGTCAGCTTTAAGATCTGGAGCAAAGGGTCTGGGGTGGCTGGGCAAACTGGCCCCCACACTGGTGACGGTGTTGTCACCATGATTTCTGAGTGATGATAATGCACTGGAATGTCTCACCACATTATCTTCAGGTACAGTATTTTTTGAATCTCTTGAATACTTAATATATTTTGTGATATGCAACTAGAAGATTGGATGGACAGTTGAAGATATGTCAAAACTGACAGTATTTTCAGACTCTGACATTTTGGCATGAAACAAAGTCTGTAACTAAAGAAAATCATCTTTAAATAACCATGACTAATCATTTTAGAACAGAATTGAAGTGAAATTTTTTATATTTACATTTTAATAACACATCTTGAATTCACTGTTTAAAATTTTGCAAATATTTTTAATATAGCAACCTAGTTTAATTTTCACTTGAGCTCAAAAATGCAGGTTGATACTGATTGCACATCCCCTTTTCAGGGGATGAATCCTCATGTCCTGAAAAGACACTTGTTCTAACCAAAACCATCTGGAAATACTTGCACTTATTTTAACTTTGGTTTTTCCTAGTTATCTGAAAAGATTACACTGTACTTGCTTAAACAAAACATTTAAAAATGCAGTTGTCATCCATTCTATTCCTCCTGTAGCTGAACACTTTGTTGTTTTATAATAAATGGTGACATTAGTTCATATCATGTGATTAAAAAGGATTCATCACACATTAGAGCCCATAATCGCAGCCTATAGTCTCATTTTAACATTTCTCACTGGCATATCCTACTTGACCCTGCTTACTGCAGCACTTCTATTATGCTGTCTAAAAGGACAAGAGGACTGAACAGAAACAAAAATGCAGGGGTGAACATTGCTTTCACACTCACAGCTATGTGTTCAGTACTGTTATAGCTCTCAATGAATAGAAGAAATCTGGAGTCTGGCCAACGCGGCTTGATAAAAATCTCCATCTTCCAAAAAAAAAAATGTCCTGATGTGTTTAAAATAAAGTGACCAGCTAAACCAGCGAGCAAGAACTTTCTTTCAGAGAAATACAGAACACCACTCAAGACAACCTGATTTTATATGTTATCAGCTTCATACTTTATGCACTATCATTGTTTAGTGGTGTTTATTTTCTTCCTTGGCACACTGGTAATGTATGCTAAGGATAAATACCAAAAGGTTGAAGGCTATTGACTAGATATTTCTGTCTAGGTTAGTAATAGGTAATGCAGTGTTGATGTATTGCTTAGGAAAGAAATCAAGCTGTAATAAAACAAAAGTGCACCTTTATGGGTCACATGGTATGCTGATAACACAGTGAAAATAGTTTTCATGTCTCTATTTGAGTTACACAAACAACTAAGCCAGATCTTTCTTGTCTTAGCTCTTTCTTTTTGCTGTATTTCTTTTAAGAGATCTGTATATCAAAACAACATGAAAATAAAAGGTAGCAAGCTGCTGTCTGAAGCTAAGCTAATCAGCCTAGCCAGAGCTGAACCACTGGCAGGTTTGTGCCATGGACTCTTGGGGCCAGTGGAGGGGCAGGGAGGCTGCCAGTGGTGCTGGAGGGTGGGCAGACAGATCTCCTTGCTGTGGGCAAGGGAATGAGGGTTCTGTCTCCAGCCCACGGGGCTCCAGCACTCCGCACACTGTGCCAGTCTGTTTGCTTTGCTTTGCACCAAGGGCTTCCAGTCAGAAATATGGTGAGAAAGCCCAAGCTCAAAAGAGATCCCAGCCTGAGGTTTAACCTGGATATTTCTGTTTGTCTGCCATTTACACTTAGTTATCATTATTTGTCGTGTCCACAGGGCTTTGTTATGGGCTCTACCTCTCCCCTCTCCACAGCAAACCTGCTCAAGACAGGGCTGGCTTGAGGCACTGTGGGCACTGTCTTTCCTGGTGCCTCAGGGCTAGGGATTTGCTATAGGCATTTTTTTATTTAGCAGATCTAGAATAGCCTTAGAGTGTAGCAGGTCCAAACGCAACCTGTTGGCCGAGTGCATGGTGTGGCATGGTGGTGATGCAGCAAATGTCCCTCTGTCCTCATACCCTGCTTCTGGGACCCCAAGCATGGCCACCTGCATGTTTCCAAACTACACCCCTGGCTGGGCCAACCTAACTCATCTTCTGAACTGAATCTCCTCCAGCTTTGCTGAAATCCAGGTGCTCAGTGATTGCTGGTGTCCACCTAATGGCTGTTCCCCTTCCCAAGGAAAAAAATCTCAACCAATCTGAATTACACCACCTCAGTTTCTTCGTTTTAAAACCCTACTCCATGGCATATTCCTCCTCTCTCAATTGCTCAATTGTTTCCTTCTGTCTGGAAGAGACAATCTGTTCTAGAGGCCTCTTTTTTAGCTTGGCAAAATCAAGCTAGGCTCAGGCTTTCCCCAAATCTCTCATAGCCCTCAAAAAATTATGTATACAAACTCCCATGCACAGAAAAATCATGAGACATCCCACAGTCCAAAGTATTTTATATCTCCCCTGGGGGATATCACTCAGGTTTTCAAAATTAAACAGAATCTTCTCTGCTCATTTTGCAGAGGCTGGTTGTCCTGCCTGAGATTTTTCTTTTCACATTAATATACTTTTCATTATGTCTTCTAAAGTTCATTTTTCAGACAGCCTTACAGTGGATCTCTTTCATTCTGCCAAGGACCCCTTTCTCATCTCCTGCCCACCAAAACCAGGACTTTTTGCTGGCTACCACAGAGATCTGCAGTTTCTTCCAGACTCCATCCCCCACTGGTGCTATTTTTCCATTGAATCAGCATTTATTCAGCAAAAGTAATAGTTAAATGGTTGTTTCCAGCAGTATCCAAGCACTTACTCAGAGGTAGTTATTATACTATCCAACCTCCTCGCACTCTGTAGCACTCAGGCAAGGAGGGAGAATTTTGTTACTTTGGTTTTCCAGTTTAGATTTTGTTTGCCCACAGCCATACAGAAAAGCCACAGCAGAGGCAGCTCAGGAAACTCAAGCTCCATGGGCTATGATGACAATGTGATATGGCTATTAACACAGAAACATTCCTCTAACAAGCCTCCATGATAGCCTCTGGATTTTGACAGATCAGGACATTACATATTTACAACTATTACATAAAGAAGTATGTGAGATAAAATAGAAACTCGGAACTACTTGTGTCATTTAACCTGTTTGGGATGGGATTCAACTTTGCCTAAGTTTAGATAGGAATAAATCCAGGCTCCTTTAGAGTCCATAGTGAGAGACAGGCACTTCTGCATTGTGACTGGTTCATCTGATTCCTTTCAGATAACCACACTGGGCTTTGTACACCAGAGAGCTGTGCCCCCCAAACTGCCTGTTTTCTTACCGAACTTGGGGGGAGCTGAGGGGGGAAGCTGTGATGGAAAGGCAGCATCACAGGAGGGGACTTCCCTCCTCACAGCCCTTATTCACTGCTCTGTTAACAGAGTGGCTATTGGTGTGCTGGTGATTTAAAGCACTGAGTGATGCTCACCTTCGCTCACTCCAAGAGCCACCACAATGTTGCGTTCTGGTCTGAAAAGCTGCAATGGTTTTTCTGTGTATCTTCAAGTCACAAAAAGTATCTGTTACCAACTATCTCCCACCTGCACATGCAGGAAGCCTGGAGCAAGCGAGGGTGAACTTCTTGGTGGATTCCAATAGGCAGCAGAGAACCAGCTTTTAAGGTAACTTCTTTCCTTTCATTCCTTTGAAATGATTTTATCTAGAATTGTTTCCTCAGCTTTTGATGTTGTGCTCGCCAGTGCTGCAAGTGCTGGTAGACACTCCTAGTCCTGACTCCAGCTGGAGACCCTGTTCCCTCCCCATCCTCCCCCACATCAGTTTTCCATGGTCTGTGGTCTGGGTGTTCCATGCTGCTGCTGTCATGGTTTGCCCAGGCCTCTCATCTTCATTTTGGAGTTGGCAACTCCATCATAACCTCTTCTTGTATCCTTTTGTCTAAAAGACCCTGTTCCTCAGTTGTGCTGGGTGTCTGTGGGGTTGAGCAGAAACAATTGAAGGCCACAAAAACCACACAGCTCCAAGAGTGAACCCACCAGCATGCACCTTTTTTTCCTGTGATAAAATTCTCTTTTTGGATGCAAAACATTCCCAGCCAAGACATGTTCTGCATAAAACATAGAAAGAAGCATTGTTAAGGCTTCCTCTGGCTTTCACACTGCTTATTTAGCACTCCATGGGTGTGGGCATGGCCATTTTAGGCCAGGAATTTCTCTTTGCCAGAGTACAAACACTTTGTGTGCAAGGGAGGATGTGGTGATGCTGTGTATGAGTCATCCCAACTCACCTTTGAACTGTTCCCAAAACTGCCACAATCAAAAACTGAGACCACCATCCAAACCTGCCCACAGTGTGATGCTCCCAAACATGCTCCTTTGTACATGTTGCTCCACTATACGTGGTCCGTGGTCCTCAGTGTGGTGCTCCCATGCAACCGATCTATTTTTCTTATACTGGTGCTCCTGCAGTGGGGTGCTGTGGGTCCTCAGCATGGTGCTCCTGTGTCTCTGCTGGTAAGGACAGCTCAGTCCCTGGCTGCTCATCAAGGAGGTGTCATGAAAATTGCAGTAACTTTCATATGAGGTGGCAGAGCTGCAACCTTTCCCATCTCACACCCAGCCACCCCTCCCAAGGCTTGGTGCTGTCTCCCAACACCTCTCCTTCCACGCTGAGGAAGTCAGATGTGAAATCATCACTGCTCAGGTCAGTCCTCCTTCAGGCCAGGTACCCACACACCCTGTGGCTGGGGTGGCTGCAGGTCTCCTGCAGTGCTCTGCTGCCTCGCTTCATTTCTCTCTTGTCTGTCAAATAGGAAGGAAAAATGAGCAGTGTAAAATTCCTACCACCCCCCAACTGCCTTTTAATCATATAGTTTTGTTTGAATTTGCCTGGTTAACATGGGGCCCTGCTTTATTACAGCACGTCCACGTGATTGGAAACCAGCAGCACTGAAAATGAAGTTCAGGAAAATAAGAGAGTTGAAACTTGATTACTGTTTCCCCCCTCATTCTTAAATGAAATTGATTTTTTTTAAAATATTTTGCTTGTTAACAGTACTATGCAATTATTGTATCTCATTTCACTTTAATATGAAACTCTCTGGGACCTACATTGTCCGTTTTCCTGAGTTTTCACAGTTAACAAAAATGTGGTTACACCAAGCTTTCATTGTATGTGGTGTCAGTGATGTGCTGAGGGCTTTGTTAGGCACTGGCTGCGCACACGCCCACGTGACCGTCTCAGACACCTCACACAATGGCATAAAAAGGGTCTCGTCTTGTCAGCAACACCAAAACTGTCAAAAAAAAAGAAAGAAAAAGATTTCAAACAATTGTCTTCTGTTGGAGGAGCATATATTTTAATAGATAGCTCTGATGTATCATTTTCTTTTAATGCTTTTTTGCTTCACTGAGAAACACCCAGTGCCTGCATTGTGGTCTGTCTTCCCACGTGTATCACCAGCTAATTTGCCTGGCACTGCCAATGAGATTCTCTTACAGCACTTGGAACGCTGAATACCTGAAAATTATGTTGAAAATTAGTACAAATTATGGAGTAGCATTATATATATGTTACCTGCCTGCTGACACATATTGTTTCTTCTGTGAAGACGACAGATGAACTTGTAACTCGACATATGGAAGTCAAACTTGGCAGATACTACAGCAGTATGCAGGAAACGGAATTAATGTTCCCATTTACAGAAAAAAAACTCCTGATTTAATTCTTATTGTAACTGAGGAACAGAATCATGTATGCCCACAGAGCTATGTACAAAGCTCATAAAAGCCAACGTCTCTGCTTTCCTTTCCTGCAGCCACCACTGGGTCAGGGCCTCCCAGTGGCAGGGGATACAGCTGCTGTGAGATGCACTTCTTAAAAAGGCTAAAAGACATGATGCATTTTTGTAGTAAAGAAATATAATTATTATGTAAAATGCTTAGTTTGAAAATAACATCTTCTGTTAAAAGAAAGAAATTATTTGTCTCAGGTATGTTATACATGCTCAGAGATCAAGATCCCAGTGGGAGAAACTGCTTAGAATCACAGAATCATGGAATAGTTTGGTTGCTGAGAGCCCAGCCTAACCTGACCATGAATTTTTCCAACAATGAGTCATCCACCACTTCTGTGGGCAACCTGTTCCACTTTCACCACCCCCATTGTAAAACATGTCTTCCTTATATCCAGTCCAAATCTACTCTCTCTCAATCTAAAAACATTACCCTTGTCCTATCACTACAGGCCATGCTAAAAAATTTGTCCCCATTTTTCTTATAAGCCCCATCCAGGTACTGAAAGGCTGCTGTAAGGCCTCCTTAAGAGCCTTCTGTTCTCCAGGCTGAACAACCTCCGCTCGCTAAGTCTTTCCTCGTAGGAGAGGTGCTCCAGCCCTGAACACCTTCACAGTCCTCCTCTGGACAGGTCTGTGTCTTTCCTGTGCTGAAGACTAGAGCTGGACACAGCACTCCAGGTGGGGTCTCATGAGGGCAGAGTAGAGGGGCAGAATCACCTCCCTTGACCTGCTGGTCTTGCTTCTGTTGATGCAGCCCAGGGCACAACTGGCTTTCCAGGCTGCAAGGGCACATGGCCAGCTCATGCCCAGCCTGTCATCCACCAGCACCCCCAAGTCCTTCTTGGCAGGGCTGCTCTTGGTCTGTTCATCTCCCAACCTATATTGATACTCCAGGTTTCCCTGAACCAGCAGCACCTTGCACTTGGTCTCACTGAACCTAAAGGACCTAATTTTGGGTGGTGGTCACCAGCCAATTTGCTTTCAGGCCACATGGGTTTGCTGCAAGGATGGATCTTTTCTACCAGACTGGACTCCACCCAAAATCTTCCTAAACTGTAATGTTTTGGCGTAGAACAGGTAGAGCCTCTAGTAAAGGCTTTTAGAAAGCCTAAAATGAGCACAGCTTGGGTTCAAACCACTAACACAGAGGAGGTTTCTTTCCTATCGAGCACACAATTTCTGTGTTGTATTCAGTAATGGTTTCAGGTACAAATTCCCTAAGCAAGCCTTAAATCAGTAGTGTAACAAATTAGAAAAGTTTAGGTATTTCTTTGGTTTGTTGGCTGTTGGGTTCACATCACTGAAAAGAGAGTAGATGCCTTCTCACAGAGGCTATTTCCAATATTTCAGCACAGTTCCAGGGAGGGATGTATATATACATACAGGCTTAAACTACCATGGAAACAACCCTAAAAGGAGATTCCTCACTTGATGAAGGATGCATTTGTATTTCCCTGAGCTTCATGCATCAAACATCAAGCAGCTGATGTAGAATTTCCTTTTCTTTATTTTTTTTTTTCCCCATGATGTCACAAATTATCTTCAGGAAAAACAAAATGAGTTTGTCTTTCAATATCAGCATTCCTTAGCCAGACTTTATCCCATTCACATAAGACATAGCTCAGTGTGGGATGAGCCTAAAAGGCTGCCTTCCAAAAACATTGTAAACATGATTATTTTTTTAAACTCTGCCACATCAGCTAAAGAAATCTGCTGTTTCCTACTCTTGCTAGAGGTATAGCTTAAGATACACTGCTGCAAGAGAGCAGCACTTCTGGTGCTTCTATTGAAGAGGAGGAGGTGGAGAGTGTGGGTGGCCTGCTGGGCAGCATAACATATCCAGAAGCATGCAGGGGCCAAAAGAGCGATCATGTCTATGTTCAACAAGTTTTGACCCTTGAGGAAGACAAAACAGCCCATGTTCTCCATTTGAGAGGCCTGCTATGTGCTAGCCAGAAACATGCCAAGAGCCATAACCATTTCTGGTGTGGCCTCCTGTCACATGTTTCTTGCTCTGACCACAGGGGCTTCCTTCTGAGGCAATCAATCTTTGTGATTGTGCATCACGTGCATCTGCCATTGGCTGAGACACACCCTCACGATAATATTTATCACTTGGCACTTCCATAGGAAATCAGCTTTCACTCAGAGTCTCTGCATGATCAGACCCAGTTGCTTGTGGGCTGAAAATGATGCATGAAAAGATTAGTTTTCTGTCCCTGATCTCCCTGGTGTACTGAAATAAGGTTTTTCTCAGAAGCTGAAATACTGTCTTGATGACAACACTGGATTTTCTTGAAATGGACCCAATTAGTAGGTATCTTGCTGGGCATCCTGGGATAGGCCTGCCCTTTGACCTTGACAATTTTTCTATCACCTTTTTTAACCACAGACAGAGAAACCACAAGACCTCCATAGAGTCCAAACCATCACTTGCTATAGTCATGGTCTCAATTTGCAGAGCTAGTAAAGCTGTTTCAAATGCCTTCACTACTGTGTTATTTACCTTCCTGAAACAAGAAGCTTGGATCTCTTGATTCCTGTAGCAACAGTTCAGCAAAGTGATTGTCATGAACTAGAAATGACAGGCTATAAATGCTCATCTTCCAAATCTTTTTTGAAGAAAAAGCAACCCAAATCCTTAACGGTTCCTAAGCACTCTCCCTGGTCCCTGTATTTTCTGTAAGATACAGTTTGGGAAGTAAGATGAAAGCTTATTTTCCCTGGGAAGTTGAGAATCACACACCACCAGGTTGCAGCACAGCTCCCAGAGCTGCATTCAAATGAGCCAGCTTATGCCAAATTCCCTATCCCTTCTCATGCACACCTGGGGTCTGCCAGGAATGCCACAGTGAGGGGAGCTGGCAAGGTTCTCTCAGAGGTGTGAAGACCAGGAGTTCTCAGGCATGACTGGTGCACATGGTTACCCACTGGATGAGACATTCATAAAAACGTTTTGCTTTTATTGTTTTGCTCTTTTTAAGATCAGGATACAACTCTTATAAGCACCAGGACATGTGAAATCACAGCAGGTTCTGGATGGATACACCTCCAGGCTCTGCTGGAGGCAGGCATCAAAATGCTGCCAAGGGCCAAAATACCTCAGGTCTGTGAAGTAACAGCAGATCACCTTCTGCAATCGATACATATGGGAAAGCAACACACCTATGCTACAGCTCACTGCCTTCAGCTCCCAGCCTGAATGATCCATTACCATCTGAGGCATCTTGCCCAGAGACTGTACTAGTGCCCAAATGTACCCCTGGAATTCTGTAAGGTATCACAGCACTCATCTTCCCAGCCCTGCAGGCTCATGGGATTCCCACAAGCCCTGCAGGATCTGTGAGGTCAGTCTCCTGGTTGTTGCTTCCACCACATGAACTCTGCGGACAGGGTACAGTGGTCACCTTGTGACCCCAGGGTGGAGCTGCCACTGCTTCACCTTTTCCAGCAGGACATGGGAATGACCCTCATTAGTGAGAAGGAACAGGAACAGGCAAACACAGGAGCAAACACTACAGTGGGCTGTTGAGGTGTTTCCCAGGACAGGCACATCCAACATCGCCAGCAGCACAGCACCTCAGCTCCCAGCCTTCTCCACCAGACCAAATGCAGCCCCCATCAGTGCGCCTCTAGTCTGTGGTTGCAGTGAGGATTACAATGGCACCAAGAAATCTTTTTCCTCCTGGTAATTTTCATCTCAGAAGATGACAGCACCACGACACAGCTCCCCCTTAATTTAGGAACCTCCTTCCCTATGCTGGTAACAACTGTGTTTTTGGGAAGGCAGAGGACGAAACAACTCAGATGGTCTGGTTTCTCTGAGGCCCTTTTTGCTCACCTGTTTCTCCCTGCCTTGCAGAAATCTCTCCCAGAGTGCTGCTGGAGGAGTAGAAGGAGGTCGAATACTTGCTTTAAAAAATACAAACGGGAGAAGCGTCGCTTTCTTGCATTTAAAAAAAAATAAAGAATTTATACATTATTTCTGTGATGGCTCTCCTTATGCAAAAATACATCCACCCCTACCTAGAAGACACAGCACTTCTCCTCCCCTCTGAGATCCCAGCCCAATGGCTTTCTGCAGAGTAACAAAATACTGCTCTTCTTGTTGATTTTTATTTCTTTTGCTCAACAGTTTGTAGTGACATCCCTTGTTATTCGCTTCCTCCCTGATTGAGTTCAAACAGTCCAAATCATTCAGCCTTTCTCCCAGAAAATCCTTTTCACGTCTTTGCTAGGTTCTGATCCATAGAAAGGTCAATCACTGCAGCACTAAGGCCGGCCCCCTTGTTAAACTGACTGCAGAGCCACCAAGGAATTCCATAGGATTCTCTCTTGTTGTGGCAACATACTGAAACTTAATTCACCACTCGCCTGTGGTTCTGGACATTCAGTTGATGTGAGGAGTTTTAGAGCAGTAAGTACCTCCTCCTTTCTTCTTTTGTGGGATCCTCCAGTTGAAGCTGGAGGAGAAGTCACGTTATATCCTGACGAGACACCGATGATGCAGATGAGAATGCCCTCCCCTGAGGGTGAGCACACTTTTTTAAAATCTGCTGAAATACACGTTGGATGTTGACTCTGGGGATGAGGTAGGGTTTTATTACAAGAAATACTTTTTGCTTGAAGGCCAGCAGAGATGCCTGCTTCAGGGTAATATGTTCATCTTTCTGTATGAACAGTCATACATAGGTATACTACAGATAGAGCTTTGAAGTGTATCACTTCAAGTACATTGGCTACAGGAGCTGTCCAAGATACAAGAACATCTACATGAACAAGCCTATCCATTGCAAAAGATGCCTGGGCTCCTTATCCTCCAACCAACCTGAACTGAATGGACAGACCAGTAGAGAATTCAAATTAGGGCCTTTTGAGTTCCCTCAGCTGACATTAAGGCCAAAGACTGCTCTTCTTCCTGTTCTATTTCAAAGTTTGTCTTTTTTCATTATTTTAAAAAACTTTCATCTTTAATTATGCTGAGGTCAGTGATAAGGCCAGAATTCATCAGATGGGGGGGGGGGAAGGAATTAAAAAAGCTTTTTTTCTTTACTTAGTAGAAATCAGACTGTAAATCTTTCTGTACTCATTTTTTGATAACGACAATAGAGTCATTACATATTAATATGGGTGTCACATCTGGGGCTGGAGAAAAGACAAATAGAAAATACTCTAAGATGTAATGAGGAGGGAAGATTTTTGGGATTAGTTTTTTTTCCAGATGTACGGAGGCTGAAGATTTTGCAATGATGGTCGGCCCCTTCCTTTGTCTTAGTGGCACAGCTTTACCCTGAGCTCAAAAGTTGCTTCTTCACTTCCAAGTAAGGTATTAAAAAAATTATTATTTGAAGGCTAGAAATGCAAATACTGCACGTATTGTGTTGTATAACACATGCTGAAAGCAGGAATAATCTTCATGACTGGAAGTAACCTTCATGATTTAGCAAACATACTAAGAAATAATATAATATTACATATTTTAAAACAGTAAAGCACTTTCAGTGGTTTGGCACAAATGAACTGTCAGCAGTTTAAATTACAGAGACGACAAGATGTTCCTGTTCCTTTCCCCTTTTATGAACCAGAACTTTAGTGTAAAAACAAAATAGAGGACTTAAAAGTACCTTAGGCACATTGTACATGACACAACCCACTAATACTCTGAACACTTCCCTCATCTTTGACTGTGAACCAGGGACTATTATCTAAATAAACAAATCACCAAATAGATAAATAAAGGAAGAAGCAGCTAAAATGCCTAACTCTCCTTGTACTGGGGAGAAGATCCATCCTTGAGGAGTTCTGAGAGAAACCAAACTAGTCTGCTCATGTTTGGGAAGAAAAAGCCACCAAAGCTTTTATTCTTAATGTACAAACTCAAATCCAGGAACAGGCACAGCATGAAGGAGCTGGTTTAATGCTAGGTTTTGTTGTTTCCAGACATCTCAAATCCAAACTACTGTCTCTGCTGCTCAACATCCGTGGGATTTGCCTTCCAAAGCTTTCACCTCCCACACAGCTGCAGACACCTGGAGACAGAGGGACACACCTTCTCAGTATCTACCCTTCTGTCAAACTCTCACCAATTCAGGCCAAGGTAGGTAATATAAAATAGAGATTCAAACTTGGGGAACAATTCTAGGAAGCTTTCAGCACTCACATCAGGAAGACAGCAGCTTTGCTGCTGCCTTGATGTTGCCCCCAAGGCAGGGTGGCAGCCAGAAATGGCCCTCACCAAGTGTCACATGCCACCTCGCCAGGAACCACCACATTTCAGAGAAAGCAAAACTCAGCAAAACAAGAGGTCTATTGTATGGCTCCTTGCCTCTCACATCCTCCTACCAGCAACAGAGGAAATAACCAATTGTGTCCTTGAAGGATTTTTCTAAGAACTCTGTCACCTTCAAAGATTTTCTCCTTTCAATTAAAAAAACAAACAAACAAAAAACCCAAAAAAAAGACAAAAGGAAAAAAGCACACTGGAGATAGAAAAAACCGGATGAAACAATTAGTAGAAGTGCCACAATACCACATGGGTACCTGGGCCACCATACAAGTTAACAGCATCCTTCCCTGCTCAAATTACGCACTTGAAAATGTGCCATGACTGCTGTATCAGTGGTTTTACTTCATACAGACAACTAGTTCTTGAGTGAGGAAATAAAAATACTTTCCAGACATATGTATTTGGAAACACCAACACACCAATATCCTGAAAATAAAAACTAGGCTGACTGAACCCTTTTAAATAGATACCTGATTTCCACATCCACTGACAATATGCAATGGTTGCTGGGTGAAAACCTTTGAGCCAGGCTATGTGGGAAGTGTTAAGAGGTATCAGAAGCTCAAAGGCATCATCAGAGAGTACATATTAACCCTGTAACTTTTAAACCCCATTAGTTGTCCAAAGGGGATACAGTCAACCTTCTCTGTCCTGTGTCCCTGTGCATTTGCTTACTCCCTTTGCCCAACACTAGCTTGTGTCTGCCCATGCATCCTGATGCTCTTTATTACACTAGTGTCTCACTCAAATCCATTCTGGTACTTCTCCTTGGAGAACAGGGTGGAGAACTGGGCTGGGGAAAGGGGAGGCTTTTATAAAAGTAACGTTAAGGTGCAATTATGCCATATTAAGGGATTGTGACCGTGGCTTATGTTGTAGTCACATGTTTCCCACCAACAGCAAGGAACTCTGAAGTGACCGGGAGCTCCTTGATAGCCAAGCAAAGAGCACAAGAGCCACCCCGTGTGCAGAGCAGGTCCTGCCCCGCCTGTGAGCAGGAGAGGGGGAGCACTGCCCACCAGTGCCCGCAGCGAGCTGGGGCCCTGACAAGGCTGAGCTGCTTGCCAGCAGCTGCTGGCTGCCAGCTCCAATCAGAGTGGCATGACGAGCAGGCTCAAATCCCCACAGCGTCTCTGTGCCGCTGTGAGGTGCCTGCCGTGCTCACGGGTGTCCACAGAGATGGCTCATTAGCACCACAGACCAAACACCAGCCCAACATTTGAAGCATGTGCCCCATTACAAGCTGGTTCCAAGTACCTGTGCTGTGGCTCATGTGCTGAGGCTTTCAGGTTTCAACATTTCAAATTCAAAAGCTGCCAGGGGAAAGATTTCTCACTTGAGGAATGGGAAATTGCGGCACTTAACTGAGTCCCTGGAGGCAGCGTGCCCTGTACTTTGTGGACACACTCACAACCCTCATGAGACACACACACAGACCCTATGGCTCAGTTCGAACGCTAAACAAGGGGTAACTCAATTTTTAATCCTTCCAAAACATCATTAACTTTTGCTGTTATAATCTAGAGACTCTTGTTTCACATATGATGACCAAACACCCTCTTAAAATTCAATAACTTAAGCTCCCACTCCACTTATTCTGCATCATACTTAGTCCTACGTATAATGTGTATCGCACTAATGAACAGCATTAAGTGCAACAACCTGAAAAGTGGATGTTTGAAAAAATGGAAATTAAATCCTTTAACTGCCATTCCTAACAGTAATAGACAGAAATAGGAAAGTGTAACAGAAAAAGATCTTCCATATAATAAAAGAGGTCAGTGAAAATGGGTATGGTGTGAGTGCCTACCACCAACTCATGCCTTTTCCCTTCCATCTCATACAGCACCTCTTTTTGGGACTGCAAGGCTTATGGACTGCCTCTTCTGTTTTCCCCACCTATTCACACAGCCTCTCATGGGACAGAGTCATAGATATTAAGAAAACAAATTTTGCTGCATAATAGAATCCCATTGTGAGTATTTTAAAGGTAATTAATATTGTACACATTGAAATTACTCCACAGCTTTTTGTTCAGTCAGAACTGTCATAATTTATGCTTAATTCACTAATTACACAAAGCCACATTTTCCTCAATGACTGAACCCAATTACTTACAAAAAGAAAGATGACTAATAAAGTAATTTTCTGAAAATTGCATGAACTTTTCACTAACACTGAACTATATTTTCTAAGTAATTTGCTTACTGCTGCTGTCTAATTTCTTTTGTGTTTTAAGACTACTACTTCACCTGAGAATTGTTCAAAACTTGATCTCTATCCAAGAAGATGCAGAGCACATGCTGGCACAATTGGGGAACTTAGGAAAACCCTGTCTGGACTGGACTGCATTGCCAGGACCATCTGCAGGGCTCTATGTGGACAGAGCAGTATAGTCACCACACTGCATTTCTCAGGTGAGCTCTGCTAGAGCTCACAGGGATGGCCAGAACAGCCAGGGTGCCACTTCACACCCTCCTAAGGGGGAAAGCAAGGGCAGGTTTCTGAGACATATCACTAACCTGAAAGCTGTGTGTCTGCCCCAAACAGGGCTACAAATATTGTCCCTGCACTGCAACGTGCATCTAACTCCTTGGCATCAACCTTATTCTAGTCCAGCTGCTGAGAGTTGTTACAAAGTAAAAAAAAAAGTATTTGCCCTGAACTCCTAATGATTATAAAAGTCCATGTCTTTATTTTTTCAGAACTAAGGTATTTTATTGCATTTTGCATCACCACTCAAATTTAGGAATAAAACGCATACATTGAACCATGATGCATGCCTGACTGCAGTACCTTTGCAGTTTACAATGTTCAATCTGAACACACGAACCACTTGAAAAACATTATTGCTGATGATGGAATAGCTCCATCTTCTGGAATAAAAGTTCTGTTCTTGACAACTGTCTTTGTATTTCCAACATGGATCTCTATGTAAAAACTTCTATTTCAAGACCCAACTTGGATTTTTTTTCTGATGGCAGATTAATCTTGGGCAGAAAATGGGAGGAATTTAGGACAACAATGTGATTTCTTATAAACTTTATACTTTATAAACTATAAACTGTTTATTTCCTAACGATGCTGAAAATGCCTATACATTGTTAAACATGCCATACTAAAGACTGATCTTAACTATTTAAGAAATAGGTTTAATCTGATTTTGAGAGCAAGAGTTTAAGTCTCTGTTTAAAACAAAACACTCAACACACATACTTAACTTTAAGCTTCACATTAAAAGTTTGCAGTTTTACAAAAGTGTGTTTGTGGTTAAACACTGTTGTAATCAGGGAGCAATTGAATCCCCGGCTGAAGTATCTGAAGTCTGAACTATAGAGAAGGGGCTGCAAGTGATTCTTACTGCTATTTATCAAAACACTTAGAGGTATGTTTAAATGAAATATATCAGGTTATGCACATGATGCATTTGACACAGGTAATTACTAATAATTCTCATACATAAAATGTAACTTACGGTCAATTCAGGTATTAAAAAAGTAGGAGAGACCAGAACAAAACAATGACTACAATTCCTAATTTCATCCCTTTTATGTATCATGGGCACATTCTATGGCTGCTGTTTGAAAAAAAGAAGCATTAATGAACCAAGTTCTTACGTATTCACTCACAGAGGGAAAAGTGCATTGAAGCTGTTAGTGATCTACTCACTGGTGCTGTGCAGTATTTCTTGATTTCACAGGAAGGGTAATGCCACCAGAAAGAAATTAAAAATTAAACATGTACATCTCCATCTCAATTTGAAATAGTAGTATATCCAAAATTAATACATACTCACAGACACACCAGAACAGCAGAAAACTTACTTAACAAAACAAAGCAACTGAAGCTTTATTTCTCTATATAGAAAGATGCGTTCTTATGTGCATTCTTTTAAGCTAAGGAAAATGAAAAAGCCATGCAGCCCTTGCAAGAAATAAATGCTCAGGTGGTAATATATATATACACAGAAAGTTTCTCCTTTACTAGAGGACTAATGCCATTTAGGAGAGACTTAAACTTATGACTACTTTATAGTAGAATATTCTACTACATTTTTTTCAGTACAATAGCAAACCCATTGCTGGAACCACCATATTGTTTGCATCAATTAAATATGAGCAAATAACAAAACTTAAGCAGTTAAACATGTATCTGGAAATCAGACTACTTATGCAAAGTAAGCACAACGAAAGGATATAGAACAAACGAAAGGACTTTTCTTCAAGAAAAATTATCTTTCGACTTTCTGTAACTTCACGTCTCATATGGCTTTTGAATGGAGGCATTAGTTGAAAGAATTTTCCCACTCATAGTCAAGTATTGCCTGTATTTAAATACAGCAATGTAAGGACAAACAAAAGTTTAAAATTTAGCATACCATATTACTTCATGTAATATGGCACAGAACCCCTTTTTCTAAGGCTACAAAGGACAAATTTACATTAATATGAGGTACTGGCATTTATGATTGAAAAAGTGAAGATGAAAAAGGATATTATAGCATTGTCATCAGACAGTTCTTTTTTTTTTCTATTTTTTTCCTTTTTTTTGAGGGGTTTTTGGTTTTAGTTTTCTTTTTTACAAAATACATGTCTTGATGACCACATGCTCTAAGCTTATATTCATTTATTTGAATATATATTTTTTATTTGTGGGGGCAATTGAGAGAGAGTCACAAATAACAAAAGGACACTAAGGTTTTAATAAGGGCAACAAAAAGTGTTTTCACCAGAATAGATTCACATTACAGTACACCAATATTGACAGCATTCTCTTTTGTCTATTTTTGGTACATAAGATGGAATCTCTCTACATAACCTTATAAGGCTTCAGTAACTAAAAAGTAAAAAACCTATTAGTTTACAATTCATTTAAAAATTCTGAAAGACACAGCAAATTCTAAACTTTAGTAGTGCTACCCATACACAATCATCCCATTTGAGAAGCCATTAAAAGAGCCTCCTTTCAAGAGAGCTTCCAACAGCAGAGTTGTGCAACATGGATGTCTCTTACTACAAGGGGAAAAAAAATTACACATGGCACATTCTCATTCATATTTTGCAATGTAAAAAGTTACAAACATACCTAATCAAATAAATAATAAAAAAAGAATCTGAAATGTGTTTGTCATGTATCCTAAAACCACTACGTAGAATGATGGAAACTTTCACTCACAGACTATTTACACGGTAATACCCAGGTGAGGGTACACACTGCTACAAAACTCATAAAACAAAGGGTAAACTTGAAATGTTTTCCATAGTAAAGGTCTAGCAGCATGACTATATCTAATGCTGTTTGTTTTCTTGACAGTTTTTGGAAGTTTGTTTTAATCTATGTCTTCATCCAGTTCATAATTGTCTTTATCATAAATATCTTTTACTAAAAGAACCCGTACGAGCATATTTTCCAAAGTGTTGCGGTCCAGTGAAGTGGCAGTGTACCAGATGGGACTCTCGGCGGAGACAGAGCACTCTGGCTGCAGATAGAACATGTCTGTCCTCTGATTCAGATTCTGGGGGCTGCAAGGAGGGAAGAAAAAGTGGGTTAGAAAAACAGTATGCCAGCAATTCCAAAATCCTGCACCATCAAAGCTCTGACTGCACCCAGGCAAGTTACAGTGTTGAGAAATGCAGTCCTGTTCATAGAAGGAGCCAGTCCCACATCCTCAGAGCAGCCTCAAAGCCCCAGGTGCCTGGGACTTAGCAAGCATACAAGAGACCATAGACTCTTCCAACTTTCAAAAATCTGAAGATCCAGGGCTTGCTAAACCAGTAAGTACTTTCTAGGATTTGCAAAGAGGCTGAACGCTGACATCAGTAATTGCTCACACAATCGCTGGCTGATATGGCTGTCTCTGAATGCGGTGCCCAGGGGTTCCATTGAAAAATCAGGGATGGTAGTTCTGAGATGCATACAAATACAACAAGCTAAAATCCCCTCCTCCTCCTCAAAGGCTGGTTGTTTTAAATCGTAATCCCTTAATTCCTTGCCCACTATACTACAGAGTTCAATCCAGCTCAGAAACATGCGCTAAGCCACTAGAGAAGACTCCTTTAGGGATATTCTAGCAGTTTGTTCATTTAGGCAAGTCTCAGAAAAGAATTTTCAATTCTGTATGTGCAAGTGCTCACTCATGCTCCCTCCTTCACAAATACTGTAGATCTCAGGAATCAACTCTATTTCATGTTTCTTCAGCAAAAATAGGAATTTTTACCAGCTCACCTTCTCAAACTGGCTGATAAGACTTCAGGTGTTGCTCTTCACCTGCTGTTGGCTTATTCTGCTCTCACATAAATCAGATTAAAGAGTCAGATAAGAATCAAAATATGAATGTTTAAAATATTCTAAGAATTTAAATATTTTAGCCTCCTTCCTTCTTTCTTGAAAATCTAGTATTTTTATAGGAAAAGCAATCACAGAATCAATTAGGTTGGAAAAGACCTCTGAGATCATCCAGACCAGCCTATGACCGAACACCACATGCCAACTAGACCACAGCACCAAGTGCCATGTCAAGGTTTTCCTTAAACACCTACAGGGACGGTGACTCCACCACTTTCCTGGGCAGTCCATTCCAATGTTTAATCACTTTTCTGTAAAGAAATTCCTCCTAATGTCCAGCTCTAACCTCACCTGGCACAACTTGAGATATAATGAGACAATGATACAATGTTTATAGGTGTGAATAAAAGCATCCTGAAATTTCAGCTGCAGCTGTTCACTGGTTGCCAAGTATATTTCAAACAACTGGCATTACCTACAATTTTACAACAGCTTTTAAAGTGTTAAATATTTCATTAAAATTATTTCAGCAAAGATGCAAGCTATGTTTTATTAGAAGCAGAACCAGAAGAAGCAGCCTGCTGCTTTAGTTAACAATGGTGACCAATGTCTGCAAGACAGCATGACTGGTAACCACTCCTTAAATGATGCTCTGAATGGGTTTAAGGGCATTCTTTTCCTCAAAGTTGAGGTGTCCCTAACAGGAAAAAAAGAGTTATGTGTTCTCCCTCCCCTAGTGGTTGCATAACTCAGTTCAAAAATCCAACTTCAACTTTTTAACAACATACCCTCTCCAAACCATGTCGGTAGACAGAGGGAAGGCAAAATCCCCCTGCAACAACTAGAATTAACTCAGTTTATGAAAAACAAGTGGTTACATTAACAGGCCACAAGCTACTCTTTACTTGTTTCTCTCTATAACACAACGTAATTGTACTTCTGCTGATGCTGTGTGTAAGCTCTTCCTTCACCTCTAAGACTAAAATGATGTTTCCTAATGCATGTTCGGTCTCACATTTCATTTGATTTATTGTGTTGTATATACAAAGTGATTTTATTTATTTAGTATCACTTGCCTATATTTCTCTTAGACTTACATAAAATCTACATTAAAATCAGGCACTTGAATGGCTGTTACAACTAATGGAAAACATTTCCCAAGAAATCCCATTTTCAAACTTCTAAAGCAATTAAATTAAACTAAATTAAACTCCAAAATGAATTCTTTTAGAAGCTGCCAAAGTTTTTTTTTAATGTATTAATTTCTGCTTCCTTCCCATACAATTAATTGTGTAGATTGGGTGGAAACAAGCTATTTCTGAAAGCTAGGGTACCATTAGGAGTACTTTCCTAGTACAAAATACTTTAAACATGCTTTCACACTAGGTATCTCAAAAGTATCTATATTTCACATTCCTGATAACTTATAATGAAGAAAATCCATTCTCTCAATCCAATTCTTACTGAAGAGATGAGGACCTCACAAACAAAACCATCAGTAGCAAAACCTATCAGATCCCTTGCTGGTAATTCTCTGCAGAGATACTTACTGTTCCCAGATAAGAAAATTGAATCGTATTGCCATTCTCCGAAGGAATCCTTGACAATTAACACTGAAGTACTCCACTGCTCCCACACTTTCTGCACATCTTGTTCAGATACAGAACCAGAGATTTCAGAACTTTCATTTAGGTATTTTTCAGAAGATCTCAATCCTTTCCCTTTGCTTGAGTGCATTTCATGTTGCATTAAAACAGTTCCCTTCTGTACCTGGTTTACCCTAAACCCCTTCTGTATTACCCTGTATCATACTTACCTTTTAGACAGATAGCACTCAAACATTTTCACAGGGCATCTAGCTGGATCAGATGTGTTTTCAATTTGTTCAAATACTGGTACATCATCTTCATGTTTCCTTTTCCCAGTAGTAATTTTATCTTTAAGAAGAAAACCAACAGTATCTAAGATACAACTTAAAGTTATTTCACATTCTTCAGTAAAATTTCCAGTGTGGGCAGCCCACCAAGCACCACAGGGCTGTCACCAAAACTACACATATCTGCAAACTGGAAATGCCACCCACAGCCACAGCAAAGTCACAGCATTTAACGCAGAGACCCGTGGGCTCAAAGGGATAACTGAGCACAGAGACCCTGTGGTCTCCATGGGCCACACACTCCAACTAGAGATCTGGGAGCTGAGAGCTGCTAAACTTTATGCAAAGGCAGAGCTCTGGCTCCTGGCAACATGCCCAGATGTTCCTCAGAAGAGCACACTGTGGATGCTCCTGCAATACGAATTTTCAATTGCCACAGTACCTTCACTATCAGCTCTGCACAGGGAAGACACTTGATATCGAAGACAAGCTTTGCTTTCCATTGTTAGGGGATTTTTTTTCCACTGTCTAAAAACAGTGCCAAAAGAAAGTCTTAAGTGCTGCTCCACTGTTTTCAGGCCAAAATATTTAGTGTTAAAGTAGAACAGAGTATTCAGAAGAGCAACAGGTGAGTGAGATCCTAGCTGTTTAATCCTCCAAAGATAATCTTCTTCAACTCGAGAGAATATTGATCCTTGGGGAAAAAAAAAAAAGAACATTAGAGAAAATACAATGGATTAGCCCAGGTGCAAAAAATCAAGTTTTTGTTTACTATAAAAGGTAACAAAATGCTCACGAGAGAAGCCTCTAATAGACATATTTAATTATATGTCCCCACTCCCAAAATCACCTCTTAAAGACACAGATATTTACTGAGACAGCCAATGGGAACTATCAGTGCAGGCAATCTCACAGGGAACACATTTCTGTTTAACTACAACAGCACTGCTGACATGCAGCTCCCTCATGTTATTACATAAAAACAAATGCTCAGGGGGTAATCTTAATTCCCTCATAAAAAGCATATTTTTGGGTTAAATTTATTCTGCTCAGGTAAGGCCTCGTGAGCAGAAGACCCACATCAGAGAGTTTCCTAATCACACTGAGAAAGGCTAAAATACACCATTTGTTAGCCCTACCCACACATAGCCCAGTGCCTGCCTGTCTGCTTCCAGCTGGGAAAAAAATGGACAAATAAAAAGAAAAATCAGCTCAGGTAAAAACTACAGGTCAAAGAGCTTATTGTAACTCTCTTTCCTAAAAATGGAGAGTTAATTTTAACAAGCAGTGGCAAAATCAATTCTTGTAGCATGGATTACCCAGAAACAAGACAGTAAGAACAGGTACAGTCTTAACTGAAATCTTAGATGATATCTTTATAATTCTTCATCAATTACTATCGCAATGCATAAAATGTTTATATATATATACATGCTTAAGAATACAGAACTATTAAGAGATGAAAAACATACATGACCAAAAAGAAAATTACCATCTGGAAGTATGCTTGGTTGCCAACTTCTAAGGATTTTATTTAATTCCTGTTCAAACGTCTGGTATATTGGATCGATAAATATGTTGTCTTTTCTATTACTTCCATATAAATACTACAGAAAACAGAGAGAGACACAGCATTTACAACTTCAGATTAGAACCACTCCTGTGCTACAGGGTTCTTTTTTTTCATAAATGTTCAAGCATTGTACTGAAAAACTGTATCTAAAAATAAAGCCATGGCACTTTTCCAATATTTAACAGTTAAAAGTTACGTCCAATATAATGTATGTTGCAAATTCCTAATTGGATGGGAATCACAGTTTAATTACAACACTAACATTTTTCTCTAAGATTTCCTGTCTGCAACACTGTATCACTGAACGGGGAGTCATTAAAAAAACCAAACCACAAACAGCCTGTTTATCTTTTCCTCCACCTAGGTGTTCAAAGAAAACCCCACACTTAGCAAGAGTCGGCAATTTTAAATGTGAACTCTTTACAGTGACAAAAGCATCTTCAACACAAAAGTGAGAGCAAAGAAACCCCCATGTATTTGTGATAACAATATGCAGCAGTGCAAAAAAAATGACAGGATGGTGCAAGGCACCTGCCTATTCTTCAGTCTAATCATCTGAACCCTCTTGACCTTACAGACAGAAATTCTTTTAAACGTTTACGAAGAGTTACTGGCCGAAGGCTATACCAGTATTTGACATTGTCCTCTCTGGAGACATTTCTAGGAAAGGGAGGATTGGCTTCTTAAATTTTCCACTTTTCCAAAGTGTTATCTTTGCATGAATGAGCCTGTTGTTAGTGAATACAATAAAAGTGACAGGCAGAACATGTACTCACTTCTGGGCATCTATTTCTGTACACATACTTGAAATAGCATTAAACACAGCACTTACTTATGCTAGGTGGCCACTGTCCAGCATACCTTGGCTTCCTTATCTTTGCTCTTATTTTTATAATAAGGAAAAATTAATTAATTCACTTCCTAGAAGTCTCCAACACAACACCTTCATTTAGAAAACTACTTTATACAATATATGTAACTAATTCTTCAAAGCACACTATTCCCCCAAATCTGCTTGTTTCTACATACAGCAGTTTTGAGTTTGTAAGCAGTTTTGAGTTTGTAAGGCAATTCTAAACCAGGTAACGCAGCTTACTAGAAGCTTCATGGTGTTTGCCCCTCTGTTCCTTGCACATTTTTCCTCCATGAATTTTTCTTTTTCTCTGGTTTGCATTAAACACTCACACTGAGTGCTGGCAGTGAAAATGAAATCAGACTGAAAATCGGTCCAAAGCCAATTCACACACAAGCTTGTGAGAACTCAATGAAAAGTATTTCTGCTTCCTGTTCAGAATAAGTGTTTGGCTAAAGTCTGACATCCCCAGTAGGAAGGTGTGAAGTGCCCCAGACCACCAGCACCACATAGTCTGTAGAAGAATGATGCTGTCTAGCAGGGCAGACTGCAAAATAACACTCAGCACACATCTGCAAACCTTCGTTCCCACACCCTAACGCTGTGCTCTGCAGCAGAGAAGAGGCTAAATCACCAGCCACAGCACCTTCAGACAAACATTTGCCAAGCTCCATCAGCCTGAATTTTGCCCAAACAACCCCATTACTAGACATACAAAGAAAAGGAAAAAACCCACAAACCCCAAATCCCAATCTACACTGAGACAAAGAATGAAGGCCACGATGCAGCAAAGGGGCACGGCAGGCTAACAGCTTCTTCTAGATGAGCCCTCTCCACTAGATGCCTGCCTGACCATACAGTAACCTTTAAAGTGTGGTATTTTTTAGGATCAGTACTTCAGTTATCAAAACCACTACTGAACCATTTCAGTCTGAAAGCAGAACAATTTCAGCTGCAAATGACCCTGAACTGAGAGACTGCACTATCTGGCTCAGGGACCAGTTTCCTGAAGCAGATTTTACAATGCTTCCTTTAAGAAAAAGTTATTCTATAAAGCCAAAAATATCCAGCTTAGGACTTGAAGTCTCCTGGGCACTTCTCCTATGCTCAAACCACATTACACCCACAAGGAAAAGCTCCAACTTGAGTGTGCATTTAGACACAGTGAGTGCAATAATTCTGGTGGAGGGGGCAAGTACATTTTTACTAACCTACGGTTCCTACATTCTCTTCCTTTGAAGAGAAACTCACTCTAAATTAGCAAAATATTGATGATCTCTGGCACAACTTTATCCTTAAATGGCATTATTTAATCTCCACTAGTGTTCCAGCATTCTGCATGTGTATTAGGGCTCATGATGATTGTGTTGTGCCACACAAACTATAGTTCTGAAGAGCTGAAAAAAGTTTTACACGTAACTAGCTCTCATGACTGACAGAATAGACAATGTCAAAGGCACAAAGAGAAAGGTTAAAAAAATAAACTGAGTCCCATTTTATAAACACACTCCTCACTCTGTGTATTGTTTATCAGCTTAACAGGAGTATTTTCAATCCAGCAGAAAGATACAGAGAGACAGTGTATCATGCAAGTGCAGAAGCAGAAAGGTAGCTGAATTTGAAACACGTCTTGCAGCAATATTGACTAAAAAGCCATTTACTGAAATAAATGTTTGCTTGTTAAATTTCAACAACGAGGTAAAGATATCAGCTAACTATTTAATTTTGCATACTTACAACACAGAAAAATCAGTGGAGATACTATTTATTTTTAAAATATTTCAACTAAAAAAATTGTTACTGGATTCAAGTCCTCTGCCTCAAGTATGGAAGAGTTTAAGTAGGATTGCAAACCCTGTGAATAGCTTGCTTTCCATATCATACCCGTTTTTCATTATCTTGAATGAAATTTTCTGTGCTCTCCACTCTGAATGCTGTTTATTTTACCTGTGTTTTGCCTTATGTACAAAAAATTAAGACATTCCCAGCTTAAAAGATAAGCTGTGGAATAGCTTTTCTAATTATCTAGTGATACATGTTATTGCTTTCACATGCATTACATCTAACTTGACTCCCTTCTACCTTACTGTATGTAAGACAGCCAATACAGCAATTTCCTGCACTGTGTCCTGTCTACAGTCTGTAATATTCAGTAAATTAGACCCTTCCCCAAAAGATACTTCAATTAACTTGTTTGCATTATATGTTAAGTAACTGAATTAGTAAAACCTTTACAGATCATGCCTTGTTTCATTGTTTTTACGTTAGTCATCTTTAGCAAACAAAATGAAGCACAGCATTTGAAAAAACTATGTCATTTTTGACTGCTAATTACTTGCTTTAACCCAACAAGAATGTTAAAATTATTACTATACACCAATTCGTATCTGACCTTTCAGGATGGGTCTGCAAACTCATTTCCTATACAGACAGCTTTCTACAATGTGATTTACAGAGCAGCCTGTGTTCCAGATCATAGCCTTACATCAAGAATAGATCCTAGCCAGTAAATCCTTGTTATCTCCATTCTTCCCCCAAAATGGGTTACAGTCAAATCAGCAGCTCCATTTCCCATCTCTACAGCCTCTACTAACCTCCTGAATTCCAAGACACAGATAATAGATGCTGTCAGGTGCATAGTTCTCTCCATTTGGCCTTCGAATTTCATTGACAAAATGTGTCAACCCATAGTTTAACTCAGCTGAAGTATGTGATAATAGATCTTCCTTTAATTTCACAGACTTTACTGTAAAATAGAGAAAAAATGCTACATTATACAACAGAATTATCACACATTGAGAGTGAGATGGGGTATTTTTTGACTGGAAAGTGGGAAACTGGCTTGATGTCCTCTCGACTAACCAGTGAACAAGACTAGAATGTGCCAAATAGTTAAAATGCTAGGTCTGTATTAAAATAAATAAGGCTACCAGAGTAAAGTCTAGTTAACCAAATGCAGTAGCAATCCTAGCAAATGTACTGTCATGCACAGCTGAGGATGACACATAAGCAGCCCAAGATGCTGAAGTGAGGACAGTGGTGTGGAGGGGCACCTTCAGGAGAAACAGAAGTTTCCAAAGACCAAAGGGTGTTAGGATGCATGTGGGAGGCAAAGAACAGCAGGAGTAGCAGCAATTCCCCTTTTCTGTCACAGTACAAATGCACACAGAGAGGAACATTGCAGAAAGACCAGCAAGGCTCCACAGAATCAAAGGCCATCTCGTGCCAGAGCTCCACAGCCAGGTAATGCCAGCCTCAGATGAAGACCTCTTTCCAGGACAAAGAGGAGGATATCCCTGCCTTGGAATTTAGCAGTCCAGAAATGATGTGAATTCTGAGGTGAGTTAGAATATGAGGAAAAATAGGATGCAAACAAAAAAATCAAAATGGTCACAGAAAGTCAGAAGAGCCAGGAAGGTGCTGTCCTAGCTTGCACGGGAAGCGTGACACCCAGCATTTTGAATGAAACTGGGGTCAAAAAAGAGTTTGGCAACAATGTGGTAAAACAGTCATAGTCATGGTGGGAACATTAGGGACACGTGTATTAAAAATTCCAGCTGCGAATCGTACGAGCACAGCAATTTTCGCAGCCAAACAAGAATCTGGGTGCCAGACTCTTGGAAATACTTACTTGATTTCAGTTCCTCTAGTTCTGGAAGCTCTTCATGCAAACACCGTGACTTTACCCAGTGCTTCCACGCGTTCACACCGTACGCGTACTTGAACGGGAAGCTGCACTCCGAGTTTTCAGAGCTGTCATCGTGCGCCTGGTACTCAGACACTGCTTTCCTCTTGACTCCCTGCCGTGGAAGCACAGCGGTTAGCATGGCTGGCAGCAGCGCCACAGAGCCTGGGCAGAACGAGCTGCGGGCCAGAGCACAGACTGACCGCTCAGTGTAAAGAAATGCTGCTTTGTTCAGCGCGTGGTTTCTCTGCTGATCGCCCTCCCAAGGACAGCACCTACTTAAGCTGACAGGCGTTTCTAAATCCACCTCTGAAACTGGTTCTTAACAGAGAGAGCAATTTTTGATAATGCTGTATTGGTTCTATTTTGTTACGCAACAAACATATGATGCGCTAAATAATTCAGTGTATTTATAGGAATTTGTTGTGTTAATGTGCAAGAAACTAAAGATGCTACAAATCCATGCCACAAGCTCAACTTTTAGACTCAACTGAACCCATCAGTGGAAAAGCCAGCACTGGTGCCAAATTAAAGCATGTCCAGCAGTGGATATATGGATAATGTACAGTGGATAATACTGACTGTTTAGACTCCAAAATTAATACTAGAAGGACACATTTGTTCTTGGAAAGCTTTACTAGAAGTTGGCTGGGATTTTTAAAGCTGCAATATCTACTGCAGTTGTTGGAACAAAATCATTTCAGCTTTGTGCCAGGCACAGGAAACCATTTCCTGTTAAGCGTCCTTCTGGATAAAAGAATACGGGTAATTTATTTGCAATGTCTAAACTAAGACTAACCGAAAATAAAATTTGGGAAAATTACAAGCAAATAAAAAGGTTTGTTGTTTTTTTTTAAAAAACTCTTTTATATGGGAGATGCTATAGCTCCCATTATGAACCATGGTAATGCCAACATTCTTCCACTTTAATACCAAATTAAACCAAGACACCTTTGTTCACAGTACAAAGTAGAAAAGCATTACTAAGAGTACAATAGGTACAGACTAGCACATTACATCAATAGTTCTACCACTATGAAGTAAAAATGAGATCAGAATTCACAAATCACATTCCTCTTAAATCCAACAGTTATCTGCAACAGACATAGGACTGAAATAATTTAATTATATGAAATATATCAGTTTACATCATAAAGATAGGATATTAGATATTAATAGACAGTAACACATTTTAGAGCACAATGAGAACTAAATTTACATGTTGTGCTTTTTTTGATATTTTTAATAGTATGACAAAATTACCTTCTTTTTGGGGCGAGGCCTTGGCTGTTCCTCGTATTCTTCACCAAAAACAGGAGGTAATAAAAATTCATTTTCTGTATCAAGCTCCTCTGTGGCTGAAAATACATGAACAGAAACTTATTTCTAAACACTTTTTGAATAACACTGCTTTGAAAAAAACAATGAGCTGTATCAGTGTGCATTAACATAAGGGGTCCACAAACACTGGATTCTTATATTCAAAGACCTATTCTTATATTTAAAGTAAGACAAAGCTGCCAAAATGTTTATTTCTAAAAAAATTGTAGAGGACACAATGCTCAACATTTTCAAGCACTATCTTAAGTCACTAAGGCAGCATTTCTTACAGTGGACTCTTACATAATTTTTTCTGCTCAGGCTGTCTTGGTATTAAGAAGTTTTAGTGAGAACAAGCAGCTATGACTGGAAAAAATACAAATTAGCTGAGCACAGGCAGTTTTGTTAACGTATTTCCATAATTTCTATTAATGTTTTACATTTTATAAAGGACATTATATTTTATTAAAAACATTAAGAATCAGAAGGCAAACTCCTTCAGTGAAACTGGCTTTAGCCTATATTTATACAAGTGGTGGAGGTGTAGCTCATGATGGATATTAAACTAAGTTCATTAAGAAGATACATGGTAGTTTGTCAAAATACTGTTGATTTAACATTTCATGGGTAGGATGAAGGACTCTATTTCAGGCAACATAGCAGAATGAGACAACATATGAATCAATTTAATGTTGCAAGTTCCACCTTTATTTACTTTACTGAAGATGGTTCATCCTTCATTTGGCCACCAAACAATGTCTTCACTCAAAATTGAATGCCTTTCTGATAGTCTGATTTCACTTTACTTCTCAAGACACTTCTCAAACTGGTCCAGATGAAACAGCACTTCATCCAAAGATTTAAGAACTCTATCTCTGTCTAAAAAGTAATCCTTCTCCTTCTCAATCTTATCTCAGAAGTACTTCAGTGTAATCAATATGTCTTACAGACTGCTGTTACTTACTATAACTCTTTATTTCTTTTCTTCCACAGTTTTCCTTTCTGAGGTACCGAGCCTCACTTACAAGGACAGTTAAAAATCTAGTATGCATCTGACCAGTAAACTTCCTAAAATTAAGATCAGACTAACCCCCAGGCTTTCTCTTTAAATTAGACATACTTTGTTAAGTGAGAAACCCAATGTGGGCATCTACTGTGGCTATCTATGGCAGAACGCAAAGGGAGAGTGTCAACACCAGCTCTCCAGGTGAGGTATCAGAGTCCAAGAGAAGCTATGTCAAGAGGGACACTAACTACAGCCAGAAACTTTCTTGGATCTTGGATTGATTAGGACATGGTGTAAGGAAACAGAAACTGTTCCCTGCATTCTGCAGAGTGGTAGAAATCGTACTATATAAAATCAAGCGTTTCTCTCAACAAAGGTCTCAAAGTAGTGATTTTGCTGCTAATTCGAATAATACTACCTTCTAAAATACAGGTATGGATATTAACAAGATATTAAAAGATAACACAAGTGGTGGGCAGCATGCTGACTTGCAATTTTCTAACAGACTTGAGTAGGAAATTTACCCTTTTCTGCTCTAAACCATGGAAATACCTGGTGGTTGAAGAATGCATTCATTATGTTTTCCAAGACATATGCCATCTGAGTCCTTGAGCCTCCACAACAGCTTTCCTAAATCCACGTTCAAACCAAATGATGCAGCCAAGTTCTTTGTGAAAGGTAAATTCCCCTTTTCTTTGCATTGTTTCAAATACTGTATTTAGAAAGATGGAAGAACTAATTCAGAAGTCCCCATTCTTACAAAGAAATGGTAAAGTTTTACCTAACAGTCAACTGGATCCTGCAATCAAATAACACTTCTCTGAAAGGATGATTAAACAAGGTACAATGCCTGCTCACAGTGTCGCAGTATTTATTAAAATCACAGAAATATTACCTCTTGGAAAGTCTACTTCAATATCTAGGTCTGGCTCATATGGAACATCAGGCAAACTTGTCCATGACTCTGTTTCTGAGTTTAGTAGATTTGAGTCAGCTATCACACCTGCTAAAAAACCCAGAAAGAAAACAAAAAACTCTCATTATTTTAACAAACACATGGATTAGTAAACAGGGCAGATTTAGAACTTCAGATGCCAAGTGATTCTAAAGCTGCTTGTTCTGCTCATCCACCAGCCCACACTTTGTTGTTCTTGGGATCTCAGATTTACTTCTCCAGTCTGATTTCCTTCAAGCATAAAAGATACATACTAGCCCTTTGCCCTTCTTCATTAAGACAAGTCAGCAAAGCACAGGTATAGAAAATCAAATACTGGTGCATCTGGATCATATCAACCAGTCACAGAACTCAAACAAGCTTGACAAAGCTAACTATTTTTCTACCTGATTCTATCACAACGGAACAGATTTTCAAGTCTGCTTTTGTAGTATCTGTTTCACAAACAAGGCAGGCAAGCAGGGAGAAACACAGCTTGACCTCTTTCCAACTTCTGGCAAAGACAGATTTCTCCAAATTCAGTCCTCTGCAAATGAGCAAGCTCTGATGCCATATAGCTGTTTGTTTAGCTGCACTTCACAAAGGAGAGCAAGGAACTGCAAGTGACAATCTTGCAGCACTACCAGAAATGGGCAGTTTCAGTGGGGGAATGCAATAGTTTGAAAGCAATAAGCCTTTTGGGACTGCAGGTCCACTGGCCTCCTATATACCAAGCACAAAGCATAAATTCATATAATTTATCAACATCCTTTCAGACACCTGTTCAAAGAGCTTGAAAAAACCCCCAACATTTCACCTGAGTTAAGGCAAATTTTCCTGGAAAGATATACAGAAAAGGCTTGAGAATTTTGGCAGGCAGAGCCAGGAAAGATGAGCAAAGAGACATGTGCACTGAGAAAATATAATTACAAGACACACAATTTTGACCTTCAGATACAAATTCTTGTTATGAGAATAACGTTGATAACACACTGGTGTGTTGGTTGTTGCTCAAGGACTTTTCAGTTTCCCACGTTCTGCCAGAGAGCCGGTGCAAAAGAAGCTGATCGGGAGCATGTCTGTAACAGCTGGGCTGAAGGGTCCAAAGGGACAACCCATACCACTGAATGTAATGTTCGGTAAACAAAGGGGAGTTGGCTGGGGATCCGTGAATGTTGCTTGGGGCAGGATGGGCATCCATCAGCAGGTGGTGAGCAATTGTACTGTGTACTGCTTAGTTTTCTTGTGTTTTATTCCTCTCTCTCTCCCCTTTTCATGGTATTTATGAGTATTGGTAGCATTATTACGTTTTATTTTGTTTCAATCATTAAACTGTTCTTAACTCACAAGGCTTACATTTTTCTGATTCTCCTCCCCACCAGGTGTGAGGGAAGTAAGCAAGTGGCTGTCTGGCATTTAGTTGCCCTCTGGGTTTAAACCACAAGGCAACTTAATGTAAGATCTCAATGACAGCACTGTTGTACTCAAAATTTCCCCCTAAACCCAACACTTCTCTTGTTTCACACACATTCCCCAGCACTCCAAAGAGCCAAAAACTCCTCAGAAAACTCACCGGCCACATCAGAAGCTTCAGCTTTTCCAACGTGTTCAGGCACCATCCCTGACAAGCTCAGTAGCTCATTTTCCAGAGGATCTGAGGGCACTTTCCCCCTCAGCTCTTCTATTGCTACATGGATTTTTTCACTGTTGTCCAGAGTAGTGGGCAAAAAAACTGGAACTGGCACCTGTGCAGACAGGGAAGTAGAGACAATTAGAAAAGAAAAAATGCTGCAAAAAAGCATCAACAGTTGCCAATACAGAAGAAAATTCTATACTCCTCTTCTAAAAGACAGAGTTGATACAGATTAGAAACAAATCACTCCAGTGTGAGCTACCAAAAAATGCTGACAGGTTTAAAAGCTCAATGTAAATGACTGAGAGCAGAAGGAAAAGCAGGAAAGAATATAGAAAAAATAAAAATATGACAAAATACAGCTGGTCAAAGAAAGAAGAGAAGGGACTTCGGAGGTTCAAACACATCTGACTATAACCTCAGACTAACAGTTTGGACAAATCAGCATCCTGTTTTAGTGGCTTGTTTGTGAAACACGGAATTTTAGGAAATCAGGTTTATTTTCCCACCGTTTGGATGAGACTAGGTACATAAGAGATAACAAATTAAACTTAAGTGTTATTTTCTTTTGCTGATACGAGTTCAAGTTTTGGGTTTTTTTCCTTTGCTTTTCTTCCTTCTGTTTATCCAACTCTGCCATCCCTCCCCAACACAACCTGTTTGGCTTCCTCATTATCAGGACAAATCTTGCTGTTTCAGGCTTATTCAGCAAACTCAAAGCATCACTCAGAATTGTTCCTAAAATGTTCAGCAGCACAAGATTTTCACACAGAAAGCAGGCACATAGGTCCTAAGGAAAAATCGGGAAATGAAGTGCCACTGGCAGATTCTAATGCTTTTTTCAATAAATAGTGCTGCAGCATCCTGCAATCATTTAAATAGACCAGAACAAGAACAGCCAACAATATGAAGTGGTCCCACACACACATGCCAATTTTAAAATGAAGCTGAAGTTTCACTTACAGGAACAGGAACTGTTGTAGGAACAGGAACATTTTGACTATACATGTTCATAGGCACCGGAACATAGATAGGTACAGGAATAGGCACTGGGACATACTCTTTTTTCCAATCACCTTCTATTAAAAGAAACAAGAAAAAGGCAAGCACTGCCAGGTATTTAAATACATTTTACACCTGCCATATAGTGAAAAAAAAAATCAGAATATTTGCAGTATGTTCAAAGAAAGTAACAGCTAAGAAAAATCTGCAATGAAGAAATTGGTAGTAGCAGCACAGTCCAGGAGTTACCTGTCTGACAAGATTTTGTCTGCATATGAGGTTTACAGTACGTGGCTTTTGTCATTGTCAAAGGCTTGCAAAGAACTGCCTTGTTCTTCATTTCTCTGTTAGGTGTGGGAGAAGGTGGTGGTGCTGAGCCCTGGGGACAAGCGAACAGGAGAACACGCTGTTGTACCACACTCATTCCAACATGGAGTTCTTGACTTAATGCATCAGTTGATACTTTTCATAAATGAGATGCTGAAGAGGAAGTTCACAAAAGCTCAACACAACAGCACCAACTACTGTTGTATAGCTGAGTTATTCCACATTCCTAGTATTGAGTTGCCACTGCCAGGAACATAACATTTAGTTGTATTTTACTCAGTCAGAGCTAGTTACTATGAGTAACAACTTACGGCTCATTTTCCTTTTTTTTTTTTTAATTTAAGGTAAAGATTTTTTTTTACATTCTTGTTTAAATGAAAGCACAATTTAAGCAATTTTATAATGTAAAAAACCCAATTTTAGCCATAAAAAGAATTCACTATATGCAGCATAGCAAACTTTTTTTGCTTCTTGAATTATTCTATAACCCAAAGATCATATTTTTAAAAAAAATATGTATTTCCGAATAAAAATTCTCAAAACAGTTTTTCTATACCTAAAGTGTGAACTTCGAACTCCCCCTGCTGGCTCGACAATAGTGACAAAAAACCACTTGAGAACATACCATAAATGCTCAAACTGCATCCTTAAGAGTCAAGAAGTAAAAAATCCCCCTTGTTCCAGACATGTGTTTTGCACCCTAGCACCTGTTTTAGAATCTGATTTAAGAAACAAACTCTCAGTTTTATTTGGTCATATGTAGGGAAGACTGGCCCCACTTGTCCTTCTAAATATGGAAAGGAAGTCAAGCCCCAAGAACAGTGGTACACTCCAACAGGTGTACACTTTCTAAAATACACTAAAAAATACTGCATCACACACAGCTTTGACATGTTCTTTAAAAATTTATGGACTGAATTAACATCATTAAACATAAAATACTAGAAGTTTTTAACATGACAGTTTAGCTTGTCTGATGTCTCTGGTTACCCAAGTAATTTTATTTTCTGTGTTTTTCATAAATATATTTATAATGCCATCAAAAAGCTTTCACTTAAATCTAAGATTTACCTTTAATGCCTATTTGCATTTAAAAGGCGAGTCAATTTTTTTTCTAGGAAAAACCAGGCAGTTCTGAGACCTCCCATGTGACAAATAAATCAAAACAAAACACACTAAACTAACTGAAAACAATACTAATATTTTTGACAAGCTGACAAAAACTGAAACTCAGAATGCTCCCCTGACAATTCCCACTCTCCCAGACAGCAATCCTGCACAAGGTTAGTTATACTTCCCCACTCTGTCACCTGCAGCAAAGTCAGTCACACCCTGAGCACCTAGGGCATTCTGCTGTTGGGAATGATAAAATTTAAGACCTGAAGCCTTATTCCCAGCATTTCAAAGCTGACCTACAATCTAATATTCTAACTGGCCAGTGGAATTCTCTCCCCTTTCTATACTCAATAAATACAACTAATCGGTCTAAACATGTGAGTAAGATACAAGTTTGTTGATTAACTTTTAAGCAACATTTGAATGTACTATAGCTATAAAACATATGACCGATGATTTAGTTTCCCAGAAGACATTGAAAAGATAAAATACAAACATTTAAAAATTTTATTTCAACTACTGACATGAAAAAAACTCCATAAACTATCATTCAAAGAGACTAATTTTTGGGTTTTAATAGCATCTCCTTAAGCCACCAGGATCTCACACTTTAAATACATCTAATTATGTTTTTTATATATATATGAGTGTGTGTATGTTAAATATAGGTACTTACTGTTATTTTTGTCCGGGGGGTTTGACAGCCCTGATCTAAAAGTATAAGGAAACATTTTTAGAATTATTTTTCCCCTCTTTCAAAATTGAAGCAAATTTCAGTAAGCAACCCAAGACAACACCTCTAATCAATATAACATTAAATTAACAGCACTGATTAACACTGTACTGCAGGTGAGAACAGCACACAACTCTCCCTTCATAAGCACTTCACTACTCTGGTATTGAGTCTTACACAAAGGCAAATGCTAAATCAATGCTCCAGCCAGATGTGAATACAACCTCTTCCAGAAAAGTAAACACCAAAATGTTCAGCTGTGAAAATGGCTATACAAAGAAGTTGTGTTCCCATAACTACATTAATTTAAAAGCTGATTTATTTGAACTTGGCCTGACTTGCCATTTATACCGTGCAAACATGCACTCAGCAAATTTACACAGCACGTATTGCCAACAGAAAGGAAAAAAAAAGCAGTACGTTCCTCTTATCTAGATACTTTTATTTCATTCTCTTTTCATTTCACTTACTTCCTTTTATTTCCATTTATTTCTTTTTTTTCATTCCTAGTGCATTTATCTGCTCTCTGTGACCAAAAGACACTTTGAGAAGTGTTTCCACAGAGCAAGTAATGGCAAACTGGAGCTCAATGAAACGAGGAAAACATTTCTGTTCCCATAACAATACAACACTAAAGTTACACTTAACCCAAAACAGCTCAGTGATGCCCCTTATGATACCACAAAACAGGGTAACCTCTAACACTGTTTATTACAACACATAAATAACTCATGCAGCTTTCAGTTTTTCATGTACACTAAGCCTCTTGTTTGACATTTATCAGCCATAAAGCAGCACATACCATAGTGTAAGTTCTCGGGTCCTTTCTGGGTCGCCAGGTTTGGCTCATTCTGCTGACAGTAGAAACGGAGCAGGCAGTGCTGATCGCAGAAGTGCTTCATCTCGCCGCGCCACTGCACCTTCTCTTTGAGAGCTCCTTGAGACTTACAACAGTCACACCGTACAGCCTTAATGCAAAGGAAGATTTGGACATTTTTAAACGAGCCTTGGAAAGAGCAATTATTTCTACATTTTAAAAGGTTACATTTTTAAGAGTACTGAGGACTCATTACCACTCCCCAGTTAAGTCTCGCTCGCGTACAGTAATTACGCAACCCTCTAACCTGTGTATACAGGCACATCTGTTATGTCACTCTTGATTGTTTGCTGGGGGTTAAACACCCACCATAAATCTTCACTGAGTCTTTAAAAATTGCTGATTCTAAACAGTCAGCAAAAAATGAATTCATGTATCAATTTTAATTAATTCCATTTAAGCATTCTGCAAAACAAGAGCAGAAAGTGACGGACTCCTTAATGACTCTCGAACTGAGGACAAGTAGAGTGGGTTTTTTCCCCCTCCAAAGTTCAGTGCTTTTTTGTTTTAAGTCACCAACAGAATCACTTCTCTAGGTATCAAATGAGCCCCTTAGTGCAAGTAGTTTTAATATTTTCATTACTTTAGTGGTTTGGCAACAACTTTAGATTCCAACTGTTTAGTTCATCCAAATTTCTCTAAGATTTATAAGCAACAATTGCTCTCAAACTAAAGAGGGCTCCCCAAAATCTAGTTGGCCCCTTAACTTGAAACTCAAACATTATCTTTCACCAGCCTACATGGTATTTTCATGAGGCATCACTAAGGCAGATACTGTTTTCCTCCAAAACACATTCCACTGCATTTAACCTGCCATGCTATAAATTATTATCTGAAGAGTGGTAGCCCCAGTTTCAGATCTTCCAGTAAGCAAAGAATTGTTTGCACTACAGCTCGCCTCAATACTGCTTGCAACCTCCATCCTAAAGCAGACCTTAAAAAATAAAAGCTTTATAGATGCTCAGGAATCCAAAGTAAGTCAACCTAATAACATAGCCAGGAAAGGAAGAGGGAAGTTATAATAATATGCAACATAAAACATTAATACATAAAACCATACACAACATTGCAGTTATGCACAAGGCTCTGATGGCTTAAGAAACAAAACAAACCGAAAAAAAGTCCAACTGTAGTTTTAGTGACTCCAAAAATGTGTGAACAGGCCAATTAGTTTAAATTTAAAAAATAACTAAATGTTTAGTTCCTTCTCTGTACTTGAGCAGTGTGGCACCATCCTCTGGCAATGTAAGAAATTAAGCTCTCAGTTGTAGTTTTCAAGTTATTTAAAGCTGATGCATAGAGAGACTCGATTCTAATGGTATAACCAGCTTTAAATTGGGAGCAATTAAAGCTGCAGCTTTGGGATCACCTCACACTGAGCACCAGGTGCCCCTGGAAGGGCAGGTACTTCGGTTCCCCTCCTCTGTGCAGGTGTCAGCAGTAGTGCTTATGCACCTGCAGGACACACAAGGTCAGAGACCTTACAGCACTGCATTATCCCCATCCTCCCTCAAATTTGTTACATTTATCACTTGGACTTTCTGCTGATGCTGATCCACGGTTCCTTTTGCAGCAGAGATCTTCTCAGTGGGACAAAAGAGCAAGTAAGTTGTATTCTTGGAAGGGAGTGGGGAAGAAGTGTAGAGTGTTGCCAAAATAGTCTAGATTTATCAGTTCAGGGAAGCTGTGAATTCACACATTTAATGCAAATGCATCTTCCAAAGCCACCAAAAGACTCAAATACCAGTAGAAAAAAAAAATGTATAATTCACTCTCATTTTAAATCTCAAGCCCACCTAACACTGATTGGCAGCTGACCCATATACAGAAAAGTCCATCTGTTCTGACCTGCTGCACACTGCTGGACTATCAAAACATCACTTTTTGCTCAATTTTTTTCTCTCCTTCAAAGAAAGAAAAAGGGATCAAATCTTGTTAAAACCAGCAACTACAGCCTTCCTACAGCAGGATCTGTTGTGATAGGACAAGGAATAATGGTTTTAAATTGAACGAGGGTCAATTTAGATTAGGTATCAGAAGTTTTTTAGAATGAGGGTGGTGAAACACTGGAACAGGTTGCCCGGAGAGGTTGTAGATAGCCCATCTCAAGAAACCTTCAAGGTCAGGTTGGATGGGACTCTGGGCAACTTGATCTCACTGAAGATGTCCCTGCTCGTTGCAGGGGTGTTGGACTAGAAGACCTTTAAAGGTCCCTTCCAACACAAACTCTTCTGTGATTCTATGATTCCTGCAACTGTTTTCTCCCTCTTCTGGTTTGTTTTTTTTTTCATTTACGCCTTTGAATAAATGTATCCTTATATCCTCTGGGCTGTTAACCAAGTTAATTAGGTGAAAAAAATCTGGTTTGATTCCACAGGGAAATTACTATTCCTAATCAAGCCTGAGATTGCTTTATAGTGATACTTCACTTCTCATCCCTACATTTGCTACACCATAGTTCTACCATTTCAGAAATCATGCTTACAGTCAATATTATACATCCTTCCATGCACCAAAGTTTCCTGCTACATTCCTGCTCACCCACTGCCCTGACCATGAAATTTATTGAAAGTGAATTAATGGTTTTCACTGACATTCTACGATTTTATGACTTTCTTCTTTTTCCTTCCTTTCCCTTTCCATTTGTTTTTCATTTGGGATATACTGGCATTATATGTTAATTGACTCTCCAAAATACCTGCCTTCAAGTCTGCTCTATCTCTGTGTTTCCAAAAAGCCCAACTCTTACTTCCTGTGCTTCATCAACTGCACATAAGGCCTTTGCCACTCATGACTATGTTTTGGTATATTTCTTTTCCCATTTCTTCAACATTTGCAAATGGGCATGGTGACTAGTACAAATCACTAACGTTTGCCCCAAATTTCAGTTAAAGAACAAACTTTTCATATATGGGGCTTTAATTTACATTTTTAATCCTTCCATCACCTGTTCCTAAATGTTCTCCAATGGCATTAACTAGTCTTAGCTGTCTATTACAACTTCAGTTGCAATAAATAGGAAGCAGAAGATGTTTCCAGAGAGTGAATGATCATAAGAGACAGGAGATCAACTATACTGAAAGAGTACTTACTGGAAATTGAGATGCCACCTACAGAATGGCTGAATTCAGACAAGATAAATTCCACAAGGCTGTCTTGCTGCCTCTACCATTCTGATTAACGCTGGCTCCAGTTTCGCATGTTACCTCTGCTGACAATCACTGCTACCTGAGCTCACCAAGCACAATGAGTTTCCTCTGCGTGGGACTGTCGCTCCCCTGCCTCCTACTCCCTCTGCTGCAGACACCTGACCTCCACTGAACACAGTCCCCACTGCTGAGTCTAATCATTCTCCACTGCAGCCTCGAATGACCTGCGTGCACTTCAGCTGTAGTACTTTCAGCAATGTTTCTCAATGTATATTTAAAGAAACAGATTTCTGTGCTGTTCTCACAACTGTATACCGGTTTCCAAGGTACTTTTAATGCTCTAGGATAACATCAAATGATTGAAACTGTCATCAAACATCAGGCTACTAAAACATTTCTACTGAAACTTCCCAGGCATTATTCAGATTAATATACAAACCATTGCAGGCAAGTTTCCAGGAGGATGTCTAATAGCTTGGGGAGCTAACCTCAAGACACCAAAAATTTTACCCTTTGTCCAAGAGGGGCATGGACAAAATACAATAGAAATTTCCTCAGAAATAAGCATCATCTGGTAACTGTAGCTGCTGCCCAACAGATCATTAGGTCTAAACTATTCTTTTATATTTCAATGCCTCATATTAGGTTTAAAGGACACTTCTAGGTAAGTCTGATGAACTACTAATACTTCTACATAACAGTTGTTGTGCTTCTACCATTGTTAACTTTTTCTGGCTTTTTGAGAAGAGAATTTTAGCATTTGGGGAAGTTCTCCCATAATGCTTTTTATTTCTAAAGGTTACAGTGTTTTCACATAATACTACATGAGAAAGTTGTGTCCATAAAAAAAAGTAGACAAAGAAGATGGAGACAAACACTTGTTTAATGAACACAATGATGGTGTTAAAACATTACTAGGTTATTACTACTTATTTCTCTTCATGTATACAGTCATTGAAACTCCAAAATAACACTGAACATTGCGTAAGTGAGACAAAGCTCATACATATGTAACTATTCTTTTAAGAAGCTAACAGACAAAACAGCTAATGAAGTACAAATTCGGGGACTGGTCTTTGTCTATTCTGTCTTCCTACATTTTGATCTTCTATTTATGGCTAGTTAAGAACATGAGCTAGCAATGCACTACCAAATCTAAGATATCGGGAGTGACTTTTATAAAAGTGGAAGAAGTTACGAGGAAGGAGGTAGAGAGAGGAAAAAAAAAGACAATTTAAGCAAAAGACACAATTTCCCAAAACCTATTATATGTCTTTCCCATATAACAAATCCCAAACTTTTATAATCAAAGCCCAACTATGTAAAGGCTTTAAGGAGCACTCGAAAAAAATTATAATTAACAATTCTTCATCATGTAACGCTAGTTCCACTAGCAAATGTAACATTCAAAAAGTGGAAATATCTACCACCTCAACATCATCAAAAACATCAAAAGTCACTAGTTATCTGCAAATCCATTTAAACTGACTTCTCACATCATATCTAACCTTCCTGTAACATTGTACCACCAGCATTTCTTAATCAGACTTCATGGGCAAATTAACTTATTACCTTATCCCATGAATCAGGGCAACCTGAAGTCTGAGTTTTCAAGAGGTTCTCAAAGCTGAATCACAGTACAAGCTTCCATAGAAGCTTATGTACACAAAACTGGTTTGGTAAGCACACCCCCAGACTACATTCTTTGCTGAATCACCAAGGATTTCTAAAGCACGCCAAAGATTTATTAAGTTCTCTATCAGAAGGCACTTTTTACGCAGGGATAAATTTCACCCCATGCCCCAAGGCATATAGATTAAATATTATTGTATGAAGTTAACATTTTAGTTAAGAACTTTGCAGTCAAGCTCCGTCCCCCTATTTTCACAGGAGACAAAAGAAGCACATCATGGTCTTCAGTAGTTTTCTTTTAGGAATGTCTAACATGACCCTACATACATTTTTCAAAATAAAGAATTTACAGTGTTTGGCTGTAACATTTCTGGAACCAGCCATTCCAAAATATCAGCTACATCTTCATATTCAGTTCTTTTACAGTAGGTAGATCATCTTGAATTACAGGACTTGTATCTAGCCTTCTACCATTTCAAGCATTTTATTGCCTTCCAGGCTGCGTGCAGAGTTTTGGTACGGTGATGAATTTTGTCTTTTGCAATTGCATCCACAAGTGCAGTTCTTGCTTTGCTATTAACAGTGTAGCTTTCCAGGATGTTCACACCAGAGAGCAAATATTTTATCCATGGCACTAATCGCAGGTTTTCATCTTTTTCTTTCAAAAAATGTAAACAAAACCTCTTAATGTGAACTCTTTGCTGGTTGTGCTTCACAAGGTAGTTAAGCTTCCAGAGACTTAGAAATAGATGCCATCTGTTTGATTTAAACTTTTATTAGAAATCCATTTGGTCTTGCTTTTCCCTTTGGCATCCTTTCCACTGGGAAATACTGAACAATCAAGCCTCTGCAGTTCAAACTGTGGGAGAAGGGAAAAGGCAAAAAAGGAGGCAAAAACAGGAACAAGAAAAACTTCACTAACCTAGTTCATTGTCAGTCAATTCAAGGTATCCACCTGCTACTAACAGTGTTTTCAACATTCTGAATACACATTTAAGTAGTTTTGACAAGAAAAATGTGGTATCAATTGAGAAAAAATTAGAATTGTAAAGTAACAAATATACATAGTAATTTCTTGGTTTTCTGTAACTCAAGACTTCCTTGCCAAATGAATTAATAAAATCAGGTGATAGAAATGCTGCTCTAAGATCTACAAAAACTCAAATGATGAAATTAATACATTTGCTTGTTGTATAGCAAATGCTTTGCTGAAGTAATCCATATTTGCTGCACAGTCCTTGAGATATCCTCACATGTGCATTTTTGGTTTTTTTAACTGTGGAGCTCTCGTCAAAAATTCTGAGTTACTTGCCTTGTAGTACCAGTCCTGAAATTTTTTACAGCACTCTTCACTGCAGAAATCTCTCACTACACCATCAAGTTCCTTAGTTGCTCCCTTTTTGCACAGCTGTGAGCAGTAATTACAAGAAACACATCTCAGTCCTAACCGTCTTGCAAAGTCTTGTTTATATAGCAGCTTGCAGCCTGGAAACAGATTTTAAACATTAGGAACAAAGTAATTTTTACAGAGAGATATCACAGTTAAGAGTTAAATATTGAAAATTAAATGAATACAACAACAGCTAACAATCGGGGCTTCAGACAAATTCAGGTTGCATAAATAAAACTATACTTCAAGACATATTTACCTGAATACCTTTCCTGCACAACTCTATGGTTTTCTGTGATGCCTGCATCTTTTTCAATAACCTGTGCTGAATCTTTGCTTATCAAATCCTTGAATAAACAGTCAGGGAAAAAAATACATAATTTTCTTTTAATATAGACTCATACAAAAGCATTGACTTGGAATTACACTGCTCAGATACACATTCTCAGAATGCTAGATATCCAGACAACACTGTCTACTAAAGAAATACCTATATTCAGGGATCAACTTAATTTTATTACTACCTTTATTCATATTAATACCACAAACCACTTATGAAAACTCATCAATTTTTAAGAACACTAATATGTACAAGATGACCTAAGAACTGGAGTTTCTTAAAAAATATGACTATAAAGTAAGTAATGATCAGTACTGAGAATAATTATGCAATGAAAAGAGATTACACATGAAAATTGTGAGGAATTTGTATGTATTTAATATGCAAATTTTTCTTTTCACATTGGGGTGGGAGTGATGGTTATTTTCGTTTTGGTTGGTTGAGTTTTTTGTGTTGGTTTTTTGGTTTTTTTCATTTGTTATGCAGTCATAACTTCAAGGTTGCCATAATGACAGATATGTTCTTCCATAATCTGATCCTCCCTCAAGCAAATTAGAAAAGACATTCTAACGTATTAAATGTGTTAAAAGATGAATACTGTAGCTATTATATCGGCTATTTTGAGAATATAATGTATTTAAACTACCTCAAAACTACTGTCTATTCAGCTGATGCCTAAATCATATACCACATACCTCTGTAATTGTCCTAATTTTATAGAAGAGAACAGAAGGAGAAGACAAAGTAACCCTGTATCGAACACTGGAGGGATGAGATAACATTTACACAGACCTAAGGTACTGCACCTGTTTTTATGACCTCCCAAATATCACAGTACCACCAAAGACCAGAACTCAAGTCTTCCAAGTGTCCACTCTGCAAGGGCATATATACAGTCTAACAGATGCAGACTTCTGTACTTCCAGCCTGTTATGAAACTCAATATGTAACATACATGCTGCACTTCCTCTGCCATACAGAATTCAGTAATTTCAATTAACTGACTTGTGCTGTTGTCTGTTAGGGTGGAATTCACATGTGTGAAATTGAGATACTATTTTTAAATCACTAAGAGCACAAAAAGGTAAATGGAAGCTGCAGCAGACAGCATCTTCCAAAAGGTTATTGAGGAACTTTAATTTGCAGTGCAACAAGCTTTTCTAACAAACTAAATTTACTAGTAATTGCAAAACAAGACAATTGCACGAATAAGACACTGTAGGTAATAACAGTTTTAAACTTTTTTTTTTTTAAGTTCTATATCTGGTTCTTTAACAACAGATAAAGAAAATTACTAACACAGAAAACAGGCAGTGTAGATGGAAAGTGACAAATCAAGGAACCATCCTTACAATACAACTAATTTGGGTTTTACATATACTGCTTTGAAGGAATAGCAATTCTAAAGATACCAGTGTGTGCAAGCTATTAATTAAAAGTACTCATTACAGGCATACAAAATTTCTTGCCAGTATTTTTTCCTCCTGGCTGTATCTCTTTGTTATTGTACGGTACATCAGACTCTTTCCACTTCTTTACAATTCCAGAGATAGTTTAGCACCACAATGTACCCTTCTCTTCAGCTGTGTCTTAGAAAAGCCACCCAATGCTGCATCAATTTTTCAAGGCTATAGATTACAAACACTCCTCTACTACCAATGAGGTAACCTACGTCCACCTGGCTAAATAGTTTACAAAAGGGGATGGACAAAGTTGACATTTCTCTTGGCTGTTAAACCACAGGAAGTAAAATTGAAGAAGCAGCTGCTGTCATATTTAAAAAAAAAGGTACCAGGTAAGAAATTTTCCGTTCTACAGTCAAACATTTCCCACATCTCTGTGACTCATGGTAAAAATGAGCAGTGAACATTAAGTAAGGGGAAACAAAAAGTCCAGCATTCTAGCCCTTAAGACTAAATGCCTGAAAAATATGGTGGGGTTTTTTTTTTATAGATCACTGGTTGCAGGAGTTCTTGCTGAAGGAGACCTCTACATAAAATAGAAAATCCATCTTTATAATAAACTTCAGATGTTGACATTACACTGTTACAACCCTGAACATTGCTAAAATGGAAGTACAAAGGTTTTCTTTTGCAACATCATGAACAAAATTCTTCAGATTTGTCTGAAACTTTTTTATGTCTTTGTAATAGGTAACTTAATCTACCTGGCCAGGGAACATCTGGTTTAGCTTCAAGATCTTGTCACTTCAGACAAGGAGAAAACAAAAAGCCTTTTCTAGGTCCCTGGTGCTCTGTGCAACCTAGGATACATCTTTTTATGATAATGCTATGGTTTTGACTGGAATAGTAAGACTTTCTTTGTATGGAAAGAGGTATTCACCTTTGGCAAAACAGATTCTGAGCTCCAACAACTTGGTCTTCATCGTGCACAATGGAAATCCTGAATCAATGCAGCAGTAGCATCCAGGGTGGCTTTGTAGATGTGACTGTGAAGTGGGCTTTGACTTACAGTACATTGTGTAATACAAAAAGCACTAGTCGTCTGACCTTTCTAATACCAACACCAAAATCCCAAGAGATTGGCCAGCCTAACTCCCCTGGGGGACTTGGAGCTCACGAGTATAAGTGCTGCCAAAAATAAACAGCTGACAACCCCAACATTTTGAACAAAAAGTTAGGAGTAAAATATGAAGTTCCTCAGGATTTTGGCTACAACACCAGACACGGAAGTTACAGTGTGACCAGATGCAAACCTTTAAGTAGTTTAAAGTGACTGAGAGAAAACAGCTCTTATTTTCAAAGAAATGTGTGAGCACAGGTCATTTGGCTCAAGGTACACCAGTAATCAATTATCAGAGTTCTAACAGACCAGCCCACAAGTCAGCCGTCTTAGAAAGACTCACTAAGGAGCATTTTCAGATGAAGTATCTTCAACTCAAAATCTGAAGCAGGCAAAAAAGCAGCTGAGTATCTGCTAAATTAACATAACATATCCTTAATCAGGCTATTAGAATTCTGGCTTCCAAGCAAAGCCCAGCACAAAACCCATCTCTTCCAACAGTCTGAAACTTTGGTTCGCCACTTAAATGGCAGAGAAGAAGATAAGGATCTGAACACATGCAACGGAAGATTACTGACAAGACAACACACAAGCAGTTCCTCCAAACCTTTACCTCAGGGAAGTTCCAGGTTAAGAGAGCTTCCTTTCTCTTGGCAGATCCAAGAGCTGCCAGGTCCAGCTCTGTGGATCTGCCTGTGGCAGGAAACCTGCTTCACTTGACTGACTGTAGACTCACTGCAAGCAAGCTACTTAAGAACCTGATCCTATTCCACCAGCAGCACCTACCTGAATTACAGGAAGTTTAGTACACTGCCACATCAAGCGGCTGTGAAAAAGGAATTCTGAACTAGAAATATTCGTGAGTCCTCAACACCAGCCTTTTTTTATCACAGAGAAGAGTGTCTTCTATAGAAACTAACTGTTTCATCCTAAAAGCAATCAGATTTTTATCTCTGAAAGGCTGTACTTAATAGACTACACTTGTCCTTCAAATAACGTACAAGACCTGCTGTTCTCTCATCTTGTAATAACTTCCACTGTTATCCATTAGCAACTTCATCTAGAGAAGAATAACAACAGGCTTGTACCATCTCAAGCCTGTAGCGTCACAAGCTAGGTCTTAAAAATCTCTGGAGCTACGTTCCATCCACATTTTTCTGCTGTATATCCCTCTGAATTGATTTGCATGAAATAGCCACCTCTTCCATACCCATATTCCTATCATCTGCTGTCACTGGATTCACAATAACCATCATTATCCTTAGGAAAATCCATGCAATGCATCCAAATTGATCTGCCATCAAGGAGACCCCATCCTCTCTATGTAACAGAAAAGCTGTGTACTGCTTCCTTCCTTATCTTTAGCTTAAAAACGTTTTATTACTATTACTTAATTCAACTTTTACACACCCTCAGTTTAACCTAATATTTTCTGATAATTAGATACTATCTCCTTCCTTTCTCCTCCCTCCTACTCCCATCCAGTTACTCATGTTTTGCTTGTTCTTAAATCTTTTCAGGTTGATTATTCTTTCAGGTAAATAAGAAGCATCTTCATAAGCTTTCTTCTTCTTGTGCTCATAATCTCAGCACCTTAAATTGCATCACCCCTTATCTGCAACAGCCAATGCTGCCTTCACTTAAAGAACTATCTCAAATCTCTTTAAAAGACACAACAATGGAATTAACACTGAAGAATGATAATATAACAAGGACCACTGGTGTTGAACAATGCACAGGATTTCCCTTGACACTCTTTACTATGTCAGAAATTAGCTCCTCAAAAATAAGAAAAACACACTCAAAATTCAGCACAACGTGTACTCAAAATTCAAATGACATTACTTGAACTGTATCGATGTTCTCCCTCCACAGACAGAATCTCTTCCACAGCACATTTTTCAACTACAAGAACACTGCCAGAAACATCAAAATCCAGGTCAAGAAGTTAAAAATTTCAAGTAATTTCAGAAGACATGCATCCAAAAAGCACCAATTGGAAAGTACATCTAAACAAAGAGACTCTTCCACAAGTAGAATACCACAAGAACCAACTGTCCAGCTCTTCCACATGCATTTGTCTAGAAGGCATAGAATTATGTTTTCCTTCAGCATAGTCAAGAGCCTTCACTTGGTGCTTCTGTTGCAAGGGAGCCTGTTAAATATTTCGTAAGGGACTTGTCAGATTTGAATATGCTGTCTCTTTTCCCTTAACTCATTTCTATCAGCAGAAAAGAATATTTGAGCTTTTACAGTTATAAAATTTGTTTGGAATAGTCATCTGCAGCTCACAGATTTAATACCAGACTACTAAATCAGATGATATGGCCTGAACAACTGTGCTGTGCCATCAGAGTCCCCTAATGAAAACTGTCTCACTGTAACTTCTGTCCATAGCAGTCAAAGGAGGTCATAATCTCTCAGAAAAGCTCAGGCACCTCAAAGTCTATCCAAAGCTGACTTCCACCTCTCTACTAACTTGATTTGTGGGAAAGGAATACATTCCCTTGGTCACAACATAAGTCTTGCAACTGTGAAAGGGCATTTTTACAAATCATACATTTAACAGTATTTAAGATATGCTTTGCCTTTCATTTGTACCCTTTTTCCACAATATTCCAACTCAGCACCAAATAAATCTTCAAAGAAAGGCACCAGCAAGCTGATATTTTAGGTTATAATTTTTCTCAAGAGGGACACTGCAAAACAAATGGTCATGAGCAAAACCAAACTCTCTAACGTGGTAGGCTAGAACTGAAAAAGCACCATAGCAAGAACGAGTTATTTTAACATGGTTGGCCTCTGTCAGGAGCTTTAGAAAGCGAGGTAACAGCTCTGTGAAGTACCAACCCAAGAGCTGGTAAAAGAAGATTTCATTATGCAAAACACTTAACTGCGATATGAATTTTTTACACATACTAAATATCTTCTTTTCCCCCACCCAACCACATTCTATGCTACTTACCAATGCTTGATAGCTATTGCAAAGTAGTATACAGTTAGCAAGTTGCAATTATACCACAAAATTTTGCATAAAAAAGGATGCTTTTCTACAGTCTTCATAAATTTCTGTATGCTAGCCCAAATTCTGTCCATTTTATTTTTAAAAGCTGTATCATTGTCTCTAAAATAGATAGTTGATAATGTAAACTATTAAAAATCTGTGTTTAAACAGTTTCTGTAGTCCTCGCTTTAAAAATGAGACCAAACACCAGGAACAAAGAGATTCAAGCAGGCTTGATGGCAACTCCCTTCATCATAGAGGAACACATCAACTCCACCAAACTTCCTTGGTACACTGTCCAGAGAAGCCCAGTAACTATAGCTAAGTCATAGCAACACTTCATATCACAGGTCACTTTTTTTTCCTGTTTCTAATAACAACAAGAATTGCTATAAATTTCAAGTAGTGTCTTAATTGGTTGTGAAACTCTGTTCTGTAAGCAGCTGTGTAAGATGTAACACACTTGTATTTAGGCTAATCTCAGTCTCTCCACTGTTTTCATATAAATCTAAAAATTAATCAGCTAATCATGTAATAGCATACTTTACTGAACAACTCACTGTGCAGCAGTGATTGGAAAAATCCCACTCTAAAATCTACAGTGCTTTAAATGAATGTACAACTTTCCCAGATATACTCAGTTCTGCAATCATCTAATTTTCTAAATTTCTTTTTCCACTTGTTAGCTTGACAGTATTTTAAAGGAGGTTATCTCTACTCAGATGAAACATCAGAATAGCCTACATTGAGTTTAATTTGCAGAATCCATAATTCCCAGAAAGTTATTAGTATGCTATCAAGATGATAGGACAGTTACTGGTTTCATAGCTGTCTTTTATCTGTATTATCAATCTGAAAGGAATTCCCAAGCATGAGATAACTGAGTTACTCCATAGCTTATTGACCTTCTCCTTCCAAGAAGCAGACTACCGGATATGAATCAGTGTTATTAAAATTGCATTATAAACTTATTAAGCCTGTGTTATTTGAATCGTAACACTCGGTTCTACTGAAAAGATTACTTAAATGCAAAATAAGTCTACAAGTAAAAAAACCAACAAACTATGGTGATACTCATCATAAAATAGTTTAATTGCTGGATTGTCAAAGATTTTTTGTCCTAGACTCTCTGAAAGTGTATATATCAACAAAATCAAAACAAACAAACAAACAAAAAAAAAAACCAAGAAAACCCATCCCAAAAAACCCCAAGCCCAAATAACCTGAAGATTTCCACAGGATTAAAAACTTCCACAGCCCATCCTCAACCGTTATTCATGCAACTGCACGTATATAAAATACCACAAGCAACTTTGGTCTTCTTACTTCAGTGTACATAATAGGCACCTTACTTAATTTAGACACCAGTGTTTTGGAATGCACCACTCCAAAATACCATAGCACCGAGGGAACAGATCAAACTCTTTCCACTGGTCTGTTCAGGTTGTTCATTGCCCACATAGCATCTTTTGGACAAAGCCAGGAAAAAAACTCCAATACTTCGTGAAATAATTAATACCCATCTTTAGCATAAAATCTAGGTCAGTTCTAATTACACCTTACTGTAATGGAGGTTTCTGCTACTCCCTGAATACATTTTTAAATATCTCAGAAGAAACAGATTTGGAATAAAACTGCACAGAAACACTGATCCCAGGGACTTTAAAGTGGGTGCCAGGGTTTGTATGTAGATATGTATATGCGGGTGTAAAAAAACCCTTGAGTATGAAGAATGTGAGCAGAGCAATGATGACACCTTCAGTGCTCCAGCTAGGCAGTTGTAAGCAATCAAGAAATATTTGTCATTGATCTTATACATGTTTGAAGATGAACAAGTACACTTGCAGAAAGTTCAACACCTGTTTTTTTCTGCTGATTTTATCTAGGAGCCTTTTATAAACACACCCTTGAAATTCCCAGTATTTTCCCTCAAGAATTCAATTTCTTCCAAAAATGCCAGTAACTTCTGTGACTGAGTACTTTTAGCTATTCCCTCTCAAATTGTGATACACTGTCTTCTAGTGAAGAATAATTGCATGCTTAAAAAATAATCTGTGTTGGTAAGGTTTCTTGAACACTTTGCAATATCAAAACCAGGATGGTCTCCATATCCAACAAGCATTTGGTACTTCTACTGGTTTTTCTACTTCACAAATAGTTGGGCCTATATTTGGGAAAAGACTATGACATTGAGGACAAACTGGTGGTATTAGGTGCCTGGAAAAGGGGGAAGCAGCATCTATCAACTCTGAAGATGAAACTTTACTTGTTGACCTCCACTCAGTGCACCAAAAGTCCTGGCACTCCCTTCCCCATGTCATATCTAAACACTGTTAGCTCTGCATTGCACTATTTCTGCAGCCATTGATGACAGTCATTGGTTTTCCTATACAATATGTGGTCTAGGTTGTTCCTATGTAATTTCTGTCCAGGTCATCAGTTTATTTGCATCGGGAACACATCAGCTCTTTGTCATATGCTTCACCTCAGCTACAGCTGACAGATATGTGCCATATTTATTCAAGTTATAATCTACTTAATGGTGCTTTTGAGTCCTCCCTATTACTCAGTGGTTCAGATCATCACAGTAAGCTGATAAATTTTGGTTTTATGGTAACCTTTCACATGTTCACCCTCACAAACACAGGCATTTGCTCTTAAGCTGGCAGTCTAACCCTTGCAAACTCAAGACTCACACTGAGACATCTGGCAGTAAATTCCCCCCACTGAATAACTATATTCACACAGCTGAGACTGTTTTTATTGATCTCCTTCCTCAAATTTGCCAATAGGAAACACAAGTCCTCACTAATTTCAAGCCTTCTCACACAGTAGTAATATGGTATAGCTGGCATTATGAATCTTACTGAGTTCATTGTGACAGCCACCAGGCTTTAAAATGAGGGAGTCATAAATATTCACAGTAATACAAGCATATACTGTAAACTCCAGAAAAGTAGTTTGCTCTTGTTTGCATATGTTGTGTAGAATTGTTTAATTCACAGACACAATTTCTACCTAGAGCACTGCAATGACACACAGTAAAGCTGGGCTTTGCCTTGTCCTTTCTTTATCCTTCAGCTATCACTTCACCACCCAGAACATGGCAAAAAAACCTAAGTCACCACACTCTTCCAAAACAAAAGATTGCAGCGCCCAGAGTTATAAGGGAATGGTTGGAAGGAAGGCTGCCTTCAATTCTGCACTCAACCCTCCCCCAGCTTAATAGGATCCTCCTACATGCAAATGGGCACATCTACTGTTTAATCAGCTTGAAAGCAGAGATCTTCAGTAGGGTTTATCAAATGACAGTGAAAGTGTTATTATAACTAAAGAAAAACAACATTCACCATATTCTTGAGAGATAGGTCATTCAAACTCACAGTTAAAACTTCTAAGGACTTCTAAGATCATGATTAAATACCAGTATCAAAGGAGAGCTCACCAGAAGTGGAAAGGATAGGTCCTTGTTAAGACCCTATTTTGCTGTTTCTATTAAAACCATGCTTTAATGCAACTTTAAATAATCCTATGCCCCCATAGTTCCCTTTAAGTTTACATTATTTTTGAAAATTAAAGCAATTCATCAAGAAAATTACAGTAACAGTAATCAACACACATCAACAGGCATCACTCAAGTTATTGCTTAACCATTCTAAGCCAACACAGAACTTCCACTGTTGCATTAAATTTTGAAAATTTAATCAAAGAGAAAGCTTGGTATTCATCAGTGCAGTTACTGTTGGTATATGCTCTGCTGCATAAATTAAAAAAATTTAATTATTTTGTGCACATGTGTATGTGCATGTCCCTACATATCTGTATGTATTTATACACACACACACTCAAGAGTGTTACCCACTCTTCCTTAACCATGACTAAGAGGTGAAAAGCTCTAAAAGCAACTCAGATAAATGAACAAGTACATGCACTAATAATAATGGGTACATGCACTTCATTAATAATAAGAATGAAGAAACTTCTGTTTTAGCCTCAAATACAACAGAATGAGTTGTTACCTTAAAATCTAACATCACATATTAACAGAGTAAGTCAAGCGCAGCAGAACTACGACCAATACCTTAGAAAAAAAACAAATACACACATACCTTCACTGCAAAAGGGTCTTTTGATACCAGAGAAATTCACCGTCTCGTGCAGCGTTTTCTCTTCTTGACAGTATTCACAGTATGTAACAATGCAGTGCAGCTTCTTATAATCATCAGAACATGCTCTGCTGCAGAACTGATACACTTTGTTCTAAATGCAAAGTTGCACAGCATCATGAATAGGGTTAATGGATAAAATCTTGAGGGCTAGATAGTGCAACTTTAAATAATAATTGCCATTAAGACACAACTTGCAAAGTAAACAGAAGGGCAAACACACAATTAGGGTATGACTTCTAATGCTAAAAATTAACAAATCCCAATTAAGCTGACAGTGAGTGTTACAAATACTTATTATTTCACATGAAAATACTGAACAGAAAATATGCCAATCAGTCACAGTATACCCTTTAGATACTTCTGTCAGTTTATAGAGAAGTGTAATAATAGTCTATCATATCTGCAATAACTGAAAATTAAAGTAGATTTCAGACTTACAGCTGATCTGAGAAATTACATTTTTCTTTAAATTCCACAGGTATTATTCATGAACAAAGACTTCTGCTTTTATCCATACTGAAGTTAAATGATATCCTACAGAACTGAGTAGATTTTAACTGAACTTTTTAAGCCTTGAAAACTTATAAAATAGCTACCTAGAAAAACTGTATTGCAGTTCAAAGTTTAAACTTTTAACACTTCATCATTCTAATAATAACATCAAAAACCCTCTTACCTCCCATTCTAGTACTTCTGGCTTTGAACAAAAAGAACTTTTGCAATAATTACATTTCAACTGAATATCACTGGGAGACACAAACTGGCCATTTGTTGAAGACTGCACACTGAGAGTCTGAAAAACATAAATATATATACACACACATCACTAAAGAAGAAAGTTACTTCCAAAATTGTGCTTTTTTCCAATTAAGCTTATAGTTTTTGAGAAATTGGGAGTTAGTTTATGAACTCAGGAGCATTATGGCAAAAGCACAGCAGCTTGGTCTTTTACCTTAATTCCTTTTCCCTTGTCATGGTAGGTTCTCCAATTTTGAATCTTTACCCTTGCTTTCACCATTATTGCTTTAACTCATATTTTTTTTACCTTACCTTTCTAATACCTCCTATTTCAAGGCAAATAAATTCTTGTAAAAATGAAAAAAAGTCTCTCAAAACTGAACACCTGTTAAACACAAAACACATCTTTCCAGATAAACACACTTCACAGTTGGCATTGTTTTGGTCACAGAAGTTCAGATAAAGACCTACAAACAAATATTTTCAAATCCAAACAATACCAAGGCAGATTATCAACACATCCTACAAGCATACCACTTGAAGACACAAACACTGAAGAAAAAGGCTTTCAGTGAGAAACCAAGCATCTACTTAGATTAAGAGACAACCAGTTAACAATCCTAGCTAGCTTCAAGCACCATGGCAGGAAGATGCAATTTTTCAATTTTTATACAATTATACAAACAATCCAGGGTTTTAAGATTGAGAAAAATACTACAGATTGCATGTACAGGTATGAGAATTCAATTCTGTAACTGAGTCATTTCCTTAATGCATTTCTGAGGCAATCAGTAGATAAGGGGACTCAATTATACAGTACCAGTGTCTTCCAAGTAGGCCTTACATGTCTACAGAACACAGTCTTTTTGAACATTCCCTGATCAAGCAAGAACTATTGGTGTATTACACATGCCATGTTCAAGACAAAACATTTGAATCAGCAGCGATCTCAGACACTTGAAGAATCCAGAGAAAAAATTTCTTACATCTGTCTTCTCAACAAACTTTCTCACACCATTTGCTACAAGACAAATATATTTAAAGACAAGCTGTCTTTAGACAGATTTGTTACTACCTCTCCACCTTGTAACAGTGGAAATTCAAAACACTTCTGCTACAGGACACTTTTCTTCAGACTGTCACATTAGTAAAGGTTCACCTACACTAAAAAATAAAGAAAAATTGTGATGAGACTTATTACTGATATAAACCCTGACATAAGTGGTGCTGCTGGGTGCTAGCTAGCAGCGCAAACAGTATCATTTTATGCAGATGCATTAATCCTGTATCAGGAGTTTCCAGGTGTGAAGCAGTCATGCACAGTTCCCAATCACAGACAGGACCTGAGAACCAAATGCCATACAGCAGAAAAGATGACACCTTTATCCCAATGGCCCACTGGTGTGTAATAACTTTCACACAGTCTGATGCTCACATACAGTATTGTCATATTTTTCCCATTATATCCAGCAAATGTCCCTGTGGTTGAGTGAGGTTTGTTATACTTCGGCTGCTCTAAACAAGGTAGTTGAAGATTGGCACTAACATGGGAGCCACAAAGGTCCAACCTGTGCACTTCATATTTGCTGGTTTCTTCCCAGAGCAAACACCATGCCTGACACAGGCTGCCATATGGGTTATGTAAGCACCGTGGGAGTCCTAGAGGCTCTGGTTGAAAAGTAAGAGAAATCAAGAAGGAAGTATATCCACCACCTCCAGTTCAGGAGTGAAGGAAATGTACAGAACCAGCAGATGGGGCAACTTCTACAGAAACACTGAAGACAGAGGGAGGAATGAAGATGAAATGTACTAAGTGATCATGAAAAGCAAAAGTGCTTTTCATGTCTGTAATTACCTTTAATATGGGACCAAAACACCCTATTCTGAGGGCAACAAGTTAAAAGGGAAACATATTTTGCTGTTGTTTTCTGAGGTATGCCACTCTTAGCTTCTTTTACCTCTTTTCCCAACTGTTTTCTGGGGTAGAAATTCAGACGCACATAGTCCAGGGGATTGGTAATAGAAAGATAAAAAAAGCCAGAGGTGTGAGAACAACTAAGTTTGAGACTCCTCAAAATTAGAACTCGCTTTAAAGAACATTTACACATAACTATAGATTAAAATAAATCTACACTATTAGGTTTTACTGCTTATAAAACAAAACCAATGTTTTTTATCATGAACTCCTATGATCAACTAGGTATTTTCCCGGATATCTGTAAAGAACTGAATTTGTATTACTGAAAGCAATAAACCAAGCAGAAGATGGTTTTTAAATCAACAGTTAATCACAAGATTATTCTGTATGCCTGTTTAAAGCTTCTATTATCCTGCTTACAATTAAGGACTGCTTCTATATAATATTATAATGAGTCAAGATGATATGCATACAGTATTTTCATCATCTAGCTTTGACTCTAACTTACAAGATACTTAGAGTATTTGGGAGAGTTATTACACACAGAGAATAACACAGCCAAAAAGATCATAAATTCATTAAAAGCTTTCACAGGTCACCCTGAACAGCAAGGCTTTATCTCTATTGTGCTTAAAAAAGATATCTTTGAAGTTATGTACATATAATCACTCTTTTGAGAGCCTGTCTGGAACAACAAGAGCATGGGAAGTGCCAAGCCAAGCAAAAATCATTGTAAAGCCCTTTTCAGCTTTCAGTGCAACCCACTCAAACTGCCCTAAGTTGCCAGATTACTAATGAGCAGGAGGCAGGCTCAGATCAGGACTCTTCTGAGAAGACCACCAGGGCAGCACAGCTTCTAGCTGGCCCCCGCCACCGCAGCATACATGACAGAGGGGTTATCTTTGCTCACAGCAACATAAAGCCAAACTGTGGAAGCATTTCTGTACCTACGTGCACCTGTGGAAGAGCTAGTAGGCAGCCAGACTGTGACTAGGTTTTTTTCTAGTTGAGAGGAAAAAAAAATAAGCCTTTGAAAGAATCAAGCTGTTCTAAATGCAAATGAGAGAAGCAAACACACGTGAGGAATCTTCTACATACTGTCATCTACCAGGACTCTCCCACAAGCAAAATCAAGGGCATCAAGTTAAACAGGGAAGCAACCAAACACTCACCTCATGCTCATGCACACACAGACATTCCAGCCTGAGCACGGAAGCCTCAATTATTGTTACCATGATCAAACATACAAAACTATTTGTGCGTGTGCACACACATATATGTACAAGAAAGAGAGATATAAGGTAGAGAAGAAAGAACATTCCCAGACACCATCATGGTGTTGAAAGAGAACAACAAAACCGGAGTGAGTACCCTGCTAAAAAACACTGTACTTATAATTCTTACTTGTACTACTCTCCAGATACATCCATAAATTGGAAAAAAAACCCAAAAAACCAATCAAAGCTTTAGCACAGATATTCCAAAAATTTTATACAGACTTGTGTTTTGCAGGGTAGCTTGTACTTTCAGACACTTACACAGTTCCTAACTTTGGGAAGACATTTGTACTACAGTCTCCATGTTCACAATAAATAATTGAGCAGTTAATTTTTCCCTCATAAGCAAGATATTCAACTGACTCAGTAAAGGTATCAATAGTAAAACTGGTTTAAAACAATACACCTTGGGATCAGTTCTGTCCTTAAGTCTGCAATAACATCCTCTAAGGCAGAGCATGAAAGACAAAACACAGTCCCACTATTCTAGCACCAACTCTCCCTCTTATAGTCTCTTTCTCCTAAGGATCAATGATCTTGCAAGCTTTCTGCACAAAAGAGAATACAGATATGGACATAAATTGTACAACAAGCAACTCAACTGAATCTGCCCCGTATTTTAATGTTACAAGAACAATTAGCTAGAAACAAAAGGTTGTTAGTAAGATAAAATTATAATCAACCCTAAAGTATTGTAAACAAATTGTGAATTTAAGTATTCCAACCCACTGGTAAACAAAAGGATTAAAATTTTGCAAAAGGAAGAGACATAGCCCTGAAATAGCAACTCCTCTATTCTGAGAATGATAACCCTTAAAGAAAAATGTCTAGGAAAAACAGGTAAAATAAGAAAAAGGGATGCATATGATGACAGAAAATTAAAACAAGAGTTATCTCCCTTAGTAAACAGTGAAAACTATGGAGCACCATAGTAAATTGGGCTTTATTCAATTTAGGTTCAATACCTTACACATCTCTTAGGTATAAAAGAAGCCTCAAGGGAACACTTCAGTCCAATGCTCACGGTGTGGTATACCATCCTTTCCACCTAAATACTAAATGAACAGAACAGAGAAGCTGTTCTCATACATCAACTCTTACTTAATGGTGAATATATTTTATTTGTCTACACAGTGAATACACAAGAACTATCAAAAGTTAAAATCCAACAGTGCTGTCTGAGCAAACTGACTGCAAGCAAGTGACCACCTACCCATTCTTGGTCTTTACTGGGAACTCATAGACTGTGTGGCTGCTCTAATTAATCTTCACTACAATGCTGAAGAGGGAGATCTACATGCAGCACTGAAACTGCAACAAAAGCATTAGCAAGGTCTCAGTAAGATCAGAAACCCACAATCAGCATGAACTAATCCAGCAGCTATACTCAATAATGTTGTTTAATGTTGACTTATGTGAAAATCCAAGAAGGCCTAGCCTGTATTTGCCATTCAGTTGCTTTATTTGTTCCAAGAGTTCTTGGGGTCACAATTAGTTGTAAGATCATGTCCAGTAAAATAGATGCTAAATGAGTTTGCAAGAAGTATTACAAATCTGTCATGTCATACTAACAATCTGCAGCTATTCTGTTTATCAGTTCCACTGACAGACATCAAACAAATTAGTTAGGATAAGAACGTGGAACGTGGCTACAAGATGAAAGTCCTATCCAGGGTATATTAAAGAAGCAATTAAAAGACTGATTTCCTGTCCAGTTGACAGAAAACAGCAAAGTTCAATAACAAATAGGAAAACCCTGTGTGGGTGTAACTGTTCATAACACACAAGGAGGCAATTATGAATTACACAGTGCACATCTTCCAAAACTGTTTTTACATACATTTTCTTTACAAATATTCTTTGATCACCTAGAGATGAATCACTACAACACATTTCCCATATGCTTTAACCTTAAGTCATATTGAAAACATGGTATTTTCAATAAGCACAGCAGCCAGAATTATCATCATGAACAGTACTTCGATCAAAGAAATTGTTATAAGCCAGAAGCATCTGCTTTGTTAATTATAATTCATAAGCATGTATATACAAGCAAGTTAGTTTAATGTGCAAATACTTAACACAAACACAGGCACACAAATATTTAGGGAGGAAAAGATTTAACACAACAGCTAACCTGAAATTTAGCTACACAACTGGAACTGCAAAAGCTGTACAGTTTTCCATCAGGCATTGTGGCTTGATACTGAGGTAAAGAGTTTCGTTTACAAAAGTGGCAAATAATTTCCATACCTAAAAGAAAAATGTAGTTTACAAACAAACACAAAATAGTAGTTAAAAAAAAAGTATTACAGGTCAGCCCTTTCCACTACTTCAGTGTATAAAGCTACAAATTTGCTTTCCAGTCAGCTTCTAAAAGTCACACAAAATTAAAGATCAGCATTAAATATGAAACTGCACCTCCTTCCATAAAATTCTCTAGAGTATTTTCAACTTCAGGTTGAGATCTATGACTCTTTTGCATATTGAAGAACACATTTTGAGTTATCTACCAGTTCCTTTCACCTGGACTAAAAGTTTTACCTCAAGAATATCCACATGCATGATAACTACCTCCTTCTCCATGTCTTGCTTGAGGAAAAAAAATGGGGTGGGGTTTGATCACAGACAAAAGAATATGAATTCAAATGCACAAAAGCTGCACTGTCATTCTGTGACCCATCAGAGCATATTATGTCTCAGCATTTTTTGATGGGAAGCCTTAAGACAGTTGAAAATTGTTTCCAATATCACGACAAAAGGTTGGTGGGGAAAATGACCTCTCATAGGTCCATTTACTGGTGGTCAATATATAACGGTCTTTTTCTCTTTTTTAAGCTAAACTACCCTATGAAGTCACATCTGCATAGACTAACTGTAAAACAAAACCACCCACCCTCACTGTTCAAATCAAAAAAAAAAAAAAAAAGGTCTACTCTTAGCAGTGATGAAAATCTACCATCCTTTTCACTTACTTTGTGATTTTGCATATTTTGATTTGTGTGTGTTCATGCATACAGCTGAGCAGTATGGCTCCATATATCCATTAGGTCCTATGCACTGAGTCATGTCAAAAAACCTGCACTGAGCTCTGCACCCAGTACAAGATGTTAATTTGCCACATTTCTAAAACACAAAACAAAGTAAAACGATGTATTAGTTAAAACTATGTTTGGCTTTTGACTTTAAATTATGGCCTTAAAAAAAACAACAAACAAAACAAACAAAAAAAACCCGCAAAGGAAAACTTATTTCTGCAACATGCTCTGCCTCCATCAGAGACTTCCTATACTAACTTCCTCTCATAATCATTCTCTTAAGAGCATTCAGCACTATTGTTGGGTCTCTTACTCCTGGGGAAAAGCCAGCTAAAACTGTTCTTTGTAAAGACAAAACACACATACACACACGCCCTTCAAAAAACTAAAACCAGACAAAAAAACCCCCCAACTACATTCCAAATCCCACTATCTGCAAACTGTGAATGGTAGCAAGAGCACAGAGCGAGTTGTGCCAAGTTGGAGAGTTTGAAACAATTGTTCCTCTCTCCTTGCTGATAGGACAATGGTTGTAAGGAAAGAAACAGGAACCTGGCATGGCAAATACAATTCACACAATGGATAGGGTTAGAAGGGACCTTTAGTCCAACCTCCGTGCTCAAGCTGGGTCTTCTAAGGCACATTGCATAGGATTGCATCCAGATGATTCATGAATATCTCCAGTGAGGCAGACCACTCTGGGCAATCTGTTCAGTGCACAGTCACCCACACAACAAGGACGTTATGAACATGAAGATTAAATAATGGTCCTGAACTTTGAAAAAAAATAAAATTAAAAAAAGAATAAAATTGTATTCTCCAATCCTCCAGGCAGGAGGAACACACTGCATAGTTTCTATGCTCCTTACTGAAGCCAATGAGGAACTGTGGTTGGATAACAGACTCAATTTTGACATCTCCTAACACAGCAGTCAGTCCATCAAGTTTTCCACAAAATGGAACAAATGTTCTATAAAAACCACAGAAAAGCTGCACCAAGCAGAAATACCAATGACACAGTCAACATACAAAATCAATAGTTCTCATGTGCTGCATCTATTACTTATTGTCAGTGTTAGGCAAATATCTCAAGCACCATAAAGCAAGTTTCAGAAAAAAATATCTAGACATCTTCCCTGCCCATATAAGTAGTACCATGTTTTTGACACTGATCACAGAAAATTCCTCATTTCAACAGTGATGAGCCTCCTATCAGACAGGCTCTCACCTTACCCAGTACAAGAAAAGACCCTATTGTCACCTAGGCACTTAAGATTTCTTGCCTTCTGTTGAGAAATTTTGGCACTACCTCTTCCTCTTTTCTTGTTCTCAAGGACTGAAGGGGGAAAGAAAGGCAAAGCATGTTTCATAGGTGCTTCATTTTGTTCAGAGTAAGAGAAGCTTCAGAGGACATCTTTGCTCTTCCTAACGACCTTCGTTTGAGAACTAACTAAATCCAGTCTTACAGACAGTCAGAGATGAAATTTATGGTTCTGTAACACGTCATCTCCCTTATACTAAGAACATGCAGATAAAAACACACAAGCACTCATGTCTGTGCCACCAACTGGATGTAGCACCTTGCAGAGACCAGCAAAATTTCCACCCAACTTCACAATTTCCACATGCTGCTTTGATGAAACCTTTGCTGTGGGTTTTTTCCTAAAAGGGGTACCTGTCAAGATATCAAGCTCCTACCTAGAGGAGGGTATAAAATACAACTCTACACACTTCCTATCTTACTTTTTTCTGTTTGACTTTAAACATGCTACCCAGCATCTAATTATCTTCCTAATCAGCCACAATATTGACAAATTCACACTAAGTACCAAGGCCCAAATGCAGCAATTATACTGTTCTATGAGTCAGAGCTATTCTGCCAAAATACATTCATCTCCTCTGACAGGCTAACAGACAAAGTAGGGCATCAAGAAAACTTTACACTGTATTACCAGTAACAATACAGGAAACTACAGTTTACAAAGGACTTGACTTCTTGGAACATGCTTAATGGACAACCACCATAAAAAAAAAAATCTGCTTGCACAAATAGCCTTGGTATCTCTAGAATAAACCAAAAGGCAAGTCTTGAAGCGCTCATGCAAACATGCTGGCAAGTAACAGAGAGCATTCAGCAACTTAATCAGAAAACAATGCACAGGTAAATAAAACTTTCACAAGTTCCATGTCAAAAAGAGAAATCAGAGGCCATGGTGACTTCAAGAAACAGCAAGACAAAAGTACAAGTTCTAATAAATGAATTTATAGTAAACTGAAGAGAGCATAATCAGAAAAAATTCAGTGTCAACAAACTACACATTTGGACAAAAACTCCTCGAAAGCCAAAATACCTTTTGCTAACCAGCATCTCAAAGTCACATGCATGAAGAACAGTGCAACAGATTGTCAATCACTTCTGAATTTCATACATCCTCAAAATACTGGAGTTGTTTGCTTATTTCACCCCAGCTCTTTCAGACTTGAAAGCAACAAGAAAAATCTTTACTAATACCTAGTAATAATCTAGCAAACCTAGATCTAATTTACCAAGACTGAAAAGAACATGAATTTCTAAAAAACGGCATTTAACAATGAAGAAGATTCTGTGGGTAGAAACAAAACTATAATAGCAAACCTCTCATTTTACTCTTGTCATAGCAACTAATAAGAGTGTTCAAGCGTTTCTGCATTACAGAAGTTTAAACATGCTGTTATACAAGAAAACAGGACACCAGTGAAAGAAACAAAATTAGAAGGCCCAAAACCTCTTGAAATTTACTGCTCCTAAAATGTCATAATTATCATCTCCTTCAAGCTGAACATTTTTCTTGCATTTTTATTACTCTTTTCAGCACTCCCCAAACTTGCAAGCTTGAATATTAAACCATTCAAAAATCAAAGAGTACAACACTATTATTAAAAAACATTAAAACATTCTTGAAATCAGTATTATACGGGTGTCTCAAACATTTATTTTATTTAATAGTATAAAGCAAAGACTTCCTGTTTTGACCTCAACAGAGTACCTTGCATTGTCCCATCCCATATGTTTTTGAATAGCCGTATCACAAACCAAGACTTTTCTCATGTTTTTGTGAAATTTCTAGATGAGAATTTCTCTTCTCAAAGTTCTCAGGTAACTTACATTTCTACTCTCAAATTCATCACATGTTCTCTTTCATTTCTAAGAATCTGTAGTATTAATTCCTTTCTGTAGAAAAAGCAACATTTGGCAATTCTTTCCATAAAAGGATCCTTCTAGCTGGCATAAACAAATAGAAGATTCACTAAAACTAAGGCAAACTATAGTAATATGTGGGGTCAAAGACCATCCTTATGAGGTAAGGATTTTTGGCCTGGAAACAAGATAACTTAGGAGGATAATGACAGAACCAAAAATGGTATGATGTAGGGCACTATGGATCAACTGTTCAGCACCTTTTCTAATATTAACAACTATGAGGAATCACATGAATATCAACAGAAGTTTCAAAACAAGTAACAAGAGGCAGCTCTTCACTTAACAAACAGCAGGTCAGCAGAATCTCTTACCAAAGAAAGTCATAGATGGAATAACTGTATGTGTTCACAAGGAGACTGGACAAGCACTAATTAAAGCGATTCACCAAAAATAGCATACAGGAACATTGCATAAAGTTCAAGAGATCCCTTGACCTTGAGACAGTCAGAAGCCAGGAGAAAACATCCCAAGTACCTGCCCTATTCTTACTCTTCCCTGCATGCCCACTTACATACACTGCAGGAGTCTCAATCCCTGATCAGAACCAGAACAGCTTTCTCATGTTCTTACTACAGTCCATCTTTAATTTAATATTTTAAGCATCCTCAAGGAAAAGCAGGTGTTCAGAAAAGAAATTAAGAAAAATGTGAAGCTGTGTCAAAGTTCTTGACATTACATGGCAGGAGACAAAAAGAGCTTCACTGGTAGAGAGGAAAAAAAGAACAAAATACCAAAATCTTCATTACTAACTAATTAAAGAGGGATCAACACTTCCAAAAATCTCTGCTTCCTTTTTTGTTTCAGAGGTACAAAATCACAGACTCATATGGTCTGAGGAGACCTCCAGATATCAAGTGCAACCTCTTGCTCAAAGCAGGATCAGAGGCGGTTGCTCAGATCTTCTCCAGTCAAATCTGAGCATCTCCAAGAACAAGCATTCCAAAACCCCCCAGGAGGATTTCACAATCCTTACAGGAAAAAAAAAAAAAAGGAAAAGCTTTTTCTTTAATTACATTTCCCCTTGTTTCAAAGATGTGCCTCTTGCCTCTCTTCCTTTCACTGTGCAACTCTAAGAGTTCAGCTTTATCCCCTTCTATCTCCTTCCACTGGGTAACTAATACCCCTTTATGCTTCCAAGGTTGAACAAAGTTCTCCTGAGCCTGTCTTCCTATGTCTCCTGCTCCAGCCATCTAAACACCTTGGTACCTCTCCCACTGAACTCACATCAGCATGCCAGTGCCTTTCAACCTGTGGAATCCAAAACTGGCCATGCTACTCCAGATGCAGTCTCAGAAACCCCTGAAGGATGGGGGGGCATGGGGCATGAAAATCACTTCCCTTGTCCTGTTGGCTACACTTCTGCTAACAAAACAGTAGGTTGCCCACATGGGCTATGGAGCCTCCATCCTTGGAGATGCTCAAAACTCAAATGGATGTGGTCCTGGACAACCTGCTCCAGGTGACCCTGTTTGACTGCAGGTTCAACAACATAACCTCCAGAGGTCCCTTTCAACCTCAAGCATTGTGTGATACAATCCAGGATGCAGTTTGCCATCTCTGCTGCAAGGGAACATTCCTAACCTGTTCAATTTCTCCACCAGGACACCCAAGTCCTTTTCCCCAAAGCTGCTTTCTTGGCTGTTATCTTCCATTTCAGATGAAGCATTGGCTTCATCTTGTGCTCAACCTGGTATTTCAACAGTAGGCAAAATTGACTAGAGACAAAATCTGCACAGCCAAGTTAGCTTCAGCTTCAAGTTTCCTTCAAAGATGGAATTAACCCAAAAGTAAGCAACACAAGAGAGTATATCAAGCATTTGGCTTGCATTGCTCCAATACTCACTTCGTTCCAGAGTTATTAAAAAGCCTGTGAATAAACAGCTAGAGCTTCTGACCCCCATTCTTGACAGTAGATGAAGATCATCAGCTTTAAGAAGCAGCCAAAGAAACTAAATCCCTGATCATACTACAACAAGAAGAACTTAAGTTACAGAAAAGAGCAAAAAAAAGCAAAGAAACAGCTAAAACTAGCAAGCCCTTAATTGCTTTCATAGTAGAATCATGAGCACTGTGGACTGAAGAGGCCAGGAAGCAGTATTTTTAAAAGTAAACGGAGACTCAGCTTTAGCTCAGTTAACAGCTGAAAATTAAAAGGTATGGTTGGTTGCACGAACTAAGTCACAGAACTGCACTTGTTCCTTAGAATAAGGTTGTCAAGCCTGTATCCAAAACCAGCAAACCTCCACACAACATGGAAACTGCCTTGAAAGGGAAGTTGACTAATTTTGTAGACACAGAACATGCAGTAGTATCAGAAACACCGAAACAACCTAGGTATGTGCTTGTGGTTAATATGTATTTATAGCAAGCATATTTGAGGTCAGTCCTAATTTGTTGCATAGATACTAATTTTGAAATGAATCACTAAGGTAATTTTTTTTATGGTTACATCTTCATTTTAATTACATGAAATGCCTACTCAAAGGAATAAAATATTTCAGCGTTTGCACAATTACATGGGCAATTCTAGTCACTCCTTTTCAGATTTAATCTCCTAGTGTTTTTGGTTGGTTGGTTTATTTGTTTTGTTTAGTGTCATTCTGTAAGTCCCTCTTGCCCCTCTACATGTAGAGTTTGAACCTCAGTGCAACAGTTAGAGTCTACAATCTAATAGTAGTCACCATCTTCAGGTTTATAATAATATAACCACTTCCAAAAAGAGCTTTGTTTTGACATTTTATATAAATTGTCAGAGTTATTTAATTTTTGAAGGAAGGATTTTATCAGCTTTTTCTTTTCTGAAAAATCTTGACTTGCACTTTGCTGTCTTCACGAAGGGCTGTTGTTATCAAGAAACTAACATTCTCTTGCATATAACTACAGTGAGCAGAAGTTAGGATATGCCTATGTATTAATTTTTTAATTATTACAGAAATTATTTATATTTCAAAACTTTTTTATATGAAAGACATATGAGCTCTGTTGAGCTCTAGGGAAGAAAGAACGGCCATTACCTCTCAGAAAAGCAAAACACACGATGCAGTATTAAAGATTATGTGTGTCTCAGTATTAAAGCAGGTTCTGAAACTGGTATCTAGGAAGCTGAGTCCATCCATCACCTTGAAAGGTGACTTAAGACACTTAAGAAAAAACCTCCTCTTCATCCCAGGAATAACAGTTTCTTACTCCCACCAATAGTTTAAAGCAGAGGAAAGAAACCCTTTGTAGCAGATGGATCACTTGCTGTAATCCAATTCTTTGTCAGAGAGCCATTGTAATTTTTTTATTACCCATTACTTCAATTTTTTTTCATTCCAAAAAGAAAAAAATGTCATGATAAAGTATTGAAAATTAATTGTTCAAATCAGTGTAATATTTATTTTTAAAAATCGGGATTAAGTATATAGATAGTACAAGTAATAAGAATAAATTTTCATTTATTAATACTACAAATGTATAGCAATATTGATACGTGTATGACATTTACAATATAAACTGCTTAATACAAAGCTCATACCAGAATGACCTATTTATTTTACAACTGTTTTTGTAAGAAAACATTTGCTAAAACTTTGTGACAGACAATAATTAGTTGTACAACACAATGCTGTAATCAAGTGATGACAAGCTTTTTCTGTATTATTGGTTTCATTAAGTTTATTTTGGTATGTAATAATGACTTTCCCAAACCCTCCTCTTCACCAGTTCTTTAAAAGCAGAAGAAAATATCATTATGACTGAACAAAACAACCTGTAATTTACCAACTGTAGACCAATGGGTTGGTAGTGACAATCTAAAGTCTAAATTTCTTTTTAAAAACAAAATTCCTTGAACACATTCAGTTAAAAAAAAAAAACCCTCAAAGCAAATAAAAGTTCAGACCTAAATAAACCCTTCTAGACAACTAAATATTCCCCAATAATTGTGTCCTGAGCAACTTTGGACACCTACACACAGCATACACTAAAACACCTAATTTTTGAGTAGCATAGAATCATAAATGGTTTGAGTTGGAAGGGACCTTGAAGATCGCCTAGTTCTAATGCCCCTACTGTGGACAGGGACACCTTCCACTAGACCAGGTTGCTCAGAGATCCATCTAACCTGGCCTTGAACACCCGTGCCAGTGCCTCACCTACCTCACAGCAAAGAATTTTTTCATAGTATCTAACCTAAAACTGTGCTTTCAAGTTAAACCCATTCCCTCTTGCCCTGTCACTACGTGCTCTTGCAAATAGTCTTGCCCTATAGGGAAGGACTATAGATGTCATTTATCTGCAGTTCTCTAAAGCCTTAGACACAGTCCCCCACAACACCCTCTTCTCTAAATTGAAGAGTGATAGATTCAATGGGTGGACTGTTAAGTGGATTAGGAATTGGTTGGATGGTTGCATCAGAGGGTGTTTGATGAATGGCTCAGAGTCCCAGTGGATATCAGTGACAAGTAATGTCCCTCAGGGGTCCATATTTTGCCTACTGTTATTTAATATCTTCATTAATGACATAGATGAAAGGACCAAGTGCACCATCAGCAAATCTGCAGATTACACCCAGCTGAGTGGTGTTGCTGGCAAACCTGAAGGACTGGATGCCACCCAGAGGGACCTGGACAAGCTCAAGAAACGGGCCCATGGGAATCTCATGAGGTTTAACAAGGCCAAGTACAAAGTGCTGCACCTGGGTCAGGGCAACCCACAGTATATCAGTACAGGCTGAGGGGATAAACAGATCGAGAGCAGTCCTGGTGAGAAGGACTTGGGGGTGCTGGTGGATCAGAGACTGGGCATGAGCTGGCAATGTGCCCTTGCAGCCCAGAAAGGCAATTGTGTCCTGGGCTGCAGCAAAAGCAGCATGGCCAGTGGGTCGAGGGGATTTTGCCTCTGCTCTGGTGAGACCCCACCTGGAGTGCTGTGCCCAGTTCTGGGGTGCCCAGCACAGGAAGGACACTGACCTGTTGGAGAGTCCAGACGAGGACTAACAAATTGATCAGAGTGATGGAGCATCTCTCCTATGAGGAAAGGCTGAGAGAATTTGGAATATTCAGTCTGGAAAAGAGAAGGCCCCAGGGTGACCTAATTGTGGGCTTCCAGTACCTGAAGGGAACAGGCAAGATGGGGCACTCCATCATAGAAAACCACTAGGCTGGGCAGACAGGATTCTCCCTTAAGTTTCTCCTGATATTAAAAACACTCCAAGCTCCTCACACTCCAGGAATATTTGAAACCTACTAGTTAAGAATTACACTAAAGCACATTCCAAACCAGATGCACATGAACATTCAAATTAAGCTTCTCACAGCCTATTGCAGTTGCACAGTACCAAATATTTCAACAAAGGAATTAAGAACTTGCTTGCAAAAAATCTGGTTGTCAGAACGTGTCACAATTTTAAAGATTCTCTTAAGGATCCTCAAAATAATGCACAATACTCAACACTACTTGAAGATTCTTGGTACTGGAAACTGCTCCTCCTCCCCAAATCAAATCAGAACATACAACTTACTACCCATATCCTTCTCATTCTCAAATACATATCTAAACACAAAATACAACAATATCTGAACAAATAGAGTACATTATGTCATTAGAGTTAAGTACAAATTTATCATTCAACCTCTCAAAATTCCATGTTCATTTCATAATTCCATGTGCAGTGTATGTTATACTGGTTGTGTGAGAATGTCTCAAGTTCAAAGTTAATCTCAGGCCATTTTGTTTCTTCAAGATACAGTATTCAACGCTTCTTCAAGTCTTTCCATGGCTTCTGGGCATGCCTATGTATTTAGTATCTTGGAAACCTATCCTGTCCCTTTTGGCATAGCTGTGACAAAAGAATAACGCTTATGTTATGTTTCCAGTTGCACTGTTTACATATGCATGTTTCCAGATTTGCTCTTTACACATAGCTTATACACAAGGAAAGCCACCCCCAAAGCATCAGAACTGAATATCCAATGAGAAAATACAAACAAACGAGACAACACTAAAGAACCTTACAACATTCAGCCCTGCAATGGCTCTTCTTCTCTTGGACCACTGGTTTCTTAAAAATGGAAAGAGATGAAGAAAGAAGCCCACGCAATGTTCAGCACTGGGGCCACTCTCATATTCAAGTCTGAACTTCAAAATCAGACATTTCTTTCTAGTAAAACAGTACTGTCATACTTCAGAACACTACTCCTGTAAACTCAGAGCAGAACATACCAAGAAAAAGAATCCAAAGGAAAAAACAGAATCCCCAAATGGCATATCCTCCCCAGAAATATTTAATATTTCAGATCTATCCTATTGTGCTGTAAATACTGTGATTAACAACTAAAATCTTCCAGGCAGCATTAGCAATACTTCAGAGCTAAGCTGGCTCTCTAATACGTAAAAGACATCAGTATCAGATTTCTTGATTTGGAATTATTTTTAACCACAACAATTATTACTATCTTAAGAGTCTTAAGAATAAATGAAAAACAAACCAGGTAAAGAAAACGATGGCACAAAATTTGACACGTGGAAGGATAAAAGTAACAGTAACTTTTTTAATCCTGTGCTGTACAGTGGAGATTAGACACAGTACAAGTACACAGCCAAAGTGCAACCAGCTAGAGCCTTCTCACAGTAATGCCCAATTGCATATTGTTGAATGTTTCAAGTGCATACAAGTGAGCTTTTATATCTAAAAAAGAACATCAATTAAGGACCAATAAGCCTGGGTGTTATGCTTGCTATTAATATACTTGAGATACGCCCATTAGAAAGAAGTTATTAACAGAAAGTTCAATTTCAATTATATTTTCATTAATAACAAATAGATATCGCTATTACAGTAACATCATAAAAGCCAGTAATAAAAGATCTAATGCAGCTACTTTGCCCTCATTGCCATTTATTTCATTTTTAGAAGTCTTTGTTTCTTGTGTTTTCTCATGAGAAGCACAACCATGCTATCAGTAACAGGATAAACTTAGGAAGTATCAATGTTTATTTAATTTTAATTTATAAGTAAGAAGTAATTACCTGCTTGTATTCACCAACGCAGTTCTGACAGCAGAATCTTTTCTGCTGACCATCAATAGTAAGAACATTGTTTCCAGCTCCTTTACTGGGCAAATACTCCCCACAATGCTCACAGCAATTCATTATTAAACCATTTGCCATCCTGTATCTATTGAAGCAATGGTCACTGCACAGCTTGTGAGTCATATTTTTAAAGCTAACTTCATGACGAATCTAAAAAACAAAAATAAAAAGTATTCTGTCACTACACAAGCACGAAGTTGCCTGAAACTAGTAGACCAGACAGAGGACTTGTATTCAAGTACAATAACTAAAATCAGATTATACTAGCTCACTAAAAATAGAGATGCTTGAAATGACCATGAAATATAGAAACAGGAACAGGTGTTTCTGCTGTCTCCAAAGTTCTAGGAAAAAAATCTTAGACCCATCTGCTCTTCAGCCTAGAGGGAAACACCACAGGGAAGGATGTAGTAATTGCATACCAGAGCTGGTCAATTTATTCAATTTTATAAAATGGTCAATTTACAGGCTAACAACATAGCATGTGAAGACTGGCCAGACACATATGCTGTGTAAAGTAGTAGCCTGAACTATAGTGGACTCAGTAATGGCATCAAGAGTAAACAAATACATTCATGGGAATTTAAAATTACACATATTCTACAGATTTCTAAAACCATCTGCATTACCTTTCAACACATACAGTAAAAGAAACAGGTAAGACAGTAAAATCTTTGCTTTTTCCCAACATCAGTTCTTCTGTGTGGGAGATCTGGGTTATAATTACAAGATTCTACACCTAGTAGAACACATTATCAGCAAAAGGCACTTCAAGTTTCTGAAACAAAAATCAAATATTAACCTCCTGGAATTCTTTCTTTCCTCAGTTGCTTTTCATGAATATTAAGTCTGCATATCTTAACATCTCACTGCATATGAAAATAATGAAGATTTTAAATTTCCTTATTTTCAGGTTTTTTATTTCAGAATGTAAGTTAATATGTCATTATTGAGAAAGGTAAGAGAAAAAAACCAGTCAACCAGACCTCAGTTAGTTTACCACAGATAGTGCATCTTGATTTATTCAAAGCTCCTTTTGAGGGATTCTGTTTATCTTCATAGAAGGATAAACATGATGTACTGCAAAACTCCTGAAAAGACTCACTTGAATCTACTTGAGCAACAATGGTACCTTTCATTGTTGTTATATCTCTGAAAGACAAAAAAAAAAATTCATGTGCTTGTGTATAAGTACATATGTATATTTAAACAAGAACACTACATGTGTTATAAGACTCATTCTTCCTTTCAATGCTTATATTTCAAAAGATTTTTAGTGTACAGTTGTTAGCGACAGGATGAACACTAAATTTAACAATATTTTTACAACTACTCTAAGTACTGCAATTATGTCTTTACTGTGCAAAATCCTATTTTATTTTCTTTGGATTTGGGTTATTTTTTTTCCATTAAATTATTCTAGAACTAAGACATATTAATGCAGCATTAGGTGCACTTGTGTCAAACTGAATTTTTTACAAAAACATGAACAGCCATTTCCTAACTTTACACAGATGTTACATACTTCAGTTTCTTATGAAAAACTTAGATTTATAGTAAAAAAACAAGAAATGGTCTTTATTTACATATAGTTTCACCATTTCCAGTATTAATCTCAGGACAGGATGAGAGGAACTTATAAATACAACCAAAAAGCTTAAAACTCTACCACAGGCTTGTCCTGAAATTTTATAATTTAAAATCTAAAGTTAATTGTACCATTAAAGTTCCAACGCATCTGAACAGTTCATAAAGTTGCTCATGAAATTGTACCAATTCAATGCCTTAAACCAGAAAACGAGCCATCAATAAAAATAATTTGAAATCAAACAAACCTTCTTCTAACCAAACTTACTTATACCGTCCCAAACTATTACATACCCTATTAGAAGCAGCAAGAAGAAGAAATAAAAGCACCTCCTTTTGCCTACTAAGCAAAAACCCCCTATTATTGACACACAGGAAATGTTATTGGGAAGAATATATGAAAAAAATTGACTGGGCACACATCTGGATCACCAGCTGGAAAATACATGCTCAGACACTCAGTACCTATGAGCCTCAAGAGGAGGATGAGTGAAAAAAACCTAGGAAAATATATGCTTGCCTGGACAGATTTCCTTGAAACTAAAATTGTCCTGTTCCTGGACATTAACACTTGCAAGCCTGCCTTCTTCCACCAAGGTCAGGATATTTTGGCTTACCCTTTGGAAAGCCAGTGAGATCTCTGCGAGGGAGTGATATCGCTTCTGTTCTGCAAAGCAAAGGCAGAGCTCCTGCCCTGAGGAGCTTACGGTTCCTGGCAGGATTCCACTATGACTTACACACACTATGAACTTGTATCAAAGCACATACTAACTTGCATCAAAGCAGACCAGTGAGAAGTCAAAGAGTAACACAAGAAAATAAAAAAATATAAACACTAAGGAGAACGCCAGGTAATTTCTGTACCTTCCTTCTTATAATAATTGCTATGTTATTTATGTAATTACAAAGGTTCAGCAGAGTGCTACAAAAGTGAATTACAATAAAAGACCTAGGAATTTTTACTTTTCAGATAGAGTTATACAATTCTTTTTAAAAGTTTATTGTAGGCTTCACTTTCTCCACTTAGAAGTAATCTAAGTATTTAAAGATACAGCTAAGCATAACCTCCAAAAATCTGACCTGTGATATAACAACTACTATCTATGGAACCTACATTCCAGATCTTCTGGATTTTCCCAGAGTCCTCTTAGCCTTACACTGAACTGCAATCTGACAATATTATGCCTGCCTCAGTAGGAAAAGAACACAGAAGCAAGTGTGGGGCAGAGTACCTGGTCTGCTACCACCAGCTAGCAAAAAATCTGGCAATAAAGCAAAAAAGGGTGGATAAGATTGACATTCATAACGAAGCCACGCTCCAGAGGAACAATGTAATGCACATACTACCTTCTATTTAACTGCAGTTGACTAAAAACTGCATGGTAGTGCAAGAGCAAAGACCTACATCACCTCAAAAATCATCACACATGACTTCACAGAGGCTATCTAGAAATTAAATACAGTAAAACTATTTTAAATAACCCTAAAATCTAGAAATAAGGTATTTTCCTCATTATTCAAATATAAAGCCTTTTAATTTGGGACAATTTTGTATGCAGACTCTTACAATACACAGATTAAGTATATCTTTATATATCATGCAGCCAGCTGAATACGGCAGTCACCAGATTACTTCTAAAAAAAATAATAATATTGTATAAACACGTAAGAGGCCAACAAAAAGAGTACAGATGGCCTTTAACTAGCCCTGTAGAGGAAAGGCTTCAGAGAACTTGAGCTTTTAAAAAAGCATATTTTAAAAAAGCTACAATATGTTACATCTTCCCAGTTTTTAGTGTACCACAGTATGAATACACAAGATATCTGTATTTTCTGTAGCTTATCTTTACTGGGTGGCAAGAAGAAAAAAAAACCTACAAGCAAAAAAAGACCAGTAGCTTAGATGTGACTACAAGTCATTAGTCCACCGCACCGCATACTGAAGTAAAACTTTTTCACTAGTTTAAATCTGTGATTGAGCAAAGACCACCCTCTCCAAAGCACATATTAACAAAGGCAGTCTTTATTGCAAGGCTTCTTTAGTTCAGCAGGAATCTGTCTTCTAACCAGTATCACTGCAGCATGTAGCAGACTGAGAATATGAGAAAGTGCAAGTAACTCAGTAATCAGTACACTGAAAGAAAAAGATAATACAGCTATTTTGTACACTTAACACTACAAGAAAACAATTAGAGAAGACTTCTCGTTGGCAATTTAAGTTTGGTAAATAATGAAAAATTACAAGTCAAACCTAAACAGTAACTTAGAATAAGACACTTCTAGGCATGCTTGCTATTCCCTCTCTACTGCCCACTTAAAGTATCTCCTGCTACAAAATTGCCATAGTTGTCCCATTTATGGGGAAAATCTAAGTCTCTTTCTCTCATACTGCCAAGACTGGAAGAGCTCCCAAGCTTCTTCCAGGTTTTGCAATTATAAGTTTCTCCTCCTTTAAAAGCCTCTTGATTTTATATCTTCATCTATCAAAATGAGTACTTTCTATACAACACAAGGTCCACTTTATTCATATATGAAATATATCTCATCACAGGATGTACTGTAATTGGACACCTTGTCTTTAAAAAAAAAGTTAGTGTTTTGGCTTTTAATGAAACAATTCCTATGCTCTGAATTCAAAAGCTGGTAATTTTTTTTGTTACAGCAGACACAGTGGATTCAGCGTGTCCAAACATTAAAGTGACACTATATAAAGTATTCATATAGTCAGATTTTATATCATCAATGGAGCAACTCTCACACATGAATGAGAATCTCATGTATTACTGGATTTAGCTGCTAATGTAAAACAAAATAAAAAAAAACTCACTTTCTGCACATAACACAAAGTTTCTTTGGAGTGGGTTTGTGTGAAAATGATGAGAGGCAGGTAGTAGAACAAAAAAGATGAGCTGATCCCTTCCGCTGATATGCAGTCTGCCCCTTTTGTAAAGGCTTTTTGCAGTTCGCACATGTGACTTTAACCTGTTTAGAAGGCTGTTGCTGGGCAGAAGGCTGGAAAATTTGCTTAGGAAGTGATGCTACAGGTGACAAGGAATCCACACCTGGTTGCTTCTGATTCCTAGGGAAGGAAGCTGACTGGGATATCCAAGAATCTTCAAGACAAAAAACCCAAACAAAAATAAAAGTAAGTGAAGAGACATGTATATATACATAGAATAACATTCACCAATGTATGATCAAAGAATCTTTTTTTTGTTGCAACTGACAACAGAAGAAAGACATTTTCAATTCAGGTAGAGTAAAATCCTGTTTGATAGTACCACTCTCTGTTGTTACAAAGCTTCAGAACATTAACAAATTTCAGAATGGTCCCATCCTGCACCCAGTGACAAGTTTTGCAGACTTCGATTCACTTGCAGTGAGTTTGCAAACTGGCAATTTTATCTTCAGACAAACAAAACTGCAGTTAGCAACTGCAATTAAAAAATTGAAAGAGACCAATGGAGAACATGGAATGTCTAAATGTTTGAGACAAACTGCAAATTTTTAAGAACACAAAATCTTAAATCTTCATTAGTTATTTTGTTCTAAAGCTGTAACAAGCCTCTGGTGTCCAGCCTCAGTGATAAACCCTAGAAGTGGGTTTATCACACTAGTGTCCTAGTCCAGCCTGCAGCCAGAGAATATCCTGCAGACAGAGTGAAACATAGTGGCTCCTCATCTGAGATCTGCATCTCTGTCACTGATTCCTGTAAAAGTTCATGGTTTTCTCAATAACCTTTTCAATGCAAGGAATACCAGTTAATGTGCAAACTTGCAAGGTCATGAGAGTTCCAAGTCTTCCTCAGTAGAAATCAATGAACCTAGAAAATAATATTTTATTAAGTTCTTGCAGTACACAAATCCATGTCCCTATGTTTCAGATTCCACTAGTCTTCCATCTATATATCTGGAAAATAGATTACTATGGAACAAAATCATCTTTGCCCAAACTTTTGTAGCATAACCTGCTACAGGAGTAACTTGTGTGATGAAAATGTAAGCAAAACATTTTTGCTAAAAGAAATACATCTAGAAACATGAGATGTTAAATTACGTGCTCTTTAACGTGATTTGGAGCAGAATATACAGTGGGGAAAAAAGAAATCCCCCAATAAAATGTCATTTCTAGGCTTTTCTCTGGAATTTAAGCTTTTATTCAAAATAATTATCACCAGAATTTAGGAATGTTGAGCTTCTGAAGACTGTCAATAATAATACATTACTTAAACATGAATTAATACTGAGCAAAAAACAACTTTGCATTATAAAAAGCATTTACACAAATTTTTAACAGTACGTCAGTTATACCAAACACCGTCACAGCACTTGGGACTTACAGCCTTGAATGTCTTACTGCAGTAATTCAGTCTATTCCTGTAGTGTTATTACAACTAGTATTAATACCCAAATATAAGAAGAATGATTTTAAATTCTATGACTTCAGATAGCAAAAACCTTAACCTACAGACATCAGCAACAGACTATACCTCATTCTTAAGGAACATTATCTTGATCCGTAATTGTTCATTAAGAAGGCACCCTTTCCTCATACTATTTTCTGAAGTCCTTTCTTTCCCCAAAGGGTTTTATTAACAACACGTTCTGCTGCGTAACTTTAAAATTCATCTTAGGGACAAAGTTCCAAGAACCCTTGATAGTGCAACAAACAACACACATTTTTTAGCAGTCAAAAGATAATTTTCTGGTGTGACTTTGTAGCTGTCAAGGAAGTCCTAATTCTCCGGCATGTCAGACAAGCTAGGAATTTACCCACTGTAATGCTTGAAGGTAAACAGAAGAGCTGGAATAAAGAGGTGAGGGGAAGAGGAAAGGGTCACAGAACAAAATACATTTCTCTTAAAACCATTAAAGAGGTTTACTTTTGAAGCTATGGGTATCCTTACTGGCAAACTAAGACAAGCTACCACAGTGCTTGATTTTAAAATTCACTTGAGTGCTCTCTTCAAACCTTTCTGTATGTTTACTACCTCAGATACACTAATATCGTGGTAGTACCTTAACACCTCAAAGTATTTCGAGGTTCTTCTCGTTTCTCACAAACTTCAAGTGAAAGCACCTTGTCTCTCTTACCAGGAATGCACAGCATGTGCAGTAGAGTTACATCTGCTTGTAATTCCAGTAGTACTCAACTGCCACTAATGTAAACTTGAATTTGCTAGATTCGTTTGGGTTTGAAACTTTCTTCTTGAAACATGATTTCCTAGCACCTCACTAAGATGATTTCAATTATCAATTAGTTTCTTAAGGCTTTAGATAGCCTCCCTTGACATTTTGCTGCATTTCTCCTTTCACTAACATACCACAAGAAAAATCGAAAGATATTTGCCCTTTTTTTTTCTTTTACTTTTTCCATATCCCGTCTTCATTGATACCCATTTTTATATTATGTCTTTTTTTCACCTCTCACTTCTCAAACATGTTACCTCCTCTGATTTATATTCTCTACAAAGGATCTGTAAAATCTGGTTTTCATGTCCTTGAACTGAAAAGGTGTCTCACACTTCCTTCGTTGATTCCTGATGAGTTTCCATGCCTCACCGCCTTATATCTTCATCCTTCAGGTTTCTACCTGCAATACTTTAACAGCCAAGTTTATGAGACTTTACAGTTTCATGTTAAACTTTTAACTATAATGGCTTTTCAGGTTGATCCCATTCTTTCTCACTCATTCCTGCTCTAAACTGCTATAAAATTATATCTTACTCTCATTTGTACCATTTACTTGCAAAGACATCTTGCAAAAACACATCTTTTAAAAGAGCGGACTAAAATGTGTCAGTATGACTTGGGGCAGAGGTGGGGAGGAACACATTACTGAAGTTTTACAGAGGTACACAGCTCTTGAAACATATCAAGCTACATTTGCATTAATAACCTGGTTCAGATCAGGGCAATTCTGAACTGCATCCTCAATTTATTAGGTATTGGCTCTGTTTCTGAAGCATCTTTGAAGCACAAAAACTAGATTCTATTGAGAGAAATAAAACCTAAGTTCAGTGCAAAGCATGTGAAATTCATCTGTATGGACTTCTGTTCATCTACCTGGGCTTCTTCAAGACCTTCTACATGGTCCCCCACAACACTCTTGCTGCTAAATCGGAGGCACAGATTTGATGGACAAGGAATTTGCTGGATGATTACATCCAAAGAATTACAGTTAATGGCCCAATGTCCAAGTGGAAACCAGTAACGAGCTATGTCCCTCAAGAGTCCATACTAGGGATGATACTATTTAGTATCTTCATCAACAATATTGATGGTGAAATAAAGCAGATTTACTGCTAACACCAAGCTGAGTGGTGCAATTGGTAAGCCAAAGGGATAGGATGCCATGCAGAGGCACCTTGACAGCCGAGGAATGAGCCTACATGAACATCACGAAGCTCAACAAGGTCAAGTGCAAGGTCTGTCCTGTCCATCAGGGTAATCCTCGATATCAGAACAAACTGGGGGCTGAATGGATTGAAGGCAGCGCTGCAGCAAAGGACCTGGGAACACTGGTGGATAAAAAACTGGACATGAGCCAGCAACGTATTTGCAGGGTGATTCTGTCCCTCTTCTCTGCTCTCGAGACCCCACTTGGAGTATTGCAGCCAGCTCTGGGGTCCCCTGTACAAGACAGAACTGGGCCTATTAAAGCAGGTACAGAGGAGGAACACAAATAGTGACAGAACACTGGAACACTGCTCCTGTGAAGAAAGGCAAAGAGTTGGTAGTTGTTCAGTCTGGAGAAGACTGGGGAGACCTTACTGCAGCCTTTCAACATATAATGAGGGCTTATAAAAAAAGATGGAGACTTTTTAAAAAGCTCTGTAGTAAGAGGCAATGCCTTCAAATTGAAAGAGGGTAGGTTTACGCTGGACATGAGGAATAAATTTTTTTACAGTGAAGATGGCAAGACACTGGAATGGGTTACCCAGAGGAGCTGTGGATTGCCCATCCCTGAAAGTGTTCCAAGTCAGGTTGGATGGAGCTTTGAGTAACCTCATCCAGTAAAGATGTCCCTGCCTATGGCAGGGTGACTGGATGAGGTGGTATGCCTCTTCTAACCAAAGCCATTCTATCAAAGGTACCGTAATGCTTACTGGGGACATCAGGTTCTAAATTAACGTGTCAGAGAGAAGTTTCACTGTTATACACCTGCAGCTTCATACACAGTGGAGATAATTAGCCAAGAGGAATAGACTAACACTGATCCTGAAGAAACCTTCCAAACCATATTTATATTCTTAGAATTACATAGGTTGGAAAAGGCACTTAAGATCATCAAGTCCAACCTTAACCCAGCACTGCCAAGTCCACCACTAAACTATATCCCATGCATCCCATCTACAGCTTTTTTAAATACCTCCAGGGATGGAGACTCAACAGGCTTACCTGGGCAGCCTGTTCCAATACTTGATAACCCTTTAAGTGAAGACATTTTTTCTAATGTATTATGTCACTGAGCATATTTTAGGCTAGTCACAGATAAGGTAGTGATGGGGATGAAGGGAATCAAGATCTTTCGTACATACTAAGCTAAAAAACTAAGCAGTGCCACTGCTAAAAATACTTTAATCAAACATTCTATAATCAAATAGTTCACAATTTATTTTCAGCTTCTAAGGAACCATTCAAAATTGAAACTTACCAGGATTATGATGAGTCACAGATTCTCCATTTTGAAACACATCTCCAACCACGTTCATTCTACCAGGATTGAAAGGTCCTACACCAGTCTTGGTCTGTGAAGTCAAAGATGGGGTGTATGTTTGCAAATTAACACCAAAATTACTTGACTGCAGTCCGTTAGATACATCTCCCAAGCTGGCATTCTGCAGTGACGTTACATGTGTAATCATTAAGTTCATGTCATGCCCTTCAGTATTTTCTAAATGACCGTCACTGACAGAGCTCATAGCACCTGTTTCTAATGTAGTAACATTAGCTATTTGAATTTCAGAGTCTGGTTCTGTGGTTATACCACTATTACCTATTCCTGAATTTACCTTACTTCTTGAAAAACTGGAAGCTGAAAATTCCATTTCGTTGGTTCTGTTTTTACACTCTGGAAGCCTTCGTTCATTAAAACCGGAAGCATTCTTCTCTTGTCCTTGATTTGTTTCAATGTCTTCTTCATCATCAATAATAATAGTTTCACTTATACTCCCCTTTTGAGAATTTAAGTCTTTTGGAGGAGAAAGCATTTTGCAATCATTCCCTTGAAGTTCTTCATTTTTTGATGATGTAAATGCAGCGTTCCTTTGATCTGCTACCACTGACGTAGAATTTTGTGGAGGTTGTATAGGTTCAATAAAAACTACATCATCATCATCTTCTATAGGCGAGTTTTGGAATTTATTAGGTCTAGAAACTAAAGAACTCGGTGGCCCTCCAAATGTATTTCCTATATTTGCAAGACCTGCTGCCATGGTGGTATTCCCTAGCAGACCAGGAGTATATTCAGACAGGTCTAATCCTCCCAGAGGACTTGTGCCCATTCCAGATGTGCTGTTTGAAGAAAAACAAAGCAAGAAAAACCACAACCAATTTCAGAGTAAGATACAACTTTCCAATAGCAGTTCTTTAAAATAACTACAGAATCAATAGTTTTAGCTTTTACTTTACTTTTTTCTTGAGATCACATAAAGACAAATAATAAAGTTTTTCTATGCTCTTCCTTGAAAGTCTTAACATTCATTTATTTTCTAACCCTATACTGGGAAAAAAATACTGCCACAACTAACATTTCACACACAATAGCCACATGTCGTTATGTTCAGCAATACGCACACACAGAGGAAATAGAACTTTAGATTATATTTATTACATTATCCTGATTTCTCAGTCTCTTTCCCATCCCACATAAGGACAAAAAGAGCCTTTAACACTGCTTTTGCTAGACTGCAAAGCAAGATCAAAAGCCAGACATACAGAAAGAAAATCTGAATTCCTATTAAATTTCATCCCTATTAAAAATGTTACAGTTTCAATATAAGTACACTTAGATGATAAAAAACTGAAGCACATATCCAAGTGCCTAGCAAAAGAAAAAATAAAGGGCAACATCTTTCTCCATAATAACAACTTTGAAATTCAACTGATATTCCTCCAACGACACACAGCCAAAGCTCCTTAAGCAGCCTCAAGACAAACGGAACAAAGAAGAGATAGATGAAACCGTTGCATGTGACAGTAATAGATACATTATTGAGCAGCAGAAAGTGGACAACAACCTTTCATTTGTAGCCACTACCACTAGCTGTTCATTTGAAGTCCATGACTTACTAAGTCACGTTGTACTGCAACTTTCAGTAACTTTCTTTTAACAGCAAGTGATGCTTATTCAGGCTCCTTCCCAACAACTAGTTTGCCTGGAGGGTTTTATTTGCTTTTAGTACTGTTCAGTTTGGGGAATCTCTTCTTCATAATTGTCAATTCTATCATAAATTTAAACATTATAAAAGTCAATCAGGATATAATCATAGCTAAGGGACATGAGGTCACTCTAAAAAAACATTAAGCTAAATTGAACAACAGGAAAAATACAAACACAATTATGTTATAGTTTAGGTATGTCTTGGGAGTACACACTGATGGTGTGACATCACTGAGCTTCTGTGAAAGGCCAGAAGTAGCTTTCTGTGCTTTTTAATAAAATCTTTATACAGGAAAGTAAATACAAGAAGTAGAAATATCCTGCTCATCAATACTTACCCATCCAGAAATCCACTGCAATCTGTTTACCTTATAAGTTGCTCCAAGCACTTTTATTTTCTTTCCTGTTGCGAAACTGCTCTATACCAACTTGCTGCCCTTCACAAAAGTAGTGTTCTGAAATAGGATTAAAACAAACATTAGATATCCAAAATGGTTTATCTCAAGCCTTACCTCCCAGCTCTGTTCCTTAAACTGACTTCCTTCTAAATTTACAGTTTAAGTGCAAACCTGACTTTCAGCATTACCATCCTACAAAGTTAGAGAGAATGTGAATCTGTTCAGTCATTGCTGTGAATAAAGCAGCAACAGGACTGTTTGAGATTTTCTACTCTCCCACATCATATTTCCAGAATCCTTTGTTTGATGCTTTATAGATAGAGGGAAAAAATACCATGTCTGGTTATGGACACACAGACATAACTGAACTAATCAAACACTAGAATTAAAAAGTATACCTGTAACAGAATATTAAGGATATAGATGGTTCAAGTAAACCGAGCAATTGATCAGGAAAAAAAAAAATCTTAGTAGTGACATTTCTTTCCTTTCTATGAGAGGTCAACTTCCCTGCTGCTTGCAGCAGAAACTACTATATTAAAATCAAGATACAAAAGGAAAATTACAGAACATACATTATAAATCAGACCTGCAATGCAATATAAACCTTGCATTGTTAATAATTTTCAAGTTGTACATATGCACTGCAGTGATACTTAGCACAGATTCAGGCATCCATAGTGCCTGTGATCATTCACAAGAGACTGAAAATGTTCAAAGTTCAAATGTATTTATTCTTCAGGTTTTGTAGCAGTCATTAGGTTTACCACAGTTGGTAGCATTTTTAAAATAGAGAGTATCAGCTTGTATAGTTACCTACCCTTAAAATCCCCAGACAGTAAAAATGCCCAGAGGAATAAAGCTCAGATACCCTTCTACACATTTACAACATTATTCAAGCCCTCTTGTCCATTAACTGAGTGGCAGCAGAGAGGGCAGGACGAGGCCCAAACAGTAAAGCTGTGAACCAGATTAATCCTAGAAGAGAGGCAACCACCTTTTAATTCCTTCCTATGTTAGCCTTACAGCCAAATGCCATTATGTAATAGCAGTTGAACCACATTAAAGGTAGCGTTGAATTGGAATGAAGGAGGTTTTCTTACAAAAAAAAAATTGCATTATCAATGCAGTTGGCTTGTACCTCCCTGGAAATCAGTCAGTTACGCTGAAGATTAATTTAATCCAATATTCTCTTTTACATATCTTACTTTTTCCCTCTCAGTATGAATAATTTAGATTTTCCTGCATCTCAGCTTTTGCTGAAAAGAATTAATGCAATTCTTAAAGTTTCACAGGTTTATTCCATATATTTTCTTTCTCTACGAGGACAAAAGCATCACAAGCACAAAAAGCTTTCAATAAAGTTTTAAATACACCTGAACAGATGGAAGCCAAGAAAAAAAAATGAGACTATGCCAAGACTATACCTCAGGCCTGACTCAAACATTTGCTATTCCTATTTTTACAAGTCCTTAGCAGAAAGACAGACTTGGACTGTATTACAGTTCATGCACATAATACGTTGCAAGGTTAAGACCCAAAATACGTATATTTTTGCCTAAATCTACTTATTTTTTCTACAAAACCCTTAGAAAGGTTTTAATATACTGTATTGTTAGCTACTACAAAAATAAGAAAAGTTTATGTGCTTAATGGTTACTGCATTGTCATAAGCAAAATCTGCATATATTTCCTTGCAAATAGCTTCCTCCTCTGCAACAAAATTACCCATAAAATCAGAATTATTTTTCCAAGAATGTGCAAAGTGAAGTAGCTTGTTGTCTAAAAGTGTTAATAGCGAGGAGAAACACAAAAACTACAAAGGAAATGTCACAGTCAGTATCTCTAAATGAAAAATAACCCAAAAATTAGTGATTTAGAGTGAAAAAAGGAGGTTTAGAAGTGGAAACTAGGAATAAAGTTCACAACTGACAAGAGCAAAAGATGGTTAACAATAGAAATACAACTGTTAGAAATCTGTAAGATTGATTAGAGTTGATGAACTGCAGAGATTTTGAAAAAAACCCAAACAAAAAACCCAAAACCCACAAACTAGTGAGACCTGGTCTGCAGAAAATGCATGTTCAGTACTGTTGCAGAGTAAGCTCAAGGCTTTGTGGTGGTGCACAGGCAGCAAAATTACATTTGGACAGAAACAGAGGCACTGCCAATACACACTGGCCCTTCCTGAGCCCAGCCTCAAGTGTCCCTCTTAAATTAGGCTACATCACCTGTACAAGTCTTCACACTGAAATAATTTACAATCCCATTGCTATATTCAAGGTTTGACTGCTTGAATAAATAAAAGGCAAAATGCAGGCCCTTCTTTAGAAGGATGGCAACTACTACAGCTCTTAAGACAGGTAACACTCGCAGGTCAAGTCTTCACTCCATTGTTGAATGGTGAGAGTTACATTTATCATGAATTGCAGAAACTGAGGTGGGGTGTATGACTAACTTAAAAAAAAAAAAAAAAAAAACCCAAAAAACAACCCCACTTCAACAAAAGCAGAAACTGGAATTTAAATACCTTTACCAAGTGCCATTAATAACACTTGGACTGAAGGTGGCAGAAGAGCACAGTCATGGTTACAAACACATCGAGCAAAGACACAAAAATCAAAAGGAATCACTGAAATCTAGCTATAAAAGTACAGTTCCACCAACACAGAGCACTTGGAACAGACATCCACAGTAGGACCAGCATGTACAACTGCTTTGACATAAAGGCTGTAAGCCTAAAAATAAAAAAGAAAAACTTGAAAGACTGCTTTGGAGATAATACATAACTGATACATTTTCAAATGTGAACAGATGAATAAAATTTAGGAGACACTAAGATACAAACACAGGAACAAGAAGAGAGGGATTAATTTGCCCCAGCAAAAGACTACTACTTTCTGCTAGGAAAGTACAGTATCATAACTAAATTATTTACCTCAGCAGGTACCATGCTACATATAAATTCCACATCCAAACTAGAAGAAACAGCATACTAATGGTATACTATCAATCATTTCCACTCAATGGTGACAGAACATGTGAGATAATGGGAGCAAGACTGCACAGTAGTAAATGAAGATTTCAGCTACTGCTATGCAGACTAGGGGAAGAGGACAGACTCAAAACAGGGGGAAAAGAAATCAACCCCCCCAAGACCCAAACCAACCCACCACTGAATGACGGGGACAAATTTTTACAACACAGCCAACTGAAACCAGCTAGAAGAGGGAAGGAAACACCTCTTGGTCTAACTCTGAGCCATACAACATAGTTCAACATGTAATTATCCAGAGAGCACTCCAGAAAAGCATATTTAAATTCCCAGGGGAATAAAATAAAAAAACTTCATTACTTCAACATCTTCAGAAACGAGAACAACCTAAGTGTGAGGAACAGAAACAAGAAACAGAGAAGCTAGAACAAAAAGCTTGAGAGCACAAAGGCCATTTAGAAAACTCACCACATTAAGTACACAACCAGTCTAAAAAGACTCCAAAAACTGTATGAAGACTACTATCAGGAAGTCTCTCATCTCCAAAGATGATGAAATTGTAGTAGGGGAAATTTTCATATATATTTGTCCTATTCTTTACCTTTTGCTAGATGCTACTGAGCTGTGTCAGAGCAAGAGTTTATTTAAAATGCCAATTCCTGTCAATTTTACAAACAGTACAATTTTCCTAAAGAAAAACAGTACCCAAGAAGTCTGAACCACTGCAGAAAACATGGAATAAACTCTTTGCACTGAGGTTCAGTAAGGAAAAGATCAGGGAAGACCACATCTAAGCCCTCTTTCTAGGGGTCAGGTCAGAGGAAAAATGTTGCATCAAAGTGCTAACACAAGAGGATTTTAGAACAAATCACTAGGGCCACATGGCAGTCACTTAAGATTTCTAAAGACAGTCAGCAATCTTTTATTCCCGTATCTGCAATCAATTACCTATGCAGAAGGCAAGAACGATTACCTAGACTACAGTCCTATCTCCATCACTACATAAACTGACAGAAACTGCAACTGAAAATATAAAAAAAAAAGGTGTGGGGGGGTGGGGGCAGGGGGAGGGGTTGGAACTAACATGGATTTTGCAAAGAAAAGGTAATGTCTCACAGGACTACTGCAGAAATTTTTTGAGGGCTTCACATACCAACACTTATTTAACTGGTAGAGACCACATAAGACTTGCAAAAGGTACTTGAACACCATCCTCCCTGGACTGCACTAGAAATTATCTATAATAAAGATTTGGAAAAGGGTTCTCTGGGGGATTCATAATTATTTAAAGAGAAAAATATGTCTTGTTTGCTGTTATCACAATAAAGAGAAGTTACCAGAGGAGTTCCAAAATAAAATTACACAGGTCAACATATATAAATCAATCAAAAGCGACAGGGACTCCCAAAGTGAGTGCCTCCTAATCATACAAACTTATTCACAGCAGCTGAAAAAAGGTGATTGTAAACTGATTGTAAAAAGGATATCACAGTGCTGAATGCTTAGACAGTGTGGTAGGCAAAATCACTAGTGATAAACGCAAGGTAATGAACAGGGAGCAAAGAGTAAGTACAGATATAACAATTTAAGATCCAAGTAGCAAGACTCTCAGTCTTGCAGATCAAAGCTACTCAATCAGCAACAACCAAAGAGGAAAAACAAAATAAAAGAAGAAGCAAACAAAACAGAACACATTTGTCACTACATAAAAAACATAGCTCACTAGCATCTTGATTATCATGAAATGTACAGGTCACTTCCTTCTCAGAGAAAGGGAAAAAACAGATGAGTTCCTTTTCAGAGAAAGTGATGAGTTCCATGAATAATTTATACTAAAGGAAAAGACTTTTCATTGAAAGAAAAACAACTGAAGAAAGATGTTATATCTGCAGGAATAAAAAAAAAGTTAGAAGATACAATTACCCAGAACAAAAAGGTGCCCAGTGAAATAATTAAGCAGCTTTAATAATCTATTGTGCATGAAAATTTTCTTCTTCATTGTGAGAGTTACTGCTGTAGAAGGCTACGGAGGCTAGAAATGCAACCAGTTCAGGCAGGGACTGGGCAAACATGAAATAAATGCCCTAATGACTTAAATACAGTCGTCCAAAGGCAACTCTACAATTCTTAGCCAACCAGCTGAAAACTACAACATACCTGCAGAAAAATCAGGCTATACCTGAAAAGCTTCTATTCCTAGACATCACTGTTGCAAACAGGCTTGAACTGTCTATTAACCTAGTACAACAATTATTCTAATCTAATAGAGGAATAACAACCTTCTTACATGCAAAAGAAATACAACTAGCCTCATGGAAGCTCTACCCACTTACCCAAAACCTGCATTTCAGCCCACGGCTGTCAGGTTGACTTCAGTGGGTAGATGAGTGCCAACATTTTGGTCCAAATATTCAGATTAGAGGTTAATCTGAACCTATCTCGATGTTCTGTGAGGGTATACAGTTCTAATGATCAGTTCCTGACCCTGACATTTCTTTGACCATAACATCATTTAATTCCTTAATTCAGCTACTTCCTAAAGTTCCTATCCTTATTATAGAAAGTCACTTCTTATCACTTGACTTCCCACAAGTCTGATGATTAAAAAAATCAGTAAAGACTATCTGTAAAACAGTTTTCAAGAAGCTCTCTAGCTTAACAGTATGTTAATGTTGTAACATTAATGTTGTAACAATGTTGTAACAGGATTCAGGAGCATTCATTCCCTACACAGTCAGATGTAACCTACATACCACAAGCTTTCTTGGGGTATGAACCACCAACCCATTTTGTAATTTAAGACAGCTTTAAGCTATATCTAAATCTACTGCAGTCCAATCTCAATTTCGGTATAGTGAATGACATATATTGCATATGGACAGACCCCAACCTATGCGAATAGAATGCCAAGTCAGAAACCAAGCAGTTGCAGGGTCCTTCTGAGTCACCAGATACAGAACTCTCACCACAGGCACCCATACAATAAAACAATTTTTGTTAAACATTCTCACTAAAAACATTCATCATTTTTAGTTGCTGGGGGGAAGAAGGGGTGGTGGTAGTTGGATGTTGGTTTGATTTGTGGTTTTTTCCTCCTTATATCCTTCCCAAGGGATATCTAGTCATCAGCCTATGGTTGGATACACCCTGGCTACATGGTGGCTCTGACTTACTGTTAAATTTTACACCTCTAACAAAAGTTTTAACACTTCCGAAAATCCACCTAGTTACCAGGTCCACAGACTCACTTTGTTATGCTGTTATGTGCCACAGCTGTTCCTGCAACCACACACATAACCAGACAAAAGCTGATCCAGGTGACAGAGGCTTTCCAGCCAGACCAGTTCCCCAAAACAAAAATTTCAGTGCAAGGACACTACAATTGTGCTTCAACTTAACAAGGCTGATGGCACTGAAGCCCTGAACTTCAGCATAGAGATCCTTTTAGCAGACAGGATGGCCATGACAAGCCAATAGCCACAGACTGAACTTCACTATCCTGACAGCAGCTACTGTGTAAAACACTCCAACAGGCACACACTAATTGACAATGAAGCAAGCAGTGATAGACTGAATATTAAAACACATCGGACCAAATTGTATAACACATGTATATCCACTGGTCACAATTCCAAGGACATCTGAAACATGCAAGACTTTAAGCAAACCAAAGATATATTAATGCCACAATGAGCCAACTATTGTATCAGTCTGCCAGCTTCACACATAAATCATGCTAGTGAGTTCAACATAAATACTTGCATATTTAGGGCTAAACTCAAGTGCAAGTATTCACAACACCAAAGTAAAACAAGGGTCTTTCTTAAATTATTATACAAGTTAAAGAGTCTGAATAATATTCATTATAAACCCATCAATGTATTTATATTGCTGGCTTTTCAGAAAATGGTATCCTGTTCCTGAAAGCTCTTTCCTACGTTTAAGTTCACAACTAATTTATCTACTCTGAGTACCATCACTACAAAAGCCTGATATCTCATTACTTCAGTCTTGAGACACTATTTCAGAATTTATTTTCCAGTAGGTTTGGAGCTGCTTCAAATTTCGTTCTTTGCCCAAATTTTCACAGAAGTTGTATGTATTGAAGAAATTAGCTTACTAGAAGTCATTGTGTAGCACTCAAGACATGTTTGTCACGCAGATGTCAGAGAATTCAATAAAAAAGCTTATGCAAAGACCTGTAATCCAGCAGAGACAGCAACTGAGAAAAGTAAAAGTGCAAGATCTACATAGTGAAAGAAGTATTTTGAAGCAGATAAGTCAGTAAATTTTGGTTTTATTCACACGAGAAACTATTTACACACAACTAAAGCTTGCAAACTTTGGTATTCCCTGAGCATTTTAACTGCACGGCAGCCACCAGTGTTACATATCAGTGCTGACATCTGGTTTTCAACTGATGCTTCCAGGAACATTTGAATAATTTTGCTTAACATAGCCTCTTCCTTGAGTCTTCCTACTCAATGACTGCTAAGAAATGCTCCCCTGCATGCAGGAACAGAATTAAAATTCAGGGTCAACCTCAAACTTGATTCTATGCAAGGATATCCAAACCAAGCACCGATCATTCTCAAGATTACTCGTCAGAGAATAAGGAGCACTTGGCATAGGAATTCAGGGCCCATCAAAATCTTAAATGTTGACTAACACTGCCTAAGTTTTAAGGCAGCCATACTGACATATATCTCCCCCTTATACACACACTTTCAATGTATTTCAAGGCTGTTTAATCATGAAGAGACACTGATCAGTAAGAACACAGCACCATTTCTAAGCTTAAAAGCCATTATGTATAATGTGATAGACAGTAAATTTTATCTCTCTGCTATTCAAGCAGCACAATGCTGCTTAAAGATATCCTTTATTATAAATGGAATAGAAAGGTGAAACAAGACAAAGAAACAAAGGACCCACAGAGGAAGTTATATCTAAATGTTTATCTGTTACTTATATCCAAATGCCTATCTATTTCCAGAAAAACAGGTAACACTAGACCACAGCAACAGACTTGAAAGATAACCTAAGTGGAAAGGGAGTACCATAATAGTAGGGCAACACTATTGTAAAGATATGAAAACAGGAAAAGGGAAAGTAAAATCTTTAAAAACAAAAATAAATGGCAGAAAGTGGCATTAATTCAGCATGAAAGAGGTCAAATTGTCATTTGATGTATCTCAACTTTTAAAAATTTAACATTTAATAGGAAAAACATAAATACTGAATGGCTAGATCAGAAATAGACCTGAGAATAGTGAAATTATTTACATGCCTGGCCTGGGCAGTAGAATACAGGCCACTGACATATGTCAGTGGGTCACAGCACACATTTCAAAAACATGCCTTACTCTTGCTCCCCAAGGAACAATAAAGATTAATTGAGAACTCAAATCTATGAAGTCCCTAGCTCTGGCTGGCATTTCAAAAGCACCTAATATACACAAATAGCATCCAATCTTTCATACTTGCCAAGTTACGAGAAATTGGGGGTACAGCCAATCATGCATAAACCAATCAAATCTGAAAAAAACCCACCAGACACCGGAGAGACATAATCTCAAGTGCAAGAATTTTCCAGTATTTGATTGTCTTAACTATTCAGTTTTCCTTGTTGCTACTTAAGCCCACTATCTGACAGGCTATCCATAGGCATCGCTGAGAAGAGCTTGGTTTTTTCTTCTCTATATTTTCCCACTAATTAGTTGAAGACAGTAGTCCCTCTAGCCTCTACCCTTCTCTTCAGACTGAACACACCCATCCCTCTCAGCTTCTCCTTCTTTGTTATGTGTTCCAGCCCTCTAAGCTGGTGGCCTTACACTGGACTAACTCCAGAATATCTGTATCTTCATTAGAACAGGGTCTAACCAAAACCAGAGTAAATACTGTAGATGGGTTCTCCCAAGTATCAAACAGTGGTGAACAATCACCTCCCTTAAACTGTTGGCTAGAGTCCTGCTTAATTCAGTCCATCATGCTGCTCACATTCACCCTGCCAGGGCGCACTATTCATGTTGAACTTGCTGCCTTCTACCTTGTTGGTGCCCAACTTGTACTATTCCCAAACATTCTGGAAATGAGGGCACTTTTCTAATAGTTAACATGGACTTCTAATGTTTTTCTTCATTAGTGCTACCTCTTGGGGGGTTGGGGGTTTTATTTTAAACTAGCACTCAGTCTACATTCACATATATATAGAGAGCCCATGAAACAAGTCACTCTGCATGGTAACCGCCATGCCTAGCGGCACACCACTTCTCAGTGCCTATGGCACAATTTTTTTATTAATGTTTCTAAAATATTTTCTTTTTACTTTTGCATGTGCTTAGAAAGAGGAAAAACTGTATGCCATAGTTCACAAATGAAGAAGTCTGTAGACCATTTTTCTTGCCTTTAAAAATAACTAACACCAGCTAACAGTCTCGACCATATTTTTCAGCCCTGAGAAATAATCAAGTATTGGCTAACAACCTAGTATTTTGGGCCTGGTATGGACAAGTATTAGTATTCAATGTATCTAGTGATTCGCAACAAAGAAAACTCAATTTTAAAGAGTAGGTGAATATTATGCTATCTGTAGGAGGGAAACCCACGTGGACTATGACCAAGTCAATGGCCAATGAAGCTACAGTATAACAAAGGAAAGAAAAACTTATCACCACAAACAAAATGAGATAAAAAAGGAAGGGGAAGAAAATAAAAACAGTCACAAAGGAGTTCAAGTTCTACGCTGAGGTAAGGTTGACAGGAAATGGGATCCAAGGCAAGAATAGATACAGTCAGCAAGACAAGGATGATAGGTTTTCACAGCTGCACTGGCTGGCTGCAAGTTACATTATGCAATCAAGACTCCAGGTTATCAAACTATTTTTAAAATGTAAAAGGTAGTTTTATTTTTAATTAAAATGCATATTGTGTTTGCTAAGGCTGCAGTTCCACAACTGCAAACCACATCCAGTTTAGGACAGGACTGCTCTGGTTTTGAATTCTTACTCCTACCTCCCACTTTCTGCAGCACAAGTCTTTCTCCCTTTCTCCCTAGCTGTTTATGGGTCATAACAGCCAGTCCATCATGGGAGTTAACATGGTAGAAAGCTGAAACACAAAGAACAGGGCAAACACCCTACACCTACATAGCTCATCATCCCCAAATTTCATTGTAATGATTAATGGAGCTAAATTCACTTCCAAACTTAAAAACAAAAAGCAATTTAAAAAAGCCAGAAAAGACCAGTGTCTGGATGAGACAAAGAGGATGGGACAAATGACAAACCTAAGTAAGGCTGGTTTAAATGGTCATGCAACCAAGGATATATACTTTCATTTTAAACCCAAGAAACATGCACTACACAGTGCTTAAGACAATATTTTGTCTTGAGTCCAAATCTGCAACTGAAAGTGTATTTTGAGCCTTTAAAAAAAAATAACCTATTATAAATTTTTCTAGTGGGTAGCTTTCCAAATCGTCTTTAAACTTTTGCCTAAGAAGAAGTGATGCCTCAATAAGTTACTCCAACTCCTAGTTACTGTACCTGCTGAAGGGCAGTCACACTGTTTCCTGTCTGATTTTGTACTGCTTAGGCAATAATCAACACTCAGAATTAGGCCTTTAACATGGGGGGTGGGTGGGGAGTAGGAAAAGCTCACCCTATTACCTGCTACTCTGTTGGGCACACAGTTTCTCCTAGACCAGGATGAAGTCACACCCAATCTATTAATTTAGGAATACTCAGTTTCACAAGTCTGTTAATAGAAAGCATGTTTTTCACTCCTTCTTAAGTAATTTTTGTGGGTCTTCTCCAAACTTCTCAGTTCTTTGAAATTATTAAAAAATGCTGGGCTTAATTCAGATCATAACTACTGTACTATACACAATATTAGTTAGACCATCTCAGTATTTCTACGTGTTAATTCTTTGGATAGAAGCATATATAATGGTGCTCAAACACGGTGACAATGGCAACAATACGAAGATATAGCCAACATCTGCACCTGGTAAAAAATAAACAACCTTTGTTGCACTCTCCTTTTTCCATCACTTCTAAATTGTGATTATTTTTTTATTATATGTATTACAAAGAACGTCTTACCAGGCCTCTCTAGGTACTTCTTGGTTTCTTTAATGTGGCAGCACCAACCAGAACAAAGTATCACTTTTTGAATGAACATTTTTTTCAAAAATAACATAACCACCATCACGAGCTAAAGTACTACTACTAATAATAATAAACAAAAACCTAACCATGCACACAGAAAAACTAGTCATGAATTCAAAAGACAACTGGTAAACTCTTCCAGCTTAATAAGAATTCTTAGACATATATAGATTGGTATATTAATGGTCAATTGTTGCTCAAACAAAATGAGGAATTATTTCAGGTGTAAGAGAACATTAAAAAAACCCCAAAAACACAATGATACCATACCCGCTGATTGTAACTCTTATCACAAACTCCCAGGATCCAAAGCTATAGACCACATTATCCTAGCCACAGTGTAAACACAGAGTAAGACTGTTCAAAGAGCAAACAACCTAAACATAAGGGGCAACAGATGGAGAGAGACAAAAATGAGAATACAAGGAAACAGCATCACCATAAACAATGGTTAGAATTAGTTCTTGTTCTAAGCATGGTGTGTTTGAGTCCCAGGGTGACAGGAAAGGTGGTGGTTTGGGTTTTTTTCACAACCAAAGCCAGCTTCTTTTGCATTAACAGGTTGCAACTCCTTGTAAGGGTGCACACATAGAACTTCTCCAAGCAGGAGGAGCATCACAGGAGAATTAAAAAAAAACTGTTTAATTGCACATCATGTCACTTCCTAAAAGGCATGTATAATCTCTAAAAACAACAACAAAAGATAGATAGTATCCTTACAGACAGATAGTATCTTCACAGTTAAATTCTAACTTTAAATTAAAGGCAAGAAAAACCTGCTAGTTTTACAGCCACAAGATGCAAAAAGACCAGACCATCCAAAAAGAAGCACTCTGGTTTAGGATTCTGAATCCGTATCAACAGAGCAGGATCATTTTTACAACTGTTAAGAAAAATTGTTATCACACAATACACAGATCAAAGGCATGGTATGAGATGTAGTCATGTGATTTATTAACACAACTAAGTAACAAACACATAATTGTTTATTAACAGTTAAGGGAGGGCTTACTATGAGGGGGAAATCTGCAGTCTGGTAGAAGTGTAGTGTGTGCTATATCTAAAACATGGGCTCGATTATGGACTTAAACCAAAGATCTCATGACAATGCTGTCTACCAATGACAGCAGAGAGTTTTCCTTTTGGGGAGGAAGGATTGCCTTTGCAATAGTAGCCTCAGCTAAAGGTCAGACATCTGCAAAGAGGAGTCAGAAGCACACAAACAGATTTAGCTAGTATAGAAGGTATCAAGTCTGGAAGAGAGGGAGACTTGAAGGTCATCCATACAGGGATGACAGCTGAATTTATGAATGAGATGAACAAAATAACTTCTAGAGAAATTTGATGTAGTACTAGGGGTAAATACCAAGCTGGAGAGATCTTACACAGATCTAAAGAAAGGGAACTCCAGAAAGACGTAAGGTTTTCACCAAGGTTAAAGCTTCAAGGAGAGGAGAAAACAAAAAGCAAAAGAAGGAAAGTTGCCTTATGAGTGGGCTTTCGTTTAATGTTCAGTATGGTTATATCACACAGAAGAGCATAAAGGAACACAAGATGCCAGTACACTTCCAACGAAAGCCTACCAGAGGAAAACAAACATGCCGATCTTTCTAGGACTGACTATGAGCCATTAACAGCCCTCAATTAGAAAATCGTGCACATAGTAAAATCTGGCACAATCCACTGAATTGCTATCTTCTTCCAATGCCATCCTTCACAACAAAAGATTAAAGGAAACTGCATGTAGAAATCAATACAAACTCTTCCATAATACCACTGACTTCTCCCAGTGATCCGGTTTATTTGCTGGCCTCCCAAAAGTTACATCAGTGAGCTGTGCTGCTGGTATCCAAGCAGCTGTTGTCCTATCAGCACATGCCCAAGCATACAACCTATTACATAGGGAAAAGGTGGAACTGAGATGACATCCTGCTTAGCATGTGTCAGTATGGAAACAGGTGAGTAGGGGTCATGCCTCAACAGACTTCTGCACAGCACTAGGTACACAAATTTAGGTACTACAGCTTTTGGAAGTTACGGTGATGCTCACTGAAGGATTCTGATAGTCTTGTAAGGCACATAGAGCACAATTAATGTCTTTTAAGTAAAAAAGTAACATATTATGCGTTACTGTTTTCAGAGACCTAAAACCATCGTTTCTGCACAACAGCAAGCATCGTTAAGTAGTCTCATCTCAGATGAACTTAAAACAAAGCAAACAAAAAAACCATCACAGTCCTCTTGTGCTACTGACACTCAGTGCTGTTGGCTGGAGCACTGGTAATGCCCGAGCATGTTTCAAACCAGTACTGCAGCTACTCCGTTCAGAGCACTGAACACTTGCTTCTGCACCCCTGCCTGTGATGAATGTCTGCCACACCCATCAGATTATTCTCCACTAGCTGATGGTGGAAGGAGCAGAGAAGGAAATTATGGTGAAACTAGCTACCAAAAAGTTTAGAAAACATGAACACAACAAAGCATCAAGCATTAGGACAAACAAAGTACAATTGCCCTCTGAACACAATTTGAAAAATACATCAGTGGCAATCATGTCACTTGAAACTCTCAGTTGACCACAAAAATTAATAATCTCTGTAGATTTTACTTACTGGACTAGTAAAATCTTAATTTGTCATCTGTATTATAATCCTGGATTGAAATAATTTTGTTATGATGGCAAACTGAAGTAAAAAAACCTTTCATCATTGACATGTCCAATCCATGAGATACTTCACGTGAAGGTACAACAATACCTCAGTGGACACAAATGATCTAACCTAAAGGACAGTCACTGATCTCAGTTATTGCAACTGTTGATGTTATCATCCATACATATATTTAGAATCTAACTTTTTTTGTGTGTGTGTGTCCTTTTGAACTCTAATGGTATTGAGTTTCACAGAATACATACGGTTATTGTCTTAACATTGATAATTTCTGGAAGTTCACAGAAGACAAAAGCCTTAGATTGTCTGAACAATTTAAGTATAAAAAAGTGGCATTGAAATCATAGTATCATTTAGGTCAGAAAAGAAACTTAAGATCATTAGGTCCAACCATTAACCTGGCACCACCATATTCACCACTAAACCATATCCCTAAGTGCCACATCTACACATCTTCTAATTACCTCCAGGGATGGTGACTCCACCACTTCCCTGGGCTGCCTGTTCCAATGCTTGACAATCCTGTACATGAAGAAGTTTTTCCTAATACGTAACCTAAACCTGCCCTGGTACAGCTTGAGGTCATTTATTCTTGGCCTATTGTTGCTGCCTGGGAGAAGAGACCAATCCCCACCTTCCTACAACTTCCTCTCAGGCAGCTGTAGAGAGTGATAAGGTTCCCCCTGAGCCCCCTTTTCTCCAGGCTGAAAACCCCCAGCTCCCTCAGTCACTCCTCACACGACTTGTGCTCCAGACCCTTCCCCAGCTCTGTTGCCCCTCTCTGGTTACACTCCAGCACCTCAGTGTCTTTCTGGTAGTGAGCAGCCCAAAACTGAACACAGTACTCAAGGTGTGGTCTCATGAGTGCCAGGTATAGGAGGACAGTCACTTTCCTAGAGTCCTGCTGGCCACAGTATTGCTGATAAACACCAGGATGCCACTGACCTTCCTGACCACACTGCCAGCTCATGTTCAACCAAGCCAGCCAGAAGAGTAAAGAATGCTCCTTAGCCATCTCAGTGGGGTAAAGGATGGAGATCCACAGAACAGCAACGATACAAAGCTTGTTGATGCAATAGAAACCACAGAAACACCAGAGAACAGTCCCATGGGAATTAGGGCCTCTCTCCCAAAACAGGTGGCAGGATGAAGCCCAAATGAAGTGCATCTGCATCAATGCATGCAGCACTAGCAACAAACAGGAGGAGCTGGAAAACTATGACAAAGTTAATATAGTCAAAGGGCTAACTGAAGAAGCCATACCATTCAACTGCATTCCAGAAGTCCCACACTGCTCCCTTCTACCTAAAACTACTCTTAGAAGTACAAACCACTATGTTAATATTAGCATTTAAATATTAGTATATCAAGTTAGGATCTACTGCCAGCCGTATTTGCCAGCAGCACAAAGGGCAGGTTACAAGTATGGAAGAAAAGTTAAATTTCTTCTGAACTCTCATCTCTCAAAACCTGTTATCCACACACAACATTTACCTAGTAAAATTAAATCACTGAAACAAAGAAGTTGCAAAGAAAGCACTTCCAACTGTGGAGTTAAACACAACAATGTCAGTGGACTCAAAACTCCTGCAGCATATGGGGCTGCCTCATGAGGCAAGTATTATCTCTAACTTCTCAGAGGGGACACCTTACTAGTCTTTTAAACTCTTCTGACCTTCAAATTTCAAAACTTTTCCACAGTTCATTGTTATTTGTGATGGAAAAGAGAAATAGTTCTCCATGAACAATGAATTTTCCATTAGTAACAACTCTTGATATCAATTCTTCATGGAACTCCTCTGTTGCAGCCTGTATCAATTGGTTGCAAACTCACACAATGTGACAGAACTTCAGTAACTCTGTATTTAGTCCTCAAAACCAAAATGAAAACCTCTGTAACAAGACTGTTCATGACGTTTCTAGGCGAAAATAAACCCCAAAACAAACAAATAACCCCAGCAAAAATCTGAAAGAGAAGCTGTACCAGTTTTGGTCCCGCATCCCTCTGTATATTTGAACAAGCTCTACAGAAGACAAAGAAACTTGCTTTCCATTTTTCACTAGCACTTTTACATTCCTGCTGATGCAAATCCCTCTTAGCATGTTATTCCAGGGCAAGCAACATAGAATGCAATCATATATTTGGGGTCAAAGAGGATTAATAATATAAGGCAAATGTACTGCTCTAATTAAGACAGTCTTGTATTAAAACAAGTTATTTCGTTTAACCACCTAATAATGGGACTAAGGAGTTTGGTTCCTAGAGCTGAACTTGCAACACTAAGCATCAAATACATTCCTACACACAACAGCATGGTCCTATCACATGCCACAAGAAGGCTGTACCACCACCACTGCAGTTGGAGGACAACATGCCATCTACTAGGATGCTTTTTGCAAGACATTTACTGAGTCTCAGCAAGGTTTATTGAATCTTAGCTGTAAAACTATTCTTGGCAGTATTCTCATCTTTTCATAGGCAGCCACACAATGCTGCAATGATTTTTTCAAATCAGTTCCAGTACACAACAGTCTTTTTCACTCCCAACATAACAGCCTCCCCACTTCCAAAGTATTAGTTGCCTTGATCACTCTTAGAAGTCACTTTTTTTGACATGAAGAAGCATCAGAAAAAGCAGAACAGCTGTTAGACTGGAATGCATAATGAATCAAAAGTAAAAGTAGATGGTAGCCTTACATCCAAGACATGGTAAGAGTTAAAACAATACAATTTTTAAATTACAGTAGGAAGTCAAGGTTTAGAACAGACCACTTTATTAATGATAACATGCCACACAAACTCCTAAGGAGTCTTCCATGTGGTTGGTAATTTTTAGATGGTCAAAATAAATCCAGATCTGGTACCCTCCTCCTAAGCAATGAGGCTTTGCAGTGAACCATTCTTTGTATACATACGCCACCAAAAAGTGACAAAGAAAGTTGCAAGCTTTGTGAATCTGGGAAGTCTACCACGTACAATGGCAAAGGAGGAAAATAAAGGAAAAAAAATTCAAGACACAAGCAGTAGGAAAGACTGCAACACCTGAATCCCTGCTGTACCCAGGCGAGGGACCCAGAGTGCAAGATAGGCGCTGCCCTTTTGTTTTGTTCACGGGCTGCACCGTTCCTCACTGGAGCTGTGGGGCCGCTGTGCCACCCACTGCCTCTAGTGGCACGGCCTGCACACCAGGCCCCAGTTTGGGAGCGCCCACTGCCTTACTTGCTCCTTCGCTGCGCTACTCTATGATTTCAGAATCCCCCATGCAGCAAATAAACAGCCCCATCATTAAAAAGGGCAGAAACCAAAGCCAAATTACATCCCAGTCCTACTGAGAGGAATTGGCAACCAGGCTCTCCTTAAGCCAACCTAACACCCAACCGAGATCACAGCCTGATCTGAAAATCCCAGACAGACAAAACACCTTGCATATTGAGAAGTTGTGGGTTTCCCCAGTGTCCTCCAGTGTTTTGGGGAAGGAGCAGAGCAGACAGCTCTCAAGCCCTGCCAAGGCACACAAACTGTGATTGGCACCCAACAAAACCACCCAAGCAAATCTGCAGGTGTAGAGAACGAGTCTGAATGCACAAAAGAGAGTAGTACACTTCACAAATTGCTGGGTGATTCTAAACCTCTCGTGCCTCTTCTTAGCTTCAAGAATATACGCTGGGCATGAGCTTGAAGAAACGGGGGAAAAAATTCAAGATGGCTGAAGGTGTCTTGTCAGGGCTTTCCATACGCGCTCTGGAACTCTAGAGGGCACTCGAAATATGCCCTCGCCCTCCTCCCTGCCGAGCCGGGTAAGGCGAGCAGCGGCACAGCCCGTCGTCTGCTTGCCGGAGTTGGTATTGCAGGAGCGATGTCTGCAGCAGCAGCAGCAGCGCCCACCCCGAGGAGGAGCCGCCTCACAGCCATTACTGGGGCTTCGCCCCAGGGCAGCAGCTGCTGGACCCAGCAATTCCCCCACCCCCTGCCCCCGGGAGAGTACGGAGGGTGTGGGTCAAACCCTCTGCCCAGGCAGGTCTAGCGAAGGCAGAAATAGACACACAAATAGCACTCACAATGGAGCTCCCTCTCCTTGTTGGTCTCTGCCAAGGCTGCACCAAACTGGGCTGGAGCCTAAGGGAAAGACACGGGGTTACCGCGGGGCAGCGAGGATCGGGCAGCGCCCCCAGCAGCGCTCCCGTCGCCTGGCCAGCGCAGGTACTGCCTGCGCCGCGCACCACTTCCCTTCAATCCCAACCCTTCAAACTGACAAATAAATAAATAAATGGATTCGCTGCTCTCCCCGGGGGCGGTGGGTACTCCTCGCGGTACACCCACGCCGCCTGCCGCCGCTGAGGGAGAGCGGACACGGCGCCCCCCCCCCTCCCGGGGCGCCACCGCACCGGGGGCTTCCCCAGCCGCTGCCGGGGCAGGAGGCACCGGCGGCACCGGCAGCGGGGAGCCACGAGCATTACCTGCCAGCCTGCCCGGGCGGCCCCGACACGGCGCCCCGGGGCCGGCAGCGGCAGCGCCCTGGCCCGGGAAAGCGCCCCCCGCCCGCCGGCGCGGCACTTGCCCCCCGCCTCGGGTTTGCCCCCCTGCAGTCGGCCAGCAGCACTGCCGCCTCCTGTCCGCCATTAGAGGGACCCAGCCGAACAATACGGGAGGGGAGCAGCGGCGGCGGCAGGAGCCGCGGAGCACCGTGCCGGGCAGCGGCGGGCAGGAGGGAGGCAGGGAGGCACCCGCAGGGGGGCGGCGAGGGCGGTGGGTGGGGGAGGCACCGGGGCAGAACAACAGCCGGGGGCCCGGCGGGGAAGGGAGGCAGAGAGTTAAAATAGGAGGCGCTAGAGCAGACCCGGCCCTTCCTCCAAATGCCCCAGCCCCTCCCCCCCCCTCGGGGCTGCCCCGGGGCGCCCCTCATTTGCCCCCGCCGCCCCGCGCAGCGATGGTACCCGGCGGCGCTGCCCCCGGAGCCGCCCGCGCCCCCGCCGCCAGAGGTGGCGGCACGGCAGGGCAGTGCTCCCGGGTAGCCGGGAAGCACGGTGGCTGCGCTCCCATCCCCGCCCTGGGGGCAGCTAGCCCCGCCAGCCCGGCCCGGTGGGCGCAGCGCCCCCGCCTTACCCGGCCGCCCTTCGCCCGCAGGCACGGGCCCCCCCGCGGGGACGCGCGCACTCTGCGCTACTCCACCGGCGCCTCAACTCTAACTCGGTCCAGTCCCGGGCGAAGCGCAGCTGCTGGCGAAGGGGAGGAACCGGGCCAAGCGAAATCGGGCAGACCCGCCCCCCTGCCCCGGCATTGGCTTTCCCAGAGGGCGGGCTCTGGCGCTGGGCTAGCGGAGTGGGTGCGCCGCCCATCCATCAGAGCCGCCCGCAGCCGGTTGACCCTATAAACTGCCAATCTTCCTCCTGGCCATGCTCGGGGTTCTTCCCACTTTGATCTATCGGGTTCGAGGAACCCGGATCGCTGCCCGCCGGCCGGCTGCCCGCCCGCGCCCTGGGGCTGTGCTGGCGCCCTCCTGGGCCCGCGCACTGGTCGAAGGTGCGGTGCCGGCTGCGCCCCGCGGGCGGGCGGGCGGGGAGGGCGCGCCGCCCGTCCGGGCCGTGCGCTCGGTGCCCGCGGGCGCTGCCGCTCCACCCGTGGGCGCGGGCTCGCCTCTCCCGCCCCCTGCCCCGCCGCTAAGCCACACGGCTGGCAATGGTCCCACGAGACGGCCCATCCCGCGCCGGTCCTTCCCGCGCTAGGGCGTTGGAACTGGGGCCATTCCCATGGTGGGCAAGAGCGTGGCTAATGGGAGCGCTCCCAGAGGGAAAGGGCGAGTTGCCGTGCCCGAGGCAGGGCGCCCGGCCCGCAGCCTGCCCCGCCGAGCAGCGTCCCGGGGCGCCCTGCTGCCCTCGCCCCGCGCGGCGGAGGGCGCCATGTCAGCCGCCGACATGGCTCCTGGCGGGGCTGCTGGTGGTGCTGGTGTTGGTGGCAGTGGTGGCGTCCTCCATTTTGTCGGAAGCCGCTGCGGGGAGCTTGGGACCCATTCGCACAGGGGGCTCCCCTTGAGACGACACTGCCCGGGTTGCCCGCGGGCGGCGGAGCGGGGCTCCCGGGCAGAGCCGCGGGGTGGGGCGGGCGCTGCGGCCCCAGCACCGCCAGCCAGCCAGCCAGCCCTCCGCCCTGCGCACCGCCAAGATGGAGGATGCGCGCTTTGCTTGCGCGGCTCCTTCCCCCGCGCTGGCCGTGGCACTCGCGGCCGCGCCTTCGAAGCGCCGCGCAGCCTGCCGGGTGCGAGCCGGCCGCGCTCTGCCTCCTCCGCCCATCCTCCTCTGCCCGACACGGGCACAGCGAGAGCGCGACGCCCGCGCTGCCTCCGCTAGCCGGGACCGGCCGCCCGGGGCGGGAGCGTCTGCGGTGCGCGCCGGCTCCGCCATTCCCTGCCCGAGCCGCCCGCGGGAATGGCCGCCCGCCCCTCGGGCTGCGCCGGGCCCGCTTAAGGGCTGGCCCCTTCCCCGCCATCCTGCGTGTGTTCGCCTCATAGTTTGCGTGGGCGGGACAGACCAGAAGTATTTTATCTCCCATTGTCACAACAATACCTCTAGTGTCTTCCTAATGATCCCACCCAGAAACACGGGCTCCAGTCAACAACTCAAGCCAAAATTCTCTACTCTTAGTACTGCGTGTTGTTGATGGGAATCAATGTGGGTTTGGTTGTGTTGTTTAGGGCTGTTTGGGTTTTTTTCATGCCATCCTACTCATCCGGTGAATCCTGGAAGGGCTACTTAGTGTTGGGAAGAGAGCGTAACGTCCGGGCTGGCAGCTTGCAAAAAAGGATGGGAGCTCATGGCAACACAGCCCCTGCCAAGGAAGAAAGAGCCGTTGTGGTGCATCACCTCCCATTTTGAAGGTTTCCTCGAGGTTGCCCTATAAACTGATACTTTGTTCTACAACATCATGCCATCCCTCTAATTATGTGAGCTGTTGAAATTTCAGCGTTGAATCCCATTCACTTTTTAAGTTCTGATGAACGCGGAAATGAGTTCAAGAGGGCTTAACCATCAGAGATGGACGGTAGAAAAAAAAGTCGATCTCTAATTTGAGAGAAACATATCAATCTTATTAACAAAGTAACCAAAGGACACTTTCATCGTACCACTGCCCTACCAAGAGACATTACCTAATGGTGTTATCTAGGATTATTATGTAGCAATAAAACATTTCCACTAATGTTTTACATTAGACAGCTCAAACCTTCCCCTTCCCCCAAAAAACTAATGTTTTTTCTTGCAATTTTGGAACTGTATTGAAATGTATTTATTATATAAAGGTTTAATAAGCCCAGAGAACCCTTGTCACCCTGTAGACATCTAACCCTATTTTTAAATTTATATATTCAAATATAGCAAAAAATAATGAAATACACCTTGACATTTTCTTTATTTTTTCGACTGACATCAGGAAAAAGGACAACAATGTTCAGGCACCTATGTAAGTTCACCTTCATCTATAAAACCATGTATAATTCCAATTATTTTTAAGAATAATCCATCTAAAGCAATTACTTTTATGGTTTGAAAGAGTTAGCATTAGCTCAAACACTAAGCAGCAAAATCCCTTCATGAACACCAGAGACCTCAAACATATGTATCTATAGGCTCCACACCACTGCTTTCATGGACAGGCCTGATGTCAGCAACTTCATTAAAAAATGTCAAATGTATTGACTGGCAGTAGATAAATTCAACAAAGCCGAGCCAACAGTTTGTTGAACAACTTACAAAAAGAGTGACATCCTTCTATCTGTCATGGAGTAAAAGTATCTCAAAAAGCAATCAACTGTATTTGAACTGAGGAGGAGTAATCTGATATATTTTGAAGAGTTTATGTTTGAGCAGAAATCTTAAGAACACTACCAAGCCAACCTTCAAGTGATGCATAGGATATTGTAAGAGCAGGATGAACATGGTTTAAAGCTATTTCTCCAATCAGCAGTATTTCTCTGTGATTAAGAATAGTGGCATTCACTCCAGAGTTGGAAGGGAGTATCTTCCTTTGACTGAAGGACTTCTTCCTGAGCATGGTTTTGGTTTACATCAACCTAATTGTTCAGATGTCTAGAACAGAGTTCTGAGGAATGAGGACAAAATAGGTGAACAAGGTGTCTTTCACTACTTCATACATGTAACACTTGGAAAGCAGAGGGTCATGAAACTCTTTAGAACACAGTTTATTACAACAGGTTTGAAGACTGGCTTGGAAAAAATTGTCTTTGGAGTGCAGATAAAGCTTATGTTTATAGAAATGTCTGTGTGTTTCCACCACCTGTGGAAGTGAAAATGAAATGTAATCCTTTGTAAAGTATGTGACCCCAAAAATCATTGTTGGCTTCTATACTGTCCTACCTCATGAAGTTTGTAATCTCTGCTTTACACAGTTTGATTTATCCTCTTTATTTTATTCTTTTATCTGCTTTCCTCCCCTACAATTTCTGCCAATATTTCCTTTCCTTTTTCTCCTTAGCTCACCTCTTTGTCTAATTAGCTTCAATCCTTGACCAGCACAAAGAAGAAAGATGTGGACAAACTGTACTAGTTGATGGAACATGTGTTCTCATAGTCATGGCATAATGGAATTCTGGTCTGCTAGTTGGTTGCTCAACACAACTTCAAAAAAGAGTAGTGGATGGAAAAGAGATTAAAAAGACAAATCCAAACAAAAAAGTAGATTTTTAAAACATCTATGACCAGTAACACCTTGATCATTTTGATTTTATTATGTAATATTCCCTATATCAATGCTCAAATTTTTGTGTTAATTTAGGGATAACAGCTATTATTTATAGACTAAAGCTCTTAATGAAAAGATTCTTAGGAAAAAATTCTTTGTTGTGAGGCTGGTGAGGCACTGGAACAGGTTGTCCAGGGGAAGCTGTGGATGCCCCATCCCTGGAGGTGTTCAAGGCCAGGTTGGATGGGGCTCTGAGCAGCCTGGTCTAGTTCGAGGTGCCCCTGCCCTTGGAAGGGAGGTTGGAACTCGATGATCTTCAAGGTTCCTTCCAACACAATCCACTCTATGATTTTGTGATACCATATATGTGTGTAGGTTTGTTCGGTACATAACAGAACCCATGCAATTTTAAAAAAAAGGAAAAATGCTTTGTACAAAACATTACCTGTGGTTTTCATTGTAGTTGCTGAACTACATATACATTTCATAATATTTATAAACTAATCAATATATATCTATAAGCAGATTGCTTTCAGCTGTTTAATTTGCAGCTTTAGCCAAAAGTGATCTTTCAAAAGGTCAAATAATGAGACAATATACACTATTCTATAACATTGCTACTCATTTCATAATATGATATGCCTTCAAATGACCTTTATGCCACATCCCATATTTCAGTTTTGGAAAAGTAACTAATAACTTCTGTTCTAAACTGGGCAACTTCCCACAGAAGACATTCCAATACTGTAAAGACTAGGAATGTAATACCCAGGAAATTATTCTCCTGAAATAATTTTCAGGGTGTTTACAATAATCAACATAATCTGCTTGCAAAATATTTTTTATTAATTTTTAAATATTTGAGGGTCTTAGCTGGATAAATCTCTTGTTTTTATGGAGAAGAAATGACACTGCAAACCAAAATATAGAGTCTTACAACTAGAAGAGACTCCCTGGGTCACTGAGTCCACTTTCTTGCTATTACAGGAAACTGTCATATAATCCCTTCCAGAAACTTTTCAAGCTCCATTTTAATGGTAGTTTGATATGTTTACCCCCTACTTTTGTTGCAAATCTTTTCCAGAACTTCATTGTTTTGGTGGTTAGAAACCTTCTTCTAATTTCCAGACTAAATGTATTCAAGAATCCAGTTGAGTTTTGTGCCAATATTCATCCTTTGGCTTAAATAACTCTTCTCCCTCCCTGGTGTTTAGCCCTGATATATTTATAGACAGTAATCATATTCCCTCTCAGCCTTCCTTTTGCTTGACTAAACACAGATTTTTTAGTCTCTTCTTGCTCAACAGATCTTCATTCCGCTGGTCATTCTATTAGCCTTTATTGCTATCTGTCTCAGTCTGAACACATCTCTCTGAATGTGGATCCAAATTCCCCCAATATCCCATTTTAGACCGAATTACTACAATGTACAGTACATCACTATTTCCATATCTCCATGAAATATTGCAGTCTTGGATGTGCACTTGCCTTTTTGTACAAGTACATTAGATAACCATCATCATTTCTAGTAGTACCTATGGTCTTTTCTACACCACTCATTTACTGGGAAAGTTCTCCATTAACAGCAAAATTTAGCCTCCAAGTGCATGACCTTGCATTTTTATTGCAGCAGTTTGTTTTGTTTCCACTAGTTCAATCATCAAGGTCATTTGTTGTTTTTCCATATGACATCCCTCTGCAGCTGTGTTGATGATGTTGCCTAGTTTTGTGAAACAAGCCGATGCAATAAGCTTATTTTCTCTTCTCTGCCAAACAGTAAGATCAATCCCAAGAATAACTCCCAAAGAAATCTACTAGCAGACACTACTCAATTTGACAGTCTCCTGTTTGGTACTACCTGCTGCCATTCCCCTCATTCTGCTCTGGAAAATATCATCTTATCTCTGTGTTTAGCAATGTGTAGCAAAGTTTTTCTGCTAGTCAGTCCCTCTTTCTTTGAAAGCTCTCTACTTAATTATCCTTTTTATGAACGATGTTAGCACCTGCCTCTTGAAGAAATCACAAATAATTTTCATTTCAAACTTTTGACTTCCTCAGTTCAGTTGACTTGGTTAACCAGCTCTCTTAGTTTACCAAAATTTGCCTTATGGAATCAAGAAGTTTAGATACAGACCTGCTTTTCTTTTCTTTCCATGCAATTTACCCCAAATCGACTTTAGGATCATTTTCTACAACCAGTTTTTCTATATTGTCCTCTAAGTCCAAGTCTAAAATAGCACCATATCATGTTGTTTTACTGACATTTTTCTGAGAAAAGCAGTCAGCTATGATATTCAGCTATATTTGGGGCCCTGCCACCATTAATAACATTTGTTCTCCAACCTACTAAACAAATTAAGCAAAAAGAAGAGGCAAATAACTTTTTGCCACCTTAGTGAGTTGAAGTGCTTTAAGTCAGCCAGGTACCAAAGCCCCCACAAAGGCAGCAGAGAAGAGTGTGCAGCCTGAAGGGGGAGAGGATGACTCTCTTTCAGCAAGAGGCAGTTATTGCACGAGCCTAGCTTCTCATCTTACCATAACCTATCTTTGGAGCAGCATCTGTGTTTGTATTCCTATAAATAAGGAAAATTCCCTATTCTGTCTAAATCCAATTTCTTTCTAGGTTTTCATTAGAAGATCTCAAAAGCTTTTTGATCAGGAATGTTAGTCAAGTACTGCATTTGGTAAATCAAACCTTTTCTACTTTCCTAAACAAGAGCTTTCTACTTAAGAGGTTGCAGATCTGTGGAGTTTGTAAGGACAGTGTTGAAAGAGCAAGCTTCAATGTACCTTCACCTTTGTTTCTCTCCAATAAATCTGGCACGTGGTGTTCCTTTATTATCCTGGTATTTCTCATACTGAGTAACTTGAATAAGATCATGCTCCATGAGGTTTAGCGTATGGTTTCACCACAGGCAAGTTGCTGCATGATAGAGCTGCTGCCAAAACTAGCAGTCCCGTCCTCTCCTCACTGACTGGCTATAGATCTGTGTCACCTTTCTATGCTGACATGAGCATTCATGTGGATAAAAATTGGCCAATTTTCAGTTGGACCAACACATTGATCTCACTGCATGTGCAATTAGATGAGTGATAGTGCCAGATAAGGGGGTGCAGTGGGAAGCACAGGGGAATAATGTATATCCCATTTTTGAAACAGCACTGATAGCCTGCCTAAGTCAAAGTGATGCTACACATAAGAAAAGGAATGGGTAGTTTTTGACTGGTGATCTGGCTTCTGCTTTATCTCAGTAAGATCCACAATGTAATTTTTAATTAGTCACTAGGATTGTTTAGAGCTCTCAGAGAAAAAAACCCACAAACTTGTGAAATATGGAATTGTGAAGTGCATTTTATTTCCTAATGCTTAAATTTGGTCAGTTTTAAAAACATTATCTAATAAATTTCTTGTACCAAATTTAATTTAAAAATCAAATTTTTTTAAATAATAATAAGATTCTCTTACTGCAAATCACTGTGATGATAGTTTTGACAATATTTTGACATGTCCTTCATAGGCAAAAACTGGAAAAAACAGTCATTTTCTGCAAACCTTTTCATTTTCAAAGCAAAGACATTTTTCTTCAGTTTCATTCAGTGTCTGAGCCTGTTCTAGCAATGAACAAAGTTGCTTTTTTAGGCAACTTGTCCTTTCCTGTTGGATGAGGACTGTGCCATAGTCACCACTACCTTCAGATCAGATTAATGTACTGTGCTTTTATATGGTGAAAGGCCATTTGGAAAAATGAGTTAGGGCAGGACACAGTCAGGACATTTACTAGAGGATCTTTCCACCAGGGCTTTGGTAAACAATAAAGTAAATGGGAGACTAATCTACACAGCAGAGTTCTTTCCTTGCTATGAGACTCAAAATATGTGCTGCACAGAGCCTTGCAAATGGGAAGGATCCAACCCTGCTTTCCATGAAGACAAGACTGTGTGATGAGACTCTCATAAGAATTGTTATTAACTTTATCATTTTTTCCTTTAGAAAGACTACAGAATGGAACTTTGACTTGTGACCAGAAAACTAAAATTCTTGTTCTTAGAAAGTCTATCATTGTACTGCAGCCTCTTTTTCACATACCCCAAATTTTTCTTTCTTCTTAGTTGCATTAACCAGGGTTTGATCCTTAATTTCAGTCCCATCACTGCTGCACCCCCACCTCCAATGATAAATCTGCTGCGGTGTTCTCTTTATTTCATTGATCATTCAAAGGTCTGTCATTCCCTTTTAACTTTTAGCATCTCTTAGGGTACCTTCTCTTCAATCCCTTGCTCTTACTCTAAAACTGTAATTTTCTTTCACAAATTTTTCTTCATTTTGTTCTCAACCATTCTTTCTCATAATAAATAAATATGTTATATGTGAAAAAAAAAAAAAGAATTGAAGCAATAGTAAGTTTACAAAATCAAATGCTTACAGGTTAGGAAATGCAACATTTCCTACATACCCATGCAACTTTAGTTCAGTTCTAAAGAGCCAGCTGTGAAAATCACAATCTATTCATGATGCAGCTTTTGAGAACTGCCTCCCATAATTTCCACTCTCTGGAGCTGCTGTCTCCTATCCTTGATTCTTGCTACCCATGTTTAGCTCAACATGCAGTTCCTTGTCCCACTTGGTCAGTTTATGATGAGTCAGACTCAAAAATTCCCACCCTGTGGTCTCAGCTTCAAATCTGCTCCTGTGCTTTGCACCCCTTAAGCTAATTATTAATTGGCAATGCATATTTGAGCATATGCATTATGTCATGTTCTTAAATTGCGCTAATACTCCTTTTGCATATTACCTGTCTCATTAAGTATATAAGCTGAATGACATTCACAAATTTCTTCACACATTTTGTTTTTTCCCCATGCTAGGGTATTAAGTTCATGCTTTTTCTAAGAAACCCCATTCCATGGTCTAAACAATTTTCTTGGGATGGTGCAATCCTTTATGCATGTATATATTAGGAGACAAGAGCCTGCAGTGCAAGCATAGCCCTGCAGAAAGGGATAGGGGGATTTTGATTGAGTCAATAACGTGCCCCAGCAGCCAAAAAGACCATCTATATCCTGGTGTGTATTAGGCACAGTGGATCAAAACAGGTCAAAAGAAGTGATTATCCTTCTCTACTCTGCACTGGTTTGGCCTCACCCTGAGTACTGTCTGCAATATTGGGCTCCACAACATAAGAAGGTTATAAAAATATTGCAGTGTTTCCAAAAGAGGACAACAAAGATGGTGAAGGGAGTGGAGGGTATGACTTAGGAGGAGCAGCAGAGGGTTTGTTCTGTTCAGAGTAGACTGCTGCCCACAACTCCTCATAAGTGGAAGCAGAGAGGAAGGCACTGAACTCCCTGGTGTCTGGTGATAGGACATAAGGGACTGGCTTAAAGCTGTGTCAGGGTAAGTTCAGATTGAATATTTGAAATTTCTTCACTGAGAGGGTGGTCAAGAACAGGAACAAGCTCTCCAGGGAAGTGTTCACAGCTCCAAGCATGTAGGTGTTCAAGAAAGGTTTGGATAATACTCTTAGATATATGGTTTAACTTTTAGGTTGTCCTGTGTGGAGTCAGGAGTTGGACTTGATGATCCTCATGCATCCCTTCCAACTCAGCATATTCCACAATTCTGTGGTTCTTTTGACACCTCTCACTGGCACATGACAGCTTCACAAACCTTCCCTCATTTATCCCCATTTTATGCAAGGAGAGCATACAATTAATTAGTGACAAAAATATATGTTATTTTGGCTGCCTGTTTTGGGTGGCTATGTTTGTCAAGTTTATAATATTTGTTTTTACACTTCATTTGTCATGTCTGACATCATCTTTGCTTACGGTTGAGAAGTCTCCAGAGCATGAGGCTGGGTACCTGGAAAGTGGAAAACCCTATTTCTCATTGCCTGTCCCAAAACTGAATTAAATTAATTTCAGCCTCACACAGGACCCATTGAAATAATACAAAGAACAAATGCAGTTGTTCAGGAGATACTCTTCTGATCAAAAAACATAACTAATTTTTTCTTTTTGAAATCATCTGCCTCAGTCACTGCACTGTGTAGCTTTTGTACTAGATGAGGAAAGGGGCATACAATCAACAGGCTATTTCACGCCTTCTGTGTCTTCTTACTCTGAACACTGTGTATCCTCTGTACTGAAGTAAGGAATGGCCTGTGGTACAAATAGCATGTGATCTCACAGATAGAAGACTGTATCATAGTACGTATATTCCAGCAGTTTGAATTCAGTTTTCACAAGCAACCTGAGTTCAAGTGCTCTTTAATTTTGAATGTTTTATCTCTTTATTCTTAAAACTTTCCAAATTACTTTTAGGAGGTAACTTTCTAAAAGCAATCCAGAAAAACAACTACCAGAAATTCTGTCTTGTTGCAGTAAATTTACATCCCTGGGATTTATACAAAAAGTTCAAAACTCAGGAATTTATAGAACAAATTCTGGTGACATAAGCTAGTAGCAAATAAAAGTGGAAGAAAAATATCATCTGTGAATTCTGTGCAGCTCAATCATTAGGGAGAGATGGGATAATATTTTATGTTGTCTCTTTACCAGCTAGCTCAGGAATCCTGTATCCTAAGCTGCACTCAAAAGGACCATTTTCTTCTCCATCACTACCTGCTCTGCAAGCTGATATCTCAGTCTTATGTTTTCTCACATATGTCCTAACTTCCAGTTTGAAGATGCACATCCTGGCAGATTGGAGGCTTATATCCTAGTCCCTTACCTCTTTGAAATTTTGTGGTGGAGAATGATGAGGCTGTTTGAGCAAAAGCACGAGCTGAGCCACTTGCTTATCTTGCACCGGGGCTTGAGCAAGGCCTAACAACTGAGTGGTGTCTGGCTCTGCAGCTATGACAGCAGTAACAGGTAGTCAATGATTTTTTACTACAGTCACACCTCCATTTTTCCAAAAGTATAAAGCTGATATTTGAAGTCCTCCACTGTAGAAGGATGAGAATACTACCCCACTTTGCTGACAGGTCAATGGGCTTGCTTCTCTCTGCTCCTCAAAGCAGGAACACCCCTTTGGTAAGATTTGTGCTTTCAGCTTTATTGCAGCAATCCAGCAACACTTGTATATAGTGCTGTGCACTTCTATTTTGTAGGTCTAGTACATTTATCAGCAATCTAACATGAATCTATAACCTGTTGCTCCAATAAACTGCACTATTTGTGAATCTGTGATCATCTAAGAGCCTCCAAAGGAGCTACTGGGCTATTTCCTGCCTGGGCTTGGCTTCTTCTCGGAACCGATCCAGGTGAGTGAGGGGTGGGTCAGGCTCGTTAGCAGGTGCTGCAGGAGGCTATATAAGAGCCTCCAAAGGAGCGCGAGCAAGGGTCGCTCGCGGACCCAGCAGGAGTGGGCAAACAGGGGCGTGGTAGGGCAGGGAGACAGGACACAAACAGATCTTGTAGGTGAGTTCATTGGTGTTGGGTGGTGGTTTGGTTTTTTAGTTTTTTATTCCTCTGTTTTCAACTTAACTACAGCTAGTAATGGTTTCCAAAAAAATGTGTTAATAGAAGGAGTGTGTCTACACAGACACCATCCTCCAAGCAGGATGCAGCCACCCAGGCCTCTGGCTGTGAAG
>JAWWEU010000001.1:44579370-44688276 GCA_035583155.1 Acropternis orthonyx | reverse complement strand
TCTATTGTGGCTCTGCGTGACTCTTTGTGGGGTCCCGTGGGGCCTCCTGGTCGGGGGGAGTGGGGGAGCGTTCCCACCCAGCCGCTGGACCTTGATGACTCAAAATTGTTGAACAGCACTCCAGACCTCTACTTAGCTTTTGATATTCAGTCTTGTAATAGCTTTATGGCCAGTTTTGCCTGTGCTCAAATTTTATCCAGTGCAAAACCGTTTGCATTTTGCTGCAATACACGGCACCTTGCCTAAGTGTGGCCACCAGTCAGGTTTAGGTGACCTAGCCCAGGACCAAATCACATAAAGATTCTACTTGGTCACATGAGAAAGTGAAAGGAAAAATAAACACACGGAGATGATTTCTTAATTTCTTTTGATCCATGAGAAATATTGATAAAGAATACTTTCTTTTTGACACAGAGAGCTCAGGCAAAAGTCATCAAGTTATTCAGTCATTAAAATTAGCCTTCTCTCACCAGACCTATTTTTGGTACACAGGCTCAGAGATAGCAGTATCTCTTCACACTTGGACCCCAGCCAGTCTAGTCTCCCTCCCCATCTAGTTGGCCTCTTCATTTTAGGGTTTCAATGATGCCTGACATGTCTTAGAAAGTACAAGCAGGTGTCTGGAGACGCTCTCCTCACTGTGTTCTGCATCCATCACACTCAGCATAGTGAGTCAGGATTGGGCAAGTTCAAGAAAAAGTATCTCAAGTGTTCTGGTTGCAGCCCTCCATTCAGTATCCTGTAAGTAATTTCATCTGCAAAGAGCTGAATTAGTGACTTTTTGTGACCTTATTCTTCTAGGTTTAACTAAGTCCAAAGGAGCTGGACACAGGATTTTGGACATTCCAGGAGCCTGAAATGCCATTGGGTTCCAGGTGCTTCTGCATCATCACATTTTTTTCAGCTTTCATTATATTTCCCATATACACTAGCAGAGGCATTCATCCCCAGCGAGTAGGCACACATCCTTGGCTAGGATCAGGCAAGTGTGTGTCCCACTGTGTAAACCACTGGACTGATGGGTTTGCATGTAATCTGCTTTGTATATTGTACATGCCAAAGTAGGTTGCATGGTGGATGCTTCTGTGAGGCATCAGGTGGTCATGTGAGCAGATTTGCAGAGTTGTGGTAGGGGTATCTAGATTTAATTTTTTTTATTATTATTATTTTTCTTTCCAGTCCTGTTTCTACAAGCAGTAGATTTGGTCCCTTGCCTGATTTAAAAAAAAAAAAAATGACCACAAGTGTCCCAATTTTTCTCAGAATTGGAACACCTAATGAACATCACTTGCTTTGGGGAATTGTCCTGCTCACATTCCTGCCATAGGATAACTGGGATTTTGTGTGTGATAATATGCTAGTAATCTTGGGAATTTATACTTGAAAAGTTCCTTTCATTTGAGAATTTGGAGTGCTAAAAAGTTAATTCATACTACATTACATTATCCTTGTGAAACAAGTAAACATTTTCCCCAGTGCACAAACTGAAATATTGAGAAGATCAAGACTTTGCAGATTGTATACCTTAGAGACACCTATATAAAAAATGGCCTTATTTTTGAAGGTATTAAGTACTTAAGACTTCCACTGATTTTAGTTTCTAGCTTTTGCCACCTGCTTTTGAAAACAGTCAAATAAATGGCCCTGGGTCACAGGATGATGTGTTAAATGTGTTCACATCAAGTATCTGCCTTTGTTTGGTCTGACATTCAAACACAAACCCTACTTTAATTCTCTTTACAGTCCTTAATATTAGGAAAAATCATACCAAGAAAAAAACAGACCACATCCCAAGCCAAAAAGGAGCTCATATATGTGTCTCATCTAGAAGCTAGTAAGATGTGCTGTTATGTCTTAAATTTCTATATGGGAGAATGTAATTACTAACAGATTTCTTCATTGCTGGGCAATGAAGCAATCTTGCTATGCTACACATTTAACCTGTGACTTGCAGTAACTGTGGGAGCAGCTTATTCTGCTGTGTAACTAATCATGCACTGGTGTGGGGAAAAACTAAGGGCAATAGTTCCCTGCTACTAGGCTTAAATGGGACTCCAAGAGGAATAGAAGCTGACTGGCTACAGGGGGGTTGTCTTTAAGTGCAAGAGGTTTTCTTTGAGACTGTGCTATCACTGCAAGGCTGCCTGATCTGCAGGCATGTAGAGCATTTTATTGTATTTGCTTGCTGAATGAGCTAAACTGCCCTTTCATTTACTTGGGGATTAAAGCTTGCTTGTGAGATTAACTGGGGAGCCTCTGGCCTTCTTTATTCTGGTTTGAAAAGAGAGAAAATGGCCTATACCAGACTATTACATGGACTATAACTTTGGGGGGGAAAGGTGGGTCTGCATTAAAGTTTTAATTAGGCTAAAAGTTTATTGCTAATTTTACTATCATGATTCAGTGTGTTACATTTCTCAGCTGCCTGTCTGGTAGCTGAGCTACCTTTGGTGACAAGATAACTTTATCTTAATCCCAAGATAAGCAAGGAGCAAGAAATATGTGCTCCTGCCTCATTTACTCCAGTTCAGCCTACTATTTTAGCTCAAATTCACTTTGATGGTTGGTGTACCAGAAAGCTGGCAAGACTTGCGTGAAAGATGGCTGACATAGGAATAGCAAAATTTTGAACAGCAGCAGGATCTCCTCAAATTTCTCAGGTTAGAGAGACTGTTACAGGGACAGACTCTGTCTGGAATTTACCTCCAAATTCCAGATATAGACAGAGATAGTACTTTAGGTAGTGTTTCTTCCCTCCCCTCAGGTAAAAGGAAGCCTCTAACAGGTGTTGTTGGAGATGAGGATGGAATGGTAATATCACATTTATTAACTACCAATGCTTGCTTAAACAACCTTTCACTTGCTCCTCTTCTCCCTATGCCTTTTTTCTTTTAGCTGGATTAGTTCCCCCATCCCATTTCACATGTGGCTGTATAAGCAGCAGAGTAATGTGTTAAAAAAACCCCTGCAATAAGAAATAAGACAGGGACAGTAAGAAATGTCTGGGAAAGAAGGGAGCAGAGGCCCTACAGACCAGTATAAGTGGTGCTGTTGGGCATAGCCACACTCAAAACCTAGATTCTCAGAGTTTTGCAAAAATAATAAATATCTAGAAAATGTTAAAATCTGATCTATATGTGGTGTAATTTTAGACATACACCCGAACTAACAAATACTGAATAGCAATGATAACAAGTGAAAAACAGCTTAATGCCAGGTTACATAACATGATGTTAATTTTCTGATATCAATTTTAATTTCTCAACACTGAGATCAGTGGAGTAATTTTGTTTTTAGCAGTAAAACTGTACATCTGCTACCTACATTTATTTCTTAGACAGGTCAACATTTTTCTCTTAAACATTTGACATCAGCTACCTGTCAAAGATAGCAGTATGAATGAGACAGGCCTTGAGGCTTCTCTGTTATGTCAGTTCCCAAATTCCTGCATGCAACACTACAGACAAACCACATTCTACTTAAAAAAATAAAATTAAAAAAGAAATTGAAGTTAAATATTAAAAAATGTGTTGAAACAATGTTTCAATTCACCTAAATGGTTCATTATTTCATAAGTTTTGATTAGGTAAAATTTTTAGGTTATTGAGTTTTCAGGATGGTAAAATACTTTCACCCATAGAAAATGTTCAAAGATTATAAATACTATTTCTTGTCTAGCTGTAAGAGTGACTGACAGATATGAGTGAGATCAAGGAGGTTTAGGTAGAAGTATTAGATAAATTCTGAAAACTGAGTTCACACATTTCTAATTCAGTTTAAACTTCTTCCCTTGCCAAACACAAAACACAATCCGGGAACTGGAAAGCAAAAATAAAGACCACAGAAAAATGTCTCATATGTTTCCAGATCATAGTCACTGTTCAGATTACAGAACATTTTCAGCTCCAGTGGGATCATGGAAGAGTAAGTCAGTTCACAGAGAAACAGCCTTATGTCCCAATATGAAACCAAAATCAAAAGAAGAAATTACGGCACAAAGAAGAATCATGCAAGAAAATATACAGAATACACTAGCTTTAATCAGAGAGGATACAAGGAATCAAATGCAAGAAATACATTTCGCTACAGATTGTAAGAGAGATGATTTGGAGCAAAAGACCAACCACTGGCCATCTACCACATCCTACTGAATCCCCAAGTGAAGCTCTATTACCTGATGTGCTGACAGAACACCAAATGACTGTTTGGAGATAAAGGGCTGACTGTATTTGGGGAATGCATCCTTAAGGCTTTAACCTTCTGCTTGCTCTAGTACTGAACTGCCACTCTTTTACAGAATAGGCAAAGAGAGTATGCTGAAAATGCACTGGTTATATTAGTGAAGAAAGTAGCTTGGAAAAGTCATGTAACTTTTGTTGAGCTTAAAGGTCCATCTGACAAGTATGTCTTCACAGACAAATATATTTTCATATGTTTTCAGCCCTCATTTCCTTGAGACCAATATTATTTAAAAAAATAATACTGACTACTAATACATGGCTAATTCTGAAATACTCATCTTCATTGACATTAAAAAATCTATTAATATGGCATGCATTTAGGTCGTTACTAACTGTATTAGGTTAGGATTTATAGACTTTATAAATGTGATTCATACACACTTCAATCCATTTTAAAGCAATGAATGTATGTTGTTGAACTATGCTACTAAGAAAGGAGAACAGAGAAAGGAGGCTTTCCCTCTTTTTTCCCAGGTTTAAAAATAGAAAATCCAAGTCATGCTGTCCATCTGGGACCAACGAGATAATATTATTGTAGGTTTTCCATCTTGAATTAGCCTATTAAAGTTCTTGTGATAACTCCAGTATTTGTCACCAGATGGCACTGCAACGACACTCATAACAACTCCTAATACTCGGTTAGTAACATAATGAGGTCACTCTCAGATGATTACAAAGTATGGATCACTATTTCAGGTTGCATTAAGCAAGCTTCCTCCACACCATTATGTTTATACCATCAGGCTTGCTGGCATAGCTATGACAGCTAGTGTTTTTAATAATCTCAACCAATTGAACCTTGTGAGAAAAGCTCAGTAGTGGAAAACAATACCTACGCCAAGCTTAATTTGTCCCAATACTGCCATGAGCAATACTGAAGGCAAACACTGTCCTTAATGGAAAGCAGCAGCAGCTCCCACCTGTGTAAGATCATGCACAGAGGTGTGTATCTCAGTTCCTTGGCCTTGTACTTCTGAATAGGGTCCCAACCTCAGGCTGTCAACCACTACCTATGCCACTCCCATCTTTTTCAGTTCTTTCCCTTGTTTCCCATCTCCTTTCAAATGGAGCAACCTCTTCCATGCCCTAATTTACTTCTCACTTCTGATTCTCCCTGGTATGTTCTGTCATGATCTGCCGCTGTAGCTTAAATTACAGATACTGATCCTAACTGTGACACATTGCAGATTTTAGGAAGTAGAAAGAAATAAACCTAGGATTCCAGAAACGTGTAGATCAGTAAGCTGCAATTGCCTTTTGAGAAGCCAGCTTCAGCACTAACACAGCTATCACGACTGGAGTGTTGGCATCAGGGCGATCACTTTGAAGTTGTTCAAGGCTAAATACAAGTAGTTTGAGATTTTTATTTGCAGATCAAGATACATTTGCAAGTTTGCAGCATAAAAAGCTCTCTTGACTTTCTCTTAGAAGCCTGATGCCTCTCTGATTTTCAGCAGGATGCTGGTATTTGGTAGAAAAGTAATGCTGTGATACAGCAAATTAAAAGCTAGAACAGTTGCTTCTGACTGTGTCTCATATGGCACATGGCTGGATGGTGTGTGTTGTGGAAAAACACCCAAATCTCTTGATAGCAGGAACACTTTAGCATACACCAAACAGAACTTTTCTCTGTAGAAGACAAAATGAAAAATTTTGGTGATTTTCACACTTTTACTCCTGTTTTCTGCAAGGATTACAGAGTGAAAACAAATGACCATGTGATCACAACTGTTACTCCCCCACTCTTCTGAAATTACTGTTATGGAGTTCAACTGCATTCAAAATATTAAATATAACAGCGTCAAACCTACAGAGTGGCTGGAACAGTCTAGCAGAACTCCTCCCATGATATGAATTGGATTTAGCTAAACCATAAAAATTTCAGCAGATGTTTATAACAGAAGGAAAGGACTGGAATAAGAACTTCAAGGGCCCCATTTTGCCTCCTTTCAAAATGTTTATTCGCTAACGGGTGGGAGCGGCAAGGTGTAGCAATCATCAAGCCACAAAGACTCTGGGCAGTCAGGGAGATGAACTGGCTGGGGTTGTGGAGCCATATGTAGATGAACATGAGAAGCTGGTGGAGAGTGTGTGAAGAGCACATGTCCTGTGACGAGCAGCTGAGGGAGCTGGGGGTGTTCAGCCTGGAGGAGAAGGCTCCCCTCGGCTCCCTGGCCGGGCCGTGCCGTGCCGTGCCGGCGCTGAGGGCAGGGCAGGGCAGGGCAGGGGGCCGGGCAGGGCAGGACAGGGCAGGACAGGGCCGGCGCTGAGTGCAGGGCAGGGCCAGGCAGGGCCGGCGGTGAGGGCAGGGCAGGGTAGGCGCTGAGGGCAGGGCAAGGCAGGGCCGGGCAGGGCCGGACAGGGCCGGCGGTGAGGGCAGGGCAGGGCAGGGGCAGGGCCGTCGCTGAGGGCTGTGCCGTGCCGTGCCGCCCCGCCCGCCCGCCATGGTCCGGTGGGTGGGGCCTGCGCGCGGTCGGTACACCTCGCCGGGGCCGGCGGCGGCGCCATTTTGAAGCGGCGGAAGGTCGGAGGCGGCGGACGCTGAGCCGGGCTGCGCGTCCCCTGAGGGAAAACCGGCGAGAAGAGAGCGGGTATGGCCGCAAATAGGAACCTGAAGCAAGTGCGGATCGAGAATAGCTCCCCGGCGGCGCCGCTGGGCATGGTGGGCGGCGGCGGCAACCTGAAAGGATTGCGGGGCCTAGAAGCGGAGAGTGAGGCGGCGGCGGCCATGGCGCTGGCGCCGGGCAAGGAGGGTGGCGGGGATGAGGAGCAGGAGGTTGGGTTCACCATCGATATCAAGAGCTTTCTCAAACCTGGAGAGAAGAGCTACACGCAGCGCTGCCGGCTGTTCGTGGGGAATCTGCCTACTGATATCACCGAGGAGGATTTCAAGCGCCTCTTCGAGCGCTACGGGGAGCCCAGCGAGGTCTTCATCAATCGGGACCGCGGCTTCGGCTTCATCCGCCTGGTGAGGATCCGGGCGAGCCCCTGGGGCTGCTCTGCGACCCTGGGACTGCCTCTGCAGGCTTCGGTCCATTGCCCCCCGGCCCCTTCCCTCCCTTTTCGGCGGGTATGAAAAATGGCAGTGCCTCCCCTTCTCTCTCTCTCTCCTCGCTGCTAGCGCAGGTCCCTCCGCCTCCTCTTCCCTCTCCCCCCTCCCCTGTTACATCCAAGACAGTAGCCCTCCCAGCCGCTGGCCTTTAGGTCCCCACCTCACCCCTTGGCACTGGGCAGAATTGTTTCGGTCACGCGTGGTGAAAACCGAATACACAATCACGGAATTGCAAAGAATGGAGGACTTTGGCTTGTTTAAATTGCTCGTGCCCAGATAAGACTAGATTTTTGGCGGTGATACCTAAAACACTTGATCAAACGTGCTCGAGTTGAGCGTGCAAAAAAAAAGGAATAATCCGAAAAGTTTATGATACTATATTTAAGTGTCAACTTAATATGCAAGATTGGTTTTCAGGCTGCCGTGTCTAGGATGCACCTGGGAATATCATTCTAGGAATAGCTTTACAGTGCTTTGGTTGTCTCTAGGTATGATTTTTTCATGCATTTTAGTGGTTACGGTTTTTTTTTCTTTTCGGTTTTCATCTTAAAACGCGCGTGGCATTCTGCCATGCAACTTTACCCTGGGACTTCCCCAGCTTGAAATAGCAGTTTTCTAGAGGAAGTGCGATATATGTGCATATTATTACTCAGTTTTGTGTGTAATACAGCTTAGAGCTTTTATGTGAATTTCCCCTTTCCATTATGTTTAGAAAGTATATATTTATTTATTTATTTATTTATTTTTATAGCTTATCTAGTCAGTTGAGCTGCGGAGAAAGAGCTAAAGAGTAATTTCTTTAAACGTAAGGGATTGCAGGATCAAACTTAGTGAAGAGAGGAAAAAAGGCAGTTGTTGATGCACTCTATCTCATGCGTGTGGGTGCAGAAAGCCCATAAATGTGAGAAGAACGAATATATGAGCAAAGAACATAATTTCATTATTTGTTGGTGAAATTTGAATTGGACATCCATTGAGAGCAAGTGTGGTATTTTCACTTATGAAAAAATAAACGAGAAGCCAAACCAAAACACGTTAGATCCTGTAGTGTAATCTTTGAAAATACTGTTTCCCCCTGTGTGAAGCATAGGGAGGAATATAAACACTACACACATTTGGGTAGGTAAATAGAAAAAGCACGAATTTCTCAGCTCTACTCAAAGCCTTTACAGAGCAGCACTGTCATAATGAGAATTTGTTAATTCCTCTAACATGCAACAAAAATTTGCACCTGTGTAATTTTTTAGAATAAATCATAAGGAATGACGAATGCAATTTTTTCCCCAGTCAGAGGACAGGAACTATGTGGGGGTTTTTTTGACTAGGCAAAAATAAAGTTGAATGACTCTGATGGCAGTGTGTTCAAGGGAAGGAAAACAGCTTTGCTACATCTCGAGGGAGGGAGACAAAAGTGATATCTGTTGTCTTTGAAAATAAAATCTGTGAAATATTTCCTGTCTTGATAAAGGAATCTAGGACCCTGGCTGAAATAGCGAAGGCGGAACTTGATGGTACTATTTTGAAGAGCAGACCACTTCGAATTCGATTTGCTACACACGGAGCTGCCTTAACTGTCAAGAATCTTTCACCTGTGGTTTCTAATGAGCTGCTGGAACAAGCATTCTCTCAATTCGGGCCAGTGGAAAGAGCGGTGGTTGTAGTAGATGATCGTGGCAGAGCTACAGGAAAAGGTTTTGTAGAGTTTGCAGCAAAACCTCCAGCACGCAAAGCTCTAGAAAGATGCAGTGATGGGGCATTCTTGCTAACAACGTAAGTTCCCAGGCTTTTCTTTGATTCGGTGTAAATCATTCTGATGTGAACAAAAGCTGCATTCGTGGGTATTTCCTGGTTACTATTTAATTTTCCAATTGCGAAAGCCGTGAGGTAAGAAATTAAGATGTTTTACATGAATATCCCAAATTATTAGCATATGAGAATCTGAGAGCAAAATTTTCGTTTTTCTTACCTATATGCACTATTACTTCTCCACACAGTAGGGTGTTTTCATTGATTGCAATCTTCCTGATCCCAGTAACATGATAAAACAATATTTCTTTGTTCCTTAATAAAATAGTACACAGTAATTGCTGATATTTCCATGGGCTCATGAAATTGTTTCTCTATAAAAAGTTTCATTTGTGGCTTTTAAGGCCAGATTTTATTTGTTGTTTTTAAATGAAGACAGATTCTGCAGAGGTCTTTAGCAATGGCCTTTCAATAACCTATTTCAAGGGCAGACAAACTTGAAAATTGCAGAACTTCGCTTGCATTTCTTATTTCTGTATCTGCTGAAGAGAGTTATTAATTGCTGTACTTAACCACATTCACAAGTGACACTTTCAAATGCTTTGTGAAAGACTGTATGAAATGATAAATATTCATGGTTTCTTAAAAAAAAATTTACTTTTCTGATTTTCATTTGGGAAAATAAGGCTGGAATTTCACAGCATGGAAGCTTGCTGACATTGAATTGGGGAACTTGTAGATCTTTTCTTGCACTGACTGTGCTGTGTATCTTTTATCTGCTTGAGAACTTCATGATATTTCCATAAGCCACTTGTACTTGCTAAAAAAACAGAAAAACGTTCAGTTTTTCTTGGCTTCATTTCGGTCAGTTTAAACACATGATGGTGCTTGCTAATGTCAGGTCCAGTAGAGAATAAGGCAGGAAAAAATTATCAGGAGGAGATTGCATCAGGGTAAGGGGTCTGGAACTCCTGTGTCTTGTAGTAATCTCATAAATCTTATGTGCCACTGAACTGATTTGATAGTTGCATAGTAAATTCAATCTGAATAGGTCTTTACTGTTATCTGGAGTTGCCAGCAATAGGTTCTTATAATCTAGGGTTTTTTGGCATTAGTATTTGAATGGAAGTGTGGTGAGCCAAATAGGGGAACTAATCTATTCCAGTGTTACATGAGTGTTATTTTTGGCATGAGAGATGTGGCAGTGGAAAAGAAGCCAGGATATGACTGTGATGGTATTCTCGTTTTATCAGCTGGATAGATTAGTTGAATTGACCATCTAACTGTGGCCTGAGTGAATAAAAATCACCTGATCTTTGTCTTGCTTAGGTGACTGACATGTTCCTTAAAGCACAGTTGCAAAGATTATTAGCATGTATCTGCTGCCATGATGCTTTGATGTTTTGCTTCAGAGTCTTAAAATTTCACATTTATTAGCCGAAAATTACCTGATCAAAATAAAACCTTTAAATTCATGGGTTAAATACATCAAAACTAAATACTTGAAACATTAATTTAGAGATTTAAAATTGTTTTAAATCATAACTTGTTAGTGCCACAGTTCAGTTGCATTTAAAAATCAGGACTGTCACCAATTGCCATGCAGATAACATCAGAAGAAACAGTTGCTCAGTTGTGCCCTGTGATTTCAGACTTCATCTTTTTAGTTTAGACTTGATGCCCAGAGTGATAGGTGAAGATCTGCAAAGTGAAATAAAGGTGTGGGAACACAATAAACAAGTGCTGGTGTTTTGAAAATAGTGTTTCTAGTGCTTTAAAATATGTTTTGTAGGCTCTGCTCCCAAGACTGATGCAGAGAGCTTTTTACACAGTTCAGGATTCTTATACTTCTGTCTTTGACAGTACTGGCTAATACTTGCCTCTGGTTACTACATTTCAAGGAAGCTGCCTTCAAAGATAAATTAAGATTCTGTTTTGTGAGTGTATGGTTGTTCAAAGAATGAGTTTTAAATAACTTAAGCAGATACATTTTTCTAATTAACACTGGAATGTTTATGCCAGATTACCAATCTGTTTTCAATTGTAGGATAGCTTCTCAAAACTAAATTCTAAAAGTCTGTAGAAATATGAACAGGTTGTGTTGTTCTCTTTTGGATTTGAGGCTTCCCAGTATGATCATGGCCCCTGTGTTGCCTCACTGATGGAAGCAAAAATGTAGTTCCATCTGATGTCTAAAATGGAAGAAAAAAACTTTCCAGGCAATATTAGTATAGATAAAATAGAGAGCAGGCCTTTAATTAAAAGCACATTTAGGTGTAGTGAGTACATAAGTGCACACACAGTGTAAGGCTCTTATGAATTTATAATGCTAATTAATTATCATATCTAATGGATACATCCAGCCTGAGGATTGTCTGTTCTCAGACCCTCCCTCAGGTCTGCCTCATGGCACACCTCCCTGAAATTGAGTCGGAGGTCTCAAGACCCCTGCTTCACCATCACCACCCGGACATCATGTGCCTTCTTTGGAGCTTCTCCAAGGTTTCTGGGCCTTCTGCTTTGACTACAATGATATCTTATCATGTCCTTCTGTGTGTGTCCCAAACAAGATGTCCTTGCTAAAATATTTTTCCATGAAAAGAACATTAAGGAAAAATTCAAGAATCGTGAGAATTTTATATAAAACATGAGAAAGGGGTTTATTAATTGTTGACTGCTATTTAAAAGTGTTAGAAACGATACAGCTATACTATTAAAAATCTGTAAGCTACAAATCTTAAGAATCTTAAGCCATAATCTCCCCCCATACTTCCTAAATATGTTGTAATTATTGTTAGGTGGTTTTGATATTGTAAAAAATCTTTTAATACTTCATAGGAAACAGAACTATGTCAAGGAAGTTGTGGTTTCTAGGCTGAATAGTTGGTTTTGAAATAATTATTTTCAAAGGTAATTCTTAAAATTGGGATTGATTGCAATTCTATGATTTAAGACAAGATACAGGAATTGTAGAGTACATATTAGCTTTCTGGAGTGTTTCCTCAAAATGTTAAAATAAATTTAACTGATTCATTTATGATTCAGTTATTAAATTGAAAATGTTTTCCAGAACACCTCGACCTGTTGTTGTAGAACCAATGGAACAGTTTGATGATGAAGATGGACTTCCAGAGAAACTAATGCAAAAAACACAACAGTATCACAAGTAAGTTGTGGTTAGCTTTATTTTATAAAACATTGTTTATGTAAGTAGTTACCTTGATAAATATACACTAATTTTTGGTTTTGGGGTTGAGTAGCAGGCAGTAGTGTTTTGTATGTTGTATTATTTTGTGGCAAAGGATTAAACAGGGGCTTCCCAAAATTTCCTTATCATAGTAAAATTCAGACTTGGATTGTTGGTTTAACATTCTATACATTTACTGAAGTAGATTCTTGGCCTACACTGCAATCAGTGGGAGCTTGTTGCCAGACAAGATAAAGTATTTTATGGATTACAGGTATGGTGTAATCCTGCAGAGATTTATATATCCACAGATTTTTATGTTCTCTGAATAGCCCTTAAATTATTTGCAAAGTCAGTGGAGGGTACATCTTTTCAGCTTTCAGATAAAACTTTGAGCATGACATGAGAAAGTGAGTCTTGATTATGAGGCAGAAGTCACCTAATCTGAAAATACTTATTTTTGATATTGTAGTTTGCCTTTAAAAATCATATTGCTTGAAGCTAAAATGCTTATTCTGGTAAGGTTGTACAATACACTTCCTAAAACTTTGTCACTATTAGGTACAATATTAGTGTTAGAATGGGGAATAAAATGTTGACACCTTTTAATGTCTGCTGATACTCTGAGCTGCCTAGTAAGCTTTGATATTTATCTAAATAACTGCTGAATGCAGTTAATCTACTGTTGCAACTTAGTATTTTGTACTGGTGTAAATATGAATTTTTATCTTAAGTAAATTGGACAGGTCTTTATTTGGACAATTTCTGTAAAATAGTCTTTGTTACTTGACTTAGCAGCTGAATTAAGCTTTGTCTGGTTTGGAACGTAGTCATCTAACAGGTTGTTTTAAAGTCAGACCTACCCTTGAAGTGATTGTTTAAACATTCTCTGACTGTTACAGCTGTTGATTTAAATGTCTGCTTCTGTATATTTTAACTACAAAATTTTTATTAGGGAAAGAGAACAGCCTCCACGTTTTGCTCAGCCTGGAACATTTGAGTTTGAGTATGCTTCACGGTGGAAGGCTCTTGATGAGATGGAAAAGCAACAGCGTGAACAGGTTGACAGGAACATTAGAGAAGCCAAAGAGAAACTAGAGGCAGAAATGGAAGCAGCTAGACATGAGCATCAGCTAATGCTGATGAGGCAAGGTAAAATTGGCTAATCTACTAGTATTAATTTTGTTTTGTCATGGATTTTCTTTTTGTGTAGCATATTGACCTGTATGTTATACTTGGAGATTTTGCCAGCTACCGTTTAATTAAATACATTTAACTGAGGAAAAGGAAGTAATATTTCTCCTTACACATATTCCTCTGGTTTGCAGAAATGAATTAAGAAACTGAGAAAGGGGTAATTGTGTAGGTCTGTTTTCTTCACTTCTTAAATTTGTCTAGTGTAGGTAGTTCATGTAAAGTAATTGAATAGTAGCTTCACACTCGTAAGTAAAATTATTTTCCATTTTTGGTGTTGTTTATGGTACTAGATAGAGCTCAGTACTATTTGTGGGCCATGTGCAGGAAAAAATAAAATGATAGTTTGTTTTGTATATCTTGTAGCTGTTTTTATGATATTAAATGTTCCAGTGGCTAATGTTACTTTTTTTCCCCCTCTGAAACCCAACTGAGAAGTCAGATATGTACATAGTATTATATGTATGTAGCAATTCAAAATAACACAGAGTTGCCATGAATTTCAGTTATTCTTCAAATTTTAAGATGATGTATCCCTTTTTTGTAATTGTCTGAACATCTTGTCTTCTCCTAATTGGGGGCAAATAGTCCTCCAGCAGTTGCTTTCATGCCTTATCTTTACAAGTGGACAAGGGTGAAGCTTGTGCTTGTTGGGCAGAGAGAACAATAACAGGGCAAGTACTAAATGTTTTCGGGTTTTAAATCTAAAGGGAGATCGTGGCTACCTAAAGAAATTCTTATCCATAAGAGTGTTAGATCATAAGACAGTACAACAACTAGCTTGATAGACTGAATAAGAATGCCTGGTCATTTCAAAACGATGCAAACTTGTTGAGATTCTCAGTAGCAGATGCATTTCAAAACTTAAACCCAAATAAGTTTCACAAGTTGTCTACTGCAATTACTTGGCTTTACTTAAAGATTGCACTTAAGAAGGGACATTTTTTTTTATAGTATGACTTCCCAGTATTGATTGGTTTATTTTAATTTTTTTCCTGCTTGCTTGAAGGCGTTGAAAATATATGAGCTAAATTAGAGTAGTCACTGGACTGGTGGAATTGGAGAACATAAATGCTTGAATATGTTGCATGTAAATGCACAGTCTTCTAAAATAAACTTTAAAACATTTTAATAACTGGGATGGAGTTGAAAAGGAACATACGTAATTTTTTATATAGTATTCTTAGAACTACTGCAACTGAAAGTTGTCATTAGGGAAAAGTTTACTTAGACTGTTTTTCCAGACTAGGCACATAGGCTTTCAGTGTGAAGCCATGCTGTTTTTATAAGTTCTTATACAGAACATAATTATATAAAAACATAACATTATTTATATATATAATAACATAATAAGCATAAGGTCTTATAGAGAGCATAGTAATGTAGAAAACTGTTTTGAAATGCCGGATAGTTATTGCAGCATGTGAAATGTCAAAGTCAAGTTGTTTCTTGGTTTATTTTCCAAGAAAAATTGTTAAAAGCATTCAGTTTGCTTATAGGTGTATCTAACAGGTGAGGAGTGTGCATGTCAGTATGATGTAACAACAGTGCCTATAATACACTGTTACATCCCTCCCTTTTCAATTAGACATATATTTTAAATTTTGTGAATATGCCTGACGGATATTTTTAAAGATGATTCAGTGCTGAGGCTATAGGTTGAATAAATTTACCACTGACTTACCTAGCTGTTAATATTTAACAGTGCTAATGAGCAGTTTTAGAACTTGTGCTCCTTAATTTTCTTAGAATTCAACTATCGCCTGTACCTGAGAGCAAGATTCGGGAATAATTTTTCGTAAATTATCACACGTTAGGTATGTTTTAAACTGAGACAACATGATGGTGGCCTGTTTATTAAGATTGAAAAGCTCTTGATGGTAAAACATGGGAAACCGGCATAGGTATGTTTTGTGGATATTGATAGTTTTTTTAAGGACAGTGGGAAGGAACAGATATTTGTCTTTTGGAATATCTGCTAAGGCCCACTTTTATATGGAAAAGGAAGAGAATTATTCCTTCTATTAAAGAACCACTAGAACATGAATGCATTTCGTGCTAATATTCCAGTGAGGATTAAATGTGCCTTTATTAATGCACGAGGAGGATTTTTTCCCCTCCCGGTTTGGTTAGCAGAGTACTTTTTTGGTATTAGATAACTTGGAGTTTTGTTCAGATAATTAAATTTCTGCTTATTAACCTGCAGATGCTTAGTTTTCCAAGGTCTAGGGTTACCAAATATTCCTTCTGTTTTAATCTCAGTTCTCCAGCTTCAGTATACATGAAGATAAGGTTGGTTTTTTGCTTGTATTTTTTTTCCTGAGATTAACTGCCTTTAAAAGTTTTTGGTCTGAACAGTGTCTGTGAGCCTAAGTTCATGCCGTGCCAAGAATATTAATTATATGAATGAGATTGCATCACAGTTTTTTAAGAAAGATGCATTGAAATTTCTAAGGCATTGGAACCTAGAATTAATATTTTTGTATACCTGATGCACAGAGTCAGATACAAAGATGTGTTGAAGTAGTTGTGAAATATGAAATGCAGTATTTTAATTGTGTAGAAGCTAAAAAGAAGACAGAAATTATGAACTTAGTAGTCTATATATTTCTGTAGCTGAAGGTTTTCTAGAAATTGCTTCATGAAGGCTAGTAGGACTTCAACTCTAGAATATGTTGGTTTAAGTACTCAGGTTTTGTGGTGTTGTATTATTACTGAAGGTAGATTTAATTCTTTGATATGTGTAATTTTTCACTTTTAAGTGTCATGTTTTGACAGACTGAGTCAGAAGTAATTTGTAAAGCAGAATACGTGTTTCCATGTGTAAGTAAATTGCATGATATTTCTAATCTGCATACTGCTGGTATGTGTCAAACTTTTATAAATATTCTCTCCTAATGATGGTTAAATAGATTATGAAAATACTGGAAAATGTGACTGAATTTAAACTGACGCTTAATTTGTGTATCAATTATACAGAAGCTTGGCATTTATTTTTCATTTTTAGAACCTGAAAAATCAGCAGCTAAATCTGCTCAAAAGTCTTTATGGAGTAGGTATTCAAGCTGATAGGATTAACTTCTGAGGGGAGAGTACACTTTCACCTTCTTCCCTTTGCTGTGTGGGAGCATGAGGATAAAATGAAGACCATGGCCTTTTAGAAGCACAAGAAGGTGCAGAGGATTTTTGGTCTTCTTCCACAGTTGCTTTACTGCAAAGTTTTTTAGTTTAGAGAGAGGGCCTGTGTCCAACATATGTCAGTAAGAATTACCATAATTGCAGAGCTTTTAATATCAGTGGCTCTTGTGCACAGCCCAAACCTGTATATATTTTCACTTGGCTAGTAAGGCTTTGTGCCAAGATTCTGCCATTGTCAAATACTACTGAATCATGAATTGCTATGCTGAACTTTAAAAGTTTCAGGAAAGGCAATAATTACAACTATGCTGTAGAAAAAATTAAGAGAACACTGGGAAAAGTAGGGCAAAGGGCAGTAAATGATACATTTGTAGCAATTAGTGATAGAGAGAAGGTAGGAAGTCCTGTGCTAGTGTGCACCAGAAAGGAATGCTACATAGAATTGAAAGAACAAAGAACTGAAAAGGAAACATCTTTTCCCACAGTGCAGAGTATAGAGTGGGTCAGTTCTTGATCTCAGTAATATCCTGAAGCAACCTAAAGGCTCATTTTAAAAGAAAAGTACACTTGCACTCTGAAATATTGTAAAGGTTATTTATAAGGAAAAAACAGTGTACTTGTGATGCTCTCAAAGTATCAGGATAACAACGGTCAGGCCTTCTATGGAAATCAGTGTTGGAAAGAAGTGTCTCTGAGTGAATCTTCAGTGTAATCATATTCTGTTCAAGTGTGAACTGTGCTAATTTTTCAGTAGAGATTGGAAAAGCTATCCTGCAAAACGTGCTTGAGAAAGTAAAGTCAATAAGAATGTTGTGAGAATAAAAATCTGATAATATTCTTCATTAGAAATGAAAACAAATACATGATATTTTGGCAAAATATACAGGTCATTGTCATTTTTGGATCTTAAAGTAAAATTTGAAGTTGTAATTATAGATGCTGATGCAATTTTGAGAAAAGTGATTTACATAGCTAAAGAGATTATTTAATTAGTATAGTAAAGAAATGAATAGAGAAATGTGCAGAATAGTTTAACTAAAGCGTAGAAGGCATATAAAAGGTGGTATGGTGGAATATTCCTGGTGGTGTCTGTAAATAGTGTCTTGTGACCGATATACTATGAACATAGAAAAGACAAGTGCTTCCTAACAAAAGGTAGTATTATTCATTGAAAGAAAGCATGAATTTCCAGGCAGAAACCAATAATGTGACTGGTCAGCAAAAGTAATAACTATGACTTGCGCCCTGTTTTTTAAGAGCATTTTGAGTACTTTTTAAGAGACTGTGGCACTTTCTTTCTGGTGGGAGTTAAAAGACTAGTCATTTTTAAGTTGCTATAGAGTTGTGATAAATCTTCATGGAGGTTTGGCTTTCACGCACTTGAATCATACGACTTTTGTTTTTCTGATGAGTGCTATGTAGTGGTCTGCAATAGGTAGTGGAGAGTATAATTAAGTCCGTATATATTGTATTAGTAGTGTACTAGGTGTAGTGTACATGGTACTGTGACTTCAGCAGTATACAGCATTGTGAGAAAATTGATGCCATGCCCTAGATGTAAAACCAGGATGTGATTTAAGGGATTGAGAGATTTTTCTCCTTTTCTTTGAGGACTTCAATTTTCTGTTTTTGTAACCTGCTGTGGAGGCTTTGCCTGTCCTGTTATGTTTTTGTGTTTGTGAGCCATGGATCCAGTGTGTTTCTTTGTAGCTTTATGACTTAGCTTTATGGGAAGAAATGAGTTAAGTGCATTGAGATATTTGTTTCAAATTTGAATGTCAGAACTGTTATCTGACAGTAATAACAATTTTTATGTTGCCGTATTATTGATTGACAGCATTTATATTTAAATACACTTTTAATCCTGTTAGATCTCATGCGTCGTCAAGAAGAATTGAGGCGTTTGGAAGAACTTCGAAACCAGGAACTTCAAAAACGCAAACAGATACAATTGAGGTATTTTGTCTTCTACTGTGCAAAGGTGTGGCATGCAGCTGCTGGAGGCCTGCATGAGTGTAGATACTTTAGAGCTTGCTATCGATACCAAATAGAAATGTTTCTGCTGTTAAAAATTTGCCTTTCAAAAGCATAATATGTACTGTTTCTGATAATATAATGCTGATGTAAGATAATGGTTTCAAGTTCTGCTTGAATTTTTTTATTTATATCAGCTCTACTAGTCCTGTTGTAAATTTCTGAGATTTCTAAATAGTGTAAAAATGTCTTAACCTATTTTTTTTTGTTTCATTTTTATTTTAACCTTGTGACTGGAATAGATATGAACATGCTTTTAAGATTTATGGGCAGGTGATCTGCATATAGAATCATAGCATTGCAATTTTAGAGTCTGACATGGGATTTTGGAGGGTGTTTTCACTTGATGTTGTGATATGTTGCAAACAGTTTTTCCTTTAAGACCTGATTCATGCAAATACTTGTTTTCATATGTCTGCTAAAATTTAAGAAAATGGACATAGTTATCATAATGATTGAGTTTGTACTCTGTATTAAATATCACAATAAATGTTAAGTGAAAAAGAACAACACAAACACATCTCAGGGTTAAAAATGTATCTGTTGGCAGTATTGAAATATTTTAATCCTTAGTGACTTGTTAAAAATTGGAATATTTTAACTTGCTTAACAATATGTAGCTGGAAGAATAGACAAAGTATGTACTGGTATTGTAATTACCTGCATTCCAGTTAAAAAAAAATTAAAAAATACTTAATATTCAAACTTATCAAGTAGATTAGTGCTTTACACTGTATAAAAAAAGTAAATATTGGCCAGTTTGGGTTATATGCTTGATCTTATGTCCTGAGACTGAATACAAACCTGAGGAGGTCAAGATACTAAATTTACATAATTTTTGAAAAATATTCTAGACATGAAGAAGAACACAGACGTCGTGAAGAAGAGATGCTACGCCAGAGGGAACAGGAGGAATTAAGACGTCAGCAGGAGGGAGGGTTTAAGCCAAATTTCATGGACAACGTAAGTAAAATTCTATGATGAAAGTCCAGATTGCAAAGTAATTTTTAATTATATTATTTTTTACACTAGCTATTGAATTGCCATCTTTTTGTTTACTCTTTTTAATTTAGAATTCTGTCATTCTCATGAGTGAAGTGATACATATTCAGTGGTGTAGTTATTCTCTTGTGTGTTGACATCACTGTTATTTTTCCTACAAGCTGGTGATGTAACACTTCAGTGACCTTAAGGTGTTTAGGTAATCTGTCTTTTTTTATTTGGGAAAGGGAATAGGAATTGATGTTTCCATGAGGCAGTGCCCTAGTCTGTCTGAAGGTTTAAATTTTAAACCAGTTCTTGCTGTTAAGCTTGTTTGAATTGCTTGTTTTGGTTTATGCTTAACTTATGAAGAATAATATACTTCAGAATCAAAATGAACAGGGTTAATTTCATATGAAGCCTAAAATCTCTCTCCCTTTTGACCCCACTGTAAAACTACATGTGGAAAACATGAAAGTCTTTACTAAAAGAGACTGAAGGGTTATAAAGGTGGGGAAAAAGTTTGTCCTCTGCTCTAATTTTGACATTATTTTTATTAAGAATTTACATATGTTCTGCCTCTGCAAGACTAGCAAAATGCTGGTATCAGAGGAGTCAGCTTATAAATTTTTTTGGTCAAGGAGTATGCCTTTCTTTCTACCAACCAAATCAGTTAAGTGAACACAACCTGTGTTGCAAATGCTTTTGTTTCATATGAGTAGGACACCTTTTACTGTTACAGCTATTCTTAGTGAGGAAGCAATGAATAAGCAATTCACACAATGCTCTTTTATGTTATTATAGCTACTGTAGTCTGCAGGAGGGAATTTTGCTCACTTTCACAGGTAGAACTTGATATGTGAATCAAAAATTCTGCTCATTTCTCAGCTGCTTTCTGTTTTTTTTGGAAGAAATGCCTGTTTAACATTCTATACAATAAAATTTGCTGTAGGGTTGCAAAATTTTTTATGCATGTTCTGAGACATCCTAAGAGATACTAGAAAAATAAATGATTTCCCGCTCTTGGCAGAACATTTCCCCCCATCCTCTGCCCCTTAGTGTTCTTAGTAAAGATGAGGAGGAAGCAAAATAGTTCTCTTGATTTTACTAACAGGTATCCATTGATTTTGTTCTCTGTTTTGAGGGACTTCCATCAGAAAGCAATCACTCATTTATTTCCACGTGTCTTTTTTTTTGGGATGATGAAGACCAAGACTTCAGAACTCATTTAGTCCTTTAGTGTGTGTTCCAAATACTATTAAACATACTTTGGTAAATAGCATACAACAATTGTCTGATGTAATTTAGAAATAGTATTTACTGGTTGTGACTTCCATACTGCCAAATGTGAAATTTCATTTCACCTTAAGATATTAACATAGCATATTTTAGGGTCGCCTGACTTTCTGACCCTGTAGGCTACCTGTCAAAATCCTCCTGTGGCTGATATGTGAGACCCCTGCTGCTTGTTGTGGAGAGCTGCAGTAGCAGAAAGCTGGGGGACCAGCCCATAGGCTTGGGATGGCAGTAGGTCCCTCAGATTCCATTGCTGTTCTTGGAGTGCTGGGGAAAACTACATAATGTTGGCCATGACAGCCTTTACTGGTTTTCTTCTTATATGTTTCTTGAGGTAATGATATTTTGTCTCTGTGCTTGAATTGCTTGCCACAGTTTGGCCATCCTCGTTGCTTATCTGCATTTTTGAATTCCAAACTCTATGTAAATAGAAACTGTTCCAAGTTGGTGTGCTGGACTTGGCAAAAATGTAGGGTAAGAAGGGAAGAGGAGTGGTTCAAATGGAAAGCACTTCAATCACTGTGCACAATTTTTGTGACTTTTGTATATTGAATTTTTTGGAGGGCAATGGTAAAGATGGAAGAATGCTTTGGAAGAAGAATGTACCTATCCCACTGAGTTGCATTACTGTGTTCATCTGAAACTAATTGTACACAACTAGAATATATACATGTAGCTGGGCAGTAACAGCAATACAAAAAGTAATGGATGTTATATATAAAGGAATATATAGTACAGGCGTTGTTTTTTCAATGTCATATGAAGTTGAAGTGGCCTATACAGTAATAGCCTAGTTTTTAGTATTCTGATCATGTTTTGACTTATTTTTTTATTCTAATGTTCTTTGAAATTTAAAAAAGGAAGAATGAAACAAAATTTTGAGTGATACGTTTACTCACTTTCTTCACCAACAGTTTCTAGTCAGGGCAGCTGTGCGACTAGCATGCCTGTCCTTTTACAGGTGTTCATTACACCATGTATTTAGATACTTATTTAGTGTGAATTGAAAAAGCCTTTGCATTTTGCAGCAGACAAAAATTGTAAACTATTCCTGGAGGTTTGAATTTTTCAGATCTGTTTTCAACTTAGAATTTCTTAATACAACTAATTTGGTTTTTTTTGTTCTTACTAATACTTGTTTACTGGGAACAAATTCCATCTGACACTTGCTTCTAGTCTCAGATTACCATTGTATATATATTCTGAAAAAGTTATTCTCTGTTTTAGGTGTTTAAAAGTTGACTCTTGGTGAGAATTGCATTTTTTTCATAGTGGTGGATAGTTTGTTACCATATCAGGTCTTGATAAACACTTTTGGCATAATCCTTATAACCTGTTAAAGTCTTCTGCCAACCATGTGTTTAGAAGGACAATAATAATTGTTTCTAATCCTTGTTTTTGTTTCTTAAAAGCTTTGAAAAGTAGGCTTCCTTCACTTATATCCTATCCCTTTTTACTGTTCAGTCTAAAAGAGGAAGATAAATGGTAAGTGCAATGAACCAGCATTGGAACCTCTCATACAAGGCTGCAGTATTAGGCTTTCCTGTTGACCATTTTTGTTTGTATCTTTTCCCTCACTCATTAAACTTTGATTTTTTTAAGTACAACTTCTTTTGAAAAGCATCTTGTAATCAAATTTAATGCAGTTACCACTTACTTTGTTTAGTTACAGATGATAAAAATATTTTCTGTGGGAGGATTTTTCTTCCTGAGGCCTTCTTGTTTCTGGTGATATTGTACATGAGGTATTTGATTGCATTGATTGTTAATCTAATGGGCAGCCTAATGATACCTAAATAATGTACTAATCTAGTTCTGTGATTTCTACTAGATAAGTTATTGGTAAACCCTTTCATATTGATTAGGGTTCTTCCCTTGCTTTCTAAAAGTCAGTTAGTTGAAATCTGCAGTTATATCTCAGTATATATGCATTCTAATTTCACAGTCCCTTAACTGGAAAACTTGTTTTCCTGTAGTATTTTGCTAATTTTTATTTTGCATACTTTCCTCTGTCTGAAAGAGGAGCTTGCTGATGGTGATTGAAAGGAATATTTTATTTTTCAACAGCACAAGTATGTTTTTTAGAAAGTACTTCTGAGTGCTAGTAATACATTGTTATTTTTCAACTGTGCAATGGTTATTATGCAGTTGTGAATCATTTGCGTAGATTTACGCTGTTAGATCTCAATCAGAGCCCTTTTACCAAATAATTCCAGTTCCAGGAACTACTTTTATTCATGTCACCAATTTAGAGTGATTTGGATGTAGTGTATTAAAATAATTTTCATGTGCCTACAATGGAGACCAAAATATGTAGTTGTATGCACAGATTTAATTTTGTAGTAACACTGTGAAATAGTGCCAGGTGGGTATTGTACTTAATGAAAGAATAGCTGCAACACCAGCCTACAACTTAAAGCTTTTCTTGCTGATGGTTTAAAGAGGGAGTTGAGATTTTTGAATGTCCTTGCCCTCTTCCCTCCAAGGAATCTTCCCTTTTTCAAGTGTAGCTTGCATATGTAAGGAACTGTTTCTTGTGAAATCATCACTTTAAACTTGTGAATGTTTACTGTTCTTTCATGTAACACTTTGTATATTAAAATACTTCAATTTTTAATCCCATAGTATTTTCAGAAATTATTTGTAGATGATGTTTTGCTTTCCATTAGTTTTTCTTGCAGAAGCACTGCTACTCAAGTATGTTGTGTAAGTATCAGCATAAAGTGGCAGCCACTAAAGCAGTAGAGATGGCTTCAACCGTAGAGATTGTAGTGGACTTGGATCAAAAGCTGTAAGACAGTGAAGAGCAAGGGAGTAAAAAAGCACATTGCAGAACAACAGCGAAGTTCATAGCTTTCAGGAATGCCATCCCAATATACTTAGGTTTTGTTCTAAGAGTTTTGTCCTTCTTTGGAGCATTTCTAAATGTAACTTTCCATATCTTACTAGTTGGAGCCTATTGAAGCATGTCTTACCCTTCACTTCTATGTTCACTTGCAAATTAAACATTAGACATGTTTGAAACAAGACTATGAGATTTCTGTGCATTTCTCTAACTCGGGAGTAGATTTTTGCACGTCTTGCCTCTGAAGTGAATAGAACTGTATTTTTATCCCATCTTCTGACAGCTTTATGCTCAAAAGCTCCAGTAATGTAAGCAGTTTGAATTATCATGGAATTATTTTGTACCTTACTCAAAATTAGCTAAGGCAGATGCCCAGTAATATATTAATAAAAATTTTCCAAGGATCTTTTCAAATTTGATCTGTTTTCTAATCATAAATGTTGGTTATTTTATCTTGACAGCCTAGTGTACTTAAGCTGATGGTGATGAAGTTTTTTGAGATTGTATGTAGTTTCTGTGTTTTGGCGCTTTATAAAAGCTTTTTTGTAGAGCATTGTTGGGAGACATAAATTACCTCCTTACTGCAATCCAGCATACCTACTTGTGGAAGCAGTAGTTCATGTTTAACTCTTTTAAAGCCTTTTAAGGTAAAACTGTCTTGGAGAAAGGCAGGTCATTAAACTAATAGGACTAAAAAACACCAACTTGACAAAACATTCCTGCTTTTCTTGGCAGTGGTTTCACTTCAGTAATCGAGTTTCTTCCTATGCATAAAGCAACATAGGATATTTTCAGAAACCAAATAAATTATTTTCAGCCTCTAATTGAACTGTCAGGTAGAAAAAAATATTTTAACTGTTGTCTTCTTTTAATATGAAAAGACATTGCATGAAAATCAATGCAGAACTTCAGCCATCTTTTTGTAGTGTACTATGTGCTTATATACATAATCTGAAGCTATTTGTGGAATAAGATACATTTTGGTTGTAAGTATTCTGTAACCTTTTTAGGATATCTCATAATTGGATTTCTAGATTATATTTTTATGTGTCTCAAGGATGCTACTGAGAGTAATTTTTCAGTAATGGGGCTGATAATTGTTCCAATGTTATATTTAATTTACAGTTTTTCATTTATGTGTGAACTGTGAGTATTTAGGCAATGTGATAAATTTTTTTTGTGTTTTATTTAGGAGACTAATCTTTCACTCAGTTGCAGTCATCTTCTAACTTTTGCACCAAGTGCCTTAGAAAATACTAATATATACTCTGTGTGAACCTGCAAACAGAAAAATGACTATTCATAAGTAATTTTTGTACCTTAATGTGCTGTCAAATGTGCTGAAATCTCCAGTATGAATTTAGATGTTGTGGTACTGCATTTAAGCATTCTCAGGTTTGTTCGCTTCTACAGTAATTGATAAGGAATTTTTTTTGCCGTGTTCTTCAGATTATCTGGTTTGGTTTATAACTTTATTTTCTCTCAGTAAGATTGATGATCAAGAAACTAAAATACCCCTTTTTAGATGCTTCATATGTCATGACAAAATGAAATCTGTGTTCATCAGTCTTGGTGTTTCATGAGGCTTCAGCTTTAGAAGATGCCATTTTTGTTCAGTTATTAATAAAAAGACCTCAAATGCATCTGGTATGCTTGTTTATAGAATACTGTGTTTGTGTCCTTAGCTTTTCCTGTTTCATAAAAATTTTATCATAAAAATGATAAAATCAAAGAGCAGATTTAATAAGTCTATATTATGTATTTTAATATTATTTCTGAAAATTGTTACTGGTCACAGTTTTAAAAAAAATCTACTCATCCAACTTAAGTTTCTAAAATACGGAGTTCTTCAGTTTTTCATAATCTGGCAAGTAAGGATGAGGCTATTATGAATAACTCAGAAAAGTACTTTATTAATGTGTTTGATAAATGCCATATATATTTTGAAGAAGCTAAAATTAATGCTTGCCTTAATAATTTTCATTTTTTTTTCCTCAGCTACTGGAGTTAAGTTTGACTTGGAGTTTGTACACGTATTTACCCAGACTAAGAAGAAACTAACTTTCATTTTCAATTATCTACTTGGTACCTATTTTGGACTCATCCACCTGTCTAAATCCTGAGGTCTTAATTGGTGGCATTGAGACTTGCAGCCAAAACAAGTTCGTCTGGGTAGAAAAGTTTGTCTTTAATTTAAAGGATTAAAAGAAAAACACCCAAGAAGCAATTAGTAAAACAGTATTTTTTGATATGAGGAAACCTATTAAGGGGTCTGGTGCATCATGTGAGGAAACCTGGTTTATAGATCTGGTTTCTCTCTTCAAGGCAATGCCTTACAAGTATTTTTTTTTTCCAGTGTGACCTCTTGCATTTTGCTTCAGTAGCTTTCACAGAGCAGAAAATTTTAATAGTAGTAATGCAGTAAACTGAGACATAGAAATTAACTTGTTTTAGTGCAGTTGCTTGTCTATTGATACCAGGCTAAATGTTATTTTTAAATTAAAATAATTATAATTTTTCTTCTGAGTATTTTACATGTCTCTCTGTGAGAATAGTTTGTTTCGTTACCACAGCCAATGCTTTTCTTGTGTCTTTCATGAGGAGAATGGAGTTTAAATCTGATACATCTGTCTTCCATCAAGTACTCTTTAATTTTCCAGAGATAAGGTGTTAGATTAATTAGCATTTTTAATAGGAAGTGTTTTTTTGGTAAAAAGACTTTTGGTAGAGCTGTTTTGTAACTGTTCAGATGGGGAGTTCTATAGAAACTAACACTTAAAAGAGTCAATTAAATGTATTTAAGGTTTGCCATTTAAAGATGTTTTTCCTGAACATTATCTTAGAATCATAGAATGGCTTGATTTGAAAGGGATGTTTAAAACCCGTCTAGTCCAACTCCCTTGCAATGAGCAGGGATATCTTCAGCTAGATCAGTTTGCTCACACCCCTGTCCAACCTCATCTTTAATGTTTCCAGGGATGGAACATTCGCCCTCTGTCTGGGCAACTTGTTCCAGTGTTTCACTGCCCTCATTGTAAAAAATTTTTTCCTTACACCTAGTCTGAATCTACCCACTTCTAGTCTAAAACCATTACCCCTTGTCCTATCATAACAGGCCCTACTTAAAAAAAAAAAAAAAATCAGTCACCATTATGATTTCCTACATGGCCAATGGCTTTAAGCTTAGAATTGTGTAGAGTGAAAAAGTGTTTGTATTAGTTTTGCTTTGTACATGGTATGGAGCATACTGCTTTTATTAGAGTTCCTGATTGTAGTTTTGTTTATGTTCTTGTGGCAGGGTACCTGGTAGTTTCCTCTTCTAAATGTATTAACATAAAAGATCCAAAGAAGGCATGGAATTAGGTTCTTCAGGCTTTGTTTCTCTTCGGTATATGGTGCTGAGTTTTATAATACTTTCTAAGTATTATTTGCTTATGGAGTCTTTGTGTTCAGTTTCCCCACCCTTTTTGAATTATTAAACATTTGTTTAACTATAGGGGAACTTTTGTGTTTAGGTAAGAACCAGCTGTTCTTGTTTGTCCCTATTGATTGTGATCCCCATTGTGTCCCTAACATGACTCTGACCTTGGGGTCTCTGCTACATAAATTAAATAGTAGTCTTTGTTGGATATCTTTTGATGAAAGTAGACACTGTAGCTGAAGAGTTACTGTGTATGGACTTGGGTCAGGGTATTTAACTAGAAAACAATGTTTCTTAATCGCTCTGGATTTGTTCAGATGGTGAATTTCTTCAACTCTCATGCAAATACTAGGAGGCCTGGTACAGTGTATTGTTTTCCTCAGTCAGATCTTCGTTTATTCAAATTACAAGATCTTTCTTCATTCGAGTTGCCCTCACGGTGCTCTAGTTCTACAGTAAGTGGCCTACCGGTTGAAAGAATTACTAGCTGGAAAATTACGGAGCCTGGTTTCATGCCAGGAAGTTTCATTGATGCTCTTCTGTTCATGTTTTTTTCTGTGTTTTATGTACTGTCTGTATGGATGGGCTGAAAGTTTATTGAAAAAAATCTCAAAAATTGGAGTATTCCGGTTGTAAGCAAAATCCATAACATGTGTAAAAGATATTGTATATTTGTTAGAAGTTTCTCCTGCAGGATTTCTTTGCAGCATTGAAAAACTTAGGTTTCAGCTTCCTTTTTGCAAATACTTATATTCTAATTACTTGGTAACTCAGATCAGTTATGGGATAGCAACTACAGTTGGACTGTTTTTTTGTTATAATTTAGTCAGCATATATAGTACCTGATTGGTGAGGAAAAAAATACAAGTCTGGCAAAGAGCCATGTGGCTATAACTAGGGCTGCTTTTGAAGTGTTTTAAGTTGATTTCACAGTGTTAAGTTGACATTTCAATTAAGAAGTAGTTAGATTTTTACATAAACACATCATGATAAAGGATATGCTTGGCTGATTAATTTTTCTTCTAAGTAAACATTGATGAATTTCACAACGTTGCATCTTTGAATCTTTTCTTTGGGGAAAGGTGCTTTGAATCAATCCAGAATCAATATACAGATGTTTTAATATTTGTATAGATCTGGTTTCTATGCAAGGAGAACAACATTTAGGACATCTAAAATGCAGCATTGTTGTATAACACCTGATTTTCATTTAAGTAGTTTGGTGCATTTGTGCATGATGGTTCAGTTAGCCCAGCATTTGTTACCAGTTAAGCAGCCCTTCAAGTGCACACCCACCAGGGTAAATCATGGATTGCACCTTAAATCATTTGCAGTCAGTTCTGTGAAAGTAAGGTATACTCCATGCTCTCATGGAAGTCTCTTTTGGTACTTAGCCTATCCTCATGGCATTTCTTTAGCTCAAGAAACCCCAGAATAATTCTCAGATGCAGCATAAAATTCTCTAATATGCCCCTGAAGATGTGAATATATTATGAATATAGTGTAATTACATTACATATGTCCATTGTGAGCTTGGTGATATGGTGGACATTTCTTCCAGAAAGTAGTTTTGTGGGTAAGTAAACAGTAAAGTGCCTTTGAAAAATACTTGTGTTTATGTTCAGCTGTTGATCTGTATTTAATTTATGTTTTAATTTCTTTGCTGTCATTGAAAAAATGAAGCTAATAGAAATGGGAGAAATGTTTTTTATGTATTGGTTCCATAGATCTAAGATGGCTCTAAACTCCAGCAGAACCAGATTAATTAACAGAATATTGTAATGAGAAAGTTGCTGTTAAGATAGTTAATATATTGGTATATCTTATTTTTCAAAGTATTTCCAAATCTATTAAAAGTATTTACCTTCTCTAAGCATCCTTGTCTTGTGAAAAACTATTTCTGGATTTTATCTTCAAATATTTGAGAAGCAGATTTGTACCTTTCTTGTGCGTGTTAGTTGTTACAACAAGGGGAAAATTTGACAGAATACCTGTTTCTGTTTTCTCTCAAATAATCAACAGCAAAGGCATTTGGAAAAATTGTCCTACTTTGCAGTTACATCCCTAGAGAGTGCTTCATAGACAGTGAAGGGACATGGTAGGATTTTCTTTTACCTGAACAAAAGATGTAAAGGTGATTGAATAGAGGCATGGAATTAAAATATTTGGATTTTGTTCTAGCTACTATATATATGCCATTTGTCTGGGGCCTGATTTTGCCTTCTGTATACATTATTCTTTTTGGATGGTGGTCAGCATTTTCCATGGGTTATGAGAAAACAAGATACCTTTTTAGTCAGTTTTATTTTGTAGATATTGTATGTACAATATTTTACTGTATTATAACAAAGGGAAATGGGAGATGTGGGAGAAAAACTCAGATATAATGATATATCATTGCAGTGCCTTAAATGCAGTATTGAAGTTCAGAGAAGGAACAAGTAACTACCAGACAAAATAACAAAGCAGAAAAGACATAAATTTCAATATGGAATCAAGTTCTTTAATCAACAGAGCAGGTTGTATGGTAAATCTTGGCTTATTTTAGATGATTTTCTTTTTTGTTAACAAGTTAGATTGCAGTTTAAATTTTTGACCTGTAGTATAGCATTCTGAAAGTATGGGTTGTGTGTAAAACAAAGCTTCTGCAGCTTATGCTAGAAAAAGTCTTTAAAAGGCACATAAGCTATTTTATGAAAATACAGTTATGTGTGCTTTTATTCTAGTTAATGGCTTTTGTCTATTTACTGTACAAGATTGCAATGCTCAAGTTTAACAGTTTGTCTGAGAGTTGCAGGTATTTTGGACTGTTTTCCTGGTCTAGTTTACTTTCTACCCCAAACTTAAATTTGGAAAAAACAAACAGCAAACAAACCCCACAGATTTTGAACAGTTTACTCAGAATGACTTTTTAATGCAAATGGGTTTCACTCTAAGATGTTAGCCACTTGTAGTTGACCGAAACTTTGTACTTGGCCCTGGTGAGGCCACATCTGAAGCACTGTGTTAAGTTCTGGTCTCTACAGTTGAAAAAAATCAAGTTGCTACTAAAGATGGTCCAGAGGAGGGCCACAGGGGTGATCAGTGGTCTGGAGCGTCTCCCTTATGAGGAGAGACCGGGGGAGCTGGGCCTGTTTAGTTCAGAGAAGAGAAGACAGAGGGGATCTCATCAATACTATAAATTCAAACGCGTCTGCTAAGAGAATGGTATCTTCTTCCAGTATCTTCTCTGGTGGTGCCTGGTGACAGGACGAGGAGCAGTGGCCACAAACTAAAACACAAGAAGTTTCACCTCAACATGGGGAAGAACTTCCCTACACTGAGGATGGCAGAGCACTGGAATGGGCTGCCCAGGGAGGTTGTGGAGTCTCCCTCTCTGGAGACATTTAAAACCCACCTGGACTTGTTCTTGTGTAGCCTGCTCCAGGTGACCCTGCCTTGACAGGGGGGTTGGATCGGATCATCTCCAGAGGTCCCTTCCAACAGTAACTATTTTGTGATTCTATTTCTTGGAAACACTTCAACCAGCTCTTACCTTGCCTTCTTGCATCAGTACTCTACTACAAGTTTTTTTGACTTTCTCTTTGCTAATTTTGAAGTAATAGCTCAACTATATTTCTAGGCTAGGATGAGCCCAGTGTGGCATATGGAGGTTGATGAATAGTAAGCCTTGGAAATCCTGTGTTCTGAAAAATTAATTTACTTCTGTCTTTCAGTGGTGGTGTTTTGGTCTACCTTTTACAAAAAGAAAATACGTTTCTTGCCCAGTTTTGCTTTTTGGTTCTGTAAATATATATTCATCATCTACAGGATGCCACAGGGCTGTTTTCTTAGAGGTGAAATTAATTAGAAAATTTTGGATAAAAAAAAGGATGCCTGAAATGTGAGTAAAATCTGGTAGAGAAGATACTGATTCTTCTGTATCACAGAGGAAAGAATAACTTGCAGGCTGCTGCTTCTTATAAACAGCAGTCATATTTGGAGGGGCTGAAATACAGTTTTTCTTGGCCAAGATGGAGGAACAGCATATACCTCTTACTGTGTTTGGCTGTCCTATTTAGATTTTGAGGAAAACTTAAAAATTTCATCACACTGAAGCTAATCTTAAGAAAAAAGATTATGTTTAGGAACATATTTTGAGAGTAATAGTATTGTCGTGATTGATCATTCTTGAACATTTTCAGCGCTTGTAATCAGATTGTATTAAGACGACTTGGCAACTGATATAAATGACAGTATTTTTGAGTGCCAACTTGTGTGGCAGGTTTCAGATTATACTGTTTAATAAAAATTGTGTTTCAGTTTCTGAAATCTTTCAGTCTCCTTGATACTCACAAATTTGAGGGTCCTCTAGGTAGTCTGTGAGCTTACCTCTTTAAAATATTAGCATAGTGGCTGTCATGTATTAAATAATACTTCCTTTCAGAGAATTATTAAATATTCCTGGTTAGTGAGGCAACCCCTAAAGGTCTTTGTAATGTGAGTAATGTTAGTGTAATTAAACTGCTTTCTTTTCCCGTACTGTCAACATAGATCTGACTTAAACACCTCTTGAGGATTTAATGTATTGAAAGAAAGTCAACTTTACTTCAGATTGGGTTTTGCATCCAGCTGTAGGAGAATATGAACTTCCCAGTATGTTTTGATTTTGCCAGTTGTTCAACACCGTACTGTCAGAAAAAGCCCCCAGCAAGTTGTGTGTTTTGGCAAGTAGAAGCTAGCTTTGCCTGAACAAAGAAAGATCCCAAACTGTCTTCCATTTTGCAAAGATCAGAAATGTCTGGTATTAAAATTAAGGTCAATGTGAAAGAATATGTAAGTTTTCTCCTAAATCTGTAAAATAGGAGTGTTGAGTGTATGTGTGCACTCCCTAGCACACATAAAACTGCAGTCCATTTCTGTTTCCTACAATGGTAGGTGATACACTGAGAGGCTTTTCAGCAGTTAATGAAGTTGTATAATAGAGTACTCTCCTGCCCAATTCTTTATTAATCTGTGTGGAATACACTAGTGTACATTACAAGGTATATTAAGATGATTTGAATATGGTGTGGTAGCTGTCTTGCACATTAATATAAATGTGGTATTTTTATTACAATACACCTGTGATTTTAAAACATGGTTCAGCTTAAAATACTACATGTTTTTGAGTAGTTTAATGGCATAGTTTAATGGCATTTGTTTGGTTGGAGGTTTTTTCTGTGGAGTTAGGATGCTGAGGACTTATCTGCAGCACCTGATGCAGAAGGAAAAATGAGGCCCCATAGAAGTAGAAGACTTTTTGCTCTCAGAACTAAAAGCAGAGAGCAAAGATGTAATGCATGGAGGTTTTTCCTAAATACATTCCTATACTTTTGCTGTTAATTAGTTTTAAGAGAAATTCTACTATTCTAATAAAATGGATGCTTCCTTTGCAATTGTATTGAAATAATGGAAATACTTGAGTAATGCACTGGACTAATAAGTCATTTTTTTCTGTAGGGGAAAATAATTTTTTTTTTGCTGTCAACAGCTATAATTATAATGTTACTACCATTAGGGATGTTTTTCCAATTTGTGACTTTTACTGAAATATATGTATCTGTGTATTTCATGCAAAGTGTATTCCTGGTTTTGCTGATGGTGATAGGTTTTTTTATGCTTTGGATGTTTTAATGCTGTAACATAGTGAGTCACCTCCATCAATTCTCTTCATGACAATCACTAAGAAGTAATTGCCTCTATCTCCTCCAGCCCTCTTAGAATGTTTTTCTCAAAGATTGAGCCCTGATTGAGTAGTTGACAGCTATTAAACCTAATAAAGATTCATTAGGCTTCCTATTTAAAAACAGGGCTCTATAGTTTACTGTATGCTACATGTTTTATAGCCACATTTGCTTTAGTTGTTATCTAGTTTAAGGTATTTGTGTAGTTTTCTGTGAGGTAAGAGATCTTATGTTTTTCATACTCCTGGGTGGGAATTGTCACTCAGTTTATAAGAGTTTTGAGTAGTTAAGGCTGGAAGACATCTCTGGAATTATCTAGTATGATGCCAGCTCAGAGGAGGAATCAGCTCTGGATTTAGACTGCAGTGCTCAGGAATGCACAGAAATCTTGATTTTTACTGGTATTTTTCATTTAAAATTATTTACTGCATGTGATGGAATAAATTGAACTACTTGGTGATGTTGTAACTTACGGATCTTACATATGGATCTTAATTGAGGAACAAATCAAAGAGGGAAGGGTGACAAGAAGGATGGATGGAAGAGAAGGCTTTTATTACTTCTTGCTGTCAGAGTAACTTCCAGTGAACTAGTCACTGGAGTGAAGTAGACATTCTGAGGAAAAGACAAATAACACACAATCAAAAGTATCTCCCGAATTCTAGTTTTCATTGCCAACTAGTAATTTTAATAACTTGTATAATTTATGTCATTAAAATGTAAGTGTCTTAGTAAATTACAATTTGTGTAAGATTTAAGGGTCTTATGCCTCCTGAAGAGGTCTTTAAATATAATTTTCTTTTCTAGAAAGAACTTAAACCACCCTAGAAGGGAGTAGTGAGTTCTAGTAAGAGGTATAGAAATGTCATACCTGTTTTGACAGATTAAAGTCTCTAGAGAATAGAATTTGGTTTCCATGTAAATGAAAACATGTGAGAATCAACAGCACTGTGAATTACATTTTACGTACATAACCTAGATAAAGTGCTAATTAAGTTACTGTGCAAGTGCAAGGTTATGGGGTAAGTGTTCTCTTTTTGCTACAGCATTTTTTGGATGCTGTTTCTTAGCATTCTTTAGATGAAAGGTGAGTAAATAGTCCCCTGTTAATTGGGAAGTGCATCTCCTGACCACAAGCATTTGAAAACTGTATGATCTGTCATCTTAATATTTCTGTTGATATCTTACTTTTTGCTGTTCTGAAATATTCCATGCCGTATTTATTTTATACCATAATTTTTTGAAAGCTTTACCATGAATATTGCATCATTTGGAGACAAAATTCTTAATTTTCTCTGGGCTCCTGCAATTGCAAGGCCTGTTTCTAAGGAAAAAGGTAGTATTGCTTTGTTAGTTAAAAAAGATCAGTTTTGTGACTATCTGTATTTTTACTTTTGGTGTGAGAAGGGATTTGCATCTGATACGTTCTCCTGTATCAATTGTTAGGTGAATTCAATATTTTTATGTAGATTTACTTTTTACAATTGACATTAAAATAGTTGGAATTGTGAGGGAATACAGTTTTTGCAATGAGCAAGTATAATCCTGTATTTGCCATCATAGCAATTTTTATAAAAGCAAATTACTCAAATGAATTGGACCTTCTTGAGGGTTGTTTGTGCTAGGGAGTTTTGAAATACTGTACAAGAGTCCTGCAAGAGATGTAATTTGGAAAGCTTTCTTCTGAATTGTGTAAGCAGTGCTTTTTCCAATAGAAAATTTTTTGTTTGCTTGACTGTTTTTTTTGTTTTGTTTTTTTTTCCGATTTTCTCAAAGATTAACTTACACTTTGCTACACATTCTTTGTCTTATGTCTTTCTTTTCCCCCTGTATTGCATATCATCCATTTTTCTTGTTCTCTTCCAGTTTAAGTTGTTTTCCCAGGTACCAGGTGACTTCAGAGGTTCTTAATCACCCCAGGTATTTCTGTATTAAGAGTTTAGCCCTGCTGTCTCGCTGCTCAATTTTAACTCCCTGTTATGGGTAGTTATGGGTGGCTTTGGGGAAAGGGCTGAAGCAGGCTGCTACTCAGCAGAAGAATGGGCAGTCATATAGTGAGGAAAAGAAGCTCTGAGAAGGTAACACTCTCATTGCTGAGTTCTGCAAAGGGCTTGAGTATCCAAAAGTGAAGCTCTCAGGTGGGCTGGAATTTCTAACCAGCACTGGTTCGGCTACTCTGTCAAACTGCCTGCCTGTTGGTATTCATTTCTCTGTCATATTTAGGGCAAAACCCATGGAGTGGTTGATCTAACTTACCTACGATAACATGTTCATGCTCACCTAGTACAGAGCTGTTCAGGATGTGACTTCTGTGTGATGGCACTGAATTTTTGTTATCATCTGGACTCCTGCAAATACAAGTTGCTAATATGTCATTCATTTAATGACATTAATGGTTTACTGTTGGTTAACATTTGAAATTGAATATTTTCTCTGACAGGAAACTTTGAATTCTGTGTTTCAGTACAGAATTTGTGCTGCAAATTCAAGGGAACATCATAAGCTGTGAACATGCAACAGTAGGAATCATGTTAATAATTGTTGCAGGAGCATTGATAAACTAACAGGCAGCAGAGATCATAAGGCACATTTATGGATCTTCATTCTATAACTGAAATGCTTTTTGTACTGTAATAATTGAACACCAAAGTTAAAGCTAAAAAATGCAAATAATTAATTTATAGTTACAAATGTTAGACTAGACTAAAAAAAGTAAAATTGCAAGTTCTACCCCTCTTTTCTGTCCTTATGGTTAACTGAAGACTGGTAGCATTTCAAGCCAAGAAAAGTGGTTTATTGGTAGGACGTAGCATGCTTCTTAAGGAAGGTGTACGTTAAAGCTTGCGAGGTCTTTTATCTTCTACAAAGAAAGCAAGCTAAGTTCTAGTGACTAGTGCAGCTTTACAGCTCTGTACTTAACATCCTTACGTAGCCAGTATTGTACTTGGTCCTGCCTTATATGCACTTGTGATGTTAAACTTGTCACATCTCAGTTGAACCGGAGATGAATCAAGTAGGTTTTGTGCACTAATGTGAAATCTGGTACTTTGCCTTGTAGCTAACAGGTATCTCGCAACTGTCTGTGGCATGTCCTGTTTTCACACATGCACATATGCATGGATGGGTGCACACACAGTCTGACTAATGTAAACCGATAGCCATGTGTTTTTGTATCATTTGAGGCTAGGGGTTCACATTAGGGATGATACACCACTTTTCCTTATGCTTCCTCATGTCAGGGCTGAGGTGTATGAGCAGACTAATATCAGCAAGGTTGTATGCTGATTTTGTGACATTGGTATCAGTTTATGGGTATGGTTGGTCCTAATGGGGGTGCTGATTTTACTTAAAATGCAGTTGATGTTACTGTGAAAGGTCTGTCAAAATAGCTGCATGCTCTCTTACAAATTTTTAACATGGGTTCTAGACTCAGACGAAGAGATCCTCCTTTAGTATTCCATCAATGGCCTTTTGCAGTTGGACCTTAAAACCTGCCTGTGTCTTTTAGTTACCAGCCTTATTTTTCCTCTCCACACTTTTCTTTTGAAAGTAGTGTGGAATCTTATGTTAAGTACATTTTCTAGGTTAATATGAATTACTAGAAACAAAGTTGTTGAGCTGAGAGCCTTTTGTCGTGTATCTTATGGCAATTTCTCATAGCAAGGTATTTTTACAAAACTAATGGTTCTATTCTGTCAAATAGTGGTGTCTGCTGCTTGAAGTGTGTGAAGATAGAAGACTCATGTTAGTCATCCCAAATACAATTGATCAAAATTGAGTTTTGTGAACCCGTGAAAATACTATGAATGTATTTTTATTTTATTAATATTTCCATGTAAAAGTTTCTTATAGACTGGTTTAGTTGCCTAGCATATGCATTTCTTTTCAAAGTGCATCTGTACTTAGGCTCTTAAATCGTAAGTGGAATGATTTTCAGAATGAGGTAAAATTTTTTACATATCCTTTTCCTTAGCACACATGTGTTCACTCGAGGGGAATACATGTTACTATTCTTGTAGAAAATTAAGAGAAAAGTTTCATTACATTTTGTTTTGAACTCTGAATTTGTTTCAATTTAATCATTGTTATGTAAAGAGTAATACTAAAATCCCTTGGAATTCTCTCTGATAGTGTATTTTGTTTTCCTTTAAGTGATGATTTTTTGACATTTTGGGTACTATCCTTTGAGTATTGTTTCACAGCAGGCCGTGGTTCATGATCAGTAATACCAGAACTCTTTTGCTGTTGGGTGACTGAGCATCAGTTGAATCTGGATCAATTTGACTTATTTGTCTGATAAGTATAAATGCTTGTTACTGTTTTTGCTGATACTACAGTTTTATGCTGGTTTCAAAAGGATGGTCAGTATCTGAACTAATGTATCAATAGCATAATATAATTTGTAAGAAAATGTACCACCACCAAGTTAAGTCAAAACTATTGGAAAAAAGATGAACTGGCAGATTGAGTTTATATACCATAATATCACACATCAGAGCTTGGTTTCAATCAACACAAGCATTTCTGAATTGTGAAGCCAGACTGACTATTATTGAACCACGGCCTTTAGGCAATACTGTAATAAGATTCTTTATTTACAGTTAAAATGTAAATACACTTCTTATTAGTGAAAAACACTGTATGAAGATGGATTCATTTGAAGTTGATCACATAACTGTTTGGGAGCTTTAGACTACTGCATATGATAAAGGAAATTTGTGATATTGCAAAAATGTACAGCATTATTATATTGAACTTACTAAGCCATTTGATATTAGGGAGTATAGTTAACTTCATTCCTTGTACTATTTTTAGTCAATGAAAACCTTGGAACCTTTTAACATTTTTATTTTCATGGAGTAAATGGGAATGTTTTTAAGTTGTAAGAATGATAGGTTGACCATGAAAACTATGTTTGCTTTCAGAGAGAACAGGAAATGAGAATGGGTGATATGGGTCCTCGTGGAGCAATTAACATGGGAGGTAGGGATCTGAAGGAAAAAAGACTTCTGCAATGTAATTTTTTTTTCTTTGGGACTGTACATGTTACTCAAGCACTATTAATCAGTGACAACTACTGGTAAAAAGGAGTAAGCAATATTAGGAATTAAAAAAACCCACATATTTTGCTATCAAACATTCCTCCCTCCACCCGCCCCCCCCCCCCCGGTGTATCTTTATTTTATTGCTTTGACTGCACATGGGAAAAAAATATGATATACAAGTTAAGAGAAACACAATTCAGGGAAAGGTGATGCTCTGGAAATTGATACAAAAGAGAAGTTTTGTGTTCAAAAAGTATTTGGCATTCTTTTGGAGGGACTACCTATTCAGACAAGTGGGTATTGTAATTACATGCAGTGAAATGATGTAGAGGTCAAAATTGTCAAGTTCTTGATGAGATTAATGAATAATGTGGTTGGCATTCTACTAATATACTGCAAATCTCTATTTCCACATATTCTCAGTTCACTCTTGTGACTTTAAATATTGTCACTGCTAACAACTGTTACTGTGAAATCTAGATAAGTATGATAATTAGTGCTTGCTCCATATATACAGACTGAAACAGTTTGGAATCTTAGTTGTCCACTATATCTGCTTTTAAACAAGACTGAAACACCAAATCTTACTAAACTGTATTAATGGTCAATATATATCTATTGGAAGTTTCCTGATGTTCATTTAAAATAAATTAAGATGATGATTTAAGTAAAAGTAACAGAACTATTTTTTTTATATTTTAAACTTGAAATTGCATACAAAACATAGTAAATGTTGCTGCTTGACCTTTTGAGTAGTGGGAATTATAGACTAAAGAATCTGCTTGATTCAGATTTTAAAATACATTATTCACCATTTCCTTGCCTTTATCAGTTGAGACACATTTATAGCTGCAAGATAGAAATAGGCTTTTTCTTTCAGGGACAATGAAAAGCTTTAAAAATAATTCTAAAAGAAGAAATTGCCAAGTTGTCTGTGAACAATGAACTGAAGCATAAATTGTGACGAATTTTTTTATTTTATAATTGTACTTTTGCATATCATTGCAGCATACTTGAAAATTTCATTTAACTAAGAAACTTTGTAAGTATTGGTACTGTACCGGTTGTCCAGATGCACAAGATACACTTTCTACATACAGATTTTAAATGTGTATTTACTGCAGTTCTTATCAGGTTTTAATGATTTACAGTGATGTTCATAGTCTTGTTTTCTAAGCTTTCTGTTACAACTTGCCTTTAAACATAATACTTTTAGAAATAAATTGTGTGGTTCCAGAAGTTATAGTAACATTGAGCTGCTATTTTAAAATATCTATAGCAAATAGATAAACAATGTTTGGTTTTTAGGTTAGCTCACTATAGAGATTGTGGTTTTTCTCCAGTATATTAACAAATCCACCCCTATAACCCAAATAATATGACCCCAGAACCTTACACTAGACCTTTAAGTAGTAGATATTTAATTATTGACCTTAGCATCCTTTCTCAACATTTCTGTCAGAGTTGTAACTTTGTTTTTAACTGACCCGTGCCTGTGCCAAATACACCTTTTCATCATGGACAGTAGAGAGCTGGAGTATCTTCAGTAATGGAAATATTTGCATTATATTATTAGAAAGCACAGTATCTCTGTGACAGATTTAGTAAGTGTTGGGCTGACTTGTGCAGAACTGCTCATTTTTACAATTTTCCGTGACAGGTGCTGAGAGAATCTGTATGCCTCATCATAGCACTTAACTGGATCTGTAATACTAAGTGCAGCTTATAAACTTCAATATGGAAAAAAGGGACTTTTTTGGGGAACTCTGCATTGATGAGGATTATTGACTGGCTTGTGTCAGAGTTGACTCTGACTGAAATAGGATTAATATAGGTTTGATAGTATAGGTTGCCATACATCACCTTAGAAGCACTATGGGTGTATTTTTATTTGTATGATACAGAGAATAAGAACTTCGTTGCAGTTGGCAATTAAGTGACACTAACCGTGTGTGGCCAGCTGGCTCAGTTTAAATAGACTGATTAGCAAGCCAGTAACAAGTAATTTAGCATTTAGTTAATGGTGCTACTGCCCACACTAAGCACTGCCATCATGATAGTCCTGCAGAATTGGAGGAGCCTCTGAAAATAAATATTTCTCCTTATATTGGCAGGTTAGACTTCTTTTCCTTCTCTACTTAGCCACTGAATGGATGATACTAAAAGCTAAATTTTGGGGTAATTCTCTTGAATTTTAGCACAGTTTTCTATCTGCTATGTGAGCTGATCACGTGTGTGGGTAGGTAAGAAGCATACAGCTTAAGCATACCTTTGTTTTGACTTGGTGTCAGGTTATAGTCTCGGAGTTTCTCTTAATAAGCTCAAAGGAGTTCTGCTTTTCAAAATTACGGCATTTTTCTCTTGTCTGGTAAACTTGTTTAGCACTTTACATGTGCTACTGTGTTACATGGATTGTTTTTGCTAAGCAGTTTGTGGTTGGTGTAATGATCAAACCCAAGTCTTCAGTTTCAGCAGCAATATCTTGGATGCCATGCTTTCACTGACTGTTTTGATATGTGTATTCAAGGCAGGTAATAGAGATGTAATTTTGCATACCTGCAGATTGTTATAGTACTATGTCTGTGCTAAATGGCCTGCCACTGAAGAAGTATGGTTGTGATGAGAAGTGAGAGGGTTTATTTTTAAAATAAAAATAACAAGCTTATTAGTCTAGCAGCATATCAGATTTTTTTATATTCTTACGCTGTATACTTTTTAAGTGTAGACTAGATTCCAAAGGTATGTCTTCTTCCATTATTAAGTTTTAGATGCACATTTAAGCTGAAAAGAATGGATTATTGTTCAAGGAGGGGAAATGCATCACCACCAGTCTTGATATTTCATGATGGCAAACGTGAGATATGTATATAATCAGACTTTTTCTTTTGAAAATGTGAGAAAATGTTATGGAGGCGTTTTTGCCTACATGTTGTGTATCTAAATGAGAACTGGCAGAGTGGTGTTTCCTAGTGCAGTATTATAGCTAAATTATATCAGAATCTGTTTTCAAAACTTTTTTCCTGCCTCTTACTGAGTAAGAATTTTGGAGGAGACTGTTCTGTCACTTTGAGTTCTAACAAAACTTCCCTTAGTTTTCTGGTACTTTTCCTATAATAAATTACAGTTAAATGCAAGATTTTATTTATGCTGTGTTACACATAATTTATTGTGAAACTGAGTGCCATCTCTGGTTTGATTTTAGACCTTAGATTAATTTACTGTATGCTATATACAGTTAACATAATACTGGTAGAATAGTACTTGTAAATGTACATTTCATTTGTTATGATCCCTAAAGAGCCAAGGTGGCCTATTAACTGCCAATATCTGTAAAGTCAATTGAGTTTTTTGCTGATTTGTAGTGTGTATACTGCATATATATGCTATATGAATGCTTCAGTTCCTACATAGAAACTGTACACCTCTAAAGCTGTAAGGGCTGGGATTTTCAAATACATGAGGCCGATTACATAATCCAAAATAATAGGGATTACTGAAAATCTGTTTAAAAGCAGATGATTGAGATAAATGTACAGTCTCAAAGAATGTATATTTTATTTCAAGTATTTGAAGTCTTGCACATTTGGCTTTTTAAATATTGTAAATTGTTTGTTTGTTCTTGTAAAATTAAGATAGGACAGCTCTAAGTATAGATTGTTTTGCATAGATGCGTTTAGCCCAGCACCTGCTGGTAACCAAGGCCCTCCTCCAATGATGGGTATGAATATGAACAACAGAGGAAGTTTACCTGGCCCTGCAATGGGTCCTGGTCCTTCCATGGGACCAGAAGGAGCTGCAAATATGGGAACACCAATGATGCCAGATAATGGAACAGTGGTAATGTATCACAAATTTAATTACTTTGAATAGCTGTCATGTCTCATGGCCCAGTTTTGTTACCAAAGGTATTTTCACGCTGAGTAAGAACATGTTAGGTGTTTTGAATCTTTAAAAGTAATTGATAAAACTTGCACATACAAATAATTTACAACACAGAATGGCAATATTTGTTTGACATTACAAGGAAAATCCTACTTCCCCTCGAAACTGTAATCTATGAATTTAGACTTTTGCTGTTCTTTTGTAAAACTAAATTCTGTGAATTAGCTTGTTGGGGGTTTTGATGAATGGTTAAATGTTGGAAGCTATGTAGTGTGAAGATACCTTTGTGTAAACTATTTAATTTTTTGTAGCAACTGTAGTGTTCTCTTTCTTTTCTAACACTGTTAAATGCATGAGATTATGACAGTAATGACACTACTTAGAAAATCAGTATGCCAACAGATGTTGTACATAACTCTCATATCAATACAGGAAAAATAGTATTGCTCAACTGCCATGGGTGGTAGGGAGCATCTTGTATACCTGTAGAATTTTTAATCAAGAGCAGATAGGCCATTGGGATGCAGTTAAAGCACTAGCCATCTTTGCTTTGATTTCATAGCCAGTCACTTTTCCTAACTGTAATGTCTTATGTAGAGAAACAACTCTATAGTTTAAAAATTTGGTTTTTTCACTACTATTCTGTTAATAGATACTTGGGCTAGTGGTAGTATAATATAAAGGAGTATATAGTATTAACCGTGATTCTGTTATACTTTTATTGGAACACAGAAGCATTTTGTAGCTGTGTCTTTTTATATATGCCTTCTCAACAGTGTCTGTTTGTGATTGAGCAATCTGTATAATGAAGTTTGAACAAAAAACATTGTTCCGTATAGGAAAAATGAGATTGTGATTTTGCACTAAATACGTGATGAGTCTGGTCTTTACAAGTTAAAAAGGAGAGGGTCTTACTTGACATCGCAGGAGCCAGCTCATTTTATCAGTTGTATTATTTTTCACACAGTGGGGAGGATGCTATACACAAAATACTGGTTTTGGAGATTCTTTTGCTGTAGACCACTGAGTTACTGGTCACCTCTAGAACATTCTCTTATGATTATTTAGACACTGAAAAAGAGGTGTATGGAAAAGAACATGATATTGTAAATCACAGTATCTAATTTGAACTGTTGTTTTTCTACAAAAAGTCATTCCAGATACGGAAATGTATGGAGTATACTGACACTTCAAAATGCATGTTTTAAAAAATATTTTTTTTACTTCTGTTTTCTTCTGCATGCTTTTGAAGGACAAATTAGATTTTATTTTTTTCCTTCATTTTGGACTTGAAGGGTTTTCAGTTTGGGGGGCAAGCCCCTACAGAAAGGCACAGCCTTATTGTTGCTGTTGTTGGAAAATCACTTTAAAAATCCTGGGAAGGCTCTTACTAAAACACTGTAACAGTTAATTTCCAGTGAAGAAAATGGAGAATATGCTTTATAGACCAGAAGCAAAAATTTGATTTTTTAAATTGAATGTTCTTCTGAAGTCTTAAGGTGAAAGTTGTAGCAATCTTCTTTTTCTTCCACTGCAGTCTTTGAAACATAGATTGTCTTTGAAATTCATATCCATTGCTAACAAGCTGTTGTGAGTTAAAGATATTTTAAAAACAGATTTACCCAGTGCTGCAGATTTAAAGGTACTTTGGCTCAGTAGTACTTCTTTATGCAGCTCTTGAAGTAACCTTTCTCTTATACAACGTCAAATATTTATATTACAGTCATGAGCTAAGTTGCATATATTTTTACCTATATAGATATGCCATTTTTTAGTAATGTATATATGAACTAGCAGACTTGAGAACTGCAGAGCTCTACTACTATTTCTGGAGTTAGACTTTCAGAAGAATTCTTTTCTGATTCAGGCATACAAGAAAAGGGCTGGTCTTGAATGTCCTTGTTGAACTCTGAACACATGGGCAGTTAATGTAGGTCTCTGTATAGAAGGAATTTCTTCTGAAAGCATAACTATCCTAAACAGGTGAATGATGAGTTATTTCCAGATCTAATTGCACCATGTACCTATGCTTTTAATGGTTTATGTTGTGTTGAATTTAAATTTCACCATGTGGGGTTCTATTTTTAAACACTTGCATAAATAGTGAATTGTAAGTGCTCAGATGCATATTTTCTGATTTAGGTCTTAATTGCTAAGCACATAAATTTGTTTAAGCATATATACCTTTATTAATATTAGATAGACACAGAGCTAAGGAAAATAAATGTGGAATATTAACTGGATTTTTATCTGAGATTGATATTTCAGAATAAGCTTTAGATACATACGAAGTTTTTTTAAACTAAGCATAGTCCAGTAATGCATTTTGTCGCTAATGTAATTTTATTTGACAGGTTTTAAAAGTCTTAACTAAAGATTTCTAAAGTGCCATATACAAGGCTGATTCCAGGTAGCATGGGGTTGAAGTATCCACAGATATGTGGGTGTAGAAGTCTTGGGGTTATATTACTAGTAAAAGAAAAAATACGCAGTATCTGGAAATAAAAAAGCTGATCCAACCCGCCCCCCACTCCACCCCTCCCCCTAGTTTGACAATGATTTTGTGTCTAATTTATTTAAGGGAGAAGCATTATAGTTGGTATATAAGGCAGAATAGGGCTCAGGTATAAAATTGTTCTGCTGTCTCCTCTGTTACACAGAGAAGATATATTGCTTCAGATGTGTTTGTAAGGATGAAGTTGCATTCAGCACTAGAGATGGTCTTAAGTATTGTTTTTAAGTTTTAATTCACTTTGCAAGTTGGAGCATAACATTAGCACTCTTTAATTTCCAGCTCTTTTCCCATAGTAACTAATTGAATTGCTCCTTTCTTCCTTCTATGTGTGATCCTGATTCTGCTGGACTATCTGCTGAACTCCATGACAACATCACTTGTGGTTTTTGTTGTAACTCATACTTGGCATGTTCCAAATGGACTTGTATTAGCATAATGAGAGATTCCCTCAAGGAGGTCCATCACAGATGGGTTCACCTCTGGTTAGTAGAACGGGCTCTGAAACTCCTCAGCCGCCAATGAGTGGTGTAGGTGCCGTGAGTGGTGGACCTGGTGGCTTTGGTAGAGGAAACCCAGGGGGCAACTTTGAAGGACCTAACAAGCGTCGCAGATACTAAATCTGAATTCATTCCTTACTGTTTTAGAAATTCCAGTAAAACTATACAGTGATATGCCTTTATAATTTTAGCTGTTATCTGGAAATGGTTCTATTGTTATTGTAGTCTTTAAAACAGTTTCTTTTGTAAAACTTTTTTTGTATTCAGTCATAGGCTTTGTAGTATAGAGCAGAAATGATGCGGATCATTATGTAAGGCAATGTGTTTGTGACTATAGCAAAATACAATGTGTGACTATGCTGTAAAACGTGCAGTTATCTGATTACAATAAAAAAAAATCACTGGAAAGTATTTGGCAATGTTATTACTGAGTGAGAATAATTTTATGCTTAATTATAAGTAGCATCATTTTCATTCTTGCATAGTTTCTACTATGTGTCGAGAAAGTTCCATTCCTAATAGTGAATCTGTTTAGCTAAACTGCATGGTACCGTACATACTATGAAAAGCTTACAACACAAGTACTTTTGTTTTGACTTTGGAAGAGCATAAAATTTTATACAAAGTGTTCTCAAGGATACTGTGTCCTTGCGTCTCAGTCCACCATTGCAAATTTAGTCACGGTAGGCTTATCAACAGAGTATATCTGTTACACAAATTTTTAGAAAATTTAAACTGGAGGAAAAAAAAAAAATCCTTTGGAAAGGAGTCTGTATGTATGCTTTATTTGTAATGGTATGAATCAATTTACCTAATCCATACTTAGAAGAAAATCTTTTGTGACATCTCTGTGTTCTGCTGATGGTTAAAGTATCTTGCCATTGCAATGAAGGAGACATTTCTGCAAGCTGGTTTAAAGCCTTCTGCTGTGTACTGCATTGTTATTAATAAGTATACATTTTCCCTAATGGTTGGTTTGAATAGAAACACATGGGTTATCAATAATTAACTATTTAAAAAGGAAGAAAATACATGTTTTCTAGTGAAAATAAGTGTTCACTTACAGTTGAGTAATATGCATTTAGAAGGATTGTGCATGAGTATTCTTCATAAAGGTTTTACAGAAAGATGACTTTGAAAAATACCCATTTACAGAACAACTCGGGCCAGACTTGCTGATAAATAAAACTGGTGGTAAAGGTATTAGGAAGCTTATTATGATTCTGATTTTGTCAGTCATGGAAGATGATGGAAAAGACCTATTGGTTCTATTCCTGTAATGGCAAATAAGTAGAGTTATTGGTTGGTTACTATTACTCTTTTTTCTTGTGCAAAATAGTAATGTTCTGTTTTTATCAGTTCACTCACGTTTTCAGAGATAGAAATTACTTAATTTTATCTGCATGAATACTGATACTAAATGGATTAAAAACTGATGTGAGATAACCTGGTGCCCTGATTATATAAAAATGGGGTGCATATATTTATATATATAGCTGAGCATGGGATACAAAGAGCAGAGATGGCATGTATGTGTTACTGGTTGATATAGCAGTGATAGTCTTGGTGGCTTGAATTTTGAGGAAATGGGTAACAAAAGAAAACTGTGGCATTGCTGACATTTTGGAAGTACACTTACTTAAATTGCCAGTGTTATATGGCTTAAGATATTTATTGTTTTCATAGAATTCAGGAGTTTATGTGTGGGTCCTCACTCGTGACATCTGTAACTAAGTATTTTGCTCTAGATCGTCTTTAATGCTGCCATTTTTTGCTTGACTTGAGATACATGCTGGACTTTATAGTTTGTAATACAATAGTGAGTTACGCCCAGAGTCTGAGATACTCTGTCCCCTACTTGATGTATGTATCACATTATGTGACTCATTCGTAAAATAAACCACAACCAAACCTGCAACTGGTTTTACTTAGCACACTAGTCCTAAAACTCAACATTTGGGAAAATTGCCTTTTTTGGGTTTTGGTTTTTTTTTTTCCCACTAGTGTAAGCTAGTGTTTAGCATGTAGCAACTACTTAGGCTCTCTGCTTTGGTGTTCTGCATTTGGTTGAAAATGCAGTTTACCCTGATGTCTAGTAAGGTGTCTAAATACGAGATTACTTTTTTCCCCTCATCTTTTCTGCCGCTGTACATGACAGTTTTTAGGGGATTGAGAAAGTATTGGTGTGAATTGTTTCTTCTAATCTGTAAAGCTGTACAAGGAACATGTTTTAAATTATAACCTGAATTAGATTCAAGAGATCTGTTCATTTCTTTTTTGAAGGAAAAGCCTGTGGCATTCAAGCCTTTAGCTAACTCCTGTGTAGTTTTTTAGTAGATGTGTGACCTCCTCCTAGTGTCTTCAGTATGTTTCAGAAGTAAACATACCAAATCTGCAAAAGTGGTTCATGCTTTCCTTGCCAACTTCATGCTATTGAAGTGCATGTTTGTTGCACTGCATTTTTGCTAACAAGTGGAGGTATATAAGTATTTGAGAGTTATTGTAGACTTTAATTAGTATTAGTGATTTTCATTCTGCAGTTTTGAGTTACCGTCATGTAAACCTCTGACTTGGATGGCTCTGCTGCAGGGTAGCAGTGAATTTGTCGTCTGGCCTTACTGTGGAAAATCACCTAATCTCTTTTTAAATATCCGTGGACCAAGTCCTAACAAGTAAATACTGAAATGTTGACTTGGGCACACTGAGGATTTCGTGAAGAATGCATTTTGTAGCTCATGACATGCTGCCAAATTCAGCTCTTAATAAAAACTTCCTTAGGGCTGCCTGGCTGTGTTGATTGTACACAGATCAACTCTAAGGCCAGTGTGTCTTATTTTGCCAAATGTGATAGTAACTGATTCTACAATAAACACTTAATTTCCTTCAAAAAGGAATGGTCCCAGTAGGTTTCCTAAAAATGGTATACAGATGTGGCCAAGCAGTGTTGTTGCTTGAGATTCCACCCTTTTGCTGAAGCAGTTGATTTTTCTTGTTCCTCATCTGGTTGATTGGTTATCATTTTTTCTGTGTGCACAGGTACTTAAGTTTTGAACTACTTTTGCTCTGTTTGACTAGAAAGCACAGTGGAGTCCTGACTCAGCTATATGCTGTGCTAAAGCAAATAGTCTTGAAATGTGTATGAAAATGACAACTACAGTGCACTTACTTTTGTAATGTACTTAACTGAGCACTTACATTATTCCTGACATTTCAGTCTAAACTGGTTAATTTTCATGTGAGATACAATTTTAATACTTAAAAGTAACAAAGCTTTATGATTTCATTTAAATTAAAGAAAACACACCACTACCAGAATCCAGCTTGTCTAACTGCATTTGCATTTGCCACCTCAGTCACTTGAAGGGGAGTTATTGCGCACTTAAGAAATAAAAAAATCATTTTGGTTGCAAGTTAATGTCTTTGTAGTCCTCTGTCCATTGTGCTCATTAGGTAAAACATGTTGATATCTTAGGAAACTTGGTGGTGATACTTTACTGTATTTATTTCCTAAGAAAAATGCAAATTGCTATGGATTACCTAGAAAGAAAATTCCAGACCCTAAGTAGTTTTGTTTATTGTCCACATATATTTTACCCAATTGTATATAAAGGTATACAGTAAACTGGAGATTGTTACTAGAACAGAAGGTTAAAACATAATGGCAAGGAGACAATATGAACTGAATATTGCATTAATTTAACCATAATCCAGTAGGATTTTATAGTATGCCTTCTTTGAGGAGCACTCTGATGTAAATTACGCTGTCACATTTTAAAATGTTATAGCAAACTCATTTTCTCTCTTTTCCACTTTTGATTTCAGATGTAGAATAATCTTTAATTACAAATTCTTTGAAATATACTGAACACACATGCAGTGACACTGATGAACTAGACATGGCTGAATGGTCACAAGCTGCCTTGACATAACTTGGCTCAAAATCGTTGAACCAAAGGCAGATTCTCAATTGAAAACCAAAATCCCTTAGGCCTTTTGAAGAGAAAAAAATATGTGTGGAGGTGACATGTTCAGCAGGTCAGTGGTGTGCTCTGATGGCATAAAGTTCATTTTACTTAAGCATGTTGCAGAAACTAATTTTTTTTTGCATACTTCTCTGTATGTATATTTTTAACAAGTGGGATCATAATTTTAATAAGTCAAACTAAACGGTAATTGAACTATGTAAATGGCAAGGAACTGGAGTCCGTTTATACTGGACCACAAATGTGAAGGGATTCTAATTCCCATTCCCAAGACTTGAAGTGGTACGTATCCATAGGTTGTTTTGGAGTCTGCATCCAGTATCTTTTGTTAGCTTGTGTTTGTGCCCAAGATTGGGGACTTCAGAGATCACATACGTCAAATGAAATGTAATTGTCTTCTCAGGAGCCCCAAAATTATTAATATGGGCACTGTGCTGTCATTAAGATGCAGAATTACCTTGGAATTTGGTGCTTTTCTTGAGCTGTTAGCTCACTTATGTAGCCTGAGGGAATATCCGTCCAAAATTCCCTGGTTCATGAATGGTAGGGCGGGAGTGAGTGTGACCTACGGCAAATAAAGAGGTAAGACATTACTACTTACTCAGCTATTCATTGCTAGCTTAGTGGAAAATGTTGGACTATAGTAACCCAAAAGCATTTACTTTCTTAAAAATCCACTTATTCAACTGTGAGAACCTAATAACTATAAAAACATTGACTACCTAATGTCAGATATAATTTTTCCCATTGAATTGGGTTTTTGTTGCCTTTTGGGATATACTGTGAAATAGTCTTAGTAGGTGGTCTCACCAGTTTGGTGTTTTGTTAACACTTCTGGATTTTTTTCTCATAAAGTGTTTTAAAAAGTTACAGTTGTAGGCATTTCAGGTGTGTTTTCACAGAAATACTGAATGAAGTTTCTCAAAATTTATGTCTAAAATGTTACTTGTAGAATAGATAAATTGAACATTGAATTTTCATGAAAACAGTCCTTTTGATTATTTTAAATGCATGAAAACAAACCCTTAATATGTTCACTTTTAGTGGGATAGATTTAATAGGTCTTTTCCATCTTGAACTTCCTTGAATTTTGGAGGTATTCTTATTAATGGCCTCAGCCTGACTCTTAAAAGCAGCAAGAGATGTGTTTCTTCAGAGTTTGGAACAGCAACCATTTTATCCTAATTCAAGTAATTACTCGAAAAAGTTTAAATTCAGAGAGAAGCTTACTTTTACTTGCAGATAAAACCATTAAAAGAATCCCTGTTGTCATATAACAATTATTATATACTCAAATCACATTAAAAGAAAGGAAAAAGTGGTTTTGTAAATGTCAGTAAAATCTTAACTCATTTGTATGTGGTCCCTTGAGAACAAAATGCTCATAATAAGAGGTATGAAATTCAAAAGGAACTCGACTGTGTTACAACATACATGTGTTGATAAGGTTTTATCCATTTGTTTTGGTAAATGGTTTGTCTAACACTTTCATTGTTCCTAGTTTTACCAGTGTGCTTTTATATCTCAGTTTCTGTAGAGTAAAGCATAGCTGTATAATTTGGTTGAATTTACATGCTAATTGTATGCGGAACATTAAGTGCTTGACTTGAAAGAATTGCAGTGAGAATAAAGATACTGTTCTTGCCTTTAAGTGAAAAAAAAACCCTGTATAGATCTATGAACAGGAATAAGTGTGAAGGGTCCTGTATGTAAATTGGATAAAACATGGGAGAGAGGGAATAAAGTAACATAATAAAAGTGGGAGAAGTGTGGTTTAATTTTATATCTGCAGCAGATTCACAAAAGTAACTTTAAATCTTGTTCTACATGAAAACCACAAACCAACTAATCTTTAATGGAAAATATGGAGCTACCAGGTACATTTATGTCTTGGATTTTTTAAACTGAGTCTAGTTTTGTGCAGATGGCCAAGGAGCAGCAGAAAAACTGAAATGTATTAATGTTCTAAAAGTACTGTAATGTTCTTGGGGCATAGGGGGGGGGGTCACTGCAGTTGGCTGTGTTTATTCTGTTGCTGTGAAGTTGTTCTGTAGGGCTTGATTTTGTGGCTGGATACAGCAACTGTAACAGCATTATTGTAAGTATGAAACAGCTGATTTTAAGACTGTTAGCCGCTCATCAAACCAGTGAGAATCCAGTCTTACACCTGGGTCAGACAGAGAAGCACCAAACAGAAGACTGTGGTAAAGGAAAATAAAATAGTACATATTTATTAGTAATTATGGGATGGGATTAAGGTATTTTATTTCATTTTTGGCCTTAATTTCACTGTAATCAATTTTTTATTTGTGTGACAGGGAAAGTAATTTTATTATCAGTGAATATTTGAAAGAAAAAAATCCTTGCCATAACAAAACAACTCTCTCAAAAAAAAACCCAAGCCCCAGAAAACCTCAGTGCATGACCCACCCCTAAGCAAAACGGGTTTTCCCTGTTTAAATAACCACATATGCTTAAGAAAAGTGGAAGAGGAAATGTAATAAATCTAAAAAGATGTAAAACCCACAAGAATTTATTGTAATTCATTTTGCATCTGTTTTGCTTATGATGTTCTGGGCACTTTAATATGTTTTTTTTTTAAAAAAAAAAGCTCCATTACTGTTCATTACTGTAAAAGGATTTGTTCTTCAGTGCTGTTACTTTTTCACTTTTGTCTGGTGTAAAATTGCACAAAAAAACCCCTGCTGCATAAACCAGCTATCACAGTACTGTAGAATGCAGTCTCTGAACTGCCAGCTGGAATTGGTCTTTCACATTGCTTACGAATATTTTAAATATTTTTATGCTCATGGGAAATTGGAAATATTTGTGTACATATTTAAAATCATTGAGTACATGCATTGCTGCAGATATGACTGGCCCTTTGGCCTCCTTGCTGCCCAGTCCTGATTCCTGCCTGCTCTGTGCCCCCCTTGCATCCCTCTGCCCAGGCAGTGAGCAGGGTCAAGCAGACCCAGTGAGAATTACCAGTTCTGCTTATTTCAGTGTGGAAGGAGAGAGTGAGGAGTGGGCAGTAGAGCAAGACTTTTCATAACTGTGCAGAGATAGGTTAATCTGTCCTGTAGACTCAGAATGTAATTTTACATATATCCTCATTAAGTGACTTTGTAAGGGCGTTCAGTACTTCTAAGAAATATGTATCTTAGAACAAATAGGTAAGAAGCATGCTGAGGACTTCAGATGACTAAATAACATGGTTATGTTTTACATTCTTAGTGATAATTTGTCTAAGAGAAAAAAATATTTGAAGTAATGAAGAAAAAAACTGTACACTAAAATATTGAGCCAAATTTTATGTGAGCTTGACCTGTCTGTTCACTTTTCTGCAGTTGCCAAGAAGGTTACATGCAAGCCAATAAAATATGGAAAATAGTGTTCTTCATGGTTTCTCCAGGAAAGATGCAATACACAGTTGCTTTAAAGAAGCAGGACTATTCACATGTACTTTTTCTTGGAAGAAAATGCATAAACTGTAATTAAAAAGATGGGAAATACTGTCTTTTAAAATGCTAACATTCTTCATTCTTTGACATGATAGCACTGTGTTGTTCCATTATTATGTTCTACTTTTAAGGGAAAGAGCATGTGAAAGGTAAGCCACAGCTCCAGTTCTAATCAACTTCAAAAGCATTTTCCAGAAGGCACAGAAGGAAAACTGTAATAATGAAGCAGTAGTTCATCTTCAGTATTGTTCCATTTTGGAACATTTTGCTTCTAGAACTTCCAGCGTTGTATCAGTAGCAATTCTGATCTGACTTTTTCAGAACCAGAGCTGTGCCAAATAATACAAATAAAGTTTCTGCCTTAGTGTGTGAAGAGTACAATTACTGCTTTTCAAAAACTGAATGTTGATAGAGTTTTCAAAGAAAATGTATGAAGGAATTGTCATATACTGAACTGCTGGTTTATAAGTGAAAATTGTGTCAACTTGGCAGCTGGGATGGCTATGCTTTTAGAACTATTTTGGGATATGTGTCAGTTTATTGTTGCCATGTTACGCTTTGTGTAGTTTTTGTAATACCACGTAATGCATGTTCACCATCGCTCTTGCATAATGGTTGTATACAGTTTCATATTTTAGTCACATTTCTGAATGCAAATGTCTATAGAAAGGGGGGGTTCTAGAGCATTTGTTTGGTATTATGTAACTTGTTAGGCAAGTTTTTCATTGCTAAGCTTGCTCTCTGTTTTGTGTTCATTTTGCATATTTTGAGCAAAATATACTTTTTCCATTGCATATGGGGCAAAAGTAGCAAGTCATGAAAAAGTGTTTATTAGGAAAGTAAATGGAAGTTCTGTATGCCTCTTACTGCTTCTAAAATGACAACTGACTCAGGAGAATAAAATCACTTGGTATGCTCTGCATGATTACTCTAGACTTTTCCTGCTTAGGGCACACTTCAGTATTAATATAAAAATTTAGAAAATTCCATTTAGTTTCCATCTGATTTTAATCCCACGTGTGTGTACAAGACAGTAAATTAAGCCCAAATATCTTGATGTTTGCTCTGAATAGTACTCTCAACCACACACCCCCCGCAGTTGCATTAACCATGAAAAAAAATAATTAGTTCGAGTTTCATATTTTTTAAAGTGAAACTTTTAAAGTGCTGAGTTTAGAGTAAGCCAGTTCTCTGGAGGGGCCAGAGAAAGCACAAACCTGTGGAGAAATCATACTCTTGAGTTGCATTATGCTACTGGGCATGCATTTTTTTATTCCTTATATTGCAGCCATTGTGTGAAACTTTGTTACAGAGTTTTAACAAGAAATATAATTTGTCTTATTTTATCCAGTTATAAGTATTAATTCATTGCTAGCATCTTAAAAATAGAATTGGTCATTTTAGGTACATGTACTTTACTGGAGTTGATGGCATGTAGTATGAATATCAGAAACAGGGTGATTCAAGTGTTGGTAGTTACTGGCAGTGATACTGTGTCTTTAGGCCTAGTTTGATAAAAGCTGATCTTGAGCATACCATTGTTTTAAAACTCGGTGCCCAAAACCTTGATACTTACATTTGCATTTCTGCTTTATTGCTGTAGTAGTCACAGAAGTACTCACAGGTTTGAAAGTGTTCATCTAGATATTTGAGAGAGGGTAAAGGATTGATTATTTTATGTTGCTTAGTTCCTGAGGCATTGGTTGGGAAAGCTAGTATTGTAGAATCTTCTTTTTATTACAGTTTTAAAAAAGTCAAAAAGTTTTGAACAATCTTATATATTCAAAACTGTCCAACGTGGAGGAAGCTGAATGGTGTATCTTCAAAGAAAGTGGAAAAACTTTATTTTACTAGAGGTCTTATTTGAGCTCTCAGTCTTTCGCTGATCTGACAGTGAGGGCATTGTGCCTCAACCCCAACTTTTGGTTATGATTATGGTGAAAATTCTACAGACTTCTGCAAGGTTTTAAAAATGGTCTGAGGATGTAAGGTGACATACTGACTATAGAAGTGCTGAAAATCATTTGTCTTTGAAGCTTAATACTGGCCTGCTCTGGTTATACTAATCCATTCCATTTAGGACTTTGCTTCCTATTGTGTATTCCCGGGTTTTTTTTTTGTTGTAAAAGCTTTAAATTTTCCTTCTGATGTGGAAGATACGAGCTGTATGAAGCCTTATTTGAGGGTTCTAACACTGAACTTGATGGAAATGGGCTAAAGGAAAGCATCAGATAGATGCACAATAAAAACAGTTCTTTATATGATTTGGCAAGTTGTTACGTATCTCTCCATATGTGTTTTGTTAGTGTATGAATATAATTTATGTATTCTTAACCTGTTGTGTCGTTAAAAAGAATTTATGGCTCTTCTTAAGGGGGCAAAAAAAGGACTTTTTCTGGATTAATTAAATTTCAAAGTTTCTCTTTTGTGTAAATAAATACACAATAGTTAAGTGACAGAATAAATACATGAGAACTTAATAGATAGTTACCCTTTCTGAATTCACAGATGTGTGGAAATACTAATATGGAAAAGTAAAAGTATATAAGTGCTCTTCATAGATTTACAGATGGGGAGATAATACTTTGGGAGAACAGGAAGACATAGTTTGACCTCATCTTTCAGTTTGCTGCATCTAAGAATTTGTAAACTCACAGAATTAAACACTCCAGATATGACTCTTAGAAACTTCGTCTAAGATTCTTAAATGTTATTTCAGAGTTCTACTATAAGTAAAATTAGTTCAGTGTAAACTTTCAAATAAAATACATGTTTTAATGGACAAAGTAAGTCTGAAAGCTTGTGTTTCATTAAGATATGGAGAAGAGTTATGTTACTGGGGAGTTGGCTGTATTTTCTCATATTTTTAGTTTTTGTCTACATAACTTTAAATGGAAAGAGGTGAAACTACATTAGTGACATGCAGGGAAAGGCCTAAATATGCAAGACAAAACTGTGCTGGGAAAAGGCTCAAGTTCAAATATCTGTAACTTGTATACTGATGCTTCCAATAGAGGACTTCTATCACAAGTTTAGAGATCTCCTGCTTAAAAATATACGCTGCCCAAATCTGGCCCTGCTCTTACTGCAGGAAAATGTCATCGTTGCCTTGATTTTGACGAAACAAGAATAGGATTATCAGGATTTAAGTTCATGAAGGACAGAATAATTTTGCCATAATGATAAATCTGAATGGTTGAAGAGTCAGCATCTTAGGTAGCTTGTCTGATGAGTGAGTGCATGTACAGCTGCACGACTGTTGCAGCCTTCCCCAGTACTTGGAATACAGTAGTGCCTTTGGTTGTTTTGGCAGTTGCTGTGTGTGCCTCAGTTAATGACGTTCCTTTATGGCTACAGGGGTGCTTTTCAAAGTCTTCGTCTTTTCTGCTAAGCAAATTTTAGTTGCACAGTGACAGCCACTGCAGGTGGGGGTTTGAATGGTATATCATGGGGTGCTTAAATCAGCATTAGCTCCTGGCAGCTACAGTTGTCTTAGGTTACACCTTTTCCGTCATTGCAGTGCACGTCCAAATACTACTTTGCATTAAGTAGAAATGTGGTATTCTCAATGAGGCATGGATCTGAGCAAGCTTGAGTAGAGACTTAAATTTCATATAGGATTTCTCGGAAAATAAAAACTGTTCACATTTGTATTGCCAATGATACAAATTCCTTTAATAATTCAAGGTATGTTACAGGAAAATTAATCTGTTGGATGATTCCGATTCCCTGATTTTGTAATAAAGATACGAAAACTGCGTTCTACCTCCATGTTCTAAGGATCACCTTTAAACTACTGGGTATCTGCTTTTATTTTAGCTTACACAGCTTGGTGTAAACTAGAATCACTCAAACTCTATGCATAAACATATCCTATCAGCAGTCACATGCTGATCAGATGTGAGATTTTGCAGAGCTCAGAATGAAAGTAACTTGACCAAAAATAAGATGGAAATAAAGTTACAAGAAGGCAAGAACAAGGCTGAGCAGAAATGAGAACAAACTGAGCTCTGAAGGTGCTCTGTGAAAAGCAGTGTGAAAGAATCTGATAACACGTAGATATTCTGTTAACGTGTCAAAGAAATGGATGCATCAGTATGCAGGACTTTGGTTTGAAATGTGGACTCCTTTGGAGAAGCTGCTGCTTGCTTATGTGGAGTTTCTTTTTCAAGACATTGCAAATAATGTTTGTAGTATGTTGGAATGGATGTTTTCTCGTGTGTATGTCAAGTCACAAACAGGTAACTGAAGTAACAGCTTGTATATTTAAGTCTCTGTTTGTAACCATTGTCTCATTAATGTGTTGATACTTACAAATTTGTCCCTGAAATAATTTTGGTAATGCCATTTTAAATTAGTATTTTTAATGTGAGAATTACAGTACAAGCCTACATCTTGAAATCTGAATGAGCCATGATGAAAACTAGTACCAAGAAGCAATCTCTTTGATAAAAAATATTTAGTCTTGAACATGATGCCAACTGACTGCCTTTGCATGTAATATGATAGCAAAAGGAAAGTACCCATTTCTTACCATGTGGTCTTGGCTTAATCCTGCGCAAAGGGGTTTCATCACTGAGGCCTTTATACTTTGCTCTAAAGTGAAGAAAATGGTAACCAACTGGAGTGTCTTTTAAGGGGGGTATGTGGTGAAAGGGTTAATAGTATTCCTCACACTGAGAGGTCTGCTCCATTATTCAAATTTGAAATTATTGCTAATACACTGCTTTTCAGTCCTCTTTGTAACATGTTAGTAGGTGCTTCATTTGCCCTGTGTGTGAGACCTGAGGTACTGCTTTTTAAAAAATGTTTAATATTCACTTAGAAAGCTATTTCAGTTTGGGTAGGAAGAGTGACTTTGTCTTGCAGGTAGTAGTGACTTCTACTAAAACAGGGAATGTAAAATGGTACTAGGAAGCTGTGATAAATCCTGCTTAGTGCAGCATCAGCAATATGTCCAGTTGTGCAAGGAAAGGACAAAAAGCCAAGTTTGAGTGCCAGCTTGCCAGACAATGAAGCTTGTACAGCAGTAGCAAGTAGAGAATCTTTGCTCTTCAGTTTTATGTGGTTGAGTTCGCTGTGCACCCCGTCTTGAAAATGTTCACAGGTTTCTTGGTGGCATTGCACTCAGCTTTTAGCCCGAGTCTGAATGGTAATGTGCTTAGACTGGGCAAGTGCAGGCTTGGTTTATTGCAAGGACTAATTAGGTCATATCAAAACAGATCTGTATATGCTTTCTTCTTCACAAGACACAAATTTTCATGAGAAATGGTACCCTTATTCAACATTCCGTTGTGGTTTTGGTAAGTCAGTGGACCAATTTGCAGTAGAGCATTTGCAGGATGCCCTGCAGTTTATTATGTTTACTGCTGTTCTGGTGTCTTTGTCTTGAAATAAGATTCCATTTCCTGTGTATTTCAAATCTAATGTAACATTTTCAATTCCCCACTACATATAGTTTTATTATGATTGAAGCTAGAAATTGGTGTTGTGCATTTGTTATGAAATAATCTGAGTTAAAAGTTGTCAAGTAGAGTTAGCACAGGAAGGGAGTTACTTAACTGCACAAGGAATTACCAAGTCTTTTGACAGGACCAGAGCAACTGGTACAAACAGAAACACAAGTGGGTTCCCTCTGAGGATCAGGAAGCACATTTTTACTGTGCGAGTGACTGAGCACTGGCACAGGCTGCTCAGAGAGGTTGTGGAGTGGAGACGTGATTCTGGACACCGGCACTAGGTGGTCCTGCATTAGCCAAGGAGGTTAGATCAGAAGGTCTCTAGAGGTCTCTTCCAGCATTATTAACCCTTTTGTGATTCTGTCATCTAAATAAAGTTTTGGCTTTGTTAAACTTTCTGTGTTAAACCCTATTACATGCTTAGGTATTTGAATGCTCCCTTACTAGGTTTCATTTCAATAGATATATGTATTGAGTAGTACCGTTAAATTTTACATTTTCAAATGAAGCACATCAAAGATGAAAGCTCTCTGAGTGAATCTTGAGTTGTTAATCATAAGGACTGTGTGACCACGTCTTGCCCTGCCCTTCCCCCAGCACAGTCTTACAGCTTCAGAGATTTTAGCCCCACAAAGATAATCAGTTCTGCTGTCATTATTTTGGAAGAGGAGGTTAGGACACTGGCCTAACTTGGCACCTGCTGCAAAAATGACAGGTAAGGAACCCTACAGGAGGGAATGGGGAGAATTGTGTGAAGTTGTGTCAAGCAGCATTGCTAACACTTCAGAAGCTGTGTATCAGTGAGTTTCACAATTCCTGAGGAATAGTGATCTTAAGAGAAAATTGGATTATACACAATCTAGGAAGTTTCCTGTGAAACTAGATTCCCCCTTAGTTTTTGGAAGATCCAAGAGGTCATCACATCTCAACTATATCTAAGTATTTTATATAATGCAAATATATGCTGTTTTTCTGTAGTCTTAAAACTAAGAAATCTGAGAAAACTGTTTCAGACTTTGCCTATACATATTTTTGCTACTTCAAAACACTTTAAAAATATTTTGAATAAAATGAAGTCAATAGAACTATACATATTTGAATGTCTCTAAAATCTTAGTGATTCTCTTATCTCAGATTGCATAATTGTCAACTTCTTTGCACAGTGTGGCACAATGGTATCCTGACTTCTGTTAAAGTAGTACAGCTATATTGATACTGCTTAACTCTTTGCTGGCTGTGCTGGTTTAACTATATCTTGTTTATAGCAGACTGTTCTAAGTGTTTCAATTTCTGTAAGTTTTTGTGATAGGTGACCTCAGAGTTTACAGAACCTGGCAAAACAAGCTCATGAAATTTTAACTGTAGCTTCCAAGGCTGAGTGATGTAGTGGATTCAAATGCTTTTGATTTGTCGGGTTTCTTAAGTTTTCTTTGTTAATTTGTGAAGTCACATCTCTGTGTCATTATTTCTAGGTGAAGGATGATGAGGGTTAAAGGTTATTCCCTTGCTCCTTCAACAGTTTTGTGGGGTTTAGCTGTTTGTGACAAGGGCAAGTATCACAAAATGCTCAGAAACTTCACATCCATGTAACAGGGCATGTGAGTTCTGAATGGAGAAAATTATACCATTCTTGGATGGTTTTCCAAGCTGCTCAGCATGAACACAATCACTGAAAGTAGAAATCTGAATATTTGAAGATACTTCTGCTGCATTACTAACAACATAGGTTGTAGAATGGATAATTATGAAAATCAGTGTTTAGCCAGCTATTCTGGTGCTGCAGTTTCCTCAACCAGGGAATGTTAGCAATATTGGGCAGGGGGCCGTATTAAAGAATACAGGATTGAGTTGCTGTTTCATACAGAATTGTCTCCAATGACTTTAACTGCAGTGTGATAGTGCACAAGATTTTGCAAAAAATACAACGTATATATTTATATATATAACACTTCGATTATACTGTGCAGTAGAAGTCTGAGTGATGTTAAGAAGTTAAAGACTTCATTCCCTTCTGCTGATGAAACCCAAACTTCTTTGAAATTGTGAAGGATCTTTTTTGCAAAAAAAGGGGATCCTCCTTTTGTGTTAAATGCATGGCCTTGCATCTAGGAACATAATGACTTGCAAATGAACAATTTTTATTAATATTACAAAGTACTTAAAATTTAAGTATCTTTGAATTCAGACTTTGCTGAAGCTGCACAGGTGAAATCTTTGTACTTTCTGTTTGAATACTTTCAGACATGCTCATAATTCCCTAAATACTGAAGAAATAGTCCAGTTTCTGTATGGTAAAGTTTTGCAATCTGGGCAAAACAGAGAAACAAATGTCCCTTGATGACAGTATGGTCACTGGCATGGATCTATTGCCTGGCCACTAGAAACTGCCTCTGTTTGTTCTCTTTTGAAATCTGATTCCAGAAGAGGAGTATTACTACATTCATATTCCTCATTCTGTGTAATATGCTAACTTCAGGTACTCTGCACCTTAAAAATCGAAAGTTGTGAAATAGATGTAAAATATTTTTAATAATCTTATCAAGGAAACTCAGTGCATTGCTGGCTCAGTTCAAGTAGTTTTTGCCCTTTTCTTTCTAGGAACTTAATACTCCTTTAGAGTCTAAATTGGTAACGTTAGTTTTTTCCCTTAAGTGCTTCCTTGCTTCTGTTACTTCTTTGCAAGTATGTGCTCCTATGGAGAGAACTTGGCAAACATGAGATTGGAGAAAATTATGTTGCAGTTTGTCTCTTATAATCCCTGACAGCCATGCAGTGATGCCAGGTGATGATTTATTCTCTGATCATTTTATTGTCCTCAGCAGGGACTACTCACGACTAAGATGAGCAGGTTTGGCCAGATTAAAGTGAAAACTAGGAGAAGATTGGGGAGGGTAAGATTGCTTGACCATTTAAGAATGTCTAGCACTGTATCTTCTGTTAGTATGTCAGCAGCCAACATTGTTATCTGTTACCTTTTGATAGGTAAACCTGAACAAAAGCAAACATGACCACAGCTCTGCGGATCATCTCGGGTTCCCTTTGGAAACCCCAAATAAGTGGCCACAAGGGATTGTGTGTTTTCCTGAGAACAGCTCGGCATTGAAGTTCTTCCTTTCTGTGTGTTGGATAGTGGTTCTGCTACTCTCAAAATGCCACCTATGCCTGCTGATGCAAAATGCCATATGGTCACTTCAGTGGAAGTCAAAATTTATCCACGCTGCTGTTTTGTGTTGCTAGGTAATTTTCAAAGTAGACCTAAAATAAAGGGGGAAATGCAGTGTAATTTAGGGGGGAAGCTCTTTGTTACAGTGACCAACAAAAATCCTGTTAATTAAAAAAATAAAACCCCAGAAAACCCCCAACCAAAAAAATCTCAAAGCCTGCTGTGTCAGACAAGCCAAGCTGCCCAGCACCAGAGCGCAAGGTAAATGTAAATGTCCTTGGGTGTTGCAGCATCACAGCTGTCTGTGCTCAGTATGCAGCACTGGCCCCTTGGAGCTTGTCCTGCACAGCCATTCCCTATTGGAAACACAGGAGTGGAGATACCCTGTTAGCTGAGTATCTGTTATTACTTGAGACAGGGGAACTTAGGAGTGGGTTTTTGATTTTTCCTTCATGATGGCACAATATATGCACAGTATCACTCAGTTCATGTGTGATGCATCTGTTCTCTTCAGGATAGGCATGCTTATCATGCTGTTAGCCTTTTAAGACTATTTCAGTCTCATTATGCATGGCATCATACCTGCTTTGAGCTTTAATTTAAAGAAAGGCTTTATCATATAAATGAAAATTCAGAGTCTGTTACTTTGAAAGTAACTTTTTGCTGTGTTTCTGCTCTGAGAAATCCTTTGTTCATCACTGGCTGCTAAGATACATTCAACTCTCACAAAGTCACTGCTGTTTATCACAAATAGTAGAGTTTATATAGGTTTATTCAGGGTAGAGAGGTTGGAATTATCTTAATTTTTTGTATAGAGAGAATCCTGAAGAAACAGTGCAGAGGCACAGACCCAATAAAACCCACAAACATTGTAACACTAGCAGCAGTCTTACTGTCTGGTTTCAGGGCCTGTCTTCAAAAATATACCAGATTTATGTGGCTACAACTTTTGTTACTAGTATCTACTAGTTGCCAAGAATATGGTTCACTGCTTTATCTTCAGTAAATTTGGCTGGCCAAGAGCAGATAATATACACTGGCTGTTACAGAAACTGGAAAGACTGTTAGGCCTTTGGATGCTTTAGCCTTGTTGTTAGGGGGAAAAACTAATTATTGTGGTTTTTCCATATTAAAATAGAGACTGAAAGATAGGCAGTTTGTAATTGTAGCTTCCCTTTAAGATGGATACATAGCAATACAATGCATTAATTACGCCATGTGGAGGTAATGTTGCAGGGTGCTAATGCTTGCCCAGGTGACAGTTCCAGCCTGGCTCCTGTGACTCACAGTTCATCACTACAGCCATTATTGCATTTGACCTGCCAAATGATTTTCATACGAGCACTTAAAAAATTACAACTGTAGTTAGAAAGGGTTAGTGGGCTCTGCTCTGTCATTTCTGCTTTAGGAATAAGGTATCCATCTCAATGAATGTCCAGTACAGAACAGATAATGGAACTTTTGAAATGTGATAGACAACAGGCTGCACCATGGGAGTGGGAGCTGGGGGGGAGATGAAAAGGAATCAAATGGGAGAATTGGTGAATTGACAGCGCTTTTAATAGGACTCACAAATTACGCCAACTTTGTATTTATTCTGAGCTGCGAGTCTCAGCCTGTTTTCAGCTGTGTCTGATAAGGTAAATGTTATCTTTATTGTAAATGTTTGTGGTTGTGTGTTGTAATTTACATGTGTGTCACTTCTGAGTTGCTTTTTGGGACCATTCTTGAAGTGAAGCTGGCCTGAAAGGTGCTACCTGTGTGTAGCTTTCCAAAGGAATTCTGTAAGAAACACTTTGCAAGGTGTGCTAAGTTTTGTGATCATCAAACAGGACCTCAAGATGTTGGTAAATTGTTTTAAGAAGTTTTTATCTGAGAACATACAAAATTCTTCACCCCTTTGCGCTGCTGTAATTGGGATCTTTGCAGGCACCTTTTGCAGACATTTCATTAGGGCTCTTCAACAGCATTTCTGTGCTTGAGTAGTGGATTACCTTAAGCCTGTCAAAACACTGCAGTGCTCACATGTTATTACAGAGAAGAAGTGATTTTAATTGGGGGAGGAGGGAATGTGTGTGTATAGGTGAGAGCTCTTTTGAAGCCTGAGTGGCTGGGGCACAGAGCTGTTATATTTTAAACACTTTGGATATTTACTTTGCCCATGACTCTGTAAGAAGACACACAGAGTTCAAGATGCATACCCTTTTTAACACATTTATTTAGACACTTTTAATAGAATTACAGTAATTTTAATTATAATTTAATAAATGTAAAAGTAATAAAATAATACTCTGACTAGCTGGTTTTTTTTTTTTTTCTTCCAACTGCACTTACTGCAAATACAAGCAGATCTATTGCAGAAGTTACAGAATTACGAAAGTCTTAAACTTTTGTATCAAATACTTGTAGTATTAAAATGTATTTTAATGATACTTGTATGCAGTTCTGTTCTGATATGTTATTATATAGTGGGACATATCACTCCAGGTCAGTTCAGTTGTATTATTTTGATATATAGCTTTGCCCCTTATAACTAATGTCTGTACCACAGGAGGCTGTGGACAGAGATGGAGACTGCAGTGAGAGCAGTTAGTTCTCAAGTGTCATTAATGACTCTGTGTTGTGTGCAGGGATCTTGTTTATTGTAGTGGCACTAATATGAGAAGGATGAAATGTCACTTTGGCCATGTGCATTGGCAGGCCTAGAAGACAACATGTAGTATGCCTTCTGTCACATGAAGTATGTGTGTTTTAGAAAACCTCCAAAGAGAAATTACTTGGGGCTCTTTGAAGCAGAACTGCATGTAATCTACTCCAAACAGAAGTATAAAAATCTAGGCATTTGTTAATGTTCTTGGAACAGCTGTTTTTTTAACTGCTGAGGCAGTAAAATTAAATTAAAATTGGGGTACAAATTTGTGTAGTAACAAGTAAGTGGTAAGAGTGGGTAGAGAATAAATGGATTTTTCTATAATTCTGTAACTTATGGGTGTTTGAAAAGAGAGCTACTGTATTTTCTAGTTTATTTGAAGTGTCATAGTTATTTACTGTCTTTTTATTTTTTAGGTTACTATTAAAATCTTAAAATGCAGATGAAGACTGGCTTGTGCAGAATCCTTGTGTATCCTAAGCACATGAAAAGGAATCCTAAACCAAGTTTTAGTACAAGGTACGTATTAGAATATGTAGCTTTTATTCAGTTACTGAAATTAGGAGCCCTGTTTTTGTTCAGATTTGTGGTTTGATGCAGAGTAGTTCTGCTTCTACACTTCAACTAATACTTTATTTCAGATAAATGTAATTCCTTGCATAATTCCTGCCATGTGTTAACATGTTTTTAAAGAACTTAAAGTATATGTACACAGCCTCTAGCAGTCAACACAAACTCTGGCTAGCCATAATGTGTCTTACATCCAGAACTCATAGCGCCACATTAATATGATGCCATGTCTGAGCTACTGGACGTTGCTCATACACTGCACTCAGAATCCAGTTTGTGTGACCAAGATAGCAGTTTCTGATTCTAAACAGTCCCTGGCACTAGCTGGTAGGCTTTGGTGTGGAAGGCTGTGTCCATGTGCTCTGTAAAATGTGAGATAGAGTTCAGAGTACACATAGGTACATGGTGTCATCTGCCCTGGCTGTTGGCAACATCTCGGTAGGACTGACAGATAGGAAGGCTTAAAAGGGAGTTTTACGTAGCTTAGGTCAGTAGTTCTGATAGTTTTGAAATTCCAAAATACCAGTTTTAAACACTGATGGGATATGACTGAGATGTGCAAGTTCTCCTGGTAAAGCAAGACAAATTTGGATTGGTTCTCCTGGATTTGTTTGGCCTGGTAAAAGGACTCAAGAGCTGTCTCTGTAGTTGTGTTAACAGTAAATAGAGAACTGGATACATAAACCCCAAGAACTATTGACCTGTTTTTTAATTACATATAAAAGGTCCATGGCAGGGTCATCAGATCATCTCTCTGTAAGACATCAGCTTTGTTTGTAGTGCAGTGCAGGATGCCATTGGCTGCCTTTGTGGCTCGCTTGTGTTCTTTGCTCTGGTGGTTCTTGGACTTTGTGTTCATCAGGATCACCAGATCCTTACCTGCAGAGCTACTTTCCAGCTACTTGGCATCCAGCCCGTCCTAGCATTTGGGATTATTCCTCCCCAGGTGCAGGATTTGCATTTCCCTCCGTTGAATTTCATGAGATCCTGTGGGCCCATTTCTAGAGAGCCTGTTGAGCCATCGCTGGGTAACAGTGGCTCTGGCATTAGCAGCCACTCCTCTCAGCTTTGTATCACCTGCAGACTTGCTGAGGAAGTGCCCTGTCTCATCAACCAGGTCATAAATGAAGATGTTGAAAATGACTGGCCTCAATACAGGGATACTCTGCTTCTCACTGGCCTCCAGCAGGACATAGTGCCATTGACCACAACCTTGTGGGCCTGGCTGTTCAGCCAGTTTTCACTCCACCTAATGGTCTACTTACTGAGTCTGTGGTGTTTGTCAGTGGAGATACCAGAGCAGTGTCAAAAGCTTTCCTGAAGTTGAGGCAGACAATATCCACTGCTCTCCCCATGTCCACTGAATGGGTTGCCTTATGACAGAGGCTTGCAGGTTAGGATACTTAAGAATTTACAAATGACCTCTTTGTCAGTCCATGCTGACTGCTGCCACTTACCTTCTTGTCCTTCTTGGTCTGGAAATGGTTTCCTGGAGTAGTTGGTCCATCATCTTCCTAGGGCCTGTACTTCCCTTGGTTCTCCTTCCTGCCATTCTCAAAGACAGGAGTGACATTTGCTTTTCCCCTGGTCCTCACACACCTCTCCCAAGTGCCATGCCCTGTCAGCAATTGAGTGGCCTCGCACTGCCAATAGCAGCTCCCTCAGCATCCGTGCTTGCGTCCCATCAGGCCTAACATGTGTGACTTAAGTCCAGTCTGTGTGCCCTAACCTGGACCCCGTTACTTTCGTGATGCTGGGAGGGGCATTGAGGATGTGAGAAAACATGTTGTACACCTAGGTTTGTAGTTTTGCCTTGCCCTTTACGAAGGAGTCCCCTATTTTCTAGTTGTAGTAAAATCACACAATAATGTGAAATACAAACCAGGATATGGAAATAAGCAAGCTTTCAAGCATTTACTCACAAAATCTAAAAAAAGATATAAGCAGCTAAAACTCTTCATCAGAAAAGTAGTAATAACAGGAAAAACACTTGCTTATTTTTTTCAGAGTTCCACTCAATTTTTTTTTATTCAGGGGACATTTTGTCATGATCATGTAGCCATTGGGAATTCAGTCTTGCTTGTCCCTATGTATCAAGAGTATTCCTGTGCAATCGAGCCATTTGGGAACCTCAGCATTTGGCAGGTTTCCCAGGCATCTCAGAATTTTTCTGTACTCAAATTACAGTTTCCTTCCTGTGAAGGGAAAAGCGGATGGCCAAGGTTCCTTGGAGATACAAGTGTTTCTTTGACTGGCTAAATAACAACTCCTTGTCCCAATGGAGTGATAAAGTCCTTTCTTCCTCTTTCCCCATTATTCACTTGTGTGTGTGCACCTCAGACTGCTGTGTGAACCTGGCTGACAAAGCCTAATGGCCTAATGAAATAGTGTTAAAAATGGAGGGAAGATTAAATAAAAATGTGAGTAGATTACATTGTATTTGGGGCAGAGCATGCAACAGCAAACTGTGAAAAGGTTGCACAAGACTGGGAGGGTGAGCCAAGTCGGTGACCTCAGCTGGATCTTCCCAAACTTATTGCTGTGCAGTATTTGTGGAGAGGGGAGCTGGCCTCCATGTGTCACTGCATTCCCTTCTTCAGCTCTGAAATAAATAATGTGCACAGTCCTGTTAGACCAGGACATGCACTGCAAGATCAAAGTGTTGGCTCAGGCTGCCTGCTCCTGGGGTTCCTGAACACAGAGAATTCCAGGTAACTTCTGGGGAGAGCTGTCTGGGAAAGTGCTGGTATTTCTCAGCTCTTTATCCAATTGCATTTGCTATTGTGTTGCTCTGTTATTTGCTGTTTGAGTCTCGTGTGCTGTACTTTGATTAGAAAAGTATATTTTCAGGGAAGTTATCACTGAATCATACTTACTTCCTGAAAATGTTCCTCTCCATTGATTGCATTAGGTTTCAGTGAAAGCCTTTGGTGGCTGTGCACCTTGGGAACTGAAGATGCCTTTCTGTGACACAGTGCTGATGTCCAAAATGCTGCTCTTCACCTTGAAGTCATAAGGACTATTGGGGGTGAGAATTGTGTTATCACCTGCTAGAGCACTTAACAGTGGCTGTGACATTTGTGATGGTACCAGTTTCCTTTGTGTTTGGTTATTGGGCTCTTTGTATATTTTTGTGCTTCAGGTGGTTTTCTTTGTTACTCTCTGTGCTCTTGGGCACACGAATAATGCTATCTATTACCTAATAAAATAGTAATTAAATCTGTCACACCTGACTGAATGGTGGAGAGGGATGAACTGATCACTCTCACTTAAAGCTGTTTTCCTTCTGCTTGCAGACTGTCCTGTCCTGTGAAGCCTGAGGAAAAAAGGCTATTTGAAATGATAGGAAGGGACCCAGCCTGGAGGTGGTGCATCCCCCACGAATACCACGAGCTTGGAAAAGGCACGTCGGAAGAACATGAATAGAGTGTCTGCTTGTGAGGCTCCAGAGACCTCTTCCTGTGTGAGGAGATGGGTTACAGCTTTTGTGATGTTACTGTCTTGCGCACAGAAGGTGGTACCCAGTGAGAAGCCAAACCCAGCATTTCACAGGAAAGCTGATGTTGGCCAGCCTGAGGTACTAACACCCTTTTCATCTAGACTGCACTGGGAGCAAATGCTTTGCTAGAAATATTGCTAAGAAAATGGTGTTGATAAAAGGATTAAAGGCTGTACATGCTACAACCAGAATCAGAGTAAATGATATATTAAAAGACTGCTGCTTGGTTTAAATTACTGCTTTTGGACTAAAAAAAGCTTTAAGATTTAAGTAAGTAAGAAAATATTTTCAGGCCCTAAAATACAGGACAAAAAACAGGAAGGTGGTGGGGGTTGAAGAAAAAAACAGTAGTGGGGATTGGGTTTATGCTGCAGTAGTTTAGAAGAGCACAGAAGTATTAATTACCTAGAGAAAAATGACAGGAGGGAGTGATCGCTGAAAAGAACTGGAAGGAAATGTTAACCATAGGGGAGATCACAGCTGCAGTAAGATTTCACTGTACAGCTGAGTTGGAAGTTATGCTAAAACTGCCTGCTGTCTTAATGTAGCCCAATAAAAAGATGAAGAATCATGAATAATTAATTTTTGTGATGGGATTAACGTTGGCCTGTAACACATCACCAGTTTTTTTTCAGTGTTTATGTAGCTCTTGTAAAACTATTTCAAATTAAATAACTGGATGTTTATTTTCTATTTCCTGAACAACGCAGTGAACATAAATTAAAGGCTTGACAGGAACTTCACCCAGTTCAAAAAAGGCAAATGCGAAGTCCTGCCGAGGGAACTGAATTAATGCAGTTTTGCATCCTGGGCACAGACTGTTTGTGAAGCAGCTTTGCAGAGGCTTATCTGGGGCCCTTAAGGACAAGTGAAGATGAAGGTGTCCAACCACATTCTGGGTCCATTAGAACAGCACAGCTGGGCAAGGGCCAGGAGAGCAATCTGTCCTCTCTGCTGAGCACGTCCAAGACTGCAGCTGAACACTGTGACCAGTCTGGGCTCCTGAAGACAAGATATATTTTGGGAACATGCCCTGTGGAGGTCACTGGGATGATCAGAATGTTGGAGCACAGGAATCATGGGAATGGACAGCAGGGTTTGTTCTGTCTGAAGAACGGGAGGTGGCAGGGGTAGGAGATACTCTTTATCCAGCTGTTTAAGAGAAGGGTGTAGAGAAGATGGACCCAGGCTCCTCTTACTGACACACACGAATGTGGAAGTCTTGTATCATTGTTTCAGTGTATGGAAGTGTTGCATCATAGCAATAATAAAAACAATACAAGTCAGTATTGTGTTGCTGTACTTAGGTGGACTACCTACACTGTGGAACCATTGTGGGGTTCCTGGTAATAGTTTTGTTTCAGAAGGGGTGTATTTAGGGGACCTGGGCTGGGGGCTTCTCTTGTGGTTTCAGGGATCTTGTTCCAACTGTTCGTAGGAAGAACTACTCCAACATTGACATGGTAGAGCTGATAGATCCAGGAAGGTAAGGGAACTTTCAAAGCTTTTAAATTTCCTGTTCAAAGTTTTCCACACCCATTGTCTCACCCAGCTTTGTAAAGCCTTTCTGAGAAAAACAAACTGTATGTCAGCACAGCCTCTAGAGGCTGGGGCTCAGGCAGTTACTGTTTGGGACTGGGACTGCAGCTTTTCCCCCAGATGGATGATTGTGTTCAGTGTAAGGACATGCAGCTGCTACAACAGGCCTAACTGGGCTTTTCTTCTGCAAATTTATGTTCTCTGTACTTGGCTAGGGGAAGTCCGTACAAGTAGCAGCTGCAAGCAACAAGACTTCTCATCAGAAAGTGGGGGTTTGTGGTACAGATTGAGATGTCACCGCATGGGTGATACTGCTCCAGCTCTCGTGGCCCGTGCATGCCCATACAGCAGCTACGACTCCAGTTTTGGAGCAGGCATTTGTGTCCCTGGGCATGTGACAGTGTCTTCAGTTCCCACACATGGTTTTGGTTGGCTCGGCAGCAGAGCTGTGCCTTCCCTCAAGAGCAGCAGCAGCAGGCACACCAGAGTGAAAGTCTGACCCCTCTTCTATAACTGAGCCAGTGCCAACAGTAACTAACCAAAGAGCTCCTTACAATTCAAATCATTCATGTAGGAAGTATTAAAGAAGTTACTGGAAAAAGATTCAGTTGTAGTTATCTCGCATGACAGGTGAGATTTTGCCATGGAAAATCAAAAAGAACCATCTGCCTGGTCCCTTCCTCCTGGCTGCTGTATGTGAGATAGTTGAGATTTTAAAGACCCTTTTCAAACTTTAATTTTTCCTGCTGCCTCATTCCTCCTCAGATTTGTAGTCTGTGGTGTCTTTTGTCTATCTTTAGTATTTTTTCCGAATTTGTCCTTCACTCATTCAGACATTTTAAGACAGATTAAAAATATTTTCCCCATTTACATGGGACACATAAAAACGGAGGAATTTTGAAGTGTCAGCATTTGGTGATGGCGTTACAGTGCATGCCCATGGCTGCACCAGTAGCTTAGAAACATGGCCTTCTTAGAAGCCCGTTATGGACTCTAGGAAAACTAAACACAGTGCTACTGGAATGCACCATGCAGGGTCACCACTGCTCCACTGCTCCTGGGCTGCCACCATTCTGATAGACAGACCTAAGGAAAAAGATGTTACACTGGCTGTTTTCCAGTACCGTATGGGACGGCAAATGGCACTAACAGAGCAGGTACAGACAAGCAGAGTATTTTGGGACAGTCCTCATGCACTTGGAGCAATCCTAGCTGGCTAAGATGGCAGCTGCCTTTGGTGCCATCTCCTACACAGGCTGTAACAGCTTTCTTAAATCCAGGCTGATCAAAACCCAGCTTGTTTTTGAAAAATGGGTGCAGAAAGCACCAAATACCTGTGACATAATTGGCTGCACCCTCACCAACCCCCAGTACCTGTGGGAGAAGCCAGGAACAGGAGTACTGGTGATGGAGCAGAGGAAGATAATGAACACATGAACACAAGCCTTCAGAACCATTTACTACCACTGCAATTCATAGGAACACTGCAGCTGCTGATGCAGCAAGAAGAAACTGAGCAAGTACTTAAAAGTATTTTCCACATTATCTAAAGAATTGGTTTTTATTGTAGCTACTTTCTCTTCTGCCTTTGTCCACCCAAACATTCGTAAGCAATTGGATAAAAAAACCTGGACAAAAACCTGCTTTGAACAGCTTTTCATATGCCTTTTATGCATCTTCAGCAGGGATTTGTAAAATACATTGCCAACTAAAAGAGAAAGATAGCTGCAAAATATCCACCCCTTAAAAGCATCATGAACCCAAATTTTATTCCCACGTTATGTAGAACTCCCTCCCTCTCTCCCAAGTGCCTCAAGGAAAAAAGCAAAGCAAATCCCCAAAATCAATGGCCTTTGACAAACTACTTGCTCTATCAACTCTTGGAGCATTACTAGACACTTTTAGGTTAGAGTGTACAACAGCTTCTAAACAGCATCTCTATCTCTATCACATGGACATTTGTTCAACAACCTTTTATCCCCGCCTTGAACAGCCCCACCATTTCCCTGACAGAGGAGCACACACACACACACTGTGCTGTCCATGTGGAGTGCCAGAGGAACTGAGGAAGGGGAGCCACCAACATGGAAAGTGTCACTTGAACATAAGGGAACACGAGTGTCCCCTGTCCTTATTCAGCATCCAGGGTTATGCACAGTGACTAAAACTACAGCTACACAAAGTCCCAAGCGCAGGCAGTGACACACCTGATTCTCAGCCAGAGCTTCTCATGCATTTCAGGTGGTCACTCTTGGCAAAGTGAGGTATCTAAAATATTTCAGAGAGCTGGAGGTACACCAAGTTTGTTCAAAAGCCAAACTTGTTAACATCCCATCACTACTGTTAGCAAAAAGGTAAGCAACTATTCTAAATCAAAACAGAAGTGAGTACTTGTACATCATGTTGCTGTTCTAGTTTTATATAGCTTAACGTGGCATTCCACAAAATTGAAAGTGTCCTTTGTTCCTTACTCATTTGGCATCTCTTAAAGAGGAAAGATTTAAACTTTCAAGAATCAAAAATTAAAAACTGGTTAATTGAATTCGTATTAAAAAGTCACAGTTCCTTAAAGGATAATTCACATATCTGCATAATTTTGATGATGAGCACTCAAACACAGCAAGAATTTATGCACAACAGTTTTGCTAATAACATAGGCACATAGTGGCATGTAAACTACACGTGGCAACTAGAACAGCAAAGGCACGATCTGGTTTGGTTTTTTTTTTTCTTTTTTCCTACCTTTCAAGACATTGGATAATTTACAAAGAAAAATATTCTATACTCCATGCAGTAGTATTACATTTGTATTTTACAGCACGGGACCATTACAAAACTGCTGTCATCTGATAAAATGGGTCATTTTAAATAAAATAATAATTAAAAAAAATAGCAGCTCTTTGCACTGAGGAACTGAATTTCTGAAATAAAAGGACAATAGGTGTTCTCAGCTGTGAGGCTGGAACATCTGAAATTCTGTGTATCTTCTTGTCTACAAAAAGCACTGCCTGCACACTGAAGGTAGTTACATGTTTTCTGGTTTGCTATTTTCACAGCTTGTGTTTGATTTTCCAAATGTCACCTGACTAAGACCTCAAAACTTAAGATGTCTCTAAAACTACCTCCAATACTTCTCCAATACAAAAGTAGCTTTAAACATTGATACAACCAGGAACCTGACTGCAACTCTCCATGACTTGAGCCTGTTCAGATGTCTTTGTTCATGCCTGCAGACTTAACCGTGTTAGCTCAAAGGGACTCGCTCTAAGCACAACTGCTGTCTCACTGGGAGGCAGAAACAGCAACAGTTTTAAAGCAGAACCCAGCCCTCAGCAATTCAAAGTTAAATCTAATGCAGTCATTTTAAAGTGTAATTTCTACCCACGGCTCCAAGAATATGACAGTTCTGCATTTCACATAGAAACGTTAGAGTAAGTAGAAAACTTCAGTTTACAAATGAAAAAGATCTTTCTATTAAAAAGACATTTCATGTAGTTACCTTAAATAGTTCTTATATGCACCATTCCACATTGTGGAAAAGCTGAAATATGCAGTCTGGACTCCATGAGTTAAAGAAAAACAAAATTATATGTATCAGCACAAATACTTACATCTACATCTGTACAAAGTACAAAAGCTGACCACCCTGTCCCACCAGTGCAGCACATTCAACTGCTCTCCAACACACACTTTCCTACGTGACTGCAGGGAGCAACAGTGAGCTGGGAACTGAGTCTTAAGAGTGTGGTGCTAAAAAGTTCCAAACTGCTTTGTCAGTCTCTGAACAGAGGAATCAGAAGTATATCCAGAAGTGTCACTCCACTCAATGCGCTCGCAAGCTGGGCGGTCACTGCAGCTGCACTCTGTATGCTCCGATTAGCAGCTTTACCTGCAAAAGCAGAGGCTTCATTTCAGAGTTGTTCACATGTACCCACTGTGTTAAACACTTACAATGTAGGAATAGGCAAGAAGAGGCACAACTGCTAGTGACTGAGAAGGGAAAAAAATAAATTTACACAGTCTTTAATAAAATCAGCTTATAGTAGCCCTACTGAATTATCAACGGCTTGTAAACAGACTCCAGTAGAATACTGAACAAGTCAGCCCCAAATGTGAACTAGACAGAGACATACAATTCCATCTAAATACACCTTTTTGCCCTGAAGAAAAAAAAAACAAAACCAAAAGCACAATAAAACCAATTTAAAAGTATAACTTTTAAATCTGAAAATCTGGAAATACTGGTGTGTCTGCCAAGGATAAAATAAATGCTACTCTGTAACAGGATGCATCTTGCAACAGGTAGTGGGGAGTACTGCCCAAGCCACCTATAAATGCAACAGACTATTTAAAAGCAGAGTGCATAACCTGGTAAATGCTTCCAACACACAGGCAAAAACATCTGGACACAAGCAAAAAAATGGACACTCCATGTATCTTTTAGTCATTAAATTCACAATATAGATGGGAAAAATGTTTAGATATAACATTAGTTTTGCCTGGAACATGAATTATTCTGACTGCAGCATAAAAAAATTCAATTACAATAGAGCTAATCCCTGGCAATGTTCCTGACTTCTGGCAATGTCACAGGACAGAACTGTAACTCATGGGAACTGGGATGAGGAGGCGGTGGAAGAACCTTAAGTTTTACATTTGCAACATACAGCTAGAAGCATTTAGATTATGGAAGAGTTACTGTACAATGAATTAATGTGCACATTTAATTCTGAGAACATTTTGTACCTTGGCAGCCGGAGCTTCTGCCAACCGTATGAAAAGCTTGTTAAGGCCTGCAGTGGGGCTGAAGGAATAAACAAAGTGACTGTCCTAAAAGGAAAAAGGACAAAGTTAATGGCAGGATATGGCTGAAATCTATGTGAGAGGACTCCTAGAATACTACATTTTCACAGTTCATTTTTTTGAAAGAATGTTGTGTATACTGCAAAGAACCTCTGGTGCAACCACTGAGAAAACAAGAGGACTTTAAAATTGTGCAGAGTGATGCATTTTAATAGATTTAAAAACCCTCAGAGATTAAACATTAGAACTATGAGGTAGATTGTTAAAAAAATATTTAATAACTTACTTGGGTCAGAAATATGAGAGACTTATGTGAATTTGAGAAGTTGACACAGCTTTAAATTCAGAACCAGCCTGCTCAAATCCACAGTTCTGAAGTCCCAGAACCACAGAGGGGTTGAGGTTGGAGGAGATCTCTCAAGGGCATCTAATTCAACCTCCTGCTCAAACAGGGCCACGTAGGAGCAGGCTGTCCAGCACTATGTACCTGCCTTTTAAATCAAATTTTTATGGAATCTACGATGAGCAAGGTTTGGAGTTCTCGCCATATACAAAGAAAATTAAGTTTCATTTAAAAACCCCACATATAATTGTAAGAAAATGCTTCATCACAGTACTCAAATACAAATTACAGCACAGAGTTCCCAGGCTGCTCCATGAAGAATTTATAAAGTTCTTTTACAGTCAGTTATATGAAAAGACTTACCAAAAATACAGGGAGCTGGAATTTGTCATTTAAAACCACAGCTTGTACACTGCATGGTCCACAGAGCCGAGCAGTCACGTTTTTACCATGGAAATTTGAATGGAATATAAAGAGAAGAATTCCAGATCCTGAAAGGGAAAAGAGTTCAGTTACATCGAATTGAAATGAGATCCATTATTTATAACTGCCTACACTGAACCTTTGAAGACAGTTCGGTACAAATGTATTATATATAAATATTAAAAAATCCCCATCACATGGTATATATTGTGAATTATCAAAGCAACATGCAAAAATCCCATTTGCCAAGCCAGTGGATTCAGAAAACAACTGACCTGGTCACTAAATTAAGGTCTTTTGGCAGCAGCAATAATTTTATGTGGCTACTGGAAAGGAATGCAAAATGGAAACAGCAATCCTCAGCACAGTTCACCTCTGTGGCTTTAGGTTTACCTACAGAGAGTTACGGAGTTCAGTGTGGTTTGGGTCCAGTCAAGAGAACAGAAAACTGAGCCCAGTCAATTATAGATCCTTATGAGCTGCACCAAAATTCAACGAGCAGCAACTTTAAATACCCACAAATAACTCATTTTAATACATAAAAATTCTATAAAATAGGATCCCTATAATCAAGAACTAGAAGACTTACAGTACAGCTCTGAACAACCAGAAAACTGGGCAGACACAGCCACTTTCAATCTTTGTTTAAGTGGAATCTAACAGTCACACTGATGTATTACCTCAGGAAAAATCAGTATCAGCACCTGATATACTCAATAAAAATGACAACTAAGCCAAGCAACAGGGAGTATTATCTGAATTCCTGAAGGAATGAAGAAACATTCCCAAATGCCTTGGGAATTCAATTTCCAGCTTTTTCAAGCTGGAAAAAAACAGTTATTAATGCCGCTTCCTTTTAACAGTAGTATTTCTAGCCTGCATTTGTATGGAGATGGTGCTGTGACTATACTCCAAGACTCCAGCACGTGAGGTACTGTCTACAAAACAAGTAAGCTTAGATTAAGATTTTCCTGAATTATTAATTCTAAGGTAAACCTCTCCTTTTCTATAGTGCCTACCACTTAGCTAATGGAAGTCACAAACAGAAAGAAGCTGCACACATGGCAATTAAATATCAGAAAATCTTAAAAACAAGATACACACAAACCCCACCCAGGATACACCAGAATATAATTGCCATCCCTGTGCTCCATGATGAGAGCATCCTGCACATAATTTACTGCCATGTCATACAAAAATTACTGTGCATAGCAGAGTCTTACTTAAAACTTACTTAAAATGCATTGTTGTGCCTTTTTTAAACCAACAAAAGCCCCACCACAACAACAAGCTCCCTACCTTCTGGAACATTTTGGGGGGGTTTATAGTGAAAATCTGTCGAGAAGTCTGGCCCTTCACAGAGACGATGACACGCAATTGGAAAGACTGGCTCCAGCAAAGCAAGGCGAGTTTCAAAGTAATCTCTGATGGCATTTTCTGCTACTCTGGAGAGCCTGGGAAGCCAAAGAAGTGAGGCCTGTACTTCACACAGTAAGTTATTTTACCAGACACAGATATAGTGACAGCCGATACAAAAAACCTTCCCAAAAACCAAAGGATTCGAGCCCATCTTTTTAGATTCCTGATTTTCAGGAGTGAGAGCCTTTATCACTAACATTTATGCATAGATGAACCCCAGACTCCAATGCTTTATTACTAACATATTTTATCAGCCATCTGTGAAATTCATCTAGCAGGTCCACAAAGTGGTAAGAAAAATGCATTGCAGCAGATTAAAAAAAAATTCCAACTAGCAACATATTTTGAAGGATTTTTAAGTAGAAAAGTATCCTTGAAACATCAGTTTGTACCTGGTGACTTCCCCAGCCTAGCTGATTTATCAAGCTGACTGCAAGTGCAATGTAAAAGTAAGTCCCTACATAATTTTACTGGCAATACTATTGGAAAAATGCAGTTCCCATTAAACTCTACAAGTAACACAGTGAAAAAGTAGCAACACTACCATTTAATAGCCAAATTGGGCTTTCTTGTCTGTTTTTTCAGGGGGGTGGGGAGGTGGGGGCAGTGAGCAGCCCAGCCTTCAAAGGGAGACCAGGTTAATCAGCTGTGTTTGGCATCTTTGCATGCACGTTACTCAGCGAGCCCCTTCACAAAGCTCTTTTGTCAGGACTGGGTTTTACATGCTTTTGCATGGAAAAGGTCCTGACTCTTGCAGCTTTATAGCTTTGTCAGTTGTTATTCAGAGCACACTTCCCTGCCTTGCTAGCCAAGATTATCATCTGCAGAAACTAAAACTGAAGTGTTTCACTGGAAAGAAACCCCCGGAATTGCCACGGCAAAGCAAGCCCGGAAGCCCATCTAGCCTAATTTCCAGATGTTTGACAAAGCCACATTAAATATGGGAAATTAAACAGTCATCTTTTTTTTTGGTACACTGTCCTATTTTCCAGCAATCTGATTTAGAGGTATCCAAAACTAGACACTGCAGCCAAATCACATCTCCTTAGATCTACTTAATCCGTTCTAAAATCCTGTGCATTCGTGACCACAGCATTCTGCAGCAAGATCCATAATTCAGTTTTTCTGTGCAAAAATATTCCTCCACTTCAAACCTATCACTAAATAATTTACTAGGATGGCCCACAGAACCTGTCTCGTGGCTTTGTGTTATTTTCTGTTGTTTTCTGATTTTAGATCTTGGCCTTTCAATTATTTTATTTTCAGCTCCACTACTACTGTATTATCCTCCTTTTTGACTGACAAAAACGACTGAACTGGTATTTTCAGGTAATGAGTCTACAAGTTTCCTCAATTAGCATGATTACTCCCTCTATAGTTCACGTTACCACAGTAATACCCTATGGACATCACTTTGCAATTATCAATATTTAATTACAGCTGCCACTTCACTGGCAAAATTACACGATCAAGATCTTGCAAAATTCATTATTCAGATTAGACAAAACTGAAGGTGGCAGATGTTAAATAGGAAACAAACTGAAAAATGCATCAAATAGTGAAGGAGTGACAAAGTTTCAATAAACTGAACAGCAGGTACCACATCACTTATCTGCATGCTTTCTGTTGCCTTCAAAACCTTAACTCACAAGTCACGATTTTCTCCCCTGGGGAAGAACTCACAAGTCACCATTTTCTCCCCTGGGAAAGAATCAGCATACTCCATTTATCCACTTCAGCTGGCCCTGCTCACTTTAACAAGTTTTCTGTGTTTGAAAAATTATTATTAGTTTTTATGCTTTTAACACTTCCCACCCCCCCCCCCCCCCCCCATTTAGCCTCATACAAGAAGAAAACATTTCTTATAGTGTTCATCTGCTCAGGTCAGAATTTCGATGTGGTGATTTATAAGACCTCAGACAAGCTTTTACAGTGCATTAAAAACACTGCCATCACAATACTTTCTTCCCAGTATGAAACTTGGTCAGACCATGTTACTTCAGCAAAAATCAGTAGTACAAAGTCTAGCTGCGAGTCACCCAGCTGGAAAGCAAGTTGGTGGAAAATGACCTGGTGAACACAAGGCTGAACCTGAACCAGCAGTGTGCTCGTGCTGCAGAGGTGGCCAGTGGCATCCTGGGATGCACTAGGCAGCAGGTCACAGGACAGGATCCTTCCCCCTAACTCAGCACTGGGGAGATCATACCTGGAGCGCTATGTCCAGCTCCAGGTTCCTCACTACGTGAGAGACACGGACATACTCCAGAGAGACCAATGAAAGGTCACAAAGATGACGAAGGGACTGGAGAATCTCTCCTGGGAGGAAAGGCTGAGAGAGCTGGGACTGTTCAGCTTGGAGAAGAGAAGGCTCAGGGAATCTTACAAACCCAGATACGCAATTGCAGAATCACAACAAAACAGAATGGCTGAGGTTCGAAGAGACCTCTGGAAGTCATCTCACCCAATCCCTCTGATCAATCAGGCCACCTAGAGCTGGTTGCCCAGGACCCTGTCCAGATGGCTTTCTGCAGTTTTCAAAGATGGAGACCTGACAACCCCTCTGGGCAGCCTGTGCCAGTGCTCCATCAACCTCAACAGTAAAAATGTGTTTCCTGACATTTAGAGAAAGCCTCCTGTGTTACAGTTTGTGTCCATAGCCCCCTGTCCAGTCACTGGGCACCACTGAAAAGAGCCTGACTCTGTCCTCTCTGCTCTGTCACTTCAGGTGTTTTTTGATAGATACAGACTGACCACTACAAGGCAGTTTCTGTCAAGATAGATTTAAGATGTTAGCTGATGGGAAATGCAAGAGATCTGAGGCAGAAAACAGCCACGGCTTTCTAAACACTAAAAGAGAACAATCTTGGACTACAAACTACTTGATAGATTATCTCATTACATAGATGAATCACTACGATTAAACCATCATGAAACAAGAAAAGAATCTTACACTGAGACTGTTCTTCAGCACTAAATATGCATTCATGGCAAAATCTCACCTGTTGCAGAAGTCCTGAGACCCTCCCTAAGTCTTCTCCAGAAGTTTCTAGATTGTTATGATTTTCTGCCCTGATACATTATCAGCATTCCTCCAAAATTTAAAGAGCTTGGTCCTTCTCTTTGTCTCAGTTTAGCTCAGTATATTTTTACATGACCATATGACATGAACACTTCACATATCACATACACTGCACTGCTTTTCAGTCATTCTGCTGCATGATAAAGATTTTTATTTCCATCATCCACTGGCACGAGAGCTTTATCCCCAGCACTCTGAGCTCACAGCTGATGTTTAACACCTCAGCTATCTGCATTGACTTTTCAGTGGTTTTGCTTGATGTTCTTTTGTTTGATTTTCCCCTAGGCTTTCTAGCAAGGTGTTTTATTTGGCATGCCCTACTAAGAGTTTACATTCAGCTGTCCAGTGCTTATACACTTCTTAGTTTTCACGACTGCTCTATTTCTAGTTTAAGCAATCTTTCACTTCTAGTAAACACCTTTTTCTCCTTTCCATCTTTTTCCTGAAGTGTTTGAGCAAGTGTATACGAATTCTGGTAGCTCACATAGTTTTAATTTCACATGATTTATTAGTTAGCTTTCAGCCCAAATCAAATCTGTTTTCTTTCCTGAAATTTCCCTCTCCTCCCCCTGACTTAAACTAAAATTATGATGTAAACTTCCAAGTAGTTTACTCACGTTTCCAAATGGCTCTTGAGCTGTTCATATATCAGTATGTTATTACACTGTTTAGCAAAATGCATCGCGCTGTTCTGATGCTTTGACAAGATGTTGCAGTCTGCTCCGCTTTCAATCATAAGCCGCACTATGTCAGAATTCCCTCTTTTACAAGCCTGTGTAGAAAGGGAGAAGGTGGAAGGATAGAAAAGAATGACAAATTCCTGTTAGAACAGAGCATAACATGAGAGTAAGCAGAACTGCAGAAATGAATTCAAATCCAAAATTAGTTACAATTCAGAAGACAAGTTTAGGTAGTTGGTCTGTGAGTGGTAACACAACTAGAAACTCTGGAACATGCTCCATAAATACTTTATCTTTATCCAGGCAACATTACACACCTGATTCCACAGAAGCAGAAACTCAGGATTACCAAGTGGACGTAATTAGAAAAGAAAATACATAAAAAGCAAACACAAAAAGTTCTGTGAAAACATCTAATCTGCTGGAGTTCCATAACTGTAAATTTCCTTGGAATTGTTTATCCAAACAAATATGTTTCTGTCTGAATGGCTAAAGTAACACTTCCAAGTGCCTGTTTCTAGGCATGTCAGTTCAAATGGTATTTTGGGTGTGCAGTAAAATCACACAAATTGCCCCAGACTATTACTTAGCTACGTTAGACAGTCACTGTTATCCCACTGCTTAAGTGTCCAAGGCCGTTCACTGTTACACCAAGAATTTCAGGACATATTGCCAAAGACTTGACAGAAGTACAAGAAAATCTAAAAAAAGTGTTACTTTGAAGAATGCAAACACATGCTCTTGGTCACTTGTTTTCAAACACTTCACTCAGATAAATTAGAGAAAAGCACAATAGATACAACTTTCTATCTTCATAAGGCCTTTCAGAAGTTCACTTCTGAATTTTTTTTCCACTCTGAACTTCCAGCTGTGCCTTCTATCCATAATCTTACATAAATAAACCAACCCACCTGCCTTCCTCAAACCAAAAAACCCACACCACCTCACAGAAAGAAATTAAGTGCCAAGAGCTTTTTTTTCCCCCTCTCTTAAAAAGTATGATCCAACTCCTAAGGTTAAATAAGAGTGACTTAATAAACACATAGATATGTTTATCTACACAGGGCTAAACTTGTTGCAGTAAGTTACTGGAAATGAAGATACTATTCCTTATATGGCAAAACAAATACCCAGAGTAAGTCACTGTAGGCTGCCAATTACAAAGTATGTACAGCTGTGCATCAAATACTAATGAAACCCTTAAAAACAATGAAGGTCAAAACTGAGGTTCATGGAGATAGGCAAATTATGAAGAGATTTGGACTGAAGTGGCTGAGGAAACCACAAGTGTGATGCTGTTTTCTTTAGAGGAAATGTGAAATCTCCACAACTGTTAAGCCCTGCAAAGGGTTGAAGAGAAACAATATTACAATGTCTGGATAAAGGTTTTGTAACTCTCCTGCAAACAAACTGCATGAACAGCCTACATATAAATACAGCAAGTTTATCCAAAGGGGAACTTTGGTGGAATTATCTCATATAAAGAAAGAAATATTAAGAGCAGAGACTGTTTAAAGAGTCTTAGAATTTTCCCATTGCAACAAAACATAACAAAAAAAATTCCTTTGGGATGAGGGGACGAAAGGTGCAGAACAGGCAGTGGGAAGGAGACTGCAAACTGGCTATTTTATTTCTGGCCTGAAATGAAATCACAAGAGCCAATCACAGCAACACCCAAGGGAAAGATTTTCCTTTCTGGAATTTTTCTCTGCCAGCTGACAACCTTGGTATCTCAATTTAAAGACCACATCTGCATTTCTTTGAGTCAAACAACAGAAGAGGATTTAGCACTGCATGCTGGCAGCATCTGCATTTATTGTTTAGATATTACAGAACATTAAAAGAAATGGATTAAAACACTGCTTAGAGTAACTATGAGTAGTATTTTTATTTCAAATGTAGCATATGTTCCCTAATGAACTCTACAAATACGTTTTAGTGTTTTATTAGTTTGCCAAAGTATTTACTATTAAATTGTGTCAGTACAAACATTGAATTTACCTTCATTAAAGCAGTTTCGCCACTGCTCTGCCGTGTGTTCACATATGCCCCAGCTTCCAGAAGAATAGCTACTGTTGTTAGAAAATTCTGAAATTTAAAAAAAAGAAAAAAGAAAAAAAAAAAAAAAAAAAAAAACCAACCCAAAACCACAAGACAAGTAAGTAAAAATATTCTGGGTTTGTTTCAGAATATAAAATGACATTTACTTAAAATCCACCCCTAAAATTCAAAACGTGAGTCATGACGCAATTAACCCTGTTCTCTCTCCATGGCTAATAAGGAACAATTCAGACTCCTGCAAGTAGATAGCTGTAAGTATTTACAATTCTTACTATTTTCTAAATCTTGCAAGATGAACATCACAGGAAGAAAGCAGTGTGTGTGCATTAGTCACCAAACTGGAAACAAGCTCCCTTTTAGCCTCTATATACTGTATGTGGGAAAGCACACGAAGCAACCTGAACAGAGGAGCACACCCGTGGAACTCCAACTTACTATTAGTTTATTAGTTTAGCTGGTCTTAGTTTGGGAAGACCTTGCCTCTGTGTTCATTGCCCAACTTTTAAATAGCAAACCCTGCTTAATCAGAGATCCCCACTTGATCCTGTGTAGCCAGAGATCATAACAAGCTATTCTAACACAAGAACTTCAACCCCCGTAACAGACAAAAATTCAGAGATATTCTTTGTCTCCGCTTTTCCTTCTGTGATATTCTTTCTCAGGGTAAGGTTTGTGATCAGAACTTATTTACACTACAGTAACCACAACTGCTTAAATTATTCATTTAAGGTCACCCTGCTGTATCTTGCTAACTACTTCTAGGCATCAGTGAAAGGACAAAAATTAAACATAACTAAAAGAGCCAAGGACCACAAATATGACAATAGCCAGGCCAACCTTTTCAGCTGCATGTATCAATGCAGTTGTGCCATTTTTCTGTCTGCCATTAACTTTAGCTCCTTTCCTGATTAGGATTCGGAGCAGGTCATCGTGCCCACCAGCAGCAGCAAGCATTACCAAGGTCATTCCACTTGAGTCCTGTAACAACAATCACTGCCATTAAAATAAAATAAAATAAAATAATCAAATACTTCAAGATACATCAAAGCTGCAAGACAAGAACTGCAAGTGCCTCAACAGTTTTCACAAAGACTCCCCTTCCTGACAGAAGAATTCACATACACATGGCTGCCAGATACCAGCAAACCATCACCTCCCACTTTGCTGGTCCAGAGGTCTCAGTCTGAGCTCCATAATCTGCAAAATCCAGAACATTCTGGGCACCAGAAAAAGAAGGAGGAAAACCAGAATGAACCAGGAAGAAAGGCAGTAAGGTATCTGAGGGTGGGGAAGACAACAAGGCAGTAGGGAATAAAAATTAGCAGCCACTGGAGAAAAATCACTATGGCTCAGATCAGTCGCTACCATTACAGAGTTCCGTGATTTTATCAGATTGCAAGTGCAAAGACACTTCTGTGAGTGGCCAATCTCCTCACTCACTCCTGCATTTTCCACCAGACACTACAATTCAAAGAACACATGCTTGCCTCAGTAGTTCATTTGGCATCTTTTCTACTATGCTACAGAAGCCTTAGCATAATGTAGCATTCTCAAAATGCTACACAATACAACTACATGAGATCACCAGGGAAAATACTGGTATCCGAGATTTTAATACTAAAAAATGGAACTACAGTACTATTTAACAGGAAAACAGATCCTTGAAAGAAAACTCAGTAAGAACACAGCTCATGACAAACTGAAAGGGAACTAATTATGGAGCGAAGTAGGCCCAGTGTGTCAGACAGAACTTTCAGGTTTTGGGGTTTTTTTTGTAATTTTTTCCCCCCATGTATAATGCTTTACACATTTTAGTCACTTGACCTAACAGTTATCATTCCTTATAGCTTGCAAAGTTCCACATTTAATATTCAGTTAAACACAGCAGGCAAATTGGCTGCAAATCCAGCTACTGGGATGGTTCTATCAAACGATATTTTTCTTTGGAAGCCATGGATAACAAATATTGAAGCCTCTAAGTCTGTACTCCTTGTTTTCACCTTCTGCTTTTTTACCAAGGTGAGACAGAAAGCTGCTACAAATGAGGTGGAAACTTTCCAAACACACCAAAATTTGTAGTCTTCCCTCCTACTCCCTTCCAACACTTTTACTGCAGAAAAATTACCTCTTGATCCAGATTATATTCCGCATTCGAAGAAAGTGCCATTTTCACTGTCATGTAATCGCCACTTTTAACAGCATCCCTCAGGAGAGCTAGAAAATAAATTCAATGCAGTTATAGAGTATTTCCCTTAGAAATGCCAGGTAAGAAATGCCTCTTCCTCCCAGCAAATACTCACTATTTGATATTGGTTCTGTTGATACATGATTCTCATCTTCTCCATCAAGATGCTTCTGTAATTCTTCTAGTGTCAACCATTCTAACTGCATGTCCATACCCAAACTCAGGACTTGCTGCTTGCCATCTATCATGTATTTGATTTTATGGAAGGGAAAAAAATAAAATAAGTAATAAATAATTTATATATTTCCAAACCATTCACTCCTTGCCATTGCTTCAATGATCAGCAGCTTAACCTACTATTACTGCTTCTCATTCAGTTGTGATTATCAAAGGTGGAGTTACCTAGTTTTCCTCAGTTCATCCTCACCAGAGTAGTGAAGGAATTTATCCTGAATAAAGAAATCCAGTTTTACTGAGATCAAGAGCCGTAACACTTATATCCCATTATACTATTAAGAACAGAAATACAACCCAGACATTTTTCTTTGTGTATCACATCATTCAGTTCTGGTGATATTTTAAGGGCTGTATAACTAATCCTTGGGGCTAAAGCAGGAGACAGAAGTTTGCCTGATGGGAACCTCTACTAGTTTTTCTAAATATAAGAAGTGGATGCATAGTATCATCAGAACACTTCTGAAAATAGCCAGTAGTTGGATGAATGAATTCCTCTAAAACAAAAAAATTACCATTACATGCCACAGAAGCATAGCTGTCAGTATTAAATTAAAAAGGGCAAAATCTTGACTTGTCTACAAAAACTTCAGAGACTTCTATATTTCCATGTTTCCTACATGAAGCCTATACAAACATTCTCATGAAGCACATTTTACCAAAGCCACTAAACAGAAGACTTTTCTTTCATAAAATGAAAGCAGAATTCCTTGTTTCTGCTCTGTGTGTGTTATAAAACTATACAATATCCGCCCCTGTAGAAGTAAGAGAAGAATATCCTGGAGGGTTGTTCCTTTCTGTCTTCTAAGAAATTAGCACTTACTTTTTATGCTCTTCTGTTCCTTCCTACATTTTTCTTCTTTTTCAGACTCTTTTTTTTGAGATTTTTCTTTAATTTCCGTTTTCTTTACTTCTTTCTCCTAATATTGAGAACAGAGATCAAATTTCAGTGGCAAAGAAAAAACGGAAAATAAACTTATTTCACCACTTCAACAATAAAATATATTTACAATTAATACTACTGAAACCTGTAAGCAACAGACTTGTGGACATTCCTAAGAAAATAGTAAAACAGGTGAGTCAGGAGTTAAGTCTGTGAAAGTTTCCTCCCTAAGAGGTGTTATTTCCAGCACAAAACAACTTCAATTCATATTTTTACTGCATCACAGCCATGTAAGTTCCTTTATGGCATGAGGTCTAGATATGACAAAAACAGCATTTTGAAAGAAATTCAAAATTAGGAACTTTTCATTTGTTCCAAATACTGAACCTGAATAGAATGTATTTTCAAGCATTTAACAATTCTGTACTACCATATTTAGAGCAGTTATGGCAGCACTGACTTGAACCTCGACTGAGAAAACCTGACATTTGGACACAAAAGGTTCCAAGTTTTCCAATTTACACATACAGAATGTCATAGCAACAGTAGTTTGTGAAACGGATCCTCAGAAAACTGCACCCAAACTCATGATATCCACACAGAAGTTCGAGCTTAGCAATACCAAACATCACAGAAAAATTTATTGTAGACATTAATATATAATCAAATTTGCCAAAACAGAACTGCCTTGACCAAAGTTTGCCTTTCTCCTCCTGTAATCATCTCTCTCCACTCAGACAGCAAATTCAGCTGCAGAGTAGGTAGGACAAGGCTCCTTGGCATGGCTTTGTAATAGCTTCCAACAGTAACCTGGCATATGGAATAGCACTGGCTTTCTGAAAAACTTCCCAAAAGATGTCCTCACAAGAACTGCAGACTGAATTTATCATTAAATGCTACCACTTCTTCTCTGACACAAGAAAAACCTTAATTAAAATACATTAGTTTGATGTATCATAACATATTGGCAGAGCTGAGACATCTAATTGTCTTTCTCACCACCTCTCTTTCCTCCACCAAACCTCAGCTTCCGATCACTGACAGGACTAACCAGTAACACAGACAACTGTTAATCCTGGCAGGTGCTCAGAATTTAGGAGGAAAAAGGGACTACCAGATATTCGCTAGAGTGGGGCTGGTAAAAATAATCATCCTGAATTCTATTTCAGATTTCTAATACTGATCAGAAGCACAACATACACATTTATTCCTGAAGGTAAATCAAATGGAAAGAATGGTTCAGTACACAGACTGACTCCAAACCGAGAATACTGGGTTATAAACTGACATGATGGTGGATAACCAGAGTTACACAAGGAAAGGCAGGTAGCTGAAATGTTTGTGATGATTTTATTTGAAAAGAATAATCTGCTTGGGCCAATAATTTAGCAAACCAAAAATCCTCCAGAACTTTCCACCAACCCCATCCATGTAAGTCCACAGCAAGTGTAACCAGATACAGAAAACAGTTTAAGCTTCCTAGACTCAAGAAAAGCAAAGCACAGAACACTTTCCTTGCTTCCTTCGTACGTTGGAGCATGAATTTCCATGGAGCCAGACCATGAGAAAAGCATACAGACAACTTAACTGAGAGTGCTGGCTGAAGAGCCACAAGCAAACTGACTTTCATCTCCTGTTTATGATTTACTCATGTTTAGGGTGACAGGATTTTATACTACTGGTAAATAGAACACCAGTCCAAAGATTGATCCGAGTATTGTCTCTCTCTTACAAATCCTATGGCCTTGAACTATGAGTAAAATCCTTGGGTAATAAAGGGCCATACCATTTCAGATGAATCACTAACCTCCTGAAACTGGGCTACGCCTCATAGTAATTGCTTGTTTTCACGAGCTTTCACCACCAAGATCCTGCAAAAACACTATTCTGTGTAGCTCTAATCTGAATTTAGTTATGTGAAAGGTGGCCTACTCCATACACACAATCACAAGCAGAGGACAACAGCTAAACCTACAGAGGAAACTTCCCACCACAGAACTATGGCCTCAGAAGAGGGATATAACCCTGTAAGTATCAAGGTGTTTTGGCTGCAATTCTCTTAAATCAGAACAAGGTTTCTCTGAGCTGCCAACGTTTTATGAACTGCAAACTGTATTAGAACAGTCTGAAGCAGCTGAAACAAATTAAATCCTTAGAAACAGTAAAAAAAATTATTTTTGCCATCAAATTTTTTCTCTACAATACTGTTTTTCTTAAAACACTACTGTACTATATAAGAAAAAATAGTGTTGTACTTGCTTAGCTCAATTCTTACAACAGGTAAACCATTTCTAATTACTATGTAACCATGTGATGAAACTAAGCATTTTCTGTAAGCACTCCAAGAATTCTGACAAGACTGCTGCACAATCATCTGGGAGACTTGGTTTTAGAAGCGATTTCAGCATTGCAGTTCTGAAGGAGGTGCTACTGCATGTAAGGTTTAATGGAATGGCCGGCGCCTGAGAGAGATTAAGCGTGTGTTTCAGCTCAAAAGTGCACTTCATTGTGCAGTGTTGGATGGGTGGTTGCTCAAGACTGCATGTCTTACTAAACAAGTAGATAAAAGGGAAACTGAAGCAACTGTTGAAGGTAGGCAGGAACAAAGCTAAAAACAACAGCATGTTTTGGAAGAACAGATTTCATTCTAAGAACACGTTTAACAACCAGGAGAAATTTACCCTTTCACACTTAAATATGCCCATCTCTCCTAAAGCATTCCCTCTTTACAGTGTTCAGAATCCAGAAATTCTCCAGTCTCTCTTATACATTGTGCAGTGGGCGTCTCTTTAGCTTCATGCAGCTCAGTACCTTTCCAATTTGTACTTCTCTCTTTGCCATACTGAACAGTCACTGTTCGAGGTATCTGCACCTCAAAGTTGATTGCTTTTATCCCCAGTTCCCACCCTAAAAGCTTAACATTGCTTACCTCCCCAGGTGAATCAGTGGTCTTGCACACCCTTTCATCAGCACTCAATTTCAAACCCTTCTGCACCGGTGAAGGAGCAGGTGACACTTTCTCCAGCTCTCCTGGTACTTTTTCTTGACCTGTTTGCTTTTTGTCCATGCTCTTCTTCTCCGAATTAGTGTCTTGAATGTCCACTTTTTCACCTTCCTCTCTATAGTCTTTCTGATTTTTTTTCTTATTTCTTTTAACCTTAACATCAATACTATCATCTTCATTACTTGCTGATCCATCAAGATGCCTATCAGTAACGGCATCGTTTTCATCAATTTCTCGTTCCAATCTCTCTTCTCCGCTTATCGCCTTTTGCTTCTCATCTTTATTTTCAGAATTTGAGTATTCCTTATCAGTTCCTTGAGAAAGTGTATCATCTACAGTACCTGATTCTGAGTCAAACTCAACATCTCCATGCCTCTCCCTCAGCGATCTTCTACATTCTTTATAATCTTCTTTAGCTTTTATCTTTACATCTTTAACTTCTCCCTTTTTTTTCTTGGTTTCTTTAGTATCTTCTTTCCTTTGCTTCTTTGGGTCCTTTGACTCCTCCTTGGATTCTGAAGCCCTTTTTTTGGGTTTTGAATCTAAAACCAAAGTATCTGAGGAATTTTCACATTCTGTTCTGGGTTTTTCTTTGACTTTTGCTGACTTAGACTTTTTCTTTTTCAGGTCATCTGGACTTCTATCCTCTACATCTTTTGACTTCTTCTTTTTCTTCCTTGGTGAAACATCATCTTTTGTTTCACTTTGCAAATCACTGTCAGATTCTGCTTCAAATATATCATCGTTTAGAGACAGTTTCTAAAAGGTAAAGAAAAAAGAATATTTCTTTCCCCAATAAACTATCATTTTGGTGCAAAGTATACAAAAATGGTAGCGGTCATGCTTGAAAAAAGTACATTTTTAAGCCATTTAATCTTTTGGTCACTGCCAAGATCATTCCTCATTGCCAAATTGCAAAATCTGTAAATACAATTCCAGCTTACTTGACTAAATTACATTACTAACTGCTTGGATGAGAATGAACACATAAACAAGTCAAGTAATCCAACTATACATCCAACAACCAGATTCCAGAACAGAACTAAAATGGAGCTATTTTACACCGAAAACATCTAATCTGATTCTCTAAAATTTACCTATAAGTTTCCCAGAAGCAAGGTACTAGTTTTCAAAAAAGATCCTTATACTGCTTTTTCAAACTGACTGAGCTGTTAAAAAGGAAAAAATAAAAAGGCATATGCTACCTTCTTGCAACTGACTTTTCTGTATTCCTCTCTTACCAAACTTAGTGATAACGCAAAAATTCATCCATCTGCTACAGAAAGCAGGAGGGTGACTGGAGCAGTGTGCCCAGCTACACTGACAAGACAATATGCATGAGGGTAGGGAAAAGGGCTTATTTATGCTGTCAAAAACAATCCAAAGTGGCCATACATCCTTTACATAGTCCCATTAAAAATGGAAATAAAGTTTGGATGGATTCAGAGTACACAAGCAAACTTGTCAATTAACAAAAATCCCTACCAGAGAAGAGCAACAATAGTAAGCTTCACAAGAAACAAAATAGTTTTAGATGAAAGAGATTCCTTAAGTCTTCTTAATTCCACATTCCAAATGTCTTTCCTTCTCTGTCCTGCCATTAGCAGAGCCCAGATAGCGAATACATCTTCAGTGTAACATACTGAAAGGCAAAACACACCTGTACGTCTTTTTTAACAGGTTTAGGCTTACTATCCACAATTTTTTTTCTGAATTCAAGCAGCACTTCTTTGCAGTCTTCCAAATGAACCTCTGGTTCCCAGGTATCATCATCAGAGGTATATCCTTTCCACCGTACTTTATAGAGAACTTTACCCTGTAAGAAAAACCCACAATATTTAATACAATACAGCATAGTATTGCATCAGCGACTCAATTCTTGGGGATCTCCATGGACATATCATCTTGTGTATATAGAAATCCATATGATGGGACTTCAACCTGATGTTGAGAAAAGAATTCCCAGAATTATTTCCATCTGCATCATATACTTAACTAAGAAAGTTGTAAAGTGTTTCTGTAGTGGGAGCAATTTTATCCAAAATACTTGTAATATCTAACGTTTGTTCAGAGCCACAGCTATAACGTACAAATCATAAATTCCTGGTCATTTTATCAAAATGGATTTTCTGACACTTTTTAAAAAGTTTTAATATTTATTCTATATGTATTTCAAGTTTGAATTACTTTTCTTCGCTGAAGAACTTGATACAAAACTTTAAGATTTCTAATGAATTAACACCATTCACCTAATTCCATACTGGAATTTACAATTTATGTTATATTTGTCATCAATTCCACTTCTGACAAATTGAAGCATCAACAATTATGGAAAAAAAACAAACAAACCAGCAATAAGGTCAAGTTAAACTGAGACAAAAATCTGAGGGTGTGCATCTCAGTGGAGTTAATTACAAAGATTTTGGTAAAAGATAACATACACAGAAGCCAAGACCAGTTGTTTCAACAGTATTTAGCTCCACTAAGGAATAAAATTGCACCTTTTAGTCTCTATGTAGTTTTTTCTACTAGATTAGAAAGTTTTTTACCATTAAAAAGTAAATGTACAGAGGAAAGCACCTTTGAAGAGGCAAAACAGTAGTATCACTTTCTTTCAAACATGGACTGATAACGCTCTGAAAGACCTTACGCTGCTAACCCAGTCTGGAGAAAGGAAGATTCAAAAGAACTGCCACTTGGCTCTTATTAATAAATGTGTATCTCTGTATATTCCCTTCTGGTTTCCACTGTCTCCCTCCTTTCACTGTGCACCTCTGAGAAGAATCTGACTGTCCCTTCTACATCCTCCCATTAATTAAGATACAGATACCACTATGATCTTCCTTGATTCTTCTCTTCTTACGGCAAAGCAAATGCAGCTCTCAGCTCCCTAACTGTTTTCATAACCCTTCTCTCCAGTATGTCCATGTCTCTTCTGTCCTGGGGTGCTCAGAACTTGACATAGTACTCCGGGTGCACTGATTAGAGAGGAAGAAGCATCTCCCTTGATCTTCTGGCTACACTCTCAGATGGTGCTAGCCTTCTGTGCTGCAAGAACCGCTGACTCATGTTCAACTTACTTGCCTGTAGGTACTCACAGCTCTTTTCCAGCAAATCTTCTTCCTAGCCAACTGCACCCTCACCTCTAGCCCCGAGGCACAGGGTTATTCATTTCAGATGCAGAACTTTTTTTAGCTGTAGAATTACTGTTACATCCTTGCAACTCAGATACAAAATGAGGTAGAAGTCCTTTTCAATTAACTGAGAAAACTGGATAAAATGACATTTAATGGAAACACAAGGCTATCTGGCTGTTGAAAGACTCTACATCCCCTACCTGGAGAGCGATACAAAAATGCATTTTAAATGAAGAGAGGAGATTATCACATTAAAGATACACAGGCAGCCTTACACTCACTTGTCAGCATTATTTTACTCAATTATCTTTTTTCTCTATTTCACTTAGAAACAACAGAACACTTCCAAGCAGTTTTATACTGCTGTAGTTTCTATGAGAACTAGGATTGGGCTAGAACCAACTCCTCTGGAAAGGGGTACCACCATGTCATTAAACAGCAGAGTTAAGATTACCCACTTCCACTGGGGAACATCACAATTTGCTCAGGAGCCTGTTGTTTCAGTGTAACTGTGGTGCAGTACGAAAGGCTTTCTAGAAATACTGAGAGAATACATGTCCAAACTTTCACTGCTTGTTCTCTTAAGCAGGACATGTTAATGTTTTATTTAACCACAGGTCTAACTCCCCAGCCCAAGCCCAACCCAGGAGTGCTGTCTCTCATCCCACCACCACTGGCGGGTCCAGCAAGACCAGGGCTGTGACTGAAAAGAGCTGCTCTGTGTGGCGCTCTCTGGCTCCCTCGTTTCTCACTGTGACACCGATGCTGTACTGGACAGTGGCCAACCCAGACTATCTGCCTGGACTTCGGGTCAGACTTGGGAACCTGCAAGCTGGGAACCACTACTCTAAAGAAGGCTACATAATATGCATTCCACCGAAGGGTAATATACAGCTTTTCCCAGCCATTTTTGAAATTATAATTACTGCCTTGCCCTGTATTCTGAAGCCCGGGGACACGGGCCCCACTGCAGAGCAATGGGGAGGTCACCTGATGCATTTGGAGCCCCAGCCAACACCTGCTGGGCACACACCTACAGGGAAGCTCACTGCACTGACAGGCCGCTTGGAAGAGGAGGGAAGAAAGACACCAGCACATGCCAATGACATTTTCAAGACATGGCACTTGATGCGCTCCAGTGCTCCTCAAAATTGTCTGTGGAATGATATGCCTCACCACCACCTAAACCTACGGATTTTAGGTTCCATCACTGGGAAGGGGGGGAGGGAGGCAAAGGAAAAAAAAACTAAAAAAGGAATCCTCTTGTTTTCAAGCCTGACTTACGTTGACCAACACTTCATATACAGGCAAAGCTATAAATACTGTATTACCCCAAAAGCATAACGTTCTTAAGCCATCAACATGTTTCAGCCAAGGCACATCACAATATTTCATAACACATATCTAAGAAATTAATGATCTGAAGGTTCTCCAACCTAAGGTTTTCAAAAGGCTAATGCTTTACAAGAAACAGGCAGAATTTCATAACGTCATGTACCTGACTGAAGCCTAAAATAAAACGCATAAATTTGCTAAAATAAGTTTTTTTCAAACATAAAATCCTAAAAAATCCCCCACCTACATTAATTATCTTTTCTATCTGAGGTTCAGGAATTTTTTTTAAGAACTTGAACCAGTCTAGGTTGCTTTCAAAGAAAGAAAAGAAGGCCTGGGTGTTTCCGTTTAAACAATACGAAGATCAGTACTCCCAGTTATCTGAACAAGACGGAGGGAGCCTCCCTTATTTTAGGAGCTCTTCACACGTCCTGTAACGCGGTGACCAGTCCCACCGAGCACGCCTTGAAACCACCCCTGAAGTCTCCATGATATCCAGCCCTGCCCATGCCTGCACTAAACATTTCACATCAGAACACCACCGCGGGTCAGCCGGAAGAGCTAACGGCGCTTTAACAACGCAGACAGAAATAAAAAGCCAGACCTGGTACCCGTACAGGAGAATACCCAGATGAAGAGGCTGAATCTGGAGTAAAGGACAAAAAAGCTCCCTTGCAAAGCTGCGCACAACGCAGATTACAATTTTAGGTTACAACTGCAACGGGATTGCTGTTTCCTCCCCAGTGTTAAAGAGACCCGCGCACTCACCCCCTCGGTCTTCATGTCAAGGATCTTCTCCACCTCGAACACGTCCTCCCCCTCCTCGTCCTCCTCCTCCTCGCTGTCCCCGCCGGCTGCCGCCGCCTTGCCGTCCCCGTCCCCATCCCCGTCCCCGCCCTGCTGCTCCCGCTCCCGCCGGGCCGCAGCCGCCTCAGCGCCGCTACCGCCGGCCGCCGCCGCCATCTTGCGCCGCCTGCCGCGCCACACCGCCGCAACGGTGCCTGCGACACGCGCGCGGGTGTGGGGAAGGGGGCGGGGCGAGGGCCGCCACAGCCAATCACCGCGCCGGCAGCCCGTGACGCAACAGGGCCGGCGCGGGGCAGGGAGGCGGCCTGAGGGAGCGCTCGGCGGGGCCTGCCCGGCCCGAGGCAAACCACACCCTGGTGGCCTATTCCATCGCCTTTGCTAGCGGCGGGGTTAACGTGTCGCACCTCAGAAACAGGCCCTGAAGGAACATACATCACTCAAGCTAAACGTAGCCTTTAGCATGAATGTATACCTTTCACACACACCCATATGCCATGTATTGTTGCAAACGTGACAGCTGTAGTGAAGGAGAAAATATTTTCTTTGTACTTTTGCCAGCACTTATTTTCTAAAGTAACTCCAGTAATGCAAAACCTAAACAGCAGATTTAAAAGCTAGTTTATCATATTAAGGAGTTCTTAAGAAACCCATATCCTAGCTCTGTTCAAATAGAGAGTGTAGTACAAATATTCCCTTTGTATTTTTACTAAAAAGAGCCAGTACCTTATGCATATGAAAACAATTCGGAGCACCTTGGAAACAGAAGGACATCAGGATGTACCTCTTGGCAACTTCCCCTACAAGATCAAGTGTACCTACTCCACCCTAAGCAGATGTTTGCTTAAATTCTTACGGGAACGTGTCTGAAAGAGATTCCACGGTTTTCTCGAGTAACCTCTCACAGCACTCCCCTCTCGCTGCCAGGAGCCTTCTCCCTTTGCAAGGGCAGTATCATGCATTACCTATGGTACTATGGAATCTCCTGCTCCTGAGGATCTCCAAAGGACAGACAAACAAGTAAAGACTATGTTCTGTAGTCTCAGTGCAAGCCATGCTGGCCCCAACTACATTTCCTCAGGCCACAAAGCTCCTTACCTTAATTCAGAAAATGTAATGTGTTCACACCTGTGAAACACCCATGAAATTAAAGTAAATCACTGTTAGTCTAGTTTTGTTATTAGGCTTCAGTGTTTGGCCTGATACAAAATAAAATTAATGAGCTTTTCATCAGTAGAAAAACAGAATACAGAGTAACAGCAGGAGAAAAAGAACTCATTCCTCCTAACAAAACTGACTTATGTATTCACAAATTGACTTATGATCAATAAGAAAAGCAGTGGAGGAGAAAAATAACTGTTCTGCTGTTTGCATTTCAAGGCATGCTGTAGGAATTACAAAACCATCCAACTGAAAACACTGATATGAAGATATTTATTAGTTCTTTGTTAATCACACTCTTGTATCTGCCAGAACATCTGCCATATTTAACCGAGATGCTACATTACGCTTTCTTTACTGTGCCATTGAAGTTCATAAAATTTTAGCAGAAATCCAAATGAAGATATTATAAAACCACTTTATAATGTGCAATGAACCAGAAATTAATGTAAAAAAATGAAATATTAAGGTATATTAAACAGTTACAGGCAAATAAAATACTACATATATGTAAAATCAAGACTTATTAACAGTAAGATCCTTTGTTTCCACACCTTAAAGTCTGTGACTGTGAAAATTATTATTCAGTAATACTATAAGATCAAATGTCCTCACTTTAAAAATTCTATGTGAAACTGCAAAGAAAGCTAACTCTATTTTCTTGAAGGATTATATGATTAAATATTTTCTGTAGAAAGATAATTTATGTTAGATAAAATTGATACCAAATATCTTCTTGGTAGCAGAATCCCAGTCTTTCCCAAATTCAAGTTGATAGCAAATAGAAATGGAAATTGCCTTCTTAAGGACTCTGTTGCTTTCTTCATCAACACAAAAGCCCAATGAACCCCACTGTGTGTAGAAATGAAGTTTTATTATAATAAAATCTTGTAAATCCACAAAAGGAGCAAGAAGAAAATAATTTGTTCTAACGATATTCCACTACAAATACAGAGCAACAGCACATATAAATAGGAAATATAATACACTGTATTGCTTTTTAATAACAGAAAATTGTTTACTAAGTGAATGCCTTTTCTAGCAAGAAATTTTTAATTAAATTATCAACATCAAACTTCAAGATTTTTCCCAACTATGGACTGAGATTCCAAGAGCCATCCTATGGAGTAAACAAAGATATTGATAAACCAAACATTCAAGACACTGAAAATGTATTTGGCAAGAACAAGCTAGACATAGGAGAATTACTTAAATATTTTTTAAAAAGCTTACATAAAGATAAAATTTGAAATCCACATAATAAGTTTAGGTGAGTCAAATATTACATTTCAAAAGCCTTTGATATTCCAGCAAATGTCTGTAAGTGACCTGGAATGTTGCAGTGAGCTTACCTTGCAAAAAACCATTGTGGTCTCCCACAACACCCTTCTCTCTAAATTGGAGTGATGGATTCAATGGGTGGACAGTTAGATGGATAAGAAATTGGTTGGATGGTCACATCCAGAGCGGGGTGGTCAATGGCTCAGAGTCCCAATGGATATCAGTGATAAATGGTGTCCCTCAAGGGTCCACACTGGGACTGGTGTTATTTAATATCTTCATTGATGACACAGATGAAGGGATCGAGTGCACCCTCACCAAGTTTGCAGATGACATCCAGCTGAGGGGCGTTTAACACTCCTGAAGGACAGGATGCCATCCAGAGGGACCTGGACAAGCTCAAGAAATGGGCCCATGGGAATCTCCTGAGATTTAACAAGACCAAGTGCAAGGTGCTGAACCTGGGTCAGGGCAAATCCTGGTATCAGCACAGGCTGGGGGATGAACAGAACAAGAGCAGCCCTGGTGAGAAGGATTTGGGGGTGCTGGTGGATGAGAGGCTAGGCATGACCCATCAGTGTGCACTCACAGCCAGAAAGCCAACTGTGTCCTGGGCTGCAGCAAAAGCAGCGTGGCCAGCAGGGCGAGGGAGGGGATTCTGCTGCTGTCTGGTGAGACCCCACCTGGAGTGCTGCACCCAGCTCTCGGGTGCCCAGCACAGGAAGGACATGGACCTGTTGTAGCCACTCCAGAGGAAAGACACCAAGATGGTTGGAGGAAAGCACCTCTCCTGTGAGGAAAGGCTGAGAGAACTGGGATTGTTCTGGAATTGAACTGGAAAAGAGAAAGCTTCAGGGTGACCTAATTGTGGCCTTCCAGAACCCAAAGGGAGCCTACAAGAAAGATGGAGGGAGACTTTTGACAAGGGCATGTAGTGATAAGACAAGGGGGGATGGCTTTAAGCTGAAAGAGTGTAGATTTAGATTAGATAACATGAAGAAATTCTTCACTATGAAAGCGGTGAGACAGTGTAACAAGTTGCCCAGAAACTGTGGATATCCCATCCCTGGAAGTGGTCAAGGCCCTGGTCTGGTGAAAGGTGTCCCTGCCCACAGCAGGGGCATTGGAACTAAATGATCTTTAAGGTCCCTTCACATGCAAACAATTCTATGATTCTATGATCTCATTTATGGGTGAAGCCCAACAGGTGTAGTTAGTGTTGTTTTCTCTTTGTGTTGCTCTGTATTGATCATCATTTGCATCTTTCCATCCCATTTTCAAATAATCTGTTGTGTTAGTATCTTGCACATTATGCTAGCATCAAGGAGCTTCAGTTACAGATAAGAAGCCTACTTCTGGCACTGACAAAGTATGGCACTAAACAAAACCTGCTGCCCTAAGTAGTCTACACTTGATCCTCCAGTGCCAAAAGAATTGCCTTTTCAATGAATGTTCTTTGGGTCAAGAACAGCCTTTACTTACAAATTATAGACTCTTCCCTACAGAAGGAAAGAAGTAATTTCCTGTCTGTCTACTGTGAATAAACAATGAGAGGTATGAAACTCCAAAAGATAAATTACGAGGAAAATAATATTCAGTTTTGACTGTTTGTTATTAGGGAAAATTTAAAAAGACTGAATTACAGAAAAATATGAGAAGCTGACCTAAAGAAAAAATAAAAAAAAAAAAGAGGAAAAGTTGCATATTAGTTTTGCAATGATAAGCATCCCATATAAAGAAGCATTCTTTAGAATACAACCAAACAGATTTATTAGTGTAACAAGCCCCTTCAGTGATGCCAAATCATTTATGATGTTCATTGAAACAGAAGAAAATTCTGTGAAATCTGTGAGTAAAGATTGATTTTGAAGAGCATTAAAATATTAAGCATGGAGCAACAATATGGAAAAACAGGCTTAAGTTTTATAACTGGAATATCAGAATAGAAGCATTACCTAGTGCTGCACATTCCTGGGAGTGGTTCAGTGTATTATGCTGCTTTGAGAATAATGATGTGCATAAAATTATGCCATGACAAGAAGGTAACAGCTGGCTCCCAGGAAAAAGGAAATAAACTCACCTGTGCCAAATTTGACTATATTTATTCTTTATCTGGAACAAAATATTTCCAAAACACGTAAAACAATCTGCTTTGCTTGGTGTAGAGCTGAACCTGCCATAGAATTCGAGCAATATAATAAAATTAGATTGTTTCACTGGACAGCTACTCTTTTTCAAATGCTGTGTCAAACCCTGATTGAAATACAACCATGCAAGCTTATAGGAGGAGAAGCAAAATCATCAGTGTGGTGGACAAATACTCTTTCATTAGAAGGGTATACCCAAGCATTTTCATTTTTCTTATTATGGAATAAAAGCAGAATATAGCCATATTTTAAAGTTTTAACAAATATATGTAATTTACTTCCAGTGCCTGAAAAGTGCAACTTGTCTGTCCTTTACCTGTATCCCAGGTCTGACATGAAAAACCGAAGAAGGAATTTTATGGCTTCATGTTCTTATCCAGTTTATTCTTCTGCAAACAGCACTGGATTCTCTTCTGCAAGTTACAAAAAAACCCCAAACATAATCGCAGATAGTACCTTTTACAATCTTCACTGCCACCATCAGTTTGTGAGAAGTACTAGAATTAAAAAAATACGTAAACCAGAAGTGCATACTGTCCTTGCTATGAACAGAGATGCTATAAAGCACAAAGGCTTCAAAAGTGGAAGAATGAAATGCCTGAAGAAGTCAAAGTGTTTCCAGTAGGGAAGGAAAGGTTTGCACAAAGAGGAATCTCTTTCTTTCTCCTTTCCTTGGGGTAATCGCTGTATTATTGCAGTCATCAGAAAGAAATCCCTAAACTAATACATTTAAACTAAGCAACTCTGATGAAGAGGAAGAATAAGAAAAGACATCATTGTCAGAAAGAAAATCTTATCTCTCATTTTACTTATTTTAATAAATTTCAACATTGGATGGGCAGATCAGTAATGTGAAGATTTTGTATTTAACCTCTGCAGCATTTTAACTTATTTAAGGGTGGGGGAGGGGGGAAAAAGGAGCTGAAAATAACTAAGTGCCAGGGACTTGAAAAACATGTGGAGTAATAATAACCTGGAATCACATATTTTAAGATATCCTCTTGAGTTTTAAATGTATTTCTCAGGCAAGGAGTTCCTGTGAGTGAAAGCAAAAGGGGTTCAATTGATCCTTTCCTACCTAACCTTTTATTAATGTTTTCCAGTGGTGATAATGAGCTTTTCTGTGACATAGCCACAGCTGGATTCTGTTTGTGGGTGCTCCAGAGTGTTAGAAGTGCCACCTCTGTTTTTTTCACTTACTAGTGAAAAGGATTCAAATACCTTTGAGAAAACTCACTGCAGCAGCAATAACTACAGAAGAATGCAAAATCATCTAAGAAGGCCAGATGCCTTAGAATAAAATACTGAGAGATTCTATAAATATTTGTGTGTAAATTGTAAGTAGAGTCCTACAAGTTTAACAGTTTAATAATTTGCTTATTTTTAAGTAGTATAACAATTTCATGCCTTTGAAACCACTTACTTCCAGCCTCAGCTATGACTTGTTTGTTCATGTCCAGTGCTGCAAATGCAACACCTGTATCAAAAGACAAAACAAACCTCATAAGATTCTATGCAACTGAAATGAAAATTAACTTCCAGAGAATACTCAGCTTAATAAAGTTAAAGCTGATTAAATTGATTGCTGTCCATGGTGTGAAATTGTTCTTCATCTTTTACTCACCAAAACTAAACTGTTCCTGTTTATTTGGTTTTAGCATATTCAGTATTACCTCATGAATGGCACAAGTTGTGCGTTATGTCACTCATTTTGTTAGGATACTTCTCGACCCACTTTTGAAGTAGGCAGATCTGACAAAGCCAGATATCTAGAACAATGCCTTGTTAATTAATTTAATTACAGACTTGCAGTCTGCTTTCTAGAGGAAGAAAAAAATAAGCACTTAAATATTTATTTAATAACAATACAGTGAATATTATTTATTTTGTGAGGACAGGGAATGACAACAGCAGATTTAGCAGAGGTAGTCCCAAAACTTATCCCCAGAAAGGTTATAGAAAGTTTACAGGGTACAGTTTCTATTTACATGTTACATTGTTTAAAATACCATTCACTTTCCTGAATGAATTTTTAGATAAGAAGACAGCAAAACCAGAAAGGCTTCAAGCACAGCAGAAATTTTCATCTGAGAGAAACAGAGAACCAAACTGTTTGCAGAATGAACAGTGCACAAAGCTAAAGAGACGAGGCACAAATATTTTCTAGAATAAAAGTTCCACTTTAAATACATGGTAGAATTGCCATGGCAGAGGTGTAGCTACAGTGAAATTCATTTACCTTTATATTTTATTTCTACAACTATGTATGTGTTTAATATTAGATGGTATCTCAATATAAATACCTATGGAAAATCCATTCAATAAAGAGACAAGAAAAAAACCTGAATGGCACTCCAGGGAAGATGGTGTTTAATCTGTGTGCCATCTCCAGGAGAAGGAACTATGTTTCCTGTCCTTTTTAATTCTTTGGATGAAAGTGGAGAATACCAAACTAGTCAGACAATTTCTGTTTCTAGGATACCTAAAGAATAACAACGTTGATTCACCATGAGTATTCATTCCTAGCCTAAAAGGTTAGAAAAGATCAAGAGATCATTTGATGTGATCTCCCCTATAATATATTACATAGCATTTTAGCCAATTATCTCTTAATTTAACCTAATCATTTATTTTCTAAAGCAAAACTTTATAACAGACAGCCAAACTGGATTTCAGAGAAAAAAAGTTCATAATTTTCCCTCGCTGAATGTTCCAAACTTCACTGCTAAAACTGCTTGCCTTTTTTTCTTTTTTTTAGCTTACATTTTCAGATTCTTAGTTTACTTCTGTAATAACATTAAAAATCAATTTGATATGCCTAGCAATACAAACAAGAAACAAAAAAGACACAAGATATGATACAATATCATGGAATCACACCCCAGTTTGCAGACAGGGGTCAAGATGCGTGTCCTTGAGGCTGGGTTTTTCTTATAAGCAACTATTTTCTATTTACAGCCATATCTCCATTATCTTTATGATGCTTTTAGATAAAACATGCAGTACACATGCACAGCCCCAAAGTATATGCAGACAACCAACCTGCCACCAGAAAAGCATATTATGCTATTAATCTAATATTAACAAGTTTGCAGCTAACTAGGATGACTTTGTGCTCCTCCCTCTGGAACCTGAAGCTGGAAATAGTGAGATAGAGATACCCTACTTTCATCCTCACACAGTAGCTATTCTTAAGTGTTTCCCAATTTTTATTCATGTTCTAAGACAGAAAATAATACTTGGTTTTGGTGAAGCATAAGGAAAAAATGGGACTATGATATGAAACTTTTAACGATTCCTCAATTTCTGGAAAAACCTGATGAATAGTGTCAACTGTATGGTCCAAATAGGTTCTAGTAAAGTTTCCCAAAAAGGACATGGTTCAGCAATGAATCAGTAACTGGACAATTGTAAAATTGTCAAGTAGGCACTAAACCACAATATTCAACATACTGGTGCATTCTAGTCACTTAGATAAACTCCATCATCCTGACTGGTAGCCTTTTGGTAATCCCTATTCTTTTTTGATTTACCATTATTTTCTTTAACCTATGAAAGATGGTTTCAAAATAAGTAATTTAATCTCTGTAGACAGAAAGCTTAACAAATACTTTCTTAAATCACATGACTACATTGAAATCCTGGTAAGTGGTAACAACAGAGGACATGAGAGAAACCAAGATTAGTCTTGCACACCTTCATTACTAATTAAATGCTTTCAGATCTTGAGACTGAAGGAGCTACATCAAAGGCCAAGTACAATAACATTTTACTTCTCCAGTGATGTGTTTGCCATTGATAAAAGCTTAAAATCCGCAAACAGCAACTTTATTATCCAAAGGAAAGAAATATTTAGCTTCAACTGATTTACTGTTTACCTAAAATTAGTATTTTTTTGTGCACATTGATTAAAACATCAATACTTTCAGTGTAACAGTGCTTTGCACTACAAATGTTAATCAGTATGCCATTACTGGAACTTCTATTTGTACCTTAGAAATGAAGGTATAATATTGATCAGTACTTGACAAATAGTTATCTCCAGAATTATACAGGGAGATGCAGAACTTTTAATCTCTAAAACATTAATCAAATCTCTTCCAGAAGAAGAGTAAATAATGACCTTCTAAAAGTTATTTGATATACTGGCAGAGCTGGAGGTGTCAAGGTACTACCTACAAAAGAAGTCACTACTGCAGTATGTCTACAATAGTAAAAAAAAATTTGCTTTTATGAAGCTACTTTGATACTGAAATCCCCTGAATACAAATTATTGTGCAGAGACAAGTAACAGAAATTAGTAAAGGCATAGCTTCAGCATGACTGAGACTACTCCAGGCAGGATGCAGTTGAAAGGGGAGGAGATTATGGAATTACACACTGTGATTGGAAAAGAGTTGTGAGTTGCCAGCATGTGTTCTTAGAGCATATGTACTAAAAACCAAGTTGGGCCTTATTTTAGCCTCCTAGGGTAACTTTATTAGCCTATTTTCAGGCTAGAATAGCAAGTTCTTCTGTGTTGATTGATACTTCACTTATGACAGCTAATTTAAGTTGTCTAACCATAGTCAAAACCAAAAGAAGACAGAATGAGTACACTACTGCAGGAAGTTTCTCTACAATAGTCACCTGATTACACATAGACAAAACAGACTCAAAAATAAACCTAGACCTTTCACTAACCAAAGAACTTTAGGCATTTGTTTGACTATACACCTCTAAGAATAAAAACTGTTTCCACTCAGTTTCCAGACTTGCCTTCATTTAGAGATTCACTTTCCTTTTTTTTTTTTTTTTGCAATTAGCTAAACACTAAGTAGCATTTTGACTAAAAAGACTACTTAACAAATGGATTAATTTTTCAGGCCTGAGATATGAAAAAGGACAATAAATAGCATACTCTACCTGTACTACAAAGCCTATTATCCTTACCTTCATATAAACACCTTCCAGAGGGACAGGATTTCCCAATCTGTCCTAAAGACCTGTTTTTACAGATTCAAAGGATTTGCATTGGGTAATGCACAGTTTAAACAAAGAGCTTATGGAAGATTTAAAAGACATTTTTTGAAATATACATTTGGGAAGGATGGTGAAACTAATCCTGTATCAGTGATCCACATTTATTTATGCAATTCAGAACAAAAAAATAACACTCAGTTTCTTTTATGAACACCTGTGTTGTATTGCTGAGCTGTAGGCTGTTTGTCTAAGGGATCATGAGTTCATGGTAGTCGTTTAAGCTCTTACAAGGTATTTGTTTAGAATGTTGCATTTGAATTATTTAAAGACCATCTGATGATTTATGCAAAAGTACTTTCTTTGCTTCTCTTGAAACACACTGTGACAGAAGGAGTTGCAACTGCTGTTGGTAATTATGCCTATAGTAAATCTGTTAAACAGATGCTCCACAGATGCCACATGGTAATCACTAATTTGGTAACATTCGCAAAAAAATGACAAATTATTTTTTATTATGTCATCTTCATACAAGTACTCAAAAAAGGGTTCTGATAAGTATTCAGGGTACTCAAGGAGCAAGTCAAAATACAGACAGAAAAATTTCTTACTTTCATGCTGTAAATGACATTGTAACTCTTTCTCATTGCTCTCTTGCTACAGTTGCACCCCAACTGAGGCTGAAATGCTTTTATTTGAGCTTCAGCAAGGCAAAACTTCTTGATATCCCTTGCACAAAGAAAGAGGTATCTCTGGCAGAATTTGCATTAGAATTGCAGTAAAGTAAGGAAATTTGAGTTTGCTCTGTAGTTACAAGAATCATGTAGAGCTCTGTCCGTCTCTCACTCTCTAGAGGGCCTGGCTGCTTGGGCTCAGTGCCAGCTTTGTCAGTGCTGCTCTGGAGCCTTGAAAGAGAGCTATGAGAAGACTCAGCAGATTCCTGCCTCTCTTGCTTAAGAGATGCCTTTGAGCTTAGGCTCTTACCCTTGGTGTCAGCTGAGCTATGTTGCCAATACATCTGCATCAAGCCTTCCAGCTCCCTGGTTCTGACCCAGATCCCATGGACTCAAGTTCCTGGTTTGATCTTGGACCTGCCGACACGCCACCATGAGGAAGCCATCTAGAGTGACCCTGGCTACTATCACCAACAGTCACTGTCACCTGCTCTGCTCTTCCTATTTGGGTGCTGTATGACCAGAGCCACTGCCAGTGGTGCAAAAGCCCTGGCTTTGCTCACTTTTGCCCCAGCCCCACTGGCCTGCCCTGGTGGAGCATACCTCATCAGCAATCCCCATGGCAGAGTGGGAATTTCCCAGATAGTTTCTGCAAAAATGAGACAATGGACTGGCTTGCAGCGGAGTAACTGAACTCCTGACTGATGAACTCCTACCCAGATTAAAAATGAAAGAACTGACTACGTAACACAGGAGCTGGGGCAGGGAGTTATGGGGGAGTTCCTTGGAGACTCCCATAGGCAGACCAGCTGTGCCTAGACCAACTGAAAGATGTTATCTCTTTAGAGATGATGACTAACTTCTTGGACTAACAATCCAGGCAGTTTGTGCAGGAAGAGACCAAGGTGTACATAGACTGGTAATTTTAAATAATTTCTAGAAACTGTTCCTGCATATGCAGGAAAGGAAAGGGTACATAGAACATTCTATGCATGTAGTTAAAGTGGCTTAGATATATTTTGCATACAGTTTAAGATAATCAGTTGATAATGTGTAATCATTGATTATGTGTATGCTGGAGTAGTTCTAGGGTCAGCTGGAGGATGACCCTAACAGTTCCATGATTCTCACTGGATCCAGCTGAAGATGCTGTAACGGTGACTGCAATGGAAGCTCCTGTCCCATTTGGACAGCAACTGGTCTTTCTGTTCAAAGCACTGAATTCCCCCCATGAGTGTTACTCTATTAATACGATTCCAATAAATTATTTTTTTAAACTGACAGCCTGTGACTGGCTATTCAAAGTATCCTGTCACTTTATCTAGTGAGCATGTTCAACACTGGTAGAGCGCAATGCAGATCAGGGCTTATGAGCCATCTGGAAAAATTACCTGACACAGGTCCTGTCTTCTAGATAACAACTTTTTGGAAACTGTATATTCTATTTCAGTGTTGCAATGTGTGACTTGATAGAATTCCAGCATCTCTTGTAGTGCCACCTCACCAGCTCCCTCATCCAGTGCATTCTTTACTTGGAGTAAAATACCTTCTGCTTTGCTAGCCTTTAAAAGAAGAGATTATTAAAGTGAAAGCTATTGCAAAATTGCAGAAAGAGAGCAAAGCAATAGATACTGAAAATGCATCATTTAATTCCCCACTGAAATGAAACTTTTTAACTCAATATCCACACTATATTATGGATATTATTCTGTGTGTATTCTTTGTTTGCGAAGCCTAGCCATGATGATGATGATTCTGGGCTACTTGCAAAGTAACTTAAGCACAGCTAAGAGACAGTAAAATAACCTCCCTGAAATAAATGTTATGCACAACATTAATCAAATCCATGCCTCTCCAGTTTAGAGACAAGGATGTCATGTGGGACAGCGTCAAATGCCTTGCACAAGTCCAGGTAAATGACATCTGTTGCTGTTTCCTTATCCACCAAAACTGTAACTCTGTCACAGAAGGCCACCAAATTTGTCAGGCATGATTTGCCTTTAGTGAAGCCATACTGACTGTCACTAATCACCTCCTTATATTTCATATGCTTCAGTGTAGCTTCCAGGAGGATCTGCTCCACAATCTTGCCAGGCACTGAGGTGAGACTGAGGGGGACCCCGTGGTGCTCAGTACAGGGGCTAATGAGCACCATTCTGTTTGTGCCCCAGGGGGCTGGGTTATACATCTGGGTTTTTGTGGATTAAAAACCAATTTTTTCTCTGTATCATTGTATTTATTGTAATCTTTTTAGTAAATTGTAACTCTGACTTGTAATTTCTCTTGAGTCGGGTTCATTTCTCCCGTTGGTTTGCCTTTAAAACAGCACAAGCAGAGCTTTTTTTGCAGTTTATTGTTTTTATTCAGGCAATTTCCTTGACTTTTTTTTTCCCAAATCATATCTGGAGATCAGCAGTTTATGTGTCAATACAATGTATTACCGTCTCCCCAAGGTGGATTACAAGTAAGTGCTCTAATATTAGAATATTTAAGAGCTTGTCACAATTGTTAGCTATGGGAAGGAGGAAATAAATGTCACTTTCAAGTGACAGAAGTAACAAGGTATTATGCCTCCACTGTTAAGTTAGGTAATGTTAGACAACTCTCAGTCACTGGTATGTGAATACACACAGTGTTAAGGCATTAGCATGTTCCTCCTCATACTTCAAACTTCTGCCAGTTCACATCCTCCCAATTTCTGGGCATGGTTTGGGAGACAGAACATCACCATGATGGCAGGTTGGATACAAACACTCTGGTCTGAGGACCAAGGGGGTTCACTAGTTTAGGTGTGGGCCAAGCCACGCCAGCCAGCCACAGTCTCTACAGGCATTCTTAAGGCATGTAAGGTACCAGTACAGATGCAGCCCACTAATTGCTGTGTATATCGTGCAAACAGGCTTGTTGATCTATCCATTCTGTATTTCTCATGCATATTTGACATGAAAAGCTGTATATAAATTTAAAAACCCCTGCAATATCACAGATTTCTGACTCTACAACCATCTTTTCCTCACTCTCTAATCAAATGCTTGCATTAACAATAACCAAAATCCAATTCAGTGATACATTTCCTTATTCAGAGTTTCCCCGCTCTGACAGTGAGAGAAGAAAAACAGCATGGCAATTTTAGCCAGGGAAAAAACCTTACTGATTCTTTTGTGGAGGGAGAATATAGCTCTTAATTTTTTATATGACATTTATTACTGCAAAGTCACATGCATTAAAAATGTAAATGGAATATTTTCATTTAAATATGGAGTAGAGATATCTCTACAGTTCTAATTTTTCTATGTGAAGACAAGATTAACTCTACAACACTTGCACCACTTGGTATTTTCCTCCTGAGATGTCAGAAATAAATCTGGTACTCACCTTGCTATTAAACACTAATTTAACTACTGCACTCTGTTTACCATGAATGCTTTCAGTTTGCTTTTCTCTTGAATGGGTAAGAATTTCACTTTAATACGGAACACACAGTTTTCAAGGATTTCCACTGCCCTCCTGTTAAAAAAGAAGAGATATTTTCTTTTGGCTGAGAAAATTTTCATTCCCACTATCCACCTGACTAGTCTCTCATATTCTAGGAAGTTCCAAACAAATTCCATTTTATCAGCATGCTAATCAAATCAACCCAGAACATCTCTTAATCAGTTCTACTAATTTTGTTTAATTATGTGGAAAATTTAGTGTGACCTACATTTTCAGTAAAATCGTGGCTTGGAGTGCAACCTCTTGTCTTGATCTCTTGCTGCTAATACTCGCTGTTAGGAATGTGGAATTACCTTAATTTGGACTGCAACAACCTCTCCTTCTGTTCCCTTCTCACACTGAACCATTATAAAATAACTCTCCTTTTCAAGAATGTAAACTGCTTTTCCTATTTCCACTCACTGATTTATAATCTGCAAATATTAAAAAAAAATAAATTCTTGCAGCACAACATTTAAAAAGAACTTTGGAAAGGTGATCCAGACTAAACCCAATGCAGGAAACACACACCACCCTCCCAACAACAACAAAACCCCCAGGACTGAGAGGATAGTGTTAATCCAGATCTGTCTTCTGATAGAATTCACCCTCTGGTCTACAGCAAAAATTTACAGAAAGGAGGAGTGTAACAGTGGAAGTGATCAGGAGGCAGGGGGAGATGGAAGTAGGGGCAGTGCTGCTCTGCTCAGCAGCGTCAACCTAAATTGTCTGTAAAACAACTTGAATGAAAATTGGCTGCATGTCATTTGTGACAAACTATGCTAAGATATGAGAAGATGGGAAAGTTTTATTTAAACATGAGTAGAATTTGTGACAAGAAAATGGCAGCATCTGGTTTAAGGGATTAAAATGCATTATCATTGTATATTTGTTTTCCTTGATGCTTAGGAGTGTAAAGCTATTTTAAAAGCTGGTTAGAATGATAATCATTGTGTAAATGAGCACGCTGCACAGAGCACTGACCTCTTTATATAGTATATGAGCTCCTCAGCATGTCATGGGGCTTTCTTGGGTTTCAGTGGTAAATGAGTGTTAAGTGCAAGCTAGCAGGTCTTATGACTGGGTGGGTTCAGACAGAACAAAGCCAGAAACAATGCCCCCATTAAGCTTATTTGAAGCACAGTGCCCAGTTTAGTTTTCTCTGAAAGGCATTCAGAGGGTACACTTCAAAACCACTTTGAGAACTTAAGGCAGCTCTTGATTCGGCTTAAAATTGCATCACTGCTCCAAGCCAAATTGCTAATGCAGACACACGCTAGTAACTAGCATGAGGAGAACATAGGCTTGTAAAATGAAACATTCAGGTCGTAAATTCTTCTTACCAATGAATGTTTAGATCCCAGTACACCATGTCCATATCTCACCCAGAGGATTTGTATCAGTGTCACTGCTAAAGACTTTTGCTTTATTTATATTTCTGAAAAACCTACTTGATGATGTAAATTTTCCACAGTGACTTAAGGCCAAGTAATTTTATTTGTCAGATAACTGGACAAAGCTGACTCTCTAGAATGCTTGGCCTCTCCAAATTCATCCTGGACGAGGCAGAACAAACCAGAAACCTGTTGTTCAAAAGTAAGGTGAATGTAGTAGTCAATGCACCATTGAAAGTATGCAAAGATTCTTGTCGTAAATGGAATGTGGATGCTAATGCAGAGAATGAAACTTTTACTGTGATATGAATATTGTTACA
>JAWWEU010000001.1:44445190-44578650 GCA_035583155.1 Acropternis orthonyx | reverse complement strand
TAGCACCGGAAATAAACTCTCTTTTGCCTCCCTCTCTCCGTGAGTCGTGTGCTGCTGTTCCTGGTCCCCTGGGAACCACGTGGAGGGGGGATGGGCTGAGAGCGTGCCCCCTGGTAAGGATCGCAGCAGCCGTGCCAGGGGGAACCCCACCACCCGCTATAGGTGAAAGGAAAGCAGTTCTCGTGTTACACAAAAACGTCTGATATTAAACTGCCCTCTCTCTTGGGGAGGCCGTTTGGAGGGAAAATGACCTTTCTCTAGCTCAATGAGAGTTCCACATAGACTGCAAATTCTGAGCAAGCTTCTATCCTCCTACTTCTATAAATAAATCAACACCTACATTAAAGAGTGCAAAAAAAGGAAAGCAGATGCTGTTTGAAGTACTTGTGTTAATTTACTAGTTAATTTACTAATTCATATTTTTCTGTTCTATGTATGTCCAAATGAGGAAACATGAGAACAGTTTATTTACTAGCTTCTTAGTACTAAACCCAAAGAACTTACCCAATAGGTCCTCCTGGCTTTAAAATTAGTATTGGTCAGATTGCATCAAAGTCTTTACAAGGTCAACCAAACCTTTGCATCAACCGTACAGAAAGATTCCACTCTAGTGTGGACAGAGAATAAAGCAAGAGACAGTGACAATGCAGAGGAAATGTTTAAATAGCACTGTCATAAGCACTTCACAATCTAATATAAGATTATGGTTTAGCTTAATTTATCAAGGACCCAAATTGAAAGGACATGATTAGGATAAGGGAAAAAAACTCCAACAAAACACAGTAGCCTGAGGTAATTTTAGGGTAAGATTTAGAGCATGTTACCTATACTACATTTAAGGAATATGTTTATTTTCTTACTCTGTGACCTATTTGATTTTCAATGTATGCACTGCTTCAGTGCAGTAAAAAAGGAATCAGATGGTCAGCTACTGTGTAATAACATAAATTATTAGGTAAAACCTAAGTAGTCAGTCAAGGAGAGAGAGCAACATAATCCATTTGAATCTGGGGTTTCATTAAATCTTGAAAATCAACCTTACCAGACACAATTTTATCCATGTCTGTATATACTATATATCCGAGATAGTACTGGCAACTCTATAATGGTAATATGTGCATTTAGGTCAGGCAGATAGCAGATCAAAGGGCACACAAGGTCATTATATACCTCTATTTAGTGGGTCTTTCTTTGTTTGTTTGTTTTTCTAATTAGCAGTTCTTTTGGCATAAAAGTACTCCCTGCTCACACAGAAAAACCCAGGACAATGCAGTCATCAGTCACACCCCGCACAGGTTCCATAGGGGAAAGTACTGCTTGACAAACTTAGTTTCTTTTTAGGCAAGGTAACACACCTAGTTGATCAAAGGAAGCCAGTTGATGTAATCTTTTTGGATTTCAGTAAAGCTTTCGAAACTGTCCCTCAAAGTGTCCTCCAGTCGAGGAGCTTTTCTCTCCCTTCAGTGAGGAAGATTCTCCCTATTCTTTTATTGTTGATAAGTGCCATTACTGGACAGCAGCCTCTCTTCTCCTATTTCCCTAGAGAATACCCTAAAGAAACTTAAGGAATTTTAGCAGTGTTTGGTTTTACTATTTTTGAGTGGCAAAATTTCCAAAACTCAAAATCAGAATTAAAAACCTATTGTATTTAATCTGCGTATTTAGAATTGATTAACTACTAATAAACACTTTTATAACTGGAATAGTGTTGATGCAGCATCAAATAAGGAAGTTATGCAAAGTGGGACTGCTGATGATTATTTATCACTGGTTTAATTCTTATAATTTTAATTTCTGTTGGTGGAGATCCGTAAGGTCCCAATATCCTCAAAAGGATTTCACATAAGCATGCAAGCTTGTACTTCATGATCAAACCACAAACTCAACGCTACTATTAACAATGGATTATATTTTTTCACCCAGCAGTAGACTATGAATAATCTGTAGTCTTGGAAGGCCTTCAGTGTGCCAGGTAAATTGAAAAAAACCCAAAACAACCCAAACAACCCAAACTACTAAAGATGTCAAAGGGACTGGATGCGGTGCTGTGCTTTAGAAAGCCACGACTGTAAATCCTTCTACATTCTAGCACAGCAGCTCACCACTCTTAATGCAGAATTCAGTGTGAGTTACAACCACGTAGGCAGTATATTCTCAACTTGTCAAACCAAAGTCCAGGAAAAACGATGAGAGCTAGAGCAGAGAGAGCGCTGTGGGGCCACAGAAAGAAACAGCGGGACTCACAACTCGCAGTAAGCACCTGGAACAGCCCCGAGCCCGGGTTTGGCCCTGCCTACCACAGGGACCAGGGCACGGCCGGCCACGGACGCCCAGACTGATGCTCTACCGCTTTCCGCAGTTTAGAGGGATAAAAAGCACAAAGTGTCAGGGGCCGGGGGCTGCTTTTTGCCCCGTTATCTCTGCGTTCCTCCCGCCGTGCCGCTGTTTACAAGGGCTGCAGGCACAGCACGCTGGAAGCCCGCAGCCCCACCCCAGAGGCAGAGCTCGGCGCTGACACAGCAGATTTGCCACCCCCCGCCCTCAGGGAGCCTGTGGGAGCCAGGACCGCTCCCGGCTCCGGAGCGGATCCCGCCGCCGCTTCCCGCCCCGGGAGCAACAGGGCCCGACTCCTCCCTGTTACCGCCCGCCAACGCCCTGGCCCTGGCCGCGGGGGCTCTTGGGCTCTGTAGTCCCGCCCGGCCGGCCCGCCCGCCCGGCCGGCCGGCCCGCCCGCCCGCGGCGCTAGAACTACAACTCCCAGCATGCCGCACGCCGGGGCGGTGCCCGCCTGTGGCGCCGGGAGGCCGTGCGATGGCGGCAGGTTTGTAATAGAGGGGGAGGGGTGAGGGACTGGGCTGGGGTTGGGGCTGCTGCCCCCGCCCCCGTCCCGCTACCTGTGAGGGCCCGCGGGACGGAGCTGTCGCGGTGCGGGTGCCTCGGGGCCGGGGGAGCTGCGAGCGGTGGCGGGGCGCTTGGGGCCTCCTGTGTGAGGGCCGTGTCCGTGTCCGTGTCGGCAGGAGGGCGCTTGGCCCGACCGAGGAACCTGGCTGTGCGGTCGGCCTGATCCCTATCCCTGCCGGCCCCTCCGGCTGGCACCTCCGGAGGGTGCCGCTGCCCTCAACTTCGTGGGAAGGCTCAGACGGGCAGGCGGCCTCCAGAGAGTGTCCGAAAGGTAAAAGAGACTGTGGAGCTCACGGGCTCGAATTTGCCTCTGCAGGAATCTGCACCTCGCTGGGAAACTTCTCGTAGCGTCACAAAACAGAGGGCAGTCGGAAAACATCTCTAGAAGGGAACTGCGCTGTTTTTCCCTGCGTGCTTTCAAACCGTGTCTGGAAGTATAAGCCTTTTTACAGCAGGAGAATTAAGCGAGAGCTGGCAAGAACTGATTCCTTGGGAACAGGGAAGCTTTAAGAAGTTATTTCCTCGTCAGCAGGACTGTTGAGCGTGGGCTGCTGTGGTTGACTGTCCTTTGTCCCCTGTCCTCTCCTTCCCTCTGTGTTCCGCCATATGCACAGGCAGAGAGCTGCTTGCCCCGGGACTAGTTTAAGGCAGCAGGGCTGAGTGGTCTGGCTCCTGCTGCCACACCGTCATCGGCAGCACTTCTGTCTCTTTTCCTTCCTAAGTGAGGAAGTCACTTTCGGTCTCCTCCCTGCCTGAATTCATTCCTGGTTTATGGTGCTTGTAGAATATGTTGCAGTATTCAAACTTTCTTTTGGATGGATTAAAAAAAAAAAAAAAAAAAGGTTCTTGGGATAAAGAAGCTAACAAGCAACGTGGTTGTAGAGTTTCCGTGAGAACTAAGAAACGCACAAAAATGATAGATTGTTGCACTGAAATACGTGCAGTAAAATGTTTGTGTTTAGATGGACATATTTGAAACTTCACATTAATATGAAGGTCCTGTGGGGGAAATCTCTCAACTCATCTCTCTTCTTTTGTTGCAACTGTTTAAAAGAAATTCTAAATCCTTCTCTTTGTTACTGATGAGACTATTATACACAGCTTTATAATATTTGAGATGATATTAACTGCACTCAAATAAGACGACTGAAAGTTGGATTATGTCGAATTTTTTGCTCAGAAAGTGTTTGTTACTCCTTGTCCAAATTGTTTCTATTGATTGTGACTAATTTTTATAAATACACTAGGTTGGTTATAAGGGGGTAACTTTCTTTTACTGAGAATCTGTTATTGTAGATTTCTTATTTTGTTTATCTGCTTAATTTTTAGGTGCTAAAAGTAGATAACCATCCATACCAAATACCTGGAAGTTTGAAAGTTATCCTGTCCTAACCCTACATAACAAAGTATTGTTATGTTAATGCTGATCAGCAAAGAAAGGGGAGTACAGTTTACAAGATGCCAACTGTTGAAAATCCGAGTGGTGAACAAAACTTCCTTGCACATTGGATGTTCGATAGTTCCCGTGCTGGAGTCTTATTAGATCCTGGTTTTACTGGTTTGAACTTCAAGAAAGAAAATTTGTTACCTGGACCTGAAAATATCACAGCTTTAACTGCCAAAGTGTCGCATCTCTCAGACAGCTGTTCTGTAAGTGATGACTCCCTGTGTGAAGAGTCTGGCAGCTCTCAAGCACTTCAGCAATATACCACTGGAACATCTCTACCAGCAGCAGCACGTAACGTAGAAAGCTCTAAACCAGACTTTGCCTGTGGTGAAGTGGATGGTTATAAAAGATCCAGTCACAGTGATCCACTCTTACAGAAGCTTGAACAGGTAAAAGTACTAGAATTCCTTGATGTACATCCATTAAGATTTAGTTTGTTCCTGCAGATGATTTGTCATACCTGGAAGTAAGCAAACTCCTTGCAATGGATAGACCACAGCAAGCTTAAAGAGCAAGTCCTAAAGTTACAGTTATGTGCACATAAACGTTGGTTTCCTCCTCATGGTGGGCAGTCACTGAGAGTCTAACTGCTGTTGTTTCCAGGTGGCACAGGTTCCAGTTCAGAGTGAAATTTTTCTCAAAGTCATTTTACCTGGAAAGGTACACAGTTTTACAGTGTTCCATTGTTTCTTCAGTGGAAGCTGTGGAAATGGGGTGCTTGTCATTACAGTGGTAGTACTTCACCACAAGTATTCACAAAGTGGTGAAGTTGTGTGTTCTTGTATCTATAGCAACACCTTTTGTTAGTTCTCAGAGTAGGTGTGAACATTCATATACCTGGTTCCCTTTAGATGAAGAGACATGCTAGTGTTGAATGTGATAAGGTATCAAAGACATCCGGACAAAAAGACCTGAATTATAATGCTTTGATGTTGCTTACCTTTTTTTCTTCCTAGTGCAAGCATGTCAGTTCATCCATTGTAAGTGCCTGTGTGTTGGCTCATAGCTCTTCTCAATGACTAGATACAAATTGTGTTATCTACAAATGTTCATCAGCACTTTAATAGATCTTACTCTTTAAGAACTGTGTTATTTGTGCACTCTGCCAGCAGCTACATCAGCACAAATGTCTGTGTCTGTTCACTCAAGTGGAGAGAGGGAGGGAGGGAGAGGGAGGGAGGGAGAGGGGGAGAGAGAGAGAGAGAGAGAGTGTATATCTGTGTGTGCCTGGAGTTCCACAACTTGGTGCTATAAAAGTTTTCACCTGTATTTTACTTGATTGGAAAATATTTGTTCACTTTTTAAATATTGTCAGCATTAACAGTCAGTGGCTAAATGACAAATACTGGTTGGTTTATTGGTATCTTAAGTGCAATTAATAAGTCTCCTGTCTTAGCAAGTTATGAATCTATAACCAAAAACAAATCTGATGCTTGTCATTGCATGAGATTTTTTCCAGTTTGTGTTTCTGAGGATATGATTAATAAGTGAAGGGATTGGCGATGAGACTCAGGTGATCTTTGGATCTTGATCACTAGCTCATAACTTCTACTTGCATAGTGCCTTCTGTTTTTACTGGGACTACCAGGGAAATTCAAGGGAATTTTTTCTTGCCTCTTGGATGATAGTTGTGGTCTGATAGTTGATCTGTGGGAAGATTGCATCAGGCCTCCTTTCTTTCCTTTGGAGGAGCTGGAACTAGCACATACGTATGCATTGGAGATCCAAAGACGGGCCTGCTGCCCGTTGCTGTGATTTGCTAGGGTATAGACCCTCAAAGCTGATACTGAGGCAAGGCCACGGAATCCTGCTGCACAAGAAAATGGAGACTGGATTACTGAACATAATCAGCATTTTAATTCTTTTTTTTTTTCAGGTAGCTTCATGAGTCTTAGTGTTGCTCAGTGCTCTTTTTGCCTTCTCTTGTTCCTTTGCATCAGTACTGTTCACTGTGACTGAGACCTTGGAGAGAGGAAAAAAAATCCACTTTGTCTAAGGCCTTAATTATTATGAAGTATTTAATATTTTAATAAAAACTCAGCATAGTAGAAGTTAACATTGAAAGAGCAGAATTGAAATGTTTTTCCCATGAAGTAGAAATGAATGTTCTGATTTCTGTTTGCAGATTGGTCAATTAAAGACTAGTGGAACTGTTAGGCAAACTGTGTACTCAAAGATAGAAAAATTCTTAATTTCCTTTATGTTACTCTTGCCTAATGGAGCATCTTTAAAACAATAAATACCTGTTGTCTTGATGCTGCTAATCCTGTGGAACATTCTAAATAAACCTAGCCTCTGATACATTTATTTTTTTGTTTGAAAAGCTGAAGGAATTGCAACAACAGAAACAGGAACAGCTAAAGAAACAACAGATGGAGCAACTTCAAAGGCTAATGGAAGAGCAGCAGAAGCTACTTAGTATGGTATCTGACCAGACAGCAGCTCTTGGTAAGTTGAAAAAAAAGCACATGATGTACTTTGAATAAACTGAAAAATTTTATCTCATTTTCCAGTTAAAATCTTAAAGTATATTCTATGTTCTTCATCTTAAGACTACTTGATTAGTAAAAGATAAATGCTGCATTGCTTCAGTGCCTGAAAGTTGAGTGCTGCTGTAGAAGGAATACTGTCCTGTTTTTATAAAATGCCAACTCAATTTTAACTTGATCAATACATGCTATGAAGGGAGCCCTTGTTTTAAAGTACATATATTAAATATAAAGTATAAATCAAACAGTTACTTTCCTTTCTGATCAACTCACAGTATTTCTGATTGCTTTAAGCTTTCAGTGTAGCCAAATGGAGTGGTCCCTCCTTGTTTGTGCTCACACACATTGCACTCAGGTGATGAGCAGAGCTAGACTTAGAGAGCTGATCTGTATTTAAAAACACACACTATTATAACTTGTATCAGTTTTCCAGTCTTGCTTGCTGTGTGCAAAGAGAGGGGACAGTTCTTGTCTGTAAAAAGCTTTTAGAGTTGAACAGCAGTATTTTCTTCTCTTGACAGTATCAGTCCAACCTGACTGAAATGATTTTCTTTCACCCTGCCTACCTGAGACAATTAATTTTAGGGCTTATCTTAGGACAACAACATCAAAATTGCCTAATCACTGATTCTTGATCGGTAATGTAAGGATGGAGGTTGGGTGATCAGTCTTGTTCCTCAGTGCCATTTCTTTTCTCCTGTGGAACAGAAGTGTTGTAATACAAATACAGTGACACAGCCATTTTTTCCCTTCTAATTTCAAGGCTATACCCTAACGGCTGAAAGTCAAAAGCTAAGACCTGGGCATTCAGCAGGCTTAACAGCTTTACACCAATTACCATCATCTGGATATCAGAATATCTTTGAAGACATAACTCATGCTCCAATTGTTTCTTCACATGCACAAGACAATGATTCTTTACAAAAGTTAAACAACAAAGAATGGACCTCAACTTTGAAGAACAGTCTTTCAGAAGTGTCTGCCTGTGAAAAGCAAGGTCTGTGTCTGCCTCTGAAAAGGCCAAATTGTTTGAATGACAAGGAAGACAAATATGTTACTGGTTAGTCATTTGTAGAAAGATAACTTGCTGTGTGGTGGGTTTTTTCCCCTTGTAGTTACTAAGCATAATTTTATCCTACTTTATTTTGAAAATTTTCTGATTTTTGTTGGTTTATTTGATTTTTTTAGTTGGTTTGCTGACAGCTTACAGACCTCAGAGTTTTCCTGGTTTTGTTGATGGAAATTTTGTTAAAAGCAGTATGAGACAAAAATCGAATTCTTCTCAATTTATACATACGTATGTGGGAAATACAAGCCTGATAAGACAGCTTTTCAGTACTGCAGACATCAAAATTTGTTCACTTATTTTTTTTTAAGCCATACATTAACAATAGCAAAGAAGATGAACAATCAGAATGGATTATTTAAGGTCTGTGGCATTTTTTTAATGTGTAACTGGATGTTCCTTTAAAAAGAAAGTGCAAATTAAAATAAGAATTAATTTGGGGAAATCTTAGGACTATTTTATATAGGAATTAAGAGAACATTGGCATGAAGCTCCCCTCTGGTTTTAATCTGACCTGAATGCTGCCTAAAGTATGCGCTGAAAACTGATTTGTTGTTGGGATGAAAGAAAAATTCTATTACTTTCACAGCAAAAAATATGTGGTGTCCAGAAAAAAAGATGGAACCATTAATGGAGAGTGAAGATAATCACATTGATCCTTTGTGTGTGGGAAGTGCAGAACTCTCTGAAAATTCCAGCAGAGGTGAACATTTGCAGACTAATACAGAGGAAAGGTAATTCAGACCATGATTATGCAGTTCTTATTGAATAATGCAAGTTTGGTTGAATTCTGAATCCCGATTGAAAGTGTCTGATACTCTCAATTTGTGTAGTTTTCTCAGCCAAGGATTCAGTTTTATTAGGTACGTTGGTGACCTGTAGTAGGAGAGGCTCTTGAAATTGCTTGTGCTGTAAAAGATGAGATGTTGTGTATTGGATGAAGAGATGTGTGTGCAACCTGGGGTAATGAAGCTTAGAATGTTTTAGTATAGCTCGATACATAAGCAGTTACAACTATTGTTCCCAGTTTGATTTATTACAACCTCCTATTCACTGTTTTGTGCTGAAATTAGTAATGTGAAGGAGGAGTGCAAGGCTCTGACTTTTTAGTTTATTACGAGGAGTTAAGACTGTTTCAAGTATTCAGGGCCAGGTTGGATGGAGCCCTGAGCAACCTGGTCTAGTGAAAGGTATCTTGCCCACGGCAGGGAGGGGGGAAACTGGATGATCTTTAAGGCCCCTTCCAACCCAAACCATTCTGTGATTCTGTGAAATGTCTGTATATGGTTAAGAACTAATGATTAGTGCTTGTGGCAGAAACCTTCTCATGTACATGTGCTGGTTTTGCTTGGCCAGGTTTTGGTATCAGGGTGGGTTACAGGGTAGCTTCTGTGAGAAGCTGCCAGAAGCTTCCCCCATGCCTAGTAGAGCCAATGCCAGCTGGCTCCAGGACAGACCTGCCACTGGAAAAGGCCAAGCCAATCAGGAATGACAGTGACACCTCTGTGATAACAGATTTAACAAGGGAAAAAAAGCTATTGTGCAGATGAAAATTGTGACCAGAGAGCAGCAGAGTGAGAACATGTGAGTAACTGTGCAGACACCAAGGTCAGTGGAGGAAGAGGGGCAGGAGGTGCTCCAGGCACCAGAGCTGAGGGTCCCCTGCAGCTCGTGGTGCAGCCCGTGGTGAGGCAGCTGTGCCCCTGCAGCCCAGGGAGGACCATCGGGGTGCAGAGATCCCCCTGCAGCCTGTGGAGGAGCCCACGCCAGAGCAGTGGATGCCCAGAGGAGGCTGTGACCCTGTGGGAGGCCCATGATGGAGCGGGGTCCTGGCAGGGACCTGCAGCCCATGGAAAGAGGAGCCCAAGCTAGAGCAGGTTTTCCTGGTGGAACTCAGAGCCTGTGGGGGACCCACTCTGGAGCAGCCTGTGTCTGAAGGACTGTACCCTGTGGAAAAGTGACCCACGTGGCAGCAGTTTGTGAAGAACTGTTGCCCATGGGATGGACTTATGTTGGAGAAGTTCATGAAGGGCTGTCTCCCATGGGAGGAACACCACAGGGAGCAGGGGTAGGATTCCTCTCTCTGAGCAGTGGCAGAAACAACCTGTGATGAGCTGATTGCAACCCCCAGTCCCTGTCTCCCTATGTCAATGGAGGGAAGGAGGTAGAACTGGGGAAGGAGGGAGGGGTAGTGGAAGGTGTTTTTAAGATTTATTTTACTTCTCATTACCCTTCTCTGATTCTGTTGGTAATAAATCTAATTAATATCCCCACTTTGAGTCTGTTTTCCCCATGACAATACTGGGTAGGTGATCTCCCCTGGGCCTTATCTCAATTCACAAAGCCTTCGATAATATTTTCTCTCCCCTGTCCAGTTGCAGAGTGGGGTAAGAGGGTGCCTTTGGTGGGTGCCTGATGTCCAACCAGCTCAACCCACTACAGTATGGTTAGAGATTTGTGGATGGAATTGACAGAATAACAGTAGTAGTTGGCATTGTTTTAAAGCTGGTATGTTATCAAGGCTATCGTGGTCACAGCCCCAAAACACAGCACTGTATGGGCTGCTATGAAAACAGCTCCCTGCATCCCAGCCAAACCCAGTACTCCTGTGGAGGAGGAGGAGTATCAAGGAGGGAGATAGGGAACATGATCTCAGTAGCATTCCTGAGTGGGAAGGTGAGACTGTAGAGATTGGCAGTATGACTAAGGTTTGGTGATTTAGCTGAAAGAAAGGGTCATTAAGGAAGGCAGTGAAGGAAAACAAAACCTGCATACAATATATTTTAGATATGTATATTCACTCTTGCAGGGATTTGATAAACTATTTCTCAAAAGATAAACACGTAGTGTGAAAATGCTTTTCTCAGATTAAGTTAATGACTAAAACACTTCATAATTTGTCATCTCTTATAAAATTAGACCTTAGGTCTTTGAGTAGCAGTGATGTTAAACATAGTTATTTTATATAGAATTATAAGAGTTATTATAGGACTATTTTATATAGATTTTTTTTTTTAATTACACTAGACCTATTAAAGCTGCAATACGTGAGAAGAAACAGACTTTTGAAGAATTCTTGGAAGAACAGATACAACTAGAAGAGCAGCGTCTGGAGCAAAACCAGAAGTTACAGGTTATTTACTAATGTTTTTTAAAACTTTATTCTTCTTTATATTGTGCCAAGATCTGATAGGTGCTTTAAAAATGTACAGGGAAGATGCTGGCATTGAAAGCTAAGAGTTCACATTCCTAAAAATAAAACAATAAGCCCCAAATATTCCACTTGTTTAAGTCTTTAGAAATCCAGTAGAAATGTACCATCTAAATTCCTACTCTAAAGTGGGGTTTATTTGAAGAAATCTTCAGATTGTGTAAGGTGCTTTTTAGCATTTTGTGGTTTAATTTTCTTCACTCATTTTCAGGAGACAAATAGATCAGCTGTTCAAAAACCAGCGATGAAAAGACCCTTCTTGAAAAGAGGAGAAGGCCTAACAAGATTCACTAATGCAAAATCTAAAATTACAAAACTTGGAGAAAACACCTCAAAACTTCTACAAAGGGCTTCAGATGACAGAAATGTTATTAAAGTGGACAGATCACAAACACAGAAGAAAACTATGCCTCCTGGCAAAGAACTGGTTTCTGAAAATCATTTTGCACCATGTAAAAAATACAACCACCCCAATAAAGCAAAACATTGCCCTATTCAGAAGAAAGTGGTATTCAGGAATCACAATGGAGAAAATATCTTGCCATTAGAAACAAGAATGCAATCAGGAAAAAATCATGATGGACAGATGAAAGATTATTACCCCTCAGAAATTAATAACAAAACAGAAAATAAAGAGAACAGAGTAGATTTTGCTAAGTCTAACACTGGCAAAATCAAAAACAAATTACCTGGCACAGAAAAGTCTCAATTGTCTCAAGAGCTGGCCAGTGCCTTTTCTAATTCTAAACATCCTGTAGGTCACCCTTTAAAAGATTCAGAACTGTCTTTTGAAATTTCATTTCAGAATAAAATGGAGAACTGGGAAAAAGAAAAAGAAAAGGAGAATCTAGAATTAGATGAGTTTTTGTTTCTAGAACAAGCTGCAGAGGAATTATCTTTCTCAAGTAATTCCTCATTTGTGCAAAGGATCTTGGATCAAGACCAGCAAACTTTAAAAGGCCGTAGAATGTCTTCTACCCCTGTGAAGGCTAAACAGCAGCAAGTAAAGGCACTGGCTGTTGAACTTAAAAATGAGAAAAATAAAACGGCAGACTGCAGGGCTCAGGAAAATATACATACTAGCCTAGGTATGCACACAGTCTCAAATTCAGGAACAGATTTTAGAATGAAGGATCCATTGAATAAAATAGACAATGTCATATTTTCATCTTCTTCCATGAAAACAGCTCCTGCTTTAAAAAGTAATCACTGGATTGTAAATGAAGATAAAGGTGAGGGCAATGGTGATACTACTACAGATTCTGAGAGTGGATTTAAGACTACATTGAAGTGCGACAACAAGGATGCTAAAACATCCTTTGTAAGCCTTAGAGAAAGTGATCCAGAATTTTATGATTGTGGAAGTTCTGTTACAGACATCAGCAAAGAAAGCATAAATGGAGATCCTGACCTTGGCTTGTCAGACAAAGACTGCAGTGCACTGTCAAAGCAAAAGATTAGAAGAGCTACAGACGATCACAGAAGTATGTTGTGTATAAGTAGGAGTAAGTTTGATGATGAAAGAACATGGAGTGACCTTGATGAAAATTATTTTAGCAGTGATTTACCTGAAAAATATACTAAAATACCTTCACAGATGGACTTCCCCAGTAAGAATGATTCAACTGTCCCAGATAAAGCAATAAAGAGAAAAGTTGCCTCAAAGAAAACAGATGAAATGTCCAAAGAGTCTGCAGTGGACAGCGATTCAAATGGACCTCCTACATCAAACCTGATGATGAAACTCTTTCCTTCACTGAAACCAAAACAGAAGGCAGGCTCTCACTTAGAACGTGAAACCAAATCGGACGTGGAACAGGAGCCAGGAGGTGAGAGAACAGCAACTGGTAGGAACTGTTGAAGAAGACATGTATTACAAGTCTTCTAGTGCTTAAGCTGCAACCTGACATTACACCAAAGGGTGTAAGTACAGATTTCTGCTACAGGGAATGGCCCTGTTCTCCCCTTACATCTCCTCTGGTTGCATGTTTGATGCCAGGTCTAACAATTATGCAGCTGGCAGAATGACTGTGAGTGGTGAAAACTTTAAATTTTTTTGTTTGTTTGTTTTTCTTTTTTTCCTCATCTGGAGGCTAGTTTTTTGTCAGTGACTTACATTGAAGTAACTTGATCTGGAGCTGGTTGATGACTGTTTCTGAACCAAGGAAAGTATCAAAGGCAAGCTGAAAATGAAGTGGTACCTCCCTTTCCACTACAGTGTGCATTTACACCACAGTAGGATAATGCTATGCACTGCTAGGTTAGCTTGTTCCTCCTACAAAATATAAGGAAGTGGCAACCCTACCCATATTTTCCAAGAGTAGTATAGTGTCTAGAGAATTCATGTGGAATATAGGAAATGTGGATTCATTTTTCTGCTTTGCCGAAGTTGATTTCATCTATATGGTTACAGTCTCTGGAGGACTGCCTCTAAAACCTCCTGTTGAAGCTGTTGTGTTTCTGGTCTCATAGAAAATGGAGTTGTTCAGTGAAAGTATGATGGCACAGCCTCCCATTTAAATCTTTTGTCTGTAAGGTTGTGATCTTGATTTCAAACTCTGCTCCAATGAATGTTTAGGATTTTGTTTAGGTTTTTATGATAAGGCAGTTAACGTGATCCTTTTGGATTTCAGAAAAGCTTTTGATACCATGTTTCCCAGTATCCTGGACAAAAGATCCAGCACACAGCTGGATAAGCACATCATGTTGTGGGTGAGCAATTGGCTCACGGACTGAGTAATGGAGTAACATCAGACTGGATACCTGTCACTTCTGAGGTTCCACAGGGGTCTGTCTTGGGCCCTGTGCTCTTCAACAGCTTCATACATTACTTGGATGGAAGACTGGGAGGGATACTGAGTAAATTTGCTGATAGTAAATTGGCAGGAGCTGTTGATTCCCTCGAAGGCAGAGAATCCCTGCAGACAGACCTCAACAAATTAGAGGACTGGGCAATCACCAACCATATGAATTTTAACAAGGGCAAGTGCTGGATTCTGCACCTGGAGTGGGGCAACCCTGGATGTTTGTACAGACTGGGAGATGAGACACTGGAAAGCAGTGCCACGGAAAGGGACCTGGGGGTCCTGGTTGATGGCAAGTTGAATCTGAGTCAGCAGTGCCCTGAGAGCCAGGAGGGCCAACCGTGTCCTGGGGGGCATCAGGCACAGCATCACCAGCCGGGTGAGGGAGGGGATTGTCCCGCTCTGCTCTGCACTGCGGTGGCCTCACCTTGGATACTGTGGGCAGTTTTGGGGCACTGCAGTGTTAGAAAGATAGTAAGACATTCTAGTGTCCGAAGGAGGACAATGAATATGGTGAAGGGCCTTGAGGGGAAGCTGTATGACTAGTGGGTGAGGCCTCTTGGTGTGTTCAGCCCAGAGCAGAGGAGACTGAGGGGAGACCTCATTGCAGATACAGCTTCCTTGTGAGGGGAAGCAGAGGGGCAGGCACTGGTCTCTTCTGTCTGGTGACCAGTGACAGGACTGAGGGTATGGCCTGAAGTTGTGTCAGAGGAGGTTTAGGTTGGATATTAGGAAAAGGTTCTTCACCCAGAGGGTGGTTGGGCACTGGAACAGGCTCCCCAGGGCAGTGGTCACAGCCTGAGAGAGTTCAAGAAGCGTTTGGGTGATGCTCTCAGGCATGGGTGTGTGATTCTTGGCATTGTCCTGTGCAGGGCCAGTTATGGTCCCTTCTAATTCAGGATATTCTGTGATTCATATGAAAGCTGCTACTTCTGGTTATTGTTTTCTGGAGAATTGATTCTGTAGTGTTGTCTAAAGTTGCCTGCTAGATGTTTGCAGGAAGAGGGCTAGGGTGTTTTTTTACAGAATTTCAGAGTATTTAAGGGTGAATGTGGCAACTACCTACACTGCAACATCAATATTTAGGCTCTTCTGTTGCATACTCAGGCTGTTAAAACCCTGAGATTGTTAAGCAGTGACTGAACAGCAAACTGGGATGGCAAAAAAGCCCACAAAAAACCTCTGTATTATCAGCCTCAGCAACAGATTTCACATCAATGGTGGGTGTGACAAGACTTTGTTGTGACTAAAACTTGAAAAAAGCTACAACCATAAGCTTTCCTATTTGATATGCCTTATACCTTCATACTATATAGATGTACCTGGTACATGTAAATGGTATGTACATGTACATACACCTGTACCATGTATGTTTGTTATACCCTTTTATCTTCATTTTATTTCTCGGGTTTGACATGAGGTCCTTCACATTCCAGTTCCAAATATATATTTAGTTCTATGAAGATGATAGATATATTCAATACTTTTAAGTACTACAAAGATGATAGATCTACGCCATATTTGAGGTACTTAAGTAAATAGTAGCTTTAAAATGTATCTTCTGTGTTATTTGAATAGTAGAGAAGTTTTTTGCAATATTACTGTTGTCTCTAAAATCCTTTTTTTACAATTTTTAAGCTGATGTGTGATAATTGTTTGCTTCAGTCTTACGGATGCTGCTTAGATAATATGCATCTGGCTGTGCTTTGACAGGAAACACTGTTCCATCCCAGCTACTGAGAGAGAGACTTGCTGAATTGGAAACTGAAATAGAGAGATTCCGAGCTGAAAACACAACTCTCACTAAACTCCGTGAGGAAAGAGAGCAGGCCTTGGCAAATATCAGGTGATTTTTAAATGAAACGTTTTGGTGCCTTCACTTACACGGTATGTTGCAGACTATCACGATGTCCAGTTACCAACAGCACAGGTAAACAATTCATGTGTATCAGTTACAGTGGAGACAGGTCAAGAAACTTACACAGAAATTATAGTATTAAGAACCCCTGCTATGTTAATATGGTATCATTAAAAGTTATACTTGGGAGAATTTGTGTACTTTTGTTTTGAGGGATAACACAGTCCTAAACTGGTCTTGCAGAACTGGTCTTCATGCTAACATGATTGATGCTTTTGCTGTGGATTGGATGTTTGTACAAAGTGAGAATCTTGTATTTTGAACCGGGGCATTTATAAGCGACATATAGAATAGAATAATTACCTCTGATGACTTAAATGTGGCACACCTGTTCCTACCACAGCCACTTTTGTTTTCTGTCTCTGGCTGATGTTTTATTTGTGACCTCCTACTGCTGGCAAATTCTTTTCCCTGGTACTTTTGGGAGAATGGTGTTCAAATGTTTTGAAGAATGCTGGAAAATTTTAGCCAAAGCTTTTCTAAATTCAGCATAACTTTTGTGACTAGAAGATACAAAAATATAAATTGTTTGACTTCAAACACTAACTATATGACAATTCTTACTCCTTAAATAAGTAATACCATTTATAGTTAAGTCTTCCTGGGGGTAATAGATGCTGGATTGGAATCAATGACCACAAAATATTGAGTCTTCATTTTCTTTCTTGAAATCCAGATTTGAAGGAGATTTGGGCTAAAACAACAACTTTGTTTCATAATTATAGGAAAGAAATTGCAGAGTTTGAACAGCAGAAAGCCCAAGAACTGGCTGAAATAGAAGAATATAAAAAAAAGGAAATGAAAAAACTTCAAAAGGAGCGTAAAGTTTTTGAAAAATATACCACAGAAGCTAGAGCAATTCCAGATAAAAAAGAACGTGATGAAATTCAGGTATAAGAACATACTATTCTTCTAGTCCACACAGGAACATATAAATTCACTTAAAGGCAGTTGAGAATTGAATTGTAACTTAGTTGAAAGTTTGCAAGTGATTTCAAGATGGGAACTGTTAGCAGATGTGCATTAGTGGTGGACTTGCCAGTGCTGGGATAACAGTTGGATTCCATGATCTTGAAGTGTTTTTTCCAATCTAAATGATTCTAATTGAGGAAGGAACTACAGTCTTTGCAATGCTGTTTGATAATTTTAAGGCAAAAACTCCTAATGAGCAAATATTTTTGTCACATTTCCTTACTAAAAACTGCTCATAGCTATGATAGAACGATCTTCAACTTTGAAACAAAATTACTGAAGTTAAAATATTAAGTTGTGAGGTTTTATTCATGGTAGTGGACCAAAATGCAAACTAGAACTGCACAGGAGTTTTATTCTAAGTGTTGTACAGTCGATGTAGTAATCTTCTACAGTTTTCAAAGTTACATTTTATTATCACTTGTAGATCTGCTGGTATCAGAGACTTAAGAAACAAGATCTGTTCTTTTGTTGTCAGGATGTATCGTGTATGAGATGCATAGGCAAGTCATTCCACACAGGGATTTCCCTCTTCCTTCACTACAAATATTCCTTACTACAAAAGACTGAAGCAGCATTTGCTGAACTGGCTATGCAGATTTACGTATGTTTTGTGTGACTGTTTTCCTGTGCCAAGATTTTTGAAGGGCCCTCTCAAGGGTAGCCTTAAGGATTTCATGCTACTGTCTCAAGTGTATTTGTACTGGCCAATCTGTGAGGTGTGAAGGATGCCAAGAGAGCAATAAAAACAATCCCTGTGATAGAAATTGAGCTTATAAATTTGGTAGTCTAAAGTAAATAATATCTTTCAGGGAAGAAATTTCTCCTGCCTTTCATCCTCTGCACTGTTGAGCTGATCTTACTTTTTTGCCACTCTTGTACCTTTTTTGTGTGCTTGTATTTCTATTACAAACTAAAAAATATTTCAATATATTAAAACATGAAAGCTCTTTAATTTATAAATGTGCCTTTTTTTTTTTCCTAAGGCTTTAAAACAGCAGATTGCAGAGTTACAGGAAGATTTAAAACGAAAAGAGGCAAAATGGTCAACCACTCATCGGCGCCTGAAAGATCAAATAGAAGCTTTAGTAAATGAGAATTTGGAGCTAAAAGAGGAAGTAAAAATTATGGAGAAGTTTCGTCTAGAAGCCTGGAAGAAAGTAGAAGCTGCTGGAAGCAAGAGGAAAATAGAAACCTCTGTGATGACTCTAAAAAGAGCAGAATCTGTAAGTTATTAATCCTGGTGTTTTACATATATCTGTGTGAATACTTATGAGTTCTGTCATATACTTGGACTCCAATAGCTTCAACTGAGCTGTTTAGTTTTAATTTACTGATGCAGGGACTACACTAGTGGTGACAGAGACAGAATTTTTTTAGTGTCACATTCTCTTCCAGTGTGAATGTTCACAATGTGCAGCATCCTTTTTGTTGAGGAACTCATCTTAGAAATTCAAACTTAGGCAGCTATAAGAGAAAAATCATTGATGGGGTCTAACTTGTGACCCTCTGCCCCTTAAGGATCAACCAGGAAAAGCAGGCAGTTCACAATTGTCTAAAGCAGTTATATTAAGTTTTGAAACTGTAACTATTATTCTGGATTGCTTGTACCAAATTAATATTCTGTAGTTGTTGGTAGTGAGGGAGCAGATGGAGGAAGAGTTCCAAAGGGCAGCTTGGGCTACATCACACAAGTCCTTGTGCTGACCAAGTCTCAAACATACATAGTTCATGAAGAAAACTTCCAGTAAATTTCATGTCATATGGTCTCTAAATTTTGTTGATGCTGTATGAACAGTTATGTATCACATATTACCTTTCTTTTAGTGTTTACCAAACAGAGGCCCCAAAAGTCAAACGGCATCTTTGCCTCTTCCAGTACAGAAGTGCAGCAAAATGAATGGCAAAAGTTATTCACAGGCAAAAGGTAAAAATATTTTTCTGATTGGAGAATTGTTAAGTCTTTTAAAAGTAATGGGAATTTTTGCTCTGTGGAGTGCATCACCACCTGAAAAGCAGAGTGAGAGTTGCAATGGGCTTGAGCATATGAAAAAATACCTCGTAGGGTAGGATTCTGGAGAGAGCTGTGATGAGACCAATCTCAGAGTGAAAATGCTTTTTGGTTGTATTTGGTGGTCTGGAGCACAGCAGAAGCTGCTTTCTGTAATCCAAAATAGCATTCATCATTGGTGTTCTTCAACCTGCAGATGTTGATTAGATCACAGAATCATAGGATGGCTTTGGTTGGAAGGGACTCATCTAGTTCCACCCTCCTGCCATGGGCAGGGATACCTTTCCACTAGACCAGGTTCCTCAAAACCCCATCCAACCTGGCCTTGAACACTTGCAGGGCATCCACAACTTCTCTGGGTAACTTGTTCCAGTGCCTCACCTCCCCACCCTCACAGTGAAGAATTGCTTCCTAACTTCTGGATGACTGTGTTGATACCATCGGATTGCTCTGTCCCTTCTGAACCTTGTTATCAGGATCTATAATCACACGGGCTGTGCCATAGCAGGTGTTCCTTGTTCACAGTCAGGAGCAAAGGCTGTCTGTCTGCCTGATGAACGTATGGAAGGTTAACTGCAGGGTATTTTTTTGACACTTCTGACAGCTCAAGCAACCATCATGTTATCTGTCAGAGGAGCGTGTTCCAGAACTGGAGTTAATTTGATAGGAGACATGGGAAAAGTATGTTCCTGTTAAAAGGTTGTATTAACCTCCTTTATTCATTACAAGGCATAACTAATAATGTTGTCTAAGCTCCTAGGGGGTGGGAATCCTTTGTAAATCTAGAGAGATGAAATAGGAAAGTGCATTGTGCCTCTTGCAATGATTCTTCAGTTGCAGCTTCTTGCTGATACAGGAAGCAATGGCAATGATCAATTCTTTTATTGGCATATGCTCCTTTCAGTTTCTACTGCATTTAAGAAACGTAGGTGTCCTATACAGCTTGACCTCATACATAACTAACAATTTCAGTGTCCAATTTAACTATTACACGTATCTGAGTAGGAAAACTTTCTAGAACACCTGCATCAGGACCTGCTAATGACAGAAGCAACTCTGAGACAATGACAGCACTAGAAGACTCTTCCAAGACTTTTATGGTAGTAAGTCTTGTGTCTTGATTTGATTTCTAAGGGGGAGGAAGAAGCCTGAAATAAAATAATAGATATTTGTACTTACATGAGTATCTGGAAGATGACTGATTAGGCTGTTTACTCACCTTCTGATGTTCTTCAGCTTTTACTGTCATACCAGAAAATGGCTAGATACTACTCAATGAAGAATGTTTTACCTGTGTCTAGTAGATGAATTATTCTTTGGCTCAGGAAAGCAATAACCTGCTCTTTGAATTTTGCAAAATATTTCCCCTTTTAAGAGAGTTAAAAGAGATGGATGTTGATATGCTCCATGCAGAGCAACTGTACAAGGATCTTGTAAATTCATTCTTACATTAATTGTTGCTGATAACATTCAGGCTTCATGGAACTTGATTGTTTCATACCTTAATGTGGGTGTCTTAAGGAAATTGAACACCATGATACAACACACTGCTGAATTCCACTTTAGTCCAGACTACAGTTGACCATAGACAACCAATTATTGCAGAGTCTCAGTCTGTTTTACCACTTCAGTTATACTAGGCATTGCTTAAACTCTAGATTGTGTTTATGCCTTCCCATACTTGTCTTTCTCCCATGATGCTCCTTGTTTCCAAAAATACCTATCAGCACAGGAGAAAAAATGTATAAAGACAAAGCTTGATTTGAGTTTGTTTGTCATCTCAGGACACCTCTCCTACTGAAGCTCATGTGTCACTACCATCTGGTCCTGCATATACAGGCACTGAAGAGATACAGAGAGAGACTGCTTATCCTGATGGAAAGGTGAAATGAGAGCTCAGCACTCTGAAACTCAGGAAGACAGCTGTTGTGAACAATGAACGAGAATGTGATGGCTCAATACTGACCTCTGCAATGTTTTCATTAGGTTGAGAAGGTTTTGAAAAATGGATGTCACCTCATATTTTTCCCAAATGGAACATGGAAAAAAGTGGGTTCTGATGGAAAGACTGTAACTGTAACCTTCTTCAATGGGGATGTGAAGCAGGTTATGCCTGATCAAACAGTGGTATGTACCCTACATCTTCCACGTTTTCCAATAAATACTTATTTATGCACTTGTGTACACGCATATTTAAAATTTCTCACTTGTTAAGTCTGAACTGTTTTCTGCAGATTTATTATTATGCTGATGCTAAGACTACACATACTACATACTCTGATGGCTTAGAGGTCTTGCAGTTTTCAAATGGACAAATAGGTAAAGAAAACACCCAACCCAACCGTCGGACTGAGTGCCCATAGAGATATATATATGTAATAAGCATCTTGTCTCAAATTACATTTCAGAGAAGCATTATCCTGATGGCAAGAAGGAAATTACCTTTCCTGATCAAACTGTTAAGAATTTATTTACAGATGGAGAAGAAGAAAGCATCTTTCCAGATGGCACTATTGTGCGTGTTCAGCGGTAAGCTTTCCCTTCTCAGGTCCCTGGGCCTGGGGCTGGCACAGAAGCACTTGGGGCTCACGGACAGGGGCATTGTATGGCTACAGAGCTATTTCTGCATGTTGACATTTGAATATACTGTACTGTGAGCATGTATTTACTGCTTGAGTTTTGGGGTTTTTTGGTAGCTGGGAGGAGATATTAAAGACTGAATGCCTGTGGGTGTTGTCCTGACCTGAGAGACTTTTCTGATTTGTACATAATCCTAGAAAACACAGGAGAACCTGGCTGGGAAGCAGGTCTGACAGCTGATAATTGATAGTGCTCAAAACATCTTATTTTAAACTTTTCTTGATCTGCAATGGATTTAGTACAAAGTGCAGTAGAAGCTCCCAAGTATAAAGAAGTCATGTCAGTTTTACAGAAACAGGTTTTTCAGTATGAACCAGATGGGATGATACACTTAAGAGAACAGATTTTTGCACAAATACTGTATCTTTTTAAATTCTTCCTTCATTTAGGCTTGCGCATGTGTTTGTTCTGAGATTAAAGATTATGTATAATCCTTACAAAATATTTGGGTTTTTTTTCCCTTTAATGCAGAGATGGAAGCAAAACCATACAGTTCAATAATGGTCAGAGAGAACTACACACATCACAGTTCAAGAGACGGGAATATCCAGATGGTACCGTCAAGACTGTGTACATGAATGGACAGCAGGAAACAAAGTATGTCTCTGGAAGAGTCAGAATAAAGGACAAAGATGGAAATATTATCATGGACACTAAGTTGTAGGCAATGTCAAAACTGGTGAAGTGTTAAGACATCAGCAAAACCAGTGTACAGTTCTGTAAACAAGTGAAAACCCTTGCTGGTTGTTGTGTATATACTGTTTATAGTTTTTACAAAATAAATTTATTTTTAAGTGGGTGCTACTTAATCAGAGCTTTTGCTAATTTTTTCCCCATTTCCACTTTTAAGGAGCAGTTCATTGATTCAGTATTCTGGCATGTGTGGTTTAAAGGGTGTTTTTTACATCAGCTGTCAGTTCAAACTCAAACAGCCATCAACTACCTTATTTTAGCCATCTAAGTGAAGCTTCCTCAATCCAACTTGTGCTGTTGTAACCCATGGTGTGGTGAAATACAGCAGGTGGCCAGACATGAGACTGGGTGTCAATTTACTTACTGCTTGACTTAATGAATGGCAGCATTCCTTTTCACTTAGCCTTAGGCTATTCTTTTTCCTTCATGATATATTTTTTTTCCCTTCACTGTATAGTTACAAGGCAACAGCATTAGCAGACCACAAAATCTGTTCTATAAACTGCTCTTCTCTATTTATAAGGCTAGAACAGGTGAGACCAGGGGACAATTAATTCACTGAGCTATTCAAACACCAGAAAATGAACAGAAGTCATCCCATCCAGTTCTTCCACCCTACAGGTGTTTTTAAGCTGACTCATCTATCTAAAATTCTGCAGTACCTACTAGTAAAGGGCTGCTGGCCAGGTTGGCTGATCCAATTCTGGGGATGCTGAAAAATTTGGAAGGTACTCACTTTCTTCCTGCCCCTTCTGCTCCCCCTCCCCTTTCTCCTCACTGAAAGCAAGCTCCATTCTTACTGTGTCTATGCCCTTGTTTACTCACAGCTTAGCAGTGAGAACTGTGCTCACTCACAACTAGAAGCTGTGACCAGACAGGTCCTGGCCTTCTTGGGACTCTCAAACAGCAGCTCTTACATAATTCAGGGCTAAGTCCCTTTCAACCTGGGTGATAAAAACCCCACAAAACACAGTTGTTTAATTAAAATATTTTGAAAATGAGCACATGACAGTTCTATAGGGTATTTGCAACAGCACCCAGCACATGTTTGGTTAGTACCAGAGTAAGCACTAAAACCAAAAGGATCCTTCCACTGCTCATTTAGACTGGCACAAGCTGCCCTCACAGCACACCTGGGCACCACTGCTGAGGTCAGCTTTGTACCCTTGCTTTCATGGGAGCTTGAGGGAGGGGATGTGTGCAGGCATGGGTGTATGAGCACAAACTGGACCACAGGAGGTTCCCTGTGAAGAGCAAGAGGCTTTTTTACTGTGAGTGTGACTGGACAGTGGGAGTGGTTGCCTGGAGAGGCTGTGGAGTCTTCATATATATGCATTTTCCTCCATGATCTAGACAAAACTCCTCACAGGGAGACTGAAAGGGGCTGAGCTTTACTTGTAAAGGATTTAGTACAATAAAGAGACATCCAAAGAAACCTTACAGACTGTAGCAGTAAAGGAAAACAAGCTTTCAGATGCATGCTGAACAAACTGTTTATTCCCAAACCTCTGAAGTGAGAGGTGTAACACCTAGAAGTGAAAACAAAAAACAGCAACAGTGCAAATATGTTTCAGAACAAAGACAGCAATGCTCCCCCACCCCAACTGTTTGCTCTCTCTCCTAGACTGGTGCTGGAGATGTCTGTCACCAAATAAACCTGAAACACAAACAGGAGTTATGTCACAGTAATAGAACTATCATCTTCCCTCCAAGCCTTCTAACAAGATACAAGTGTGCCCAACATCAGCTTGTTACCTATTTCTTTACCACTATACATTAGTCCCATCTACTCCTCTGGTAAGGGTATCACAGAACAATACTTAAGGCTCCAAGGTCAGAAAAGAGTGAGATGGGAATACAGTTTGACTATTTCAAGATCAAGAACTGTTTGGAACATTTTCTGCAAACATCTGTTAGAAGAGTGCTTATTAAATGGGAGGGAAAAATACTACGTAAGTTAGCCAAGAAACCTGAAAATCCAAGTCCCTGGTATCCTCTATGGATAACACAGTGTAAAGCTCTTTCTTAAAAGTATTCCATGTTTGACTAGATCAATGGACATGGATGTTTACCTGAGATCAAATACATAAAATAAAGAAAATTAATTTTGATTATATAGGGAGAGTGCACTGCCAAACATCTGCAGATTACTTTCCTCAGTTACTGGCAGCAAAAGCTCTTATATTACATCACTTTAGGGCTGTTTCATTACCTCTTAGTTCTTAAACCTGTAACTGTGGGCTTCAGTAATGGTATGTAAATAAATTAATTTTTAAACAGCTTTTAATAAAGTATTTAATATAAAACAGAGTGGAAGTGGACAGAAGGGGTTTAAAAAAAATAAAATTCTAGTTGTCAACATTACTGGCAGTTTTTAAGTTTTAAGAAACTTCTGAAATCATCCCTTCACAATGGTATCAATTTGTAGTTCACAGTCACCATACTTACATGTCACTCATCCAATTCTGCAAGTCCCATTTCTATCAGCTTCAGATGAACTAGATTTCTGTCATCTCCATACAAAGAAATGGTGACTTCTGGTGAAAGAGTCTGAAAGTTGACAGAGTTTTGACAAAAACAAATTTAAATCTCAAGCTAAGCAATACTGAAAGTTATATTACTGGCTATACTACCTGCCTAAATGGAACTGAATATACAAAGAGTACTTCTGTTTTTAAGAAAACTGGTTTGAAAGTAGCAGGAATGCTCAGAAACTTTGTGATTGCAGGATTAAGAAGAGCACCATGTAATTTTCTCTGTTAGCCTTCCTCCAAAGTAAACAGTTCTAAATTTTACATTATGAGGGTCCACAGTAAAACAAATACTTAAAAATTAGAAGGCTAGAAAAAATTTTAGACTGAGCAAGAACTAACACTAAAAAAAAAAAAAAAGTGTTTCTCACAAGCATGGAGGCAGAGAGATGTTTTCCTTCCACGCAGTCCACCATAGCCCACAATGCGTTCAGGCTCCATTCCGGGGAGTAAGGAATTCTTTTCATGTTTTTGTCACCTGAAGCAGGTTTAAATCCAGCCAACAGAACTCGGACTGCCTGCACAGGGTACTTGAGCAGACAATAAGGTATGTGACGCAACCTACAACAAAAATGAGAAGTGTTTGCCCTTTGCCCACAGCAATGCACGTGTTGAGCTCAACTCTCAGTAAGGATGTAAGGCTGGACAGCTGAATGGTTCATACAGTAGATCTATGGTGTTTAAAGTGGGATCAGACTCCCTGCTCTATGGTAACACGCCAGCATCAGACCCAGCAGTTCCTCAGGCAGGGCTGGGCCCGCTGAAGACTTTGCACAACACCCATCACAAAGCAGGCCAGCATCACACATGCCCCTAGGCCTGCCAGGCACAAACTGCCTCCCTACCACAGTGCTCAGGGAGCAATGTCAAGGGCCTAACAAATCTGAGCACAGGAATCCAAGGGCAAATCAGCACAGCACAGGCCCCACAGACTTCTGTGGTCCACAGTGATTTACACCTGAACATGCTCTAGACACACTACTGGAAATAGGTAGTTTGGGTTTGCATTACCATCTCCCCATTCTTCTAGCTCTCTATCCCAGAAGCTAGAGAATGAGGAAGCAGAGCAGAAAGCGCAGCCCTGAAATAAAATACACTGTCTCCCATGATCATCCCAATAGTCTGGGAGGGAGGAAATTGTTCCAATCGCTGTTTTACCTCGTCTTCAGCAAGGACATGTACATTTCCTCAATGAGCTCAAGAGCAAGTCGATGTGAATAAGCAGTACATATAAAAATACATGTATGTATATACATATATATGTTCTATAGTACTATCCACACACACATATATATATATATATAGTGTGTGTATATATATAACTATGAGAAATTCAGACAACCTTAGGGGACCCTAAAAGCCTGGGGTCTTTGTGACACTCAGCTGACATACATGTGTCAGCATAGGAGCCGTTCTTAGTGTGGCTCAGCACCAAGCAGAACAGGTCTTTGAACTCCCATTTTCTACACAAGCAGAACTGGGTGTGTCCCATTCAGATACTCCCCTATCCCGTATCTTGTTCCCCAGCTGCCTTCTGTCCAGACTGCAGTCACACAGGATAGGAGGATTTGCCTGCACACCTGGAGGGCTCAGTCCTTGTTTTGAGTAAGCTTCTTGGGTGCAGAAGCAGACTGTACTCCTGAGCCTACTCACAGGTTAAGTAACTGGTGATAATAGAGAGATCTGATACTGCAATAATGGGCTTTTCAGAACAACCTGAGACAGAAGCAGGTGCACAACCCCACACCCTGCAGCCAAATTATTTAACCATCCAACCCACTTTTTCTTCAACTGAAATAAACGTTAAACAATATATATGTAGTTATATAAAAAGAAATAATATAGGTAAAAATACATACATTGCTTTATAAGTACATATTTCATAATTTAAGTGTATACATACAGACATTCTATATGCATTTTTTTCCTTATCTATTTACCTGCTTATTGGAGCAACTAAGTAAGTACCATAGTCAACGAACTGTACCAGAATCCGAACAGGGACAAGCTGTGTAACAGAGAGGAGCTTTGCTCTATACCATAAACCATCCAGATACTCTGCAAGGCAAGGCAGTTCTGTAAAAAGAAAAAATTGAAAAAAATTAAAAAGAGGAACACCACATAACAGCCCAAAATACTCAATGCAGTACAAACTGAACTTGAAAATTCACTTTACTCTGTTTACTCAAATTCTGTGAACTCCAAGTCATAATCACTAGTATGCAACTTCAGTCAAGTTTCTCTACCTCACATGGCAATTATGAGAAATAATAGCAAATTGCTTGGTAAAGACAGTGATCCAAACAGACTAATGTTAAAACCCTTCAAACCTGGACTAATTTGCACATTCCAGTTAGTAAACAAACTGATCTGTAAGAGAACAGACATAAGTCTGGAGGACACAAGGCAGATGCTGCCTAAAACCTCAACCAGAGTTTTTGTAGAATCAAGTACTAGCAATAACCATTTTCTTCACGAAGTTTTAGACCCACATACTTTACATTAATTTAGCTGTGGACAAGGGAATTAAAGTCCATCTTTTTGCCTAAATGGAGAAGTTCAGAATTAAAGTGATGCTCCTTAGGGTTCTAAACCTTAGTTACCTGACCTTCTGTACATAACATTTATCTTTGGAATACTTAATAGCAAGAATTTCAGTTACAGCTTCAGTGACAGGCACTTTAAGGAAAACGTTTTATTACTGCCAAATACAATCTAAACTCAGTTCATAACTTTAATGGGCATCAGAAGTTTGAGTTCTGCTCATCATTTTCCAGTGGATCAGAATGACACAAAGGCCTCAATTTAATGAAAAGTAAAAACATTATTGTAGTGTATTATATGATTATAGTGCAGTGTTACTTCTCCCTCTCCAGAAGTTTTACTTAAAAAGATGCATAGAAGTAGAAATACTCGTATTTTTAAAAAAGAAATCCAGGTTTTTGGTACATCCACATGAAACAACAGGGAAAATAAACACACTAATGTACCTTTTTCAAAGCTTGTTAGAAGAGGAAAAGACTCCACAATTTTATTACACCACTTCAGGGCCTCATCAAGGCTCTCTGTGTCACTTCTGGCAGCGCTCTCTGTGGCAGACTGCTTTGTAAGGTTCTCAGAAGCTTCAAAGCAAATATAAACCTACTCAAAGAAGAGGTCCTCAGGTTACAATTTTTGAGCAGATGATTTAGAAACTTCTAATTCCATTGGTGATCAACAATTATTAAAAGATTAGTCTTTCCCGCTTTTGAAAGGTTAAGCACATCCTTGGCTCCCCTTCTCTATTTCATCATTCAACATTCAAAGACCACGTAGGAATCTTGTATTTGATGAATGCACATTACATTCTGCCTTTTGCCTGTAAGACTGCTACAACTACAGGAAGTTGTGTGGGCTTACAAAAAAATCATTATTGTTCTGCCAAATTAAAATCCAATGACCTAATTTCTTATTATACAGGGCAAGTATCAGACAGCAGCACCATAAATTCTTAACATTCTTTTTTCAGAGAAATGATTAGTATTTCTCCATTCCCCACCCATGAAGGCATTTCAATTAAGAGTTCATTCAGAGGGCTGCCTTGCATAACCACCTGCATCAGTAACTCCATAGCATCTCACAGCCTCTCTAATGCTCTAGATTGTTAGCCATGATTTCCGTTTCATCACCTTCACAGGACTGCAACATATGAGAGATGTTTACAAGACGTACCTCCTTAGGGGACACCAAATGGGTAACTCTGACAGGAAAGATATCTCCTGGAACAGGTAGCGGTGGCAACATGTATGAAGGCAGAACAGGAATGTCTCCTGCAAAGAGCCCCTAGGCCAAGACAGACTTCAGCTGAGCATCACATTTAGTAACAAAAGGGAAACTAGCTTTGGTATGACTGGGGGTTCAAAGGAGTTACCTAAGAGCGTATATAAAAATGAACAGCGTGCCCTTGAAATGTACTGACATGCTAACTTGATTGCTGTTAATTTAAAAATGCATTACATGCAGAATTCCCTTTAAAGAAAGAAAAAAATTATAAAGAAAAACTAAAATCATAGCAATTAATGGGCACAGATAACCCTGAATGCCATGCCCCAGTGCTACTGCAGTTTGCCAGAGCAAGTTATCCCTTAAGAGCAAGGCGAAGAATACATTAACTCCTTAGCCACCACAATTATAATGTCTTCAAAAGGGCAACAGATATTGCAAAATACAGACACATATCTCCTCAGTAGCAGTTCCTTTAGAACCATGTATTTTACAGTTTGAAATTCTACATGTCATTAATGCATTTGGTTCACAACAAAATAAACGTCAGTGCATTAAATAATGCCTTTATAAGGATGTACAGCACATAGCTCATCTGGATCACAGCTCATGAGTACAGCTCCTGTTCTCTCTTGTACTTCAATATGATGCATAACAAAACACGCAATTTCTGCGGTGACAGCAGCATACTCTGTATAGTAACATTATTTTCTGAAGCAAGGATGTAAACTGAAAATAAAGATACTTTGTCAGGCTTAAACGGATTTAAGAGAAAAATGAAGTGACAGTCTTAGCAATTTAAATAAACCTGATCCTCAGATTCCAAGAAAAAAATTTAAATAAAATACAGAGAAGTTACTTATGCAGGATTCTTTTTAAGACAACGAAGGTAGGTGAGAATTTCAATCCTTTCTTAAAGAAAAACAGATAAATATCCCAGACACCTGGAATAAAGAACCTAGGTAATTCCCTTAGAAATTACTGGGTTTGTTGAAATACTTAATTGAATTTACTCTGGAGTATCTCCATCCTGGAATATATTTCTGTGAAAAACTAATCCCTTCAAATGATAAAAATATTAACCTATTCCTATCATTTTAGGCTTTAGAGGAACACAAAGACTAATTGGACTTCAAAGAGAAATGCAAAAATCTCTTTTCATTATGGAGTGCATGAACAAACTCTTGGCAATTCACTATTCCATACAACCTTATCAACACACAGTATATACTGAGTGTTACTGCTGTTTGCATCACAAAACTGAACAGAAATTAAAAAAACAGTTAAAGAAATCAAATGGTCACAACAAGAAACTGTGCAATCTTTTTAATGTAGAGTAACAGTGGAAGAGATGCACACACACACAAGTCTTACCAGCTTTTGCTTGTCCTGGCAATCTTCAGCAATGCAGTACTTCTGTTGTGCCATGAAGGACGAAAGCGACATCCCACCAAAATACAGGCTGATGGACAATTTGTCCCATGGGTTATCTGGTAGTTTCTATTTACAAAAGACAAAAAGGATTATAATACTAACAGTGTGATTGAGGTTTTAGCAGTAGTGACCTGTTGTGCTGATATGCACTGTATTAATTCACCGAAGATACAAAAAACCAGTAAGCATGGCTACTAACATTAGTTATGACACAAATGGGACTGTATCTCTGGACTGGCAGCACCAGCTACTCCTTGTAACACTGAAATAATTACTCCATGCTTGCTCACTCAAACCCTTCTCTTTCACAATTTATCATTAGAAATTAAACTATCTGAAATTGCTGGTTTTCAGAGAATACAGATGATTTGTTTTCCTATAATATTAATACATAAACATGACCCTACTTAATTATATAAAAAATTAATCACTTAAAATAGAATATAGAAGAATTTATGCTGTTGGTAGGTAAGCTACTTGTTAGAATGAGAACACAAAATATAACGCAGGATGAAAAAAATGTGACGATCTTTAAGGGACACATTTAAGGCCTGAAAACTATAATAAGGGAAAAGTCACAGGAGAAATAAGTTTAGTTTTGTTTTAGTTTTGTCTAAGAAATACATTTACTGCTACAGTCCTTCATATATTGTTCTCCATGCCAGTTAAAAGGAAAAAAAAAAAAAAAACACAGAAAGTAACTTCATTCCACATCTATGAATAAATTAAGCTACCTCAACATGTATTTCAACCTCTTCATTTGTCAGTAGCTCTTGAAGGCAGCCTACTGCATCCTGCTGCCAAAAATTTCCAACCTATTTGAAGAAAAGCAAGAAACCCACACATTAAGATGCTGATAAGTAATATTCTTCCCATTCTTAAAACAGTTGAAAATACGTGACTATCATTAAAAAAATAACTTCTTTGAAAACACACATTGTTGGTTTGATTTGTCTACAACCATTTAAATATTATCTATCTGGTGCATTAAAATTTATGTGACAACACCAACTCACAATTTTCACATCTTGAAATGGCTTAGAAAGAGATGCTGGTTGTCAAGTCTAACCTTTACTTTACATAATAATGTACATGTACACAATTATCTGAAGCATGATCCAAAGACAGAATTAAAGAATCCAAGATAACAGACAACAAAACAGAATACTTTAAATGCTTCTTTTATTCCCTGCAGTATCTGTTTGCTTCCCAACCCATAGCCCTACAAGCCTGTCTATCATAGAATGGTACATAAAGATCATCGAGTTCCAAATGCTCTGATGTGGGCAGGGACACCTTCTACTAGACCAGGTTGCTCAGAGCCCCATCCAACCTGGCCTTGAACAACTTCAAGGACTGTGCATCCACAGCTTCTCTGGACACCCTGTTCTAGTGCCTCACCACGCTCAAAGTGAAAATTTTCCTCCTAATATCAAATTTAAACCTGCTCTCTGTCACCTTGAAGCCACCCCCCCTTGTCCTTTAACTACATGCCCTTTTAAGGAATCACTCCCCAGCTCTCCCATAGCCCCCTTTAGGAACTGGAAGATCTCCCTGGAGCCTTCTCTTCTCCAGGGTGAACAACCCCAGCTCTCAGTCTGTCTTCATAAGAGAGGTGCTCCAGGCCTCTGATCATCTTCCTTGCCCTCCTCTGGACTTGCTCCAACAGGTGCTGCTCTTCAGGTGCTCTCCTGCTAACCTGCAATCTCTTTCCAGAGTTTACACACCTATGACCACAGATGCTTTTTCCCTCTGACAGATGGACCCCATAGGCCCCCAGCAGACCAGGTTTCTAAAAGCCACTGCCATTGTACAAGCAGCCAAACTCCTGGCTGTGGTACCAGCCCTGTAATGATTTAACTCACCAGACTGGACTGGAGCTTTCAAATCCATTCTCTTTGACAGGCAGGACTGATGAAAAAACCTACCAGTGCTCCAGAGAGCCTTACTACTGCTCTTGGGATCTTCAACCTTTCTCAACACTGCTCCTGGCTGTATCACTGGGGCCAACACGGGACAGCAGCACCAGGTAATAGCGAGTGGACTTTATGAGGCTTGGCAGTCTTCCAGGGATGTCCCTGATACAAGCACCCAGTAAGCAGCAACCCTCTCGAGATCACCCACTACTATCACCTGTTGCCTTTTCTTAGTTGCACTGGGGTTTTATGGGGAGCAGATGGCACATGTGACAGGTCTGTCCTCCTCAGCCTGAAGAGTGACAAAGCAGTCCCCTAAGTGCACACCTCAGACTTCGGGGGAAGTCTCTTCTTCCTGCAGGTCCTTGGCAGGCCACTTGCTGCAGGAAGTCCCCCACATGGAAACACCCTTTTCCAGGCAGGTCTGCTGCCTGCCCCTGCCCCAAGAGAAAGGTCTAGACTCTTCCTGCAGTCTGAGATCCACACCAGCAGGACAGATATTGTAGACCCCCTGCGCCCTTGCTGGAGCTGCAGCCTTTATCCGTTTAACTGCTTAGAAGCTTTCTTTAAAAGTAAGCTGGTATTTTCAGTAATTCACATTTACTGAATGCACCATATAAATTAAGCAAGGTGTGATGATGTGTGAAGATGTTATTTACAAACCAATGATGCACTAACAAAAATACCTAAAACAATTCACTTGTATTAGTTTAGATTGTTTCCTACATAGTAAAGTCAAGAATGGCAGAACCGCTTTTGCAGGACTTGAAGATCTAAAATTTTCTGGCCATTTCTCTTTAAGAAATCCAGGCCCTACTTCTTGTTGCTATTGCAAAACAAATTGCCATGTCAGAGCATCACCCTGCCAGCTACTGCAGTGTCCTGTCTCACAAAGGTTTGTGAGACAGCTGCTTCTGAAGCATGGCTCCTTCCTAAAGCAATTTGCCTGTTCCTGATAAAAAGCTGCCTTGCTGAAATGATTCTCATCAGGTCTTCTCTGAATCCTTCTAGGTAACTAAAAACACCAGCAATTAGCCTCAACCCTTTTATAACTAAAGAGTGCAGAGATTTGAGTAACTACCTACTAACACACAAATTTGCCATTACTCACCGGTAGTGTCTTGTAGAGCTGACACGGGATGCAAAAAGGGGGAATACTAGTATAACATGTAGATGGATACATATGACACTGAGGAATGCTCTCTATGTAACCACGGTCTATGTACTGTACCTATAAGGAAATGCAAAGCTTTCCTGAAATCACTCATAGTTTTTAAGTAAAATTTAAAAAGAGAAAACATTCATTTACAGCATTCAGTTTTTTGGAGGAAAAAAAATAATGATGTGATGGTAAGCAGGTGATGTGATGAAGTTGAAATGAAGGAAAAGCATTAAAAAACTGGTATGGCAGATTAGAAGTTCAGTTTCCCAACTTCTCTTGCAAGAATTTGTGAACTAGGATAGAATCAGGCTTTGCAAATCTACATTCAAAAATAATGAGCAGACTCAAGAGGTTGGGCAAGATTAACTCAGTGATGAGAAAAAGTAGCAGAAAGAATTGAAAACAACAGCCACTACTTTCTGTGTGGGGATAGGGCAGTGGGGAATGCTAAACCGAACTGTTTTCAAAGCATTCTGCATATGGTAAGAACAACAATAAAAAAGAAAACCTAAAAGGGATTACTTACAGGTGACTAAGGGTAGCTTTTTACTCAAGAAAATTTATCATTACCAGGAAAACTACAGGAAAAACTGTGACAAGTGAAATAGGTAGACAGAACTCATCTTTAAAACAAATGTTAAATTCAGGACAGTCATCACACTTTCAAGCAGAATGACCATCTGCATTGTCAGGTCAGCTGAATGAAAAAACGTGGGATCCTAAATTTAGTTTAGAGGATTGGATTATCTGCTGCCCCTTTGTTTTTTTTTCACATGCTTATGCACATCCCCATACATCCTCCCCCCATGTAATCAAACTTACCTGGAGAGTACTACCATTGACTTCTATAATTTTACCTCGATACCACATGGTATCTGATCCTTTTACAACACAAGCTTCTCCCTTTTTCCAGCAGTAGGGTATCAGAAGACCAAGGCCTTTGAAGGTACTTTGTATTTCAGTCATCAATTTGCTTAGTGCAATTTCTTGAGAGGGAGGGGGAAACAAAAGAAATAAATTTAAAATAGTCTGTAACATATTCACATCAAGTATTTCCATCACTAAAACCCATCAGATTCACATGAAGACATGTATAAACATAAAATACACGTGCTGCCACAAAAAAGTATTTTCCAACAGTGATACAAAATCTAGTATACAACATCTAGGATATGCAAATAAGTTGATACTTAAAAAGTAAACTGCATTTCCAATTCTGAAGTCTTTAATAATTCAGGATTCTAATCTCAGAGAAGGGTCTATACATTTTGTGCTTGACACCTTGGCAGGACTAATACAAGAGCCTTAGCAAGCACAAACAAGAAAACAGACTCCCAGACACAGAGGTAGGAGACCATGAAACAACACAGAGCAGGTGTCCCCAAGAACCTCTTCTGCTATGGGCAGTCTACCGCACTAACTGCTGGACCAATAGAGTCCGTGGCAAGTAGGGTTCCTGTACTTTGAATTTCAAAGTTTTATGGTATGATCCAGTATTAAATGCACATGTGGAACAAAAAAAATTACGCTGTCATCTGTAAACACTTCTCTAAAGCGCAATGTATTATCATGGTACTGAAGACTGACACTGCATCTATCAGATGAAAACGAATGCATTTCAAACAGTACAAACAGAAAATATCATAAGGTATAGAATCTATCACAATACAAATAAAGACCCCAAGGAAACTGGGTACTGAGCTCAAAATGAAGGAAAAACATTCAGTAATATTTGAAAACCAGGCTAACTTACAAGAATCTTTATGAGTGTATCTTGGTTAAAATAAATCACTTACTTTATTAAAAAAATGTATCACAGTATCAACGTTCCAAAATAAAGCACTTGCTGCCTTACACAATACTGCCTAGAGAAGAAAGGCAAGTAACCTGCCTGTCCAAGTGCTTGGGTTTTTTGGATTTCTTTGGAGGGTGGAAGGACAGGAGAGCTGACTTAAGGACAGAGCGACACCTCCTGGGGATTTGAGTTTCCTCTGCTAGGAAACTGTGGGACCTCACACCACAAGAAAGGGACACATGCCCCTCACTCCCCCATGCCAAAGGACACATCTCCTCCCAACAGCAATCTTCCAGAACTGTGTTCTGATACAGGACATGTATACTAGAACATGTATCTAGTATATGCTGATACACTAAAGTGCTCAGATTCACTGGCAAACATTTTCTTCTATGTAAGCTTACCAAATGATTTTGGTATTATATAAATAGTTCCATCACTTCCAACGCAACTCACAACTGCCTGAAAAACTTTTGCTTCAGGTAGAACAGGAGATTTGTATGTTTCATCCATTCCTGAATGAGGCAGTGACTTGTCTCTTTCGCATGATTTTTGTTCACTCTCTGAAACAGTGTTTTCCTCTGGAACAGCTCTCTTTCTTGCACATGCAATTTTGGAATCACAAATGTCTAGCTGTATGTTCTCTTCCTCTAAATGTACATTAAGATGTTCCTTGGAGACTGAGCACGCCATGCCAGCTTTATCAGTTCTAGCAGATTCAATCAAATCATATCAATATGTTAACTGACGACTTGAGAAGCACCAAAGAACAAAATAATAGAAGTAAAAAAAGCAAACACACAAAGGTGGCAAACACTTGTTAAAGTACTGTCAAACATCTTGTCTATCAACTTACAGAACTGAAATGTGCAATGGATACAATTGATAGTATTATACTCAAGTAACTTTACTGAAGATCAAGTTCTCTTTCTATATATGCTGCAGAGAACAATTAGATTTTTTTATTTATTTATTAGCTTATCCCAGAGTATGAAAGAATATAAAAGAAAAGTATCCAAACCTTCTGTTTCTAAGAGCCAAACCCTGTCCAATAAGGTATTCAGAAGTATCAATTGTTTTTCCTGTTTTATCTTTGCAAAGAATTTTCACAGGCAATGCACAAGCCCCATCACTTCCCTGGAAAAAATGAGAGAGCTGGACAACGTATTACCATATGCATTTCCTCTAAACTACATGAATATTTTTCATTTTTTTAGCACTGACTGCAAATCAGACATACTTTCCCTTGTTTTATTAGAATGAACAGCCAGACACTTGTCTTCCTCCAGTGGGAGCTTTAAGCTCACTCATAAATAGCTTCACTCATCACTGCTTTTATTTCCATACACACTGTAAAACCTCACTAGCAGCTGCCAACAGACACTGAACAATCAAACTCTTTTTTTTTTTTTTGTTAATAGTGGGGAAAAAGCAATTACTAATGATGTTCATACAGCACTAAATTAATTTTTCATTCTTTGGTGCCTGAAAATTAATACAGTAACTGCTGAAATTATTCACATCAAGAACTTCAGCATCTTACTTATCTGTCCATAAAGACTGTCAGCATCCAGTGATTCCAGAGGTATTATTCTCCAGTAACTAAATATATCTAAGTTCTTTCCACACTGCGCAGTCAAAATGCTCTAATGCTCCAGTGAGAAACACAAGTAGAGCAGAAAGAAGAAAATTCACCTTTTAACCTACAGCAAACAGCTATCTAAGCAAGTCCCACTCAGGACTTCTTGAACAGTAAAATATTCAGGAAAAAACCTGAATTGACAGCCTAGCAGAGATTTTCAAAATACTACTGGTTTTGATTACAAACCTGTACGATTATTTTTACTTGTGCTCCGGTTAGGAAATAGGATAAGAATTCACACACTGTTGCTGTCCACTGTGTGCTTCCACCTGTTGGTCTAACATAGAAAAAAGAATCTCCAGAACAAGAGAAATTGGCGTCTCCTGAGCACAACTACAAACCCTTCTTCCCTTTATCAAGAAATTTTTTTTTTTTGGTTTGGTTGTTTTTTTTTTTTTTTTTTTTTTTTTAAAACTGCCTGAACTCTCAGGGAAAAGACAAGATAATCTTCATTTAACAACAATAAAATGACATGATTATTCATTTCTGATCTCTTTGACAGGAAGGATTAAAAAAAAATATAACCCCAAAACTACAAAGTGAGGAGGATTATGAGTTCCAGAAGTACGACTCCTGCCTTGACAGTCTAGAAAAGACTTTATGTGCAGTTTCATGAGATCCGACTTAGCTCAAATTCCGAGCCAAGGAAAAAAGAATTACTGAAGTCAGTCTGTTCACTATTTTATAATTCATCCTATAAATATTATTTATTTCTATAGCACAGTTTCTCCTTTACTGGTATGTAGTATAATGTTTAGAAAAAAACCCAAACCTTTATAAAACAAATCAGTCACCACCCCACTTCTTTATTCCAAAAGCAAGCCACATTCAAATCTTAGGTAATCAGTGCTAACATAGTAAAATAAGTTATATCATTATTAGTTTCTAACGCTGCTACTCAGTATGAGGGAAAAAGGCTACCTTATATCCGTCAGTGAACATTCTATTGCTAATGTCCTAATTATCTTCATATTTTCCTCAAGTTTTCTTAGACAGCTGATCTCCACTGTTTTTTCAGCTCCAGAATCATAAAGTATTACCTGTTACAGGCAAGAAACACAGTGAAATGGAATAAACTCTCTCAGTGTTATCCGTAAGGAATGGTAATTCAAAGCATGCCTGAAGAGGTTAAAACAATTTCAAACATTACCAGGATTCAACAAATGGCTTTTGCAAAGAAGTACTTCATCACACAATACCAATGACCACCACACCATAAGAAGGAGACAAACCATACAAGTGTGCTCAAAGGGGGTTAAACAACTTTATAAACTTTTTCTAAACCCAGAACAGTTGAAATAGCTCCCCCCCGGCCTTTTTATTCTGATGTGGTTAAATAGCTGCTTGAGGGCTCTTAGGCTCAGAAATCAGACAACACAAACCAGAAGTATAGAAGGTCCCACTTCTGTTTTATGCTAAAGAGACCCCCAGGCACACCCTCATGATGGTAGAAAAAACCAATAGTAATCCAGTCCTGGATTATCTGTATGATTCAAAGGCCACTCTTACTTTTGAGGCAGGTAAGTATCTAGTCCCAAAATGCTTTTTCTGATACTCTTATTTTCAAATTGGTGCAACAAAACATGTTTAAAGCAGCACTGTGTGAGAGGATACTATGGAAAATGTTATACCTACATGGCAAAGTGCATCATCATCAGCTTAAGGTTCTCAAGCACCAGCATGACTACATGTGTTTCTGTTCAGCTGGCTCCACCTTTTAACTAGAGTTACTGTGTTTGAATTACTGTGACCTTCAGTTTCACATACCTTCAGGAATCTAACCTGAATTGTTAAAACTATAGCTTGGGATTCTGTGCCATGTTCCAAAGTTTAGTGTAAATATACAGAAAGTCAGCCTCCTGGTCCTGAACTACCGCACTCCCTGCTAAAGGCATCTCAGCTTTGTCGAGACAGTCAACTTATTTGCAGCAATGCACAATGTAACTTAAACCCTCGACAAGAGACCATATGAGAAAATATTAACACAGAAGTAACAGCAAAGGTTTGACCTTATTTTGATCAATGAATGCTTGGAGTTCAGAAATGGAAGTAGGAAGTCTGTTATGCTAAGTGGTTTACCTCTGCACTTGTTTCAGAGACAATCCTGCTTATTTGACCTCTTTGCCACTGTTCCACATCAGGTACGTAAACTGCACAGTGCATACTGCTTTCCCACTTCAGAGACTGTGGCTGGGATTCTTTGTAGATGGAAGCCATTTCCTCCTGTAAACTAGCATTCAAAAATACACTTTTCTAGTGGTAAAATTTTACACAGTGAATAAAAGGGCTTATTCAGTCAATCACTGCTTAAGTAGCAAACAATAACATTTCAGTAACTGTTTAACAGACACACAGTATAGTAGTTTTTCTTCATGACGTGTTAGAAAAATATGAAATGGGAGCTACAAAACACATGCAACCTGATTAAAATTCTGTAAAACTACTGTGTTTTCTTAAACTGTGGAATTAATCTGAGTGACCCTGACCACATTATATAGCACTACTTAAAAGATCCAGTGTTCTTTCTTGACAGTTTGTGAGGGCACTACTCATTTGTGTTGTGACTGATTAAATAGGACTCTAGGCAGTTACAACCAAGAAGGCAAAAAGACAAATAAGAAAATAAGCAACTTGCACTAAGCCATGACCTGTCCACTTAACTGTCTTCAAACAGTGGGCACTACTACCTAAACATTACCTAAGTATCTACCAAAAGAAGGCTGATAAGACTATGCCTAGAAGTTTTCTTCAAACGTCTTAATAGTTTGCTGGAATCATGATGAAAATTACTACAGTAGTTCTATGCCTTAGGATACTGGTATTATTTAACCAGACTTCTAATGAAGGAATGGGAAAGAAAAGAAACATCAAGATGATTTCATTTTTCTGGACAGTGTTGCATCCATCAGGCCTCAATACTTACTACATTAAAACTGATTTGAAACAGGAGTTAGATCATGTACTTAACTTGCAATCAGAAATATTAAAAAACCAAAACATTGTGCCAACCTGTCTTCTGTTCCTATACGTTCCTTAACAAAGCAAAGTAAGTCAGCAGCCTTCAAAAAGTACAGTGTCAAATGCAACTTCATTCAGAATTTGCTCTAACTATACCTCACCACTCTGTAATAAGAGCACCTTAAATGAAAAGTTCTTTGAATTTTAGTACCTTTTCAGTATACTTTCTGATGACAACAGCTGTACAAAAATTTTACTAGGAGACACAACATGACTAATTCTCCCATGTATCTCCTTGTTAGAAAGCGATCTGAAATCTCCTTCATCCACTTCAGAGGTTTTAGGCATTTCTTCTAGAGGATCATCCCATATTTCATTGGGTGCTACCACAGTGTTTTTGGTATACCTGTAAAGAGCACAAAATAGTTAGAATGGAAAGTTTAAACACATTTTAAAAAAAAGTAAAAATAGCTCAATAATCCCACTTCAACATGATAGGAATCATAACTTAAAAAAGCAGAAAAACCCCAAGGTAAAAACATTTATAAATGCTACTTCTGAAACACTCATGATAGCAAATTTTTTTTTCGTCCTTCAGGTTTCCTTGCACATTCTTATGTTAGATGGAAACACTCTGCATTCCAGGATGCCAGGGAAAGCTGAACCTCAGTCTTTGCATCTGGCTTAAAAGACATCAAATTACCTGCTTCTAGGAAGCAATGTTGCCTCTGAGTAAAACCTGCAACATTCAACTCCTACAGGGTGTAAATACTCCTCTCAAAAGTAAAGAATATTAACATTAGCAAAACATTTACCTTTCCAGCATTCCCTAAGGATACAAATATAACATAACTGGTGCTAGCACTTTGCTAAATAGAGTGTTAGATGAAGTATAATCATGGTAATACCTTGATGAAAACTTGTTACATTCTGTGGACTGGATAGAATAAAGCCCAGCAGCAATCATGAGTTGCCTGGGATGTATTTTGAGCCACACCCATCTTAGTACAAATCTGCATGGATTGTGCCACCTAGAGTTTGTAACAGATTGCAGCCTGAAAAAACACGGTTTAATGCAAAAGAATTGGTTTCTCGCAAACATCACTGAGCGAAGGAGACAGCAAGCCTGAGTTTAACTGATGGCCATTTCTGGGCCTCTGGGAGGAAATTATTTCCTGTTTTCAGAGATCTAACTGCCTGTCTTCTTCAGGGGAAGAAAGCAGAGCTCTGTCAGAGAGAAAATTCCTTAGTGCTTAAGTACTGAATCATCCACTACATAGGCTACAATTGTTTATGCAAACCTTCCTGATGCAGGTGTTTGGAAACTGCTGGGTAAAACAGCTAACTTGTGGAACCAGGAAAGAAACGCACACCATAGCTCAGAACACGCTTACCTTGTGAGCAGCTCTTCTGAACTACAACAAAGAATGTGCCACAGAGAGCTCTCCCAAGGGAAATACATGTGACATGTCTTACAATACTAGGTGGGGGGGAGGGTAACTCCAATATGGCATTATGATCCTAGACCCATCAGGAAAAAAAACCTATCAATTTGGAATGGACTTCAGACTCCAAGGTTTCATTCTGGAATTCTGTATGGACTGCCTCCTATACCAACACAGGAGTGAGGTTACTGATGTTTGCTTTAAGACAGCTTTAACAGAGCACTGTGTTCTCCTGCTTATGTTACACTAGTTTAGAGGAGGCATGAGTATCCCTCAAGAGCATTAAACATGGAAGGCAGTAACATCACAAATGTGATTCTAAATAATCTAAAGTAGGTTTACATTATTTAGTCTTGCCTTTTTGTAGACATTCACCTTCACAAATGGGAAATTCAGTAAGAAAGTATGACAAATGAGCTCTGATACCTACACACACAAAAAAACCCAAAAAGCAAGCTAAAAACAACCCCTAAGCCCCCCAAGAACACCCCTTTGTCCATGATCCCCACCAGGAATATCATTCCAACTAAAAAACATGGTGCACTGGGCGTAATGTTCGTAGCTGGGGACAAGGGTTGCAGGGGTGACCTCAGGAGAGGCCAAGTGCTGCCCTGTGGCAGACACAGCTCTGTAACACACCTTCCACAGGGCACCACTGAGCCCTTCCTGCAGTGAAGCTGGTGGCACCTCTGATTTAATGAAGGGCAGAAAACACCAGGGACAGAGAAGAGGCAACAGAAGAGACAACACAGGGAACCCCAAGAGCCTAAGAACAGAAGGTATTTTGTGATGCAAAAGGCCCACTCCTAAGGGACAGAGGCATGCAGAGGGTCCATACTGAAGCACAGGGAAAAAAGGAAGGAGCAGCATGGATAAACTGCTGTCCTGAACCCAACCCCTGCACTGCTCACTGCCTGCCTGAAGGGACTGAGTGTAACTTGAGTCTAAGGAGGGGGAGGAGAGGTGCTTGGAGTAAAGCTAATCCTGGGGAAGGGGGAGGGTAGGAGCTATAAATGTTTGTCTTTTGTGTACCAATGCCTGAATCAGTAATTAAATATTTATGCTAATTGGTAATAACAAAGTTAAGCCTGTTGTGCCTACAGCAGTACTTGGAAAGCAATTTCTGTATTTTGATCCATGAGTTTTCTTGCTCCTCTTTCTCTTATTTTCTCCCAGTACATGAATTAAGTGTTCCTAAGATTTAGTTGTATTTTTGAGCTAAGATGAAAAATCACTTATGTTTCCTCCTGAAAAAAGCAAATACAGGAATTTCCTATTGGAATAAGAACTTCCTGTTTTACAATCTATCAATCAGTATTCAAACATTATTAATGAAAGTAATTATAGATTTTCATGAATACAGCCCATGGATTATCTCTGCAAAACGCCAGGAAATTAAATGCAGCAGTGTTATATCCTTATGACCCTCACCTTCTCCAGCATGCTTCCCAACTCTGCTGTCTCCATCATAGCTGGTTAGCTGAGTGTTTTCTATGAACAGACCTTCCAAAGGGATGACTTACCTTAGGTTCAGGTTAAACACACACATTTCTTGTCTCACTACAGGGCAATGGGAACCTTAACAATATGCGCTTTGGGAAGACCTGGCACTTCAGGATACTACCAGTATGACACAAACATTTACTCTCTAATTTTTGAATCTGTTACCAAACTTCAACACATTATGTTAGTCAAGATTTAGTTTGAGAATTCAACTATGATGCTTTGGAGTGACACTAATTTACACCAGCTGATGAATGTGACTTGTAAATTAATTTATCACAAATGTGGTAAATTCCAGCTACTGGAGGTGACATACTAAAACCAGTAATTTCAATACACAAATTCAGTATTTCCAAATACCTTTAAGTCATGCACACTGTACTTACCCAGGTATGTAGGATGCTAGGTCTTCTTCAACTAGCTGGCAGTTAATACTACACTTTCTCCCACTATCAGCAGAAGAATTGAAGAGTTCAACAGATAAGATGTTATCTAAAATTTCTGTGAATTAATAATATAAACATAATTAGTGCAAATCAATGACAGTATAAAAACTATTTGTCATTTTGGAGGTGCAACAAATAGTACTAGAAGACAGAATTTTGTAAAATTACATTTGATGTATAAGATAATTAATTCTGAACATCACCAATATGTAGAGGCTTAGCTCTTTGCATACCTATAAAATTCACAAATAATTACTATACATTTTTGTACAAAGAAACCAACTCCTACATTTAATTCCATTTATTAGATGGGTTCCAGACCACCATTCCACTGGAGCTGAAAAATAACAAGCTACATATGAGCAATAAATGATATTGAGAAAAATCCTACTAAGGTATGTATTGTTATATGAAATTATTTCTTTTTTTTTTTTTGGTCAATGTTTTAGAGTGGCAGCATTCACACTCACAGTCAGGAAGTGTCAAGAATAGCTAGTACTCATGGAAACAAGTCCATCTGAATAACCCAGAATACTTCTATGACCTAATGCTGGTGTGGTCTGTAAGAGAAGACTTATAAACAAAGCTTTTGTCAGAAGTTGTATCTGTTATTTCTCCTCCAGTTAGTTCACATTTAGATATTCTCACTCCAGGCTACTTCTAGCACATAGGAAGATAAGCATTTCAAATAAATACTATTTAAAATACAAAAGTGCATGTTTCTACATTTGAGTTCACTTAATCTTTTAAATAAAAATTAATGCACTCTTGATAGCTTACCAATAACTGAACACAGCATAAGTTTATCTTCAGTCATTTCCTCAAATCTTTTCTTGGCTTCTCTATTCCACGAATTTGCCCCATTAAAAGGCTCAATGCAAGCCAGTCTACACCTGATTGCCTGAAGAACAACTCAAAATTAGGCATCTAACATCACATACACTTATCAAGACCATCTCATTACAACTCAGCAACAGACTTTGCTTTGCTCTCATGTAAGTCAGCATGACCTTGGCTTCTGGTTCCACATTACCACTATTTGACTTAGTTTAAAATGATCCCTCTCTTCCCAGTAGCTGAGCATGAACCTAAAATTCAGATACATTCTTGCTAAAATAGAAAGAGCTTACTTCTCCTTGCCTCCCTTTATGGTTAGGCATAGAACTAATGCAGAGATCAGTAAAGATTACTGTCAAGAGGTGATAAAGAAAGCCTTCATCCTATTTGCTTCCGATATAATAATCTTATATGCTTTGAGTCTGGGTTAACATGGCTATACCACTGTAGAAGTCTGAAGGTCTAAAAACAGAACCACCACAGCACCTATGACAGGAAATCCCTGTCAGGTTCTGAAATGTATTACTTAGAAGACATAAGAAAGACAAGGAATCTGTCGGGAGTAAGTGCTTTGATTAAAAGAATTTTTGTTTAGCATCTTTGTTGCAAACTTTGGCTCAATTTTAAATTCACTGTGAATGCTATTGTTTCCTCCTTCTTTACTGCATCAAGAGGAAAACAGATGAGGGAAAAGGGAGACAAAGGAAATAAAGGCAACACAAGTAATGTTTACTGCAGATATTCTCTAACAGTCAGAAATACAAAAGTCTGACTGACTGATTAAATAGCCATTAAAAGAATGGGCTGTGAGCGACAAACCCAAAACTACATTAAAGCACTGCTTGTTCCAGTCTTGGCCAAAATTTCTGCACCACCCAAGCTCTGCAAACTATTATTAATGGGCTGAAATAAGTTTGACTTCTCTTCAAACAGCCTAACTCAAATCTCTTGAACAACCAACTTAGATTTGAGGCAATGCACTATGTGAGCACATGTGAAGACTTATCAATGCTTACTTGCAGTAGGATAAAGCTGCACAAACAATCTCATTTCTGATACTATCACCTTCTGAATGCTTAGCTTTGCAATCCTGTGTTCGTTCATGTTCAAGGAATTCTAAATCCTTAAAAATTATTCTATTTTAAAAGAACACATGAACACCCAAAACATTAAATAAGTCACATCATTAACCCTGGCAAAAAGGCTTAACTATGTTAATTGTTTCAGAATGTAAACAACCCTCTATTTTCCCCTTTCATTCACTGAGGTGCTATTGAGTGTTTAATTCAGGCCAGCACTGATTTACCTTTTGTGGAAAGATCAGAAACTCCTCTTTTACTCTGCATACATCTTTACGAGTTAAGTTAGCAGTGTTGCCGTAATCAACATATTTTACTGTAACTTCTTGACGACTTGGCAGCCCTTCAAGAAAAACAACCCAAGTTACTAGAACAAAAAATGATTATCTGATGCAGTTTAAAGCACCAGAATTTCAGAGCGAACCAATCTTCACACCATATAATCATTCACACAGTGTAATAATTCAATATAAAATTTTCACATTTTTATAACCCAATTAAAAACCTGTATTCTTTTAAGAGCCAGCTCTTTCTCACTAAAGTAACAGCTAACCACTTTATGAGACACTGGCACACTAAATACATGCCAGGTAAACATGTAAGCATACAGACATGCTACACTGCCCATACAGGCAACACAGAGGTCAGCATAAGCAAAACCTCCCTCCATCCCCTTTGGAATTACTACAGAGAATTATTAACCAACACTAGATACACTTATGGATTTGCTATAATAGGCAAATTGGTAGTTCAAACTCTAATAGTAAGTGAAGTATTATGTAAAATAATCATAGAATTCCAATAATATCTAGAAAATGAAGCATACTGCCTCTCAGAACAGATGCATAAACCAGTATATTAATAGCAAAAGCATCTGAATTAGTGCTGCTGACTTTATGAAACTATTAGTACCAGAATGCCTATGAAAAATAAAGGCTGTTTGATACTGTTCATATCCACATGTGACTGAATCAGCAGCACATCTGATTTTGCAACCCAGCATTACAGTGAAAGAATCAGTATTTCACCTATTATCTGTGCTCTGTACCAATTCCCATCCTCTTGTTTTGCAATACAGGCTTGGCCTTCAACTGGGCAGAAAATATCCAAGTTTTCCTCATTCTCATGTTTATATACCTCCTGAATTTTCTTTGCAAGAGCTAAAGATTCCAGGTTTTCTCTCTGAAATTAAAAAACAAAAAGAAAAAAACCATATATATATACTAGATGTTTTTTCATGGCATTTTTACTCTTTAAAGGGATAACTTTTTTTTCTAGTAGCATACGTTCTCATCTTCCCCACAAAATTAAAATGTGGTTATGAACATATAAAGTGAATTAAAGAGCTTAACAATTGTTGAGTATTGCCCTGTTCAATCAGTTCTAAACAGTAACACCACATATACACAGAGGAATTAACCACATAACATTTTTTTGTCAGCTAACTTTCTGGGATTCTAAGAATTTCTGGAACTAATTTTGGATCAATCTAGGATTGTAGAAATTAAAATAACCTGTTAGTTCTAGGAATCCTAACACTGGTTACAAGTGACAGAACGTAATGGAACTTGTAGCTTATTTAGTGTAGACTACAAATAGTTCAACATTAAAATGTTTGTTCAGAGTTTTATTTAAATATCTTTAAACTTACCAACCGGAGGTAGAAATCACTTGGACTATTAACGTGACAAACTACAACAAAGACTTCTTCTCCTTCTTGTGGAATATTAGGTGGACTGTAGTGAAAGATGGTATTGTTTTCTAACTGACTGGGAGCCTGGGATCTAAACCTAAGGTAAAACAAAACAAAATTTGGAATGAATTCAATCAAAATTAACTGAGATGAAACCACAACATGGTCTTATAAAAATAACTTGATTCATGTTTATTATATGTGTAGCTTAAACTTTCCATCTTGAAGCTGGTACAGTTAATTATCTCTATCTTCTCCCATCCAAACATAACGTGTAGAATGATGGCAGCTGGCTCCTTTGGGATGCAGTATTGTACATTTAAATCGTTAAAGGTAAGATTTCTCTACACATAGACAGAACAATTTTCTTTTTAGATTTCCTTTTTCCTCATAAGAAAAAGCAATTATGTGAGGAGTACAGGTGGTTTTTTTTTACTGCACCTATCTCCCACTTCTCCAGCCACCACAGCTAGTTATGCTCAAACATAAACAATGACCTTTCCCTGCGTGCTTCACTTCGCAAGCATTATTCCATTATCAATTATGGCATAAGAGCATAAACTAAAGGAAAACACGTACCTTGCCAAATCTAAGAAAACTAATGCATCCTTGAGAGACACTGGTATGTTATTGCTGATTTCACTGAATGGAGGTTTTCGCAAATCCACAATGAGAACACCATTCTCTTCTCTAAATACTACCATTGAAACAATTTTATTATTGATCATTTCTAAAAATTTTCTCTTTGCTTCCTCTCCCCAACCTTCACTCTGTGTTAGAAAGAAAGAGTTACTGAGGATGTCAGAGAATGTTAAAACAAAAAATACAAATAGTAATTAAAAATAAAATCGAAGCAGATGAAATACTGAACACAGTTAGACTGCCTAGTCCATAGCCTGGACACCATTGAAGAGACTTCTGGTATAATGGATTAGGAAGTGTTTTTAATGGTACAAAACTGAGCCAGATCAAAGGGCTGCCGTTTCCAGCAATGCTTCTTCTGAAGATCCCAGTTTTCATCCCTTCTGATTGTTCTGACAGATAAACTAAAATTGCCTCTTTCATTTCATGACTTATATATTTCTACCCTCCCAGTTCATGTGAAAGTTTACTATCTTCTTATGTCTTCACAAATGTCCAGCATGGTTTGGTCCATTTATACATTCCTCCTCTCCACAAGATCCTGCGTGATGTTTTATCTACCTCAACAAAGCCTGTAGGAATTTATTCTCTGGGATCAAGTTAATGCATTTCTCATTTGATACTGCAAATTGGTGACTTCTGGGTGTGGAAAAAAAAGCAAGCAAGCATGGATAAGGAAGGCATTTTACACACATTTGTGAAAACTGTTCCAGATATTTCCTTTTTAAATTTATTTTGGTCAACATCACACTGGTAAAAAAAACCAAAACCCAAACTGACAAGCAATGATACTGTCAGAAATACACAGCTGTACTGGACATAGTTCATTCCCATGTGAATGTGGCAAAAATAAAGCAAACCTAATAAAAAGTGAATACTGAAGAAAGTAATGCTGTGATATGTATATTTTTCTTTGTAATGGAATAAAGGCTGATAGTACTTTATTTGTTATACTGAAAGAAAACACTTTTCAGTATATGGTAAAAAATTTTAATTAACAAAAGGACAATCCCTGAAAAGATTCTCTTAAAAATTCTGAAGCCATATCTTCTCTGGCTGATTTTTGAAAGTTACTACTTGCATAAAGTTATCAGACATGAACTAAAAGTACCAGTTTTGCAATTTGTTTTTAAATTTGACAAAAGCACATGTCTAAAATAAGAGTAGTGAGATTTTAGCTTAAAATATGTATTTGTAAGCCCAGAGGCTTTTAAAGAGAGATTGCTATAAGCTTTTATTTGCTTTCCAATGAAAGCAATGCAACACATCTGTTCACAGGAGATAATTTACCTTTTTTTAAAAAATACAATACACCCTGTACTCTTAAGTTTTTCATTCTGTTTACAGTGGAATAAGGTAACTTTCAATTACATACTAAGGTTTTTAAATATAAATCTTAAGGAAAAAAGCTCCTGAAATACTTCAAGCTCCTTGTACTTACTGCATTTTTGGGAACAATATCCTTCAATGAACACCGTACTGCTAAAGGAGGAATTGCTGCAAGTTTTGCCTCAATATGCGGATCAGGCTTCCTTATGAACAGACAAATGTCATCTGTTTCAATAGTTTGCAGAGCAGCAGGATCAGGCCTTTCAGTGGGATATCTAATGTCAATGAGAACAAATGCAGTACTAGCTTAAAAGTAAAAAACCAAGCCCAACACCTAAAAACCCCCAAACCAAACCCCAGACTTATAATAAAGGTCATTATTGCAAAAACTGGCATAAAGTTGTATCAATGAAACAGAACTAGAAAGTCTCAATGAAATAAATTTGTTTTTCTTTTTTAAGCAAGAGGACTCACGCTCTCTTTTACAATGCAAGTCTAAGTTAAGTATTTTAATGTATGAAGGCTTACAACACTGCCACTTCTGTGGGAAATAGTAAGTAGAGAGACTATTAGCGTCATTTGTGTATCTAGTTATCTATTTGTGTGAAGGTGAGTAAGGGCTTGTTTCTCAGTAGAGATCTTCTTGAGTAAGGACAGTTAAGGAAAACAACTGCAGACAAAAACCCCTCTCTGTAAACATACCCTGAGAAAATCAGAACTACAGAGCTTCCAAAATCAATCAGGAATACGTTCAGCAATGCAACATCACACACTTTGTATCTTATTGGATCACAAGGCTTCCTCTGATTTTTACTTTCTAGGGGAATTAGTTCCGTGATAATTCCGCGGCACCACATTCCAGTTTCCTTACTCCTAACAAAAGTTCTATCACCTATATGGAAGCAAATAAAAAGGACTCAATTCATTATTTTTATTATTTCACACTAGAATTATTATTACAGTTCTGCATAATATTCCATTGTTCCCATCCTCCATGCACATAGTAAAAGTGCTACTGCTAAAATAAAGACATAAAGACAGTAAACCCCGTCTCAACAGCCCCTAAAAATTCCTCCCACATTGATTTACACAGAGTCTGTAAGGCTAGGAAATGATTGGCTTGTATTAAGAAGTCGTTTCTGGCAAGCTTTCTCTACCTCTTAGTAAAGTGGCAAAAAACTTCATGTAATTACATACATTTTATCAGTTTTCTAAACGCATTCTAGAAGTGGGCAACATTATCAACATGTGGGTTAGACATAATTTTAGTGACTTAGCCATATATTATTGCCTTTCATTTTTACTTCTAGAATGGTTTCTATTCAGTAAAATTTAAGAGAAATCTATCCACTAGAAAGAAACGTTGCTTGCATGACAGAAAGCTGATTTACTGGAGTAAAGAACTAGGCTTGCCATTACAAGAAGTATACTGAAAAAGCTATCAGTTAACGATTACCACCCAAGGCTGGAAAACACGAAGTTTACAGCCAGATGTTTCAACTGCTCTGGTGAATCTACACACTCTGTTTGCTGAGGTTGAGAAGAACTGCAGTCTTTTTTAATTCTACTGGTTTTATATATTGGATTTAATAAAAGCCTACTTTACCAAGCAACGAATATAAAGTTTCTCTAAAAAAATTAGTTGCAGATTTCAGAACATATAAGGACTGCTTTACTATGTAAAACGGTAAGGGAGAAAAAAAGAAGCTATGATACTAAGGAATGCATACTGCAAGGTAGTTATTTTAAGCTATGTGGACCTTTAAAAATTAACCATTTACCTAGTTCCAAAATGTCTGAAGGCAAGAAATATGAACTCTTATTACAACAGAAATTTTCCAATTTCTTCTCCAAAGCCAAAGCTTCTTTCCTCTGCGAGTATCTCCGAATATAGAAATGGCATGGGTTTATAACATGGCTTAAAAACACTAATTCTGTCAGACCTGAGCAAGGCATAAAACAAATTATCAAACACCCTCCAAATGACTCCAACAGATATTGTCATATTTACAATGGGGTTTAATGCTGCATTAATCATAACAACATTACCTCAAGTAGATATTAATCTGACAAGTCTGCTCACACTTTTTTCTGAACTATTACCATGTCTGCTTTCTGATGAAACTGTTCTCTCCAACTACCTCCCTTTAAGCTACCCTACAAAACAAAAGGCTACCTCACTGCTCAGAAAGCGGTAGCCTGAATTTAAGTAGGTAATTACTCTGAAAGGGACTACAACAGCCACAAGTCAAAAAGAACCATCAAGGCAGATACTGGAACTTACGATGCCTCAGAGAATCTGTGAGAAAAAAAGGATGCTAGCTCAAAGGAACTGAAACAGACATCATTAAAGAATTCGTATGAGCCAAATGCAAGTACAAACACACAACATAACACAAGACAAAAATAACATAATGCTTGACAATGGAACATTGAAAGCAGCAGGTATTAGGAAACTTGCCTTCAAAGTCATCTTCAAGTATTTCTTCTATTATGACATCAGGCATTTCTTCATAGTCATCAAGAACAAGCATGTCGTGTCCATTATCTTCACTATATTTGGGGAAAATTTTATTTAGAAACAAATTAATGTAATTCAGTCTGTTTCCAGAAAAAAGCACACAAGTCAAAGCAGAGGTTTTATTAAGAACACATCACTATGTTAAATAAAAAAAACTAAGAGCTGCTAAGAATAAACTGTGCTAAGTTTTTGAATACCAAGACAACAGAAAACAGCGACATGATTTCTGAACCGGCACATATTCCAGCACATATTCCTGGGCACAGTTCAAGCACAAGATGACCAGATGCTTAGATGATCAGGGACCACAAGTAAAAACACAAACTGTTTGAAAAAAAATGTTAATAATGTAATAAGATGGTCCATGTTAAAAACAAAGGCATGTCAGATGCTTTTGCACTAACAGATACTCTCTGCTGTAATTCGCAGAATTTTCCAATGTTACAGTGTGCAATAAGCCTTTCTTAACAACCATGTTTATCTACAACAGCCCTCACAGCAACTCCAGTTCATTTTCTCAAGCTTTTGTCAAAGACAGCAGGGGAAAAAAAATTATGAGGACTAATAAAATAAAAGCAACTGCAAATTTAATAGTAAGAGTTTTATTTTTTTTGTTAAGTTTGGCATTTGATGCTATCGCTATTTAGACTGTGAAATGAAAATACCACAATTTCAGTATCCGCTGTTCATTCTGGAGATTTATTTATACTTACATGATATAATTTTCATATGCTGAAGTGATGAACATCTCTATTATATGTATTATGAACATGTAGACACGGCACTTGGGAACATGGTTTAGCAGTTGCCTTGGTAGCATTAGGTTTACAGTTGGACTCAATGATCTTAAAGGTCTTTTACAACCTAAGTGGTTCTTGTGATTGTATCATTAAATGCCAAGCACAGTTGAAAAGCACACAGCATAAAAAATATCTGGATGACTGAAGCAATACAGCAAAATATACTTAGGTGAAAGACCAGTAAAACCAAAGAACTGAAACACAAATTGGACTAACTGGAACACTGACCTAAGCCTCTGAAGTTTCACTTGGATTCAATATACTCGTAGAATTCCATAAGCATATGTAATTTTTTTTTTTTAATCTCCAATAAATACTTGACCACTATAATAACAGGTAAGTTACTGTACCTATCCCACTTTTATAAGAAAAATACTTACTTCTGTGGCATTCCCTGTTTAATCTTGCCCAAATCTTCTCGTGAAGATGCAACCTTGTAACTGTTCAGGAACAAGCTCAAGAGGAGAGAACAAGTATGACAGGTGACATGCATACCTGAATCACTGACAGTTTGAGACTTATGCTATTTTTCAGCACAGTAAGATTAATTACATACTCCAGTTTATTTCTTCCACCCGTATAAACAACTGATTTGTCTGCTCATTTATCTTCACACTCATACTTCAAAAAAATTCTCTTGCCTTGTGCTTTCTCCCTCATGCACAGTGTACTGCACCATTCACTTACTCAGTTTTCCTATCTATACTCAGTTTAGTTCAATAAATTATTCTGCAGAGAGAAAAAGTATTTTCTTTCCTTCCTGAAGAACAAAACTGTAACTGAAGTCCAAAATCTATGTTTCTGTTTATTACACTAATAAAGACTTTCTTTACCAATGAAAAGCGGCAAAACTTTTTAAGGACTTCTACATTCAGACTAAGAGAACCATAAATATAATTTCAATCAAATCCTTAGCTTTGCTGTTCAGTTTTAGAAACTAGCACTTTATGAAAACTGCAGTTTAACAGTATTGAACAGCCATCTGTGTTTCTCTCCCACTGCCCCTTCAGTGATATAGCCATTCCCTGTTCTACAATCTTTAATGTTCTACAGAACGTGCCTCAACTTCCATGCACCTCAGAGTTGATTTTTTTTCATCTTCGGTATTTTTCTAGAGTGGCACAACGTATGTGAGACCTTTATATTCATCCTTCATCAAGCCTCCTTTGTCCCCCATTCTGGTTAAGTTCGTAGGAGTTTTCCAATGCAAAAAGATTGGATTTTGTCATGTTTTAGTTTTCTTCTAAGTTGGGAGAATTTGCCATTTAAACAGGCTTTTTAAGCAGGCTTCTCTGAAATTCTGATTCACCACTGACATTGTCTTTGAAATAGTGACTTAGTAGGTAGGGCCCAAGTTTTGCTAAGAGATATTTTTAAATATTGCTTTATCCATATTCTAACTCAAGAACTCAACTAACATGACAGGAGTCTTGACTTTTGTCTAGCATTGGAACAACCTGCCCAGGGAAGTGGTTGAGTCACCATCCCCAGCGGCATTTAACTGAGAGTGCTGGGGTTCTTCAGCCTGGAGAGAAGGCATTGGGGAGACCTCACAGCACGTTCCAGAAGGATGGGCACAAATTTGCTGGTGGGGCCTGTTGCTACAGGACAAGGGATAATGGTTTTAAACTAAGAGAACAGAGACTAAGAGACTAGACATAATGAAGAATTTTTTTACAGCAAGAGCAGTTAAACACTGGAACAGGTTGCTCAGAGACGTGGTAGATGCCACATCTCTTGAAAGGTTCAAGGTCAGGTTGGATAGGGCTCTGAGAAACCTCATCTAGCTGAGAATGTCCTTGCTTCTGGGAAGAGGTTTGGACTACATGACCTTTAAAGGTCCCATCCAACCCAAACCATTCCACGAATTACAAGACATGTAGAGTGTACATTTAGGAACATGGTAAAGGTGAACTTGGCAGTGTTATGCCAGTGGTTGGACTCTGTGATCTTAAGGGTCTTTTCCAATCTAAATTATTCTATAATAATTGTTCACTTCACATGCAAGTAACCAGTTTTGAGCTCCATCTCCCTGTGTCAACAAGAATCTGATGGCACACTCCCATTTCTCAGAGTGGTTTCTATATCCTGAAATATAACAGGATCACCAACATGCTCCAAACTAATACACCATCGTTGTTCTGTCCCTCCTTCACTGTTTGTGACTGCAGCCTTTATCGCTGCACTCTGAACAGACTCATGACCAAAACCTGCATAAGGTCAAGTGTACCACAGCTATGACCTGTTTTTACTCATTTGTGAACTACAAGTCACCTGTCACTTCCAATGAGGGCTGCGTGGCAACTGGGATTTCCCACAAATTTCTTTAGACATCAGTACCCCAAAAACCATTCAAGTGTATCCTAAACATCAGAAACTGATTCATTTAAAAAAAAAAATTAGGCCATTACTCCACCAGTTTATTTCTATTTACAAAGGATGACATTTCTTTTTAAAAGTGGCTGAAGTCTAGCAAGAATTTTTAAAATGCATGCATATTTGTTGACATAGCAGCAAGTTGTACATGCTTTCTCCCTGATGCCTTAGATGAAGGCTTTGAGTACTGTTAGTGAGTACTTTATACTGATGTCTGAAGCAGCAGTTTTTCAGTCAACTGCAAGTGAAGAAGTTCAACTTCTTCTATTTAACTGTTATATGAATAATTTTTGTATAAAGATAACCAGTGCATACTTTTGCCTCGCAAAAAGATCTTCCACTCCAGTCATTTACCTTGTAAGTATTTTTTCCTTCAAACACTTCACTCTTGAAAGCTCAGCCTCAATGGGTAACTTTAAGTCATAAATAACCTGAAATTAACAAATATAATCTTAACTTCCATTATACAGAAAGCAGATTACACAGACTCCTACTATCTATAACATGACAAAGCCAGAGCATGACACCTTTAATTCTATGGAAGAAAACCCAAGAGTTTAGCCAATAGCCAATTCTCAAATGGATCTTCTTACCTTGCTAAGACCTAATGGCTGGTATTCTGTAATGTTAGCATGTAAAAAGAAGTAAAAATCAGATATTCTTTTTGTTTCAACAGGAAGAAAGTGACTTCTAAGCAAGAAGGCATGTCTATGGGAAGAGAGTGGTGGCTGCCAGTACCCCCCCAAAAGAAAACAACAAACCCCAAACCCAAAAATCATACTGGGTAAGATGGAAGCAAGTGACAGGAAAAAAAAAAAAAAAAAGGAGGGATTAGGCTTCTTTTCTGGGTCAGATGAGAAAGACTCCAGTTTCTTCCGAGAGGATCAGGAGAGCGTGACTATTAATTCTGGAGTAGTTCCATGAGAAGCTTCAAGAGCTCTGAAATGAAAAAAGGCTTCAGAGACTTCTGAAGTGATGAAAACACCACCCTTTCACTGATCAGTACTGTGTCACAGTTTTCCTGTTTTCCCCACTCCATCTGCTATTTCAGACAGCAAACTCTTCAAGAGAAGAGCCACATTTTCTGCTTCACATCAGTCACCAGACTAATTTGTGACCAAGACCAAATACAAACTCTGTGTCTGTGTAGAGGTGGGGTAAGAATACAACACTGCAAAAATGTCAGTATTGAAGTCAGCAAGCCAGGATCACAGAAAGTTTCCATCCAATTCTGAATGTAGTCCTTAAAAACACATTATTTCACAGTGCAAGAATGCAACTACCTGAGAGAGATCACAATCGTTTCTTAGAGAACGTGCAAATTTTAATTCCTTTGCAGTCCTAATGGTACCAATCAAGTGCTTTTTCTTCTGTTCAATGACTTCTTTAGCTTTTGCAATACTAGCACTGTAGCTGTTGATATTCCTTTTCCTGTATTAAAAACATTAATTTTCAGAATTTAATATGCACTCAGCTGTACAGATTCAGACAAACTCTAACACACAACCACCAGTCATACCACAATACAAAGTGGATACATCTCACATACAAGATCATCTTCCCCAAAGAGTGAAAGGTAGAAGCATGGGAAATGCACTTCATAATGAGAAGAACAATAAAACCCGAGAGTTCACACTGAAAAGTCAATTTTGTGAAATAAATATTCCTTTATCAAATGTTAGAAGCACTCTTCCATTTAAACCTCCTGATATTTCCAAACACACTCAACTGAAAACTAAACAATTGGATTTTACAATTCAATCTACTAACACATCAGATCCTCTTCTCAGAGGCTCTTCTGGAAACCTAAGCTTTGACATCTCCATTCCCTTAAACCTGAAGATATTTATATATTTGAAAATGAAGTAGGAAAGAGTCCTTCGGCTTCTATCAGCTTGAAAATTTTCAGAAAGTTAATTGAAAGAAAAAAAAAAGTTATTCCTCCTGTTAATTCACTAATGACAGTATTTAAAAACACTCAAAATTAAGCTTGCTTTTAAGAAGCTTAACATTAAGACTAATTTTTCTTATTTTTTAAGAGCAAAGGCTGCATAAGCTAGTGTTTTCCAACCATGCAAACCAGCTCCAAGATATCACAATGAAAGGGCAAAAACAGTGCACAAAAACTTAAGACAGGTGTTATGAAATAATGCTTGAGAGACTGAGATTTTGTTTGGAATTCTTTTACCTGAATTAGAAACAGTTTCCTGATAAAAGCAGCTCACCTGTACCATACTATAAAACTAATTTACTACCTTGAGAGGAGGGTAATAAGTTCATCAAGAGTTCTATCTGCAGCTTCTGCAACCTTGTCTCCTTCGTACTTCACTTTCAACTCCAGGTATTCCAGCATCTGTTTTGTTCAGCATGAATAAACATGCATTTATTGTGTCATTAATCATTATTATTTTATTATTCTCACAATACTATTGCTTTTAAAATTCAGAACAGAAGCAATGAACAGTAAGATAGTGATCAAAACTCCACAGAAGGAGTTGACATAAACCACTTACAACTCATTATAGCCCTTTGTTTTCTCTAAATGCAAGTCAGCTGGCACTGTTTGGAATCTCAACTGAAGCCTTTAGGTCTATGAGGCAAGAAACACATAGATCTTGAGCCCACTGTCTCACTTTCCCTACTTGATATTCAAACACAGCACCATACACAGACAACTGAGATTTCTACTGGTTTTAAAACTCACTGAGCATAAAGGGAAAATAAACTGGGGAAAAAAAAAAAAAAAAGAAAAAAAGAACAAGATTTTCCTCTGGCTAAGTGTCAGTTTTGTCACAACAGTTACATTTAATGAAGAGACTATGGGCAAAGGTCTCAGTAATGCACCACTGCTTCTGCAATTCTTGATCTTTGCTGAAAAGCTGTTGCAAGACCACAGCTGTACCCATGAGTTAGTATATTAGGGCTGCTGAAATGGTACATTTTTACAAGATGCTATTAGTATATGAATTAGGAATTCAATATAGCTTTGCTTAACAGACAGACTGGCCACTGCAATAAAGTTAGAAAGGGAACAGAGAACAGGCTTTAAAGCATGCTTACTAGAACTAAGCTTTTGAATCATTAAATAGTTCTATACCTGTGTCTCTTACAAGTAAAATGTAGATAAATGGTAAAGATAGAATTGCAAGATTTTCTACAGCACACTTAAGAGTTAAAGTTTAAATAAAATAATTATCATTTGTGAAGTTCAAAAGTTCCTCAATAAAACCTATTAACAGCATTATTTGATATTTTAGAATTGTTCCTATGTTTTATACTGTGCATAGAAATGTATTAATTGATTTAAATGTTTTTGCATATTCTGTCCATTAAATTTTTTCACTCCTCTTGCTTATGTAATTTCTTTTCCAACTTTAAATCCAGAAAGAGGCACAGTAGAACTACAGAATTAGCACAGTTCCTAGCATGAAAATGAATGCTGCATTCTGCCCTGATCCTAGGAAACACAAACTTCATAACTTAAAGACTAGCTTGCATATGGCTCTGGTAAGTATTTGTATTGACTTATTAACTTTAAATTATCTTGTGTACTCCTTTACAAACTACTCCTCCAGGCTACAGTTTGGAGTTCACAGTATTTCTGCGAATATAGAGCCATAAGCAGTTGAAGAAAAAAGAGGTATCAAAACAAAGGCAGTAAAAGCACATTTAAATAGCACGTTAATGTGTGGACTACTCATAACAAACACCTTCAATCAAGAACAGGATTTAGTCTTTTGTGATTTAACTGATTTTCACCTACCTCATCTGCTTCATGAAAGTGTCCAAGATTAAAAACAGCTGTGTACAAAGCTTCCTGAATATCTTGTCCAATGTTGTTCTCCTGAGGAAAGATTTGCCAACAAATGAAGTTGCTTGTATGACTAAAAGACAAGACAGTCTATAACCACTTGTCACTCTGATAGAGGCACTTGATGTGCTTAAGACTCTGAGCAGCTCTACAAAGGCCAACAGGCCCAAAATACTTAGCTCACCTGAACTTCTCTGAGAACACTTCGTGTAGTATTTCTGGAAGAGATTCTAGATTTGTTTTTTGAATACATACAATTTATTTGCACACTCACACACAAAAACCAAATGAAAAGAATACACAAAGTAAAATAAAGTTACTAATACAGAGGAAAGAAAACATGGGAGATTGAAAAATGGGAACACTGCAGCCTAGAAAAAAGAAAATATTTAGGAATACCATTTGGGGGAAACAAAAAACATAGTAAGCTCCCATATTAGGCTGATGCAAGAAAACCGTTTTCAAATTTTAATGGGCACTATGACAGAACTACCTAAGAAACCGCAACAGACACTCGCAAGTTATGATTCCTGCAAAATCAGTGTACAGGACAATCTCCACAGAAGAAAACAGCACTGGGACTGGATGTATCATTCCTTTCCAGTTTACTCTATCACTTTAAAATATCCACAACATTAGGTCCTCTGGCCTAAAACTTCACAAATCTCATTCAGAAAGATCAGGTTAGGAAATTTAATAGAACGTTTAAAGAGAGATCCATTTGTCCAACAACCTTTTTGCTCTGAATTACTGCACTAATGACATGGGCATGAGCCTTGCAGCCACCTCAAAACTAAAAACTAATAAACAAGTTCCAAACCCAAATACTGTGAAGCCTGGGGTGCCTTACAAAAAGTTAAATTCAAAATACACAGTTTCACAGCCAGTTGAATAGAACTAACACTGTTCAGCTATGATCTTGTTTGGAGGTTTCAGCTGTGCTCATTTTGTCAAGTTATTTTATTAACACTGCAGCTGCATATCAGTTCTACGGTAAGATGGAATAACAGCATGTAACTATTAAGGCTGCAGGATAGTGTTTTAAGAAGTGCAGTATTAGCCATGCATATACAAAAACAACAAGTGAGAATATAAGGAAATTCCAGCTTAACATACCATGTCTGCTGATGGAGCTAGAGCTGGTTCATCCCTCAGCCCACCATTTGAAGAAAACAGGTGATGAACACTTTTCTCTTCAGTATTGTGATTGAAGGGCCTGCGAACAACAAACTTTTAAGGAAAAATTGTATACATATTAAATAAAATATCAAACTTTCTACAAATACTTTACATGCAGAAGTATTTCAAAATTTATCACTGAATACATACACATACCTATTTTTTAAACAGTTAAATTCACATTGATACGCAGCAGATACCCCTTTTTTCAAAACATTTCCCTGCTACTGAAATCCTCTTAAAGTGACTATTTTTCATTTGACAATTTTAATGAGGCTAAACAAAACCTTAGCAGCTGGTAGTGACACTCATCCTCAGTGAGAGTAAATGCATGACTTAACATTCCAGGATTCATTTTTCATTTGTTGCCCAAATATTACCTTTTCAGATACTGATTATACTGTTAAAATCTTTAGAATACATGACAGATTACACCAAAATCATCTATGGGCAACCTGTTAGGAAGGCTATTAAATTCTCCTGTATGATCACCTATGCTTGCTCTTCTGTAACAGCTGGCAAGACTCTCACAAAAACAAATAAACCAGCCTTATTCCAGGAAGGAAGCATTGTGTTATTCTTCCTATGATCAGTTTGTTCATTTGACAGACCATAACAGAATCTGGAGAACACTGCTGCAGAGACTGACAGCCATACACGAAATCTTTAGTTTCTATTCCACTTTGGGCAAGGCTAGCAATGCCATATTACATGTGCCAAATTCAGAAGACAAGTTTCCTACATCTTCCTTTCAGAACAGGTCCCTTATGTAACAGATTTGAAGGAATTATCTGGGACTATCCTTTATTGTACAAACATTAATCTCCACTGCAATAGCAGTGAGGGGAACAACACTCAGTTCACATCGACTAGACAAGTGAGCAAATGAATGTAATTCAGATTTGATAATTACCACAGAACATTGTTGGCATCTAATATTTATACAGTTGTGACTGGTTATCTAAGCAGAAGATGAAATGGGATCAGCAGGGGGTGGGGGAAAGAGGCACTTGAATGATACAGTCCTTCCCACCACAGCCCGCCATTTCAGCAGATCTCTCAGGCTGAACCCTTATCAACGATTTACCATACTGCTTAAAGCTTTCACACATTTTCAAGCTGAAACAATTTATTTCTTGTTGCGTCTCAATGTGTTCCCACTGTACTAGGGAACCATACTAAGAACACAAAGGTAAAGTTTAAAGAATACATTGAGTCAGCCCAACAAAAAGGTCTGGAAATGCTTACTTGGTCAAGTCCTCCCCCAGTCTGACATCTAAACATGTGAAAAAGGTTTACCTTGCTGGTCTTTCTGAGTCGCCACCACACTGCCCAAATTTAAAGTAAGTTCTGGTCTAAATTCAGAGAAAAAAAGGAAAAAAGCAAGTTCAAATACAGGGCTACAGCCAAGTCCCAGGAAAAAACGTTCTACAAACCTGTTTTCACCTTCAGTATCCACCCCGGCCCCCATTTCAATTAGACCAAGCTTCAAAGAAAGTGCTGTTGAATTGTGCAAGGGGAGGTCTAAGGAAAGAGCTTCCAAGCAGAAGTTCTGTAGCCATTCGTGCACCTTTGTGATAAGTAAAAAGCACTCCTAGTAAAAGGAATCCTAGTTTCCTGTTTTCACTTAGTACTTTTTCCACTATTATGCAAAATTTGCAATATACTGAATTACTGAACCAGACTCTACAACTTACTTTTTCAATAAAGTTTAATTGCAGGGTTGAACTGCCAGATACGACTTATCTGTATTTTACAATAAATGCTAAATATGAATTTCATAGGACAAAAAGAGGTCTGGCCCCACTCTAGCTTTAGCATAAACTCAAAAAAAACCCCACAAAAACAACCACTTAATGCTTGTCCAAAATACAGATTGCTGTGAAACAAATGGCATTACCATGTCATAACACGGAATAGTCACATGCAGAACATTTGTTTTTTAATGCAGAGACAGAAATGTATCCATAACTCATGTACTACTGGGCAAGGAGAATTTGGGTTCTTTTAAATATTTTCAGTCTTTTTATCTGAGAAATGACAGAAAATGTTAATATGCATCCGCTGCTTTTTCATATACTCTGTGCAGATGAGACAGTAGAACAGAGATGTCAACACGAGGCATTAATGAGATTTGTAAAAACACACCTTACTAAAACCAGGCTTTGGACATCTCATGTGCACTACACAGCAACACTACATGAGAAATGCTGGGCAAGTAGGAGGTCATAAAGTACAGGCCCCTAGCTCAGAGGGGACCTGAGCTTGCTTTTATCACCCCCAATGAAAACATGCAAGCTGCTATAACGTCACTATCTAATACCACCACAGAGACTATTGAACAAAAGCTTTAGATCAACTTACTTCTGTAGAAGAGAAACAAAAAACATCAGTATCTTTGTCCTTCACATCACCACACAATGCTGTAAAAGCAAGCATAGAAAACACTCCTGTAGGGCATTCTAATCCATGAGACAACAGAAACACACCATAAAACACTGACTTTTTTAATGACAGAATTTGAAACCCAGGAAGGTAAGTCCAGATAAACAGATATAGAAATTACCTGGGAATTACAAAGCCTGACTTGCATGTAATAATTAGGGTATTATCTACATCATTAACCGTATTATGTGGCTACTACATTCAGGACAGGATAAAGACAAAACGCAAAAAGGCAAAAGAAACCACAATTTAAAAAGTACAGGTAAAAGAATTGTTTCATAAAACACTGATAAATACTATTATTCAACACAATATTGCAGCTCTTGGAGAAAAGCTACTCATGCAGGAAATACCAGAAAAAGGAGGTTTCTTACAGAACAAACACCTCAATAGCTTTGTCAAGAAAAGCAGCAGGAGAGGAAGCAAAAGGTATTGACTGTTCTTCCTAACTACTGGAAACACATCATACAAGAAACGTGCTAATCAAATGTGGCAGCCCAACTACTGTCCTTAACAGACCATATAAAATACAAAATGGTGCACGAAAAAAAAAACCTGCTGGAAACACAAGATCCAAAAGCCTCACCTTCCACATTCAAAGCTTTTGACATACGATGCAAATCACTGTTTCTCTGATTTGGTTCTGTAAAATCCTCTTCTAGTAAGTTACGAGACTGCCTTCAGAGATAAAAGTTTTAAGATCACCAAGGATATCAACGAGAAATGAATTCTGACTTTCAGCTTTCTTAGAGCTAAGCTTTCCCATTTTTGCCAAATGACATTATGAAGAAGGTGCAGTTAATCACACACACCGATACAACAAAAAAATGCATCATTTTTAAACTTGAGATGTACTTCAGCTCTATCACACTGAATTCAAAATACATAAAAAGGTGCTACTACAGCTTTTCCATATGTAGTATTTCAGGTAACTAGAAACTATTAGTAAATTGTTATATAATCAATTTTAAACACATTCATTCTAGTTTTTAAACTAAAAACAACAAGGATTCACCTAGTTATAAAAAAATACATATAGATCCCTATAATGGCTTAGTAGCCTAATAACCTAGTATCAACGAGTTGCATTTAAAATGTCTTTTTCCATGCACCTACTCCAAACGCTGAAACTGTTCACAAACTGTGTATTATACTCAAATACAAATAAAAATGGACTCATTTGCAACACTGCAGAATACAACCCTTATTTTCTACATTTCCTCAATTCTAGTTCTTGGTAATTAAACATTTAAAGCCACTGGTCTCAAGAAGTCACATACCTCACAGCTTTCATTTTTCTTCTGTTTTTTATGATTTTTTTGGGGGGGGGGGGAGGGGAGGAAAAAAAAAGCGGTAAGTTCTCTACAACATAACCTAGTTCATCACTTGAGCCAACATTACAAATCGCGTCACTTTAAAAGGTATGAAATGAAAGCAATGAACACACAACCCCTATAAACCATACGGCTGTCTTCTCCCTGAAGAGCAAATGCTTGCACGCGGCAGGGCAGTGCCCCGCTTTGCCCATCCCACCCTCACCACCGCTGCTCTTCAAACCTGCCTCCCGCACACGTACTGTAAGGTGCCCTCTTCTTACTGCAGTGCCTCCCCGCTGTAGGATCACGCCCTGTTTGCAATCCGCCACGCGCGCTGACCCCACAACTCCTTTCCTTGGGGACTGCTCTCGGGCCACTTCCGTTCCCCTTCTAGACTCTCTTATACCCGCCACCTTCACTCCTCCCACTGTCCAGCCCGCCGTCCCTCCCTACCCCTCCGGCTTTTGTTTGGGTGGAGGGTTCTTTCTGCGTAGCTACTCCACGCGAGCTGCTCCGCTCTGTTCCCGTGCCGAGCACGGAACCCCCACAGACGCGGCCGGCCCTCGCCGCGCGCGCCCCACCTGCCGCGCCCCTCACGCTGCCCCGCGGAGCGCCGAGCGCGCCAAAGCAGCCGCCCAATCAGAGAGCCTTTCAGGGCCGCCTCAGCCAATGGCGGCCCGGCGGGGCGGGGCGGGGCGGGTGGCGCAGTCGTGAGGGCGGTGAGGCGAGGACCGGGCCTAATCCCTCCGCGCTGTGCGGGGGGCCGCTCCTGGGGAGAGGGCGTTTCCCTCAGCGAGCCGGCAGGCGCGTGCCACACAGCCCCTCGGGTAGAGAGTCAGGGGAGGCACAGCTAGGGAGCAAAGTCTCCGCAACACACGCAAAGCAAGGCAAGGAGTTCATTCTGCGCTTCCCGCGGGGAGGCAGGCAGGCGTTCAGCTGTCTGCAGATCAGGGCCCCATGACATGCAGCGGTTACTCGGGAAGACCGATGCGATCAACCCAAATGATTGCCTTTGCTGCCTTTTTTTCCTCGGCTTTACATACTAACCATGATGTCGTATGGTCTGGAGTATCGCTTTGGTCAGTTTGGGACACCTGTCCCAGCTGTGTCTCCTCCCAGCCTCCCGTGCACCCCCAGCCTCTTGTCCAGCGTGGCAGGACAAAAAGCATAAAAAGCCTCAACTCTGTGTAAGCCCTGCTCAGCCATAACAAAAACATCTCCATATTATCAACATTCTGCTCAGCACAAATCCAAACCAGCCCCATACCAGCCATACTGGTGAAGGAAACCAGCTCTACCCCAGCCAAAACCAGCACAGCCATTAAGTCCATGGTTTGGGCTTACTTGGTTCTACATGCATTTTCATTACTTGCAGAACAAGTAAGAGATCCTTTTTGGAGTGTTTTACTACTTGTGTTTTGGTTGTCATAAATGTAGCATGATACTCTCTAGTTACCAGTTTAATCACCACTAGTGAAAACCAGTTAAGCTTTAAAATTAGCAATACATTGATCTTCCCCAGCTGATGTTCAGGTGTTGGCAAGAAAAATTTGTTGCTGGAATTGCCTTGCTAAGGTTCACACGCTTCCAGGATCTCAGACCCAGGAGGAGGTTAACAAAGCTTGGGAAGGACGTACCATTGATAGTGGGCATAGGGAATGCAGAATTCACAAGCCACAAGGACATTTGGCAGAACTCGCAAAATAAGGAAGAAATTAGTAAAGCCAACTCAGCAACTGTGCAGGAATCAGCTCCAGCTGGGAAAAAGGTAATTCCAGCAGGGGGATATTATGGCCACAACTCAGGGGCCAGTGATTCACAAAACCTACCAACTGGAGAACAGAGTGAGCACGTGTGCTAAAGGGCATAAGAAGAGAGAGAATCACTTAACCAATAGAAGGTAGGATGCTAATCACTAAGACGGCTATGTAGCTTGTAGAAAATAAATCAGGATTTCTTTGTCTGCTGAAATGTACAAATGTTACAAAGTTTGGATGGTCAGGACAGCAGCCTTTTGTGGGCTACCACCCAGCTCCCTGCTTTGTGCAGACTGGAATAAAAACATAGAAATACCTCATCTTGGTGTGTAAGTTTGTGCTGCACATCAGGCAGCGAGCCTGCATTTGAGACAACACTGCAACTTTTAGACCCTTGCCAAATCATGAACTAGGCCAGCTTTCCAAGAGTTTACTAACAAAACCCAGGTTATTCATATTTTTGCACTGATAACACCAGGACCTACCCTGCACCTGTAATTCTAAAAGTCCTAAGTGTACGTTTATTAGGCTGGGGTTTTGACTCAGATAACAGAGTTCAACAGGTTACATAAACCCTGCTCAAGGTTTTCTTAATAGCAGGGAGCACTGCAGTTGGTGTGGCCAAGGCAAACAGTAACTGTGGAGAAAAGGGCCAAAAGAGGAGCGTCCTGTCTGCTGAAAAGGCAGGAGAAGAATTTTAGGCATAATGGGGAAGAAAGCATGAAGAAAAAAGAGGTTTAAAAATTATGCAGTTCTGTGGAGGTAGGTCCTCACCTTCTTTTTGGTAAAATATCTGCATCAGAGAAGCTTGCTTTAGTTTTGTTTATCTACACTTGAATGTGCCTGATTTGTGAGTGTTGGAACTTTCCGGATGTTATCCTCAAACCTATCCAACTTGTAAACAATTTCCCTCAGAAGGGAACAAATTAACCATCTCTCTCTGTCCCAGAAGAACTAAACCTCCTTTTCCTTGTTCTGTGAATACCAGTCAGTCATCTTTCAGATTCTCCAACCGGTTTTTGCAATGAAATTAAAATCATGGATGTTTTTCTCAACATGTATTTAGCTTTGGAAATTGCTTTCTCTACTTTAAAGGTGAGGAAAGGCTTGAGCACCCAAAATTTTGTCTTAATCTTCCTTATTCTGTGTTAATTCCCACTTATAATTTAACTCATGAACCATTTCTTAAGAACATAATGAGTAACAGCTGAGGGGTAAAATGTAGGGTTGGTGATGGCAGACCTGTTGCGGATGTAGCAGGAAAAAGGAAATGATGGGAAGGTTTGTCTTGGTTAGAGGTCTGAATGCAATTTTAAACCAGCAGTGTACGTGCTTGTCTTAAAAGCAGCCTAACTAACTGTGAGAAGCCTAATTAGCTCTTTGATAGGATGGTAACTCATCCTTGGTTATATTTCGGCTTTAGGTCCATTTAATAAATAAGCGAACAATAGCAACAAATGCTCAGGTTATAATTTTCTGCTTATGACTCACGTCAAAATTCATAAAGATAGAGCTGCGCATTCTTCTTTTTGTGCCTTTATGAAGAATTGTAAAGATATGCATACAAGTTGTGTTACATATGGTGCATTTTTGTAGCTCTGTCAGCCTATACCTGAAAGAACAAAAGGATATACACAGCACCGTTTCAGTTTTGCGCTCGTACCGCCCTGAAAATCTGAAGGCGAACGCGGCAACCCGGAAAGATTGCTTCTGAAGGGACAACAGTGGCTTTCCAGGGAGGAAGGAAGGAAGGAACACCTCGTGCCCGTGCCATTAGCTGCTCCGAGAACACTGCCGGGGTTTCTTAGCGCGGCTCCGTGGCGGCCGGTGCGGTGCGATGCCCACGGGGTGGCAGCATGGGCTCGCCCTGACTGCCTTCGCTGGGCACCGACGGCCGGGCGGGCGGCTGTCCCTGCTGTGAACGCCGCAGCTGTATTTTAAAGTCACATTCAAATGCTGTTTGAAAACGTGCGTTAGGTCACAGTGCAGCACTGCAGACTGGGGGAAGAGTGGCTGGAAAGCTGCCCAGTGAAAAGGACCTGGGGGTGCTGGTCGGCAGCAGCTGTACATGAGCCAGCAGTGTGCCCAGGTGGCCAAGAAGGCCAGTGGCATCCTGGCTTCTATCAGCAATAGTGTGGTCAGCAGGACCAGGCAGTGATTGTCCCCCTGTACTCAGCACTGGTGAGGCTGCACCTCGAATCCTGTGTTCAGTTTTGGGCTCCCCACTGCAAGAAGGACATTGAGGTGCTGGAGCATGTCCAGAGAAGGGCAACGGAGCTGGGGAAGGGTCTGGAGCGCAAGTCTGATGAGGAGCAGCTGAGGGAGCTGGGGGTGTTTAGCCTGGAGAAAAGAAGGCTCAGAGGTGACCTTATCGCTCTCTGCTACTACCTGAAAGGAGGTAATAGCCACGTGGGGGCAATGATCTTGAAGGTCTTTTCCAATCTAAAAGATTCTGTGATTTTATTCTATGGTTCTGTATTTTCTTGCTACTCTTTCCAACCAGCTGTTATTTCTTCAAATGCATAATGCATCCTCCTTTCCCATTGTCTATATCTTGTCTTTTCTTAGTAAGAACTTCTGCTTTCAAAATTTAATTATTAAATGCACTAAAATTGGCCAGGTGTGGTGTTCAGGGGTTTTTTAATTATTATTTAGATGATAGATTCTGCAAATGTGTATCTTGGTTGTTTGATATGTCATCACTCTTGGATTTTTTTTTTCTGTAGTAGGGCCACGTGATTAAGTAAGAGTTTCCCCCTAAATGCTATGTGAGGGGCTACATGTGTGTTTGGAAAAAGAAGGATACCTGTTATATTACTGCAGGTGGAGCCAATGCCACAGTTCAGGGAAGTTTGTAGGTGGGGGTTGTGCAGGTGTATTGGTAACATGTTTTCATTAATTGTGTAGCATTAGCTGCTGAAGATTTACACATTAGGCAAATAATTTCAAGACTGTGGTGGTGTAAAAGAGAGACACGGATACCAGAGGGAAATGTACTTAATCTCATCTCACTCATAGTTTCTGGCTCATAATAATTACCTTTCTGAAGTATCACAGATTTAGATTACTTACACTATGAGGGAGAATAGACTTCAAGATTATTAGGTTTTTTGTTAGCCAGGATGTACATGTTTGTGATTTCTAGAATTACCCAATGAGCAAAATATCTGCTGTAATGCTACAGCTGGTATTTTCTTCAGTGAAGTTTCTGTCATTAGAAATAGTTAATTTTTATATACTTTTTTGTGTAAGCATAACACAGTACTTTTTTAACACTCAATAGGGAACTAACAGTCAGACACTGAATTGTGAATTAGCCTTGTCCACTGTGCTCAGCTGCTGAGTCTGGGAGCCTGACAAAAGTGACACTGTTGAAGCTCCCCATCTCACTGGGTCCAGTAGCATGGTGTGAGTGTGTATTCCCAATTTTAATTTACTATTGAAAAAGACTACAGTGCACTTTGACCATATAGTATAAACAGGGATGTCTGAAAAAAAAGACATGTTAAACAAGCAGAAAATCTTTTTCTGAACTCAGCTTTTGACCTCTGAAACTCAATATGTCTGTAGCAAGGCACAGATTTGGGCCCCAGTGCAGAAATGAGTATCAAATAGAGAGATTGCTATTTCTTGTGGGATCTGACTGAAGCCTCTGTGTGGGCACTGAAGTTGGTTTGGGGGTCTTTCAATTACTTTTGTTTGTATGGAGTGGTATGAAAGATGCTGAAATATTTCTGCAGATCAGCCACTGTTAGTCTCATTGAAGATGAAATTCTGACTCTAGGCGAACCAAGCTTTCTCTTTTGTTCTTTGAATCTTTAAGAAACTTGGTTTCACAGCAAAAATTCCGTTTGAAATTATTGATGAAATACTCTTTCCTGTGTAAAATTTTGGAGTATAAATCATTGTTTAGTTAAACAAGGAGGGAAAGTCTAAGTTTTTAGGGTCTGAGCACATAGCTGAGAGGAGCATGCTGGTGAGCAGGCTTGTTATTTGTTTTTACCCTACCATACAATGTAACTTCAAGGTGACCTTTTAAAATTTTAAAACACAGCTTCAAAAATACTCGAGGTACATGGAGCCTTCAGGAGGCTTTGTTAGAACCTAAGGAATAGCAATATTTGAATAATGTGTGAACCCAACATTGACAAATAGTAGGCAATGCTTTTTGGAAGCCGGTATTTCAGCTGCAGACATGCTTCTGTAGTCCAAAATCACTATAGACTTCCCAGGAAAAAAACAGAATGACTCTCTGTGCCACTGCTTTCAGAAACCAAATGAGATGATAGACAATGTTAATAGTGATTCCACAGTCTGTGGAATATAACATATTGTGCTGCAAAGACTGCGTGTGGTTTTGACCACAGTATTTCTGCTCATGCATAGAAAGAACTGCTCCAGCTATGTTTTACGGAGCTTGTTTGCAAGAGAGTGAAGGCATGGTAACCTGGGGAACCAGACTCTTGGTAAACTTTACAGTGCATTGTTCATTTTTTTGGAGTGCACGTCTGCTATTTGAGAGAGTGTAAAGCATTGCTGCTAAGTATAGAGCATATGAGCATTAATATACCCAGAGCTTTTGTGGAATGAAAGAAAAAGAACTGTATTTTAAGTTTCACTTCCTTTCAAATTGCAAGAACATGCAATGAATAGTAAGTCTGTTTGTTTACTTTGGCTGGTATACCTGTCTGCTTCATCTTTCATGTACTTATCAATCTTTCTGATTTTTTTTCTGTAATAGCAATTGAAATATGTGGTTAATAACTTTTATTGGTGAAAAAGCTATTTTTAGTACGTTTGTATAATGCTGAGCATAAAATTGAAGCTGATAATCACACATGGGGAAAAGTTACTCCAAATCACTTCCTGGAGAATAAATTTTTGTACTTCGCATTTGAAAGTAAAAATTACTCTGAATGACTATAAATATGCAGAGATTTCTGTAGGAAAAGGCTTACATGGACTGTAACTCTTAGGATGGATATCACTGAAGAACAGAGTATAGGATAGACTATTCTGTAAGAACACAGACAGACACAGTTGTTCATTCCTTCTAAGTAACATAAGGAACCTGATGAAATGATAAAATGACCGACTTCAATTAAGCAAGAAGCACCTTTGAAAACAATCCATAATTTTACATTAAAACCACTTTGTACAGAATTATAAATGTATTAAAATCTCATCAGTCAATTTTATGAATTAGATCAGTAGTTAAAAAGGATGGTGCACACATGATGCGTTTTAGCTCTGTTAGTCTTTCAGTGCTCACAGCAAGAGAGTTTACTAAAGGAAGCACCATTCCATACTGGCTTATTTTTATATGTTCACTCTAAACAGCCACTTATGGCCACATGTCTAATTGTCTTTTTGTATGGACCAGTATATTTTTGGTTTTGCTTCCATGCTAATGGATTTTGACCCCAAGAGTCTAATAATGGTCCAATAAAGGGTTAATATTATAGAGTAATAGTGTGATTTTGGAGAACTAAATTCAGCCATGGCACAGGATGATTAAGTATACATATAATAAAATTTTAACATACATATAGTTATTTCAGGTGTGTGATTAGTTTTTAATACATGGTTTAATGGCATTTGTGACTTACGCATTTGTATTAGCAGTGGCTAAGTAGTTATACGTCATCTGTTTGATATCATCACTGAAACACATTTTGAACTTTAGTGTATTCCCTCGTTGGATAAACATTCCAATTAACATATTGGCTAATACATTGACTTTAGCAAAGATGACACTGTTTGAGTTGAGAATAGGAAAATCTTCTTTCACATGAAGGTATAATCTTTCCAAGTATAGGCTGATGGCTATATCACGCTGATGGAATGCAGTGGGGAATCATGAAGAACAGTATGGTAGTTGTTCTGGCACCTTAATTCATACAAGAGCCTTCTTGTGAATACTTAAAATGTGTCTCAAGTTTGTAGAATTTTAGAGAATATACAATGAAAATTTATGGCATATTCTTGATTAAGGGATAAAAGAAAACTTGAGCCTTTTCCAATGTCTGCTTGTCTTCTGTGAAGGAAAGGCTTTGCTGGATTTTCTCTCCATGTTGTTTTCTCCGTTTTTTAAAGTCACACTTGTCAGGCTGAAACAATGCGTGGAAGCTCTTCCCTGTAAGTTGCCTTTATTCCAGGAATCACTGGAGTTCTGAATGGAAAATATGAAACCTGTTCTTCTAAACTGAACAGAATACGCAGCCAGATTGGGGTGGTAGAGCAGTGGCTGGAACAAGGAGAAAAACAAATCCAAGTCAAGCAGACTTCAGTTAAAATAACGGAAAATTCTAGGACTGAATCAGAAATGCTAGAAATTCTTCAGAGTATATCTCCATGTATTTACAAAGTGGAGCTAAGTCACATTCCAGCCAAAGTTGATCAGTTCATCTATGGTCAGTTGTTTTCAGTCTTTCCAAGCAGGTCATAGGTCAAAGAGTCCTGGACACATGTTTACAAACCCAAATCAAGTTGTTCTTATCCTGGAGTTGCTAATGAGTCCAGGAAAGAGCCTACACATGGGTTTGAAAGCATAGTTGGTTTTTTTTTTTTGTGTGTGTGTTTTTTTTTTTTTTTTTTTTGGTCAGGTGCTTTTAGAAAACACCCATCTCAAATGGGATTTTGTGTGGAGTTTGAAATTGAGGCATATCATTAGGTAAGACAGGTTGGTTCAGCAGCTTCTGGATATGGACTTGAAGGGGCATTACTTTAGAATGTAGAAGAAAAGATCTATGGTGTTTGTGAAGGTGTAGGTGGCAAGAAAGGACTTGAGGGAGAGAAGGCTTGATAAAAAGTATATTCATCCCTGCCCAAAATAGTCTACTGAAAATATTACCTGGGTTTACTTACCTTGTTCTTTGTTTTCTGCTGATGTAACAATAGAAACTCTTCTTAGGACTGATAAGAGCCCCTAAGTTTTAATAATTCTTGAGATTAATAAGAGCACTATATTTTCCAGGCTTCTTGTAGTGTTGTTTAAAGGTATAGCTTCAAAAGGCGTTCTGAAGGTTAAACAGAATACTGTTAAACTAATGTTGCTTTCGATTACAATAGTTATTTTGGTAAGGCTGGGAAGAAACCAAGATGGTAAAATAGCAGTATGACTTCACTGGATTCCTTCTGGAAGATTCTTGAAGATATCACAAGAAAAGGTTTGAAAGCATGTTGTGTCTGACTTGCTTACTCTTCTCCCTCCGTCACCCAGTTGACACTGTCTGAAGAAAGCTAGGGCCAGAAGACATTTCAGCAGAAATGGCCATGCAGAATAATGTTTTCCAAATGGGGCTGTTTCCCTGCAAACGCTCCATGAGTGCAGTTTCAGCCCTTTTTTGGTCCTCCTTGTGAATAAATTGACTTGACTAACCATTAGTTGTGAATAAGCTGACAAGAACGACATGTGACCCAGAGAAGTGGAGAATACCAGCTCTCTGCTACTTGTGATGAAGAATTATCATTTCTGCAGCCATAACAGGCATTTGCTACGTCACCTTAAAAGATAATTTGTAAGCATGTGGATTCCTAGATCTGTGCAACCTGGACACGGTTCATCTGATCACCCTCTTGTAATTAGTTGAGAAAGCGCTTTTAGCAAATCAGTCTTTGCATTCTCAGAAAGATGATTAAAACACAACAGATGAATCACACTTAAAAGTTCCTATTTTTCTCTACTGACCATAAAGGTAACTTAGAGAGACAGCTGAGACTTGGACATCTGTGTTACAGACTTTCACTGAGATGAATTCTGCCGAGATGATTCTGCTGTCTAATAATATGTCTGGAAGAGTTTTCTCTTTTCTGCAACCTGTACAAGTTCTGTCCATGCTTATTAGCATGTGGGGTTTGGGATTTATTAATGCTATCAAGCATGACTGAGAAAAGACCAAAGTGCAACTGGTTGCTACAAATGAAATTTTGAAGCAGTGTGCAGAAGTGCTGAGGGTGCCTGAAATTTCAGTCCCTAGGAAAAAAAGGAAAGGTTTCGTTTTATGCTCATCCAACAGCTGACTTTTCAAAGTCGAATTAATTTGACACAAATGGTAAAATAATCTGACCACAGGGAGCACATTTACAGAGTATCTTTCTTTTAGCAGGGTAGCCGAAAGAGTGTTTTTCATGCTGCTGTGTTAAAGAGAACATCTTCATGCTCCACAAATCATGTGTTTTTATCCACTCTGATGGCAGACTTCAGAATTGTTGTTCTAGTAAGAGAATTTAGAGAATGTTATTTTAAAAAATATTCACATTATAGCTTTAAAAAAAAAAGATAAAAGGAATTGTGACACTATTACCAATTTCTCTCTTTTTCAGTTTAAAAACTAGGACCTATACTGTAAATTTATTTGCCAATTGCTGTAAATGGGATTAATATAACTACAGTTCTAGAAGCATTCAATTAAATGAATAACATTAACTGGAATTACATGTCAGCTTTTTGCCAGGCTTTGCAAAGATAGTAAAAATTAGCTCAGTTAGCTTGGATTTTACTTATTTTCTTTGTTTCATTGTGTTTTCTATTTATAATTATTACTGTAATTAGTTGATGAAAATTTATGGCAAACAATTAATAAAAAGCCATGGACACAAAAAGCTTGTTTGCATTTTTCTAATAAGATATAGCATTTGCTTTCTGATGATTCAAGTGGCAGGTTATATAAACATTTCTATTTTTGATCCTTCTAAGGCTTTTGTCTCTTGTCTATTAAGTATTTTGTGGGGGAAAACATGATCATCAAGTCGGCAATCTGCCTAGGATTTTAGAATGGCATGAAAATAAATAATTACAAATGATGAAAACATTTAGGATATTACATTGTGATATTTCATGTCACTGGCAGATGCATTTCAGGAAGAAAAACAACATTACATAAAGTCTAGCAGTACAGTAAACAAGAGGATTTAAAGGCTGATGGATATCGCTCTCTGTTCTCTCCCTGGGATAAAGTATCCACTATAATATGTTAAAACTAGGTTTTCTTTTATTTTTTTAATTTTATATTTTTTTGTCCACAACAGAGAAATCTGCAGGTGACTGATAAACAGCAAGACTTTGACAATCTGTAGTAACTCTTCTTGGAACAGAGGCCCTAATTTCATAGAAGAATTTCCCTCCAAGATCATCTGAATTTGTAAACACGTTACCTCAGTCACCTACCTAATCATAAGAAGGAATAGAGCTGCTCAGTTCCAGGTTCCAGGAATGAATAGTACGGTACTTTTATAATACTCATAATTCCCTTCAAAATTCAAATATATCTGATATTCCCCTTTATTTATGTCTTTTATCCATGCTATGACTATAATGCTAATACTCATCTGAGCTTCTGCTTGGAAGAAAAGTTTGAGTTATGTACTGCATCAAAGGAGAAAGTGAAAATGATCGTTTAAAAACAAGGTGACCTAATTTAATGTAATTAATCTACTGTGTTAAAAATAGCTTAGATATGTCTGGGTTTCAGAAGTGCACTTCCAGAAGACTAGTAGAAGACAGAGGCATTAGCACTTTCATGAACCAATTCGTATGCACATATGCCTATGGAAACAGAAGCTTTTGACAGCTGCTATGGAGCTGTATATTTATAATTTAAAATATTTGTCTTTCCCTCTGATCTTATAAACTGGATCTACTTAATAGAAAAAGCAACTTGAAGACCTTTTTAAACGAAGTTCAAAAAATGTAGTTACATTCTTGGTTTTTATCAGCCTTTGTGCTTGGAAGCCCTTGGAGTCAGGAGAGCCATTTCCACCAATCTTCTAGTGTGAACCTGTTGTAGTGTCATTGGAGTCCCCTTGGCTTCTCCCATTTGGGAATCTGCATACTACTGAATGAGTGATACAGGATCTCTGCTTCACATCGCTCTTGTCCTGAATTAGTGGGAGTTTCAGCCAGAGTGACTGAACACATTTCCTCTTTGAAAGGAATAGAGGAGCTGTCCCATCAGTAAGGAGTGATGGAAGAAAACAGGTTATTCATAATGAGAAGTTGTTTGAGCTAATTTGTGACAAACACATGAGGACTTCATTTACAGGAATGGTTCTTGTGGGTTTTATCTTCAACAATAACATAGATGATAATAGATGTTGTACACTATGTTCATGTATGGCAATGCAGTTGGATTCACTTCAGAGAAAGGCAGAAAGTCTTCGGGGTTGGGTGCTTAATGGTGCAGTAGGTTTCTGGGAAGGACAAATGCTTTGCTGTGTAGAAGTAAAATGCCTTCTCCTGCCTGTGCCTTATCTCCTCTGTGACCTACCTGTTCTCTGAGTAGCGGCCTTTCTCAGACACTGTTGTGTCCCAAGATCATTAGTACCACTTTGTTCCATCAGACATTGCATAGTGGATGTCCTCAACTAAGATGTAAACTGTGCCTGTAGATGTTCTGTGAAATTACGTAGTTTAGAAATCACAAAGTAAATGGCAGTCCATAATAGTATGTTATTGTCAACAAGACAAGTATCATGTGAAGGATCCATAGTGTACTTTCTCTGTTTGGCAGGCCTCTCTATGCTATTATGCCGGTTTTGGGGAAGAACATGAAGGAAAAGATGGACTGCTTGGATGGTGTCCCAGAGAAAGCAGCCAGACTTGTCAGGGGACAGGAAAACACAGCCAATGGAAAGAAAATTAAAGGAATGCAAGTAACAGTGAGAATTTGGACTTTAGCTGAAGTAGAGACTAGTTAGGTTAAATACTGTGGAAAAGTTCAAATGTTAAGGAAAGATAAGTACTTAATGAGATAGTTGATATATGAAACTACTGCACACCTTAAGAATATATAAACATTTCTTAGGAGCAGTATTTGACCCTAGTTTAGAGCAATGTGTTGGACCCTGACCTTAAAATGTTTTTTCTCTACCTATTGCCTATGAATTACAACCGCCTACAACACTGAGTTGCAAAAGGCAAAAACACAGAGCACCAGTTGTGTAGCTGTAGTGGTTTTGGCTGGGATAGAGTTAAGGTTCTTCTTAATACCTGGTATGGAGCTGTGAATTTGTGCTGGGAACAGTGTTGATAATTCAGGGATGTTCTCATTTACTGCTGAGTAGGGCTTACACAGAGCCAAGGCCTTTTCTGCCTCTCACGCCACCCCACCCCACCAGAGAGTGGGCAGGGGATGCACAAGGAGTTGGGAGGGGACACAACTGGGACACCTGATCCCAGCTGGCCAAAGGGGTGCCCCAGATTGTATGGTGCCATGCTCATCAATAAAACTGGGGCGAGGGATTGGCCAGGGAGGTGACTTCTCTGGGACTGGCAGAGCATCGGTCAGTAGGTGGTGAGCAGCTGTTTTCATTTGCATCACTTGTCTTTCTTGGGATTTACTTTTTTATGTTTTTCTTGGGTTTTTTTTCCCTTGCAATTATGATTACTATTGTTATTAATTTTTAAATATTTGACTCTTTATCTCAACACACGTGTTTTCTCACTATTACTCTTCTGATTCTCTCCCCTATTCCATCAGCAGGAAGGAGTGAGGGAGTGTCTGGATTAAACCAAAACAGGATCAGACCAAAGGCTGAACTAAGCCACTAAATAAATGAGCATGACCAAGTACCTCTCTGGAGTGCCTGTATGCTAGTGCATGCTCCGTGGAGAACAAACAGGGAGAGTTACAGCACTGCATCTACCTGCAGGGATAATTCTCACTGTGATCACAGCAACACAGTGGGATAGCTGCAGTGGGTTGGAAAAACAAGCTAGGAAGACAAGAAGGAAGAGTACAGGAATATGATGGACAAACTGGAGTTAAGTCCACAAAGGGCCACGAAGATGATTAAGCACTTGAATCATCTCCCATATGAGGAGAGGCTTAGAGACTTACAACTTTTTACCCTGGAGAACACTCAGGGGTCTTAATCAGTGTTTATATATGATGGGAGAGAATAAATAAGAGGGAGCCAGAGGCTTCTCGGTGGTATCCCGTGAGAGGACAGGACGTAATGTGCACAAGTGGAAAAATGGGGAATTCTATTTGAACATAAGAAAAAGCTTTCTTACTATAAAGGTGGTCAAACATTAGAAAAGGTTGCCCAGAGACTGTAGAGTCACCCTCCTTGAAGATACTCAAAACCCAGATGTGTACAACCTGTTCTAGGGGACCTTGCTTTGAGCAGAGATGCTGGAGTAGATGATCTCCAGAGGTCCCTTTCAACCTATTCCAATCTGTGATTCTATGAAGTAGTGGCAAACAGTGGGTGCAGAGAGAAACATCATAGGTACACACTGCATCTCTTCCTGGCTTGTCCTTTTAGCTTCTGGAATCAGTAGGTTAAACATTAGTCGTGTTTAATAGTCATTGATAGATCTTCTTTGCATAAATCTGTTTAATTATTTTAAACCTATTTATGCATATAATGTCTCTGGCATGCCGTGATAATGAATGCCACAATTTGATTATGCAGAACATAATTCATGCAGCCAGAACTATAAAACCAGGCCAGTGAATTCCCCAAAGCACTATGTTCTTAGCCATTGATATTGGCAGGAAGGTTGCATGGGAATCAGATGGAGAATGTGACTTTCTGTACTAACTAAATACTTAGGTCCTTATAATATTCAGTGCCTTTTGTTTACAGTTGCAAATCACTGAGAAAATCTGGGCTGCTGTATTTTCTTCACTTTTATCTCTCTGCTCCTTCTTTCCCTTCACTGCATTTGAAAGGCTTCTGTCTTGTTTTTGTAGCATTTCCCTCCATGGTGTAACTCTCAACTGCTAATGGGAGCTATTTTCACTCCAGTGCATACCATATCTGAACCACTAATATGACTGCTTCTTGAGAGAGTTTTGATTCCAGATAACTTTCATGTACTTTAGAGAAGATAGTCCAGCAAAGGAGGACTTAGGACTGTGGGAAAATAATGTTGGGTGACCTTGCCTCATGTTTGTAAGGCTCTCTGTGACCATGAAAAATGTTAACTCATAAAAAAAGGTGATAGGGGGATTTCCAGACATCTTTATATGTATGTTTCTATGACTATGTAAATGTATTGTGCCATCTCACACATTTGAAAAACTTTCTGTAAAGCCATGTGAATTTAAAAGAATGCTGTGCAAAGACTAATATTAGGGTATGTTTATACTTTGACAACACCGTCTAATTCATATATTGAGTTACAATCTTGGAAAATTACTCTTAAAGCTTTCCTCAAACAATACCAAATTAATAACTAATGAGTTTTCAACAATGTAAAAAATAAACTGTGCTTTTAAAAATGCTTGAAATGCCATTTAAATTACTAAAGCTGTTTTTTTACTGCTACGGTTTCTGTGATCACTACCAAAAATAACAAAGCTTTGTAACTGGTCCTGATCCAGTTGAAGTAAACATTGTTTTTGTGTGAAAAAAACCTGGTTAAGGATTAACTTGAATTATATTGGATGCAATTTATATTGTTTTTTAAAATGATATATCATTATGAGCTTTAATTTCATGTATTTCTCTTCACTAGTTTGGAACATTATTGTTTGGTTTCAACTTAACGTATTAGGAAGTACTCCAACTATTTTTCTGCAATTTTTAAAATTACCAGAATTTTAGAAAAATAAGAAACAATCGTGAAATAGAGAAAGACAGAGAAATTATGTTAGAAGGGCTGGATTCTGAATAAGTTCCTTGCATTACGTAGGAGGTACATGGCTGGCTGCGGATGTTAAATGTACTCATTTGGCATTTAGCTTGGGCACAGCTCTGTGGCCACAACTTTCATGGACCTGTATAATGCAAACCATTATGTTCTGTATGAAATTGTAGGTTTCCCTGCCTGTCCCCACACTCTCAGCTGGCTTTTTGCAGTGCCACAGGTTGGGCTGCAGGTGTGCTACCCAATCTGATTCACTTCCTTCCTTCTTACGCCCAGATCTGGTAGTTCTGCTCACACTGAGGCAGTGGAAAGAAAGGCAGAAGGATTTGGGTGTGAGCACCTGTGATAGACCATTTGTTTCAAAGACTGCACTTCAACATTAATATAGTCCATTTGACAAAATTGAAATGTCCATTGGAGAAAGAGGTTTCTCTAGGATAAACTACAAAATCAGAGGGACTGGGGTTAGGAATATTTCCTGTGAAAATCTTTCCCTTCATTGCACTGACAAAGGAATGAGGTACATGCACAACAGTCAAAACCAGACTCAGAAGTGGAAACCCAATGTCCTACAGAGCCACAGAGTATTAATAGCATTACCTTCACATGTGTTTCTGCTTCCTGTGGCCCTTCGTGAGTCTGCTGATCTGTAAATTACAAGATGACAAGCATGGAGGGAGCACAGCTTTCCCATGTGTGACAGAGTTCAAGCAGATGGATATTTTCAGCCTAAGGGACAAGGGAGGGCTGGAGTAACTATCCTGCTGTGTCTGTACAGAGACAGTCAGAAAGCATCTCTCAGCATTTCCACCGTGACAGTCTTCCTGGTGGGAGCTCTGCTGCTTGGACTGAGCACGAAGGTTGGCCTGCTGTGCTGGAGAGATGGGGAAAGCATGCACAGGTCCAACACAATGCTAGCCCTGGCTGTCAGAGCTGACAGGGCTTGCATAGTAGCTGCTCAGGATGCTCTTGTAGTTCAGGACAGTGCATGTCATACCCCAAGGAAACTGTGCACCGGGCTCTGGAGAAGACCATTGTGAAGAAACTGGGAGGTAGAATAGGTTAGGAGGGACAGGTGCTGAGAATTAACCCACTTTTTTTCTCTAATAACTTTATTAGGAAAAAAAAAAAGGGAAAAGAAGGCATTCCACTAAATCTCTGTAGAAACAAAAGTCAGAGTCTTTCAAAATTATTGTCTCTTCAACAGCCTTTCCTCTCAGAGCTAATTTAAACACTGTTATGTTGCTGTACACTGTGGCTTCCAGCACTCAGCTCATCACAGGGAGGGAACAAACACACAAAGAGATGGATTTTCATAAATGCATCCTCCCACTTATAAACACACATAAGAAATTTAGCAGCTAGCAAAATCTAATCTAGTCTAATCTAATGTTTAGCATGGATTTTTCTTAAAAAAATAGAAGAAAATGACTGTGACAGTATCAGGCATGCGAGGTTGGATGGGTAAGGAGATCACTGTTATTGCCGAAAAGTTTTGCATTAATTGTTCTTTTTCTACTAAGAGACTTCCTACATTTTTATTCTCTATGATATCTTTTTTTCATCTGACATAACTCATGTGAAACTGTTTTATTCATGATGAAAAATGAACACAGGGATGAGAGAGAAGGTTCAGGATGAAAAGTAAACAAATAGAAGATTCAGTATAAATCCTTGTAATATCAGGCAGGCCACATTAAGCAGTAACTTTAGAAGCATAAAGAAACTAATTCCAAATGGAGTAGCATACTTCTTACTGCATGAAGGTGAAAAAGTTCTCAAAATACTGAGTGTGCTAGAGGCTACCAGCCACTCAGGCACTAACAACTACCCTTTAGAAAAGTGAGCAATGCACAAAGATATACAAAATATTGTCAGATCAAGCCTGTAGCAGCCAATCCATTGGAAGCAGGTTCTTGTCCTGTTGCTGTAAAATTGCCTGTCTGTAAGCCAGCAGGGGATTTGCCTCCAGCAGTTTCACTATAGCTGTCCCCAGCAGACTTGTGAAGAGCACTGGATTCGCGTGCAGAGTTAGGAATCTTACAGTAGCCTTATCAGTGGGCTACTCTCTGTGGTCTCACTGCTCCTACAGTCTTAATATGTAACATCTTGAAAGCGTTCCCCATACACTTGAGAATTTATAACAAAACCTTTGATTAAAATGATACATTTGGTAACAAGCTGGTTGAGTGTCAGAATCAACAACGAAGACAGTCTAAAAAGTGAGTTTTGCTAAATAAATACACGGCTATATGTAATCAAGAGTTTATTGTTCGCTGTGCAGTGGTCAGACACTAAACTGGATGTGTAGTTTTGCCATTCAGTATGAGCAATGGTTCCTCCCAGGGTGCTGGAACAGGTGTCTTAAAAGTTATGAGAGAAATCAAAAGTGAGGGAAATAGAAAGTGCGTGAGTTAAAAAAAAAATCTTTATGCAGAGCTGTTTTCTTTATAATTTAAAATGTTTTAAAAACGGTGCTTGGAAGGCAATGTATGTTCCTGTCTCCTTTTTTACAAACAAGTGATGAAGAAGGGGCTTCTGAAGAGAATGTAGGAGAATAGAACTGTATGAGGATATTTACTTGCAAGTGATCCAAACATTTCAGAATGGTACCATTAAGATCTAAATGGCTATGTTATAAAATATTTTTAAAGCATTTTAATAAATATTATACTTACCAGTCCTTTGTATTTTTATTTCTGTGTCCATCACTGTATGTTGAATTGCAGATATGAGTAACTTAATATTCGTAAAGAAAAGAACTTGAAGGATTATGATATTTTACAAGATAAAGAACAGGTAATGCTTTTAGCTTCATACTGTGCTAATATGAGACACCATCTCTCAGAACTACTGTTTGTTCCAAGCAGAGCTGGTGTGAACAGATCAGGCTCATTGTACAAAAGCAATGCACCTTATTTACAGAAGCAAGGAGTTTTTACTTTTCTGGTGGTGACATCTCCGTGCCTGAGCCCTCATATCTGTGCATCCTGCTGGATGTGTCCAGCTGTTGGATAGGTGAAGTTTTGTATTGGACCAGGATTAACTTGGTTGGAGTTTCTTTCTCTTCTTCTTTGCTCCATTTGTCCCATCTGAAAATGGACATTTTCTTGTTACTTCTTCTCTGTACATAAAGTTACTGCTTATATTCTATTGCTAGTGGTTGTCATCAACAGAGAAAACATGTTTTAGCAGTTGTATGTGGGAAATACACTTACAATGTGTGATTTTCTTGGAGGGGTGAGAAACCACTGGCATTGGGACAGTAGTCAACTGGAAGTCAAACTGTCCCAAAAATGTTCTAGGTCAATGCATTTACCCATAATACTGTAGATTTGAAATTCCTTGCAATAATTTTTGTGTCTTGTAACTTTCATTGCCAGTTATGGTAAGCATAGAGACTAAGCAAGCTCGGTGTTTTACCTTCCATTAGAGAAACTGAATAGATCATGTTTTTAATTCTTCGATAACAAAGCTGTATCTGGATGTGCTACTGTCATTTGAACAGCTTCCTGAACATTTATCTGTATGACATGAACACCAGACAACATGCTATGTACTGAATTATTACCATTTCACCACTTCAGCTGTGTAGTGTCTGTTAATGCACTGTGAGGTTGCATTTTGCTTTCAGCTGACATGAAGTTGCTCTCAACTAAAATGAAATCACTCTCAGCTCATATTTAGTTGGTTACTCTGTCACACCCTTGTCTTTTTCTCTGCTTTCTCATCTGCCAAATTACACTCTTTTTTTTTGCTTAAGTTTGCAGACACATTAGTTTGTCAAAGTTATGTGTTTAATTAGTTATACCTTTGAAAAGGTACTCAAAGAAAAAATATCATTATGAGAGTACGAACATTGTTATGACAGTATGGGGGGGTGAACAAGCAGGGATCTATCTAAAGTTTAAGTGCTCCCTTCTTATTCCTTGTTCTTGTAGTACAGGTTCCAAATCTAACAGTGTGATGTGCCAAAGATAAATAGAGGTAATGAGCCAGAGATTGTGTTAGCTTCACTAAGAGGTTTTGCACGTGCACCAAAAAGTGGCATGACAGATGGTCTTAGCAGTATAGTCTGACTCTGTCCACGTACCCATAGCTGTCTGATATTTTCAACCAAGTATTCTGAATTAAAAGGCTAAAGTTTCTGAATTGAGTGTGCTAAAGGGGATTAAATCAATATTTTGGGGGGGTTATTCTTTTTTGTTTGTTTGTTTGTTTGCTCTTTCTCTTTTCTGCTTACCAGTTTGTAACTGTCCTTCTGCAAGTCTGGTTCAAATTTTCAGGGTCATTTACAGAGGCACCAAACAGCAGGGAAAGTGTCAGTTTTGGTTTACATCTGAGAACAGCCCCAGACATTGTACTGTCTGAAATATTAAAGAACGGCTGAGTTCACTTCTTCCTCAAGTATAATCATCTTTACAACTGTTACAATATCCAAGATATCTTACTTAGGGAAAAGCTTCCCACAGAAATTCAGAAGTCATTATTTGCCCTATCCCTCTGCTGTATTCCTCTTTTAAACATTTTGTAAATTTTTTTTTAATTTTTGCAATTCTCTTACTGTAAATGAAGTCAAAGGGGTACAAAGTGGCTGTGAGGGAATGAAAGACCAGATCCTCCCTGAGTTCACTGATATATTGTGACTGGAGTACTCTGTTCTGACATTTAGAGAAGATGATGTAACTGTGAAAATGTCATGTTCATTATCAAGATCTGAATGTCATAATCCTTTGACCTGGATTCTGTATGTTAACTATACAGAAAAGCTGTTGTTTTTTCTTTCCTGTTTGTCTTCTGAGTGGAGTTTCTGCTGCTTTGGGAATAACACTGACATTTGTTTGAGAACTTAGTGGCAGGCACAAAAATCACATCCTGAAAACAAACATATAGAAACTTGTTGAGACATGCTGACAGCTAGATAATTTCAACTGTGTGACTTTTCAGATCTCCACAGGCAGATGTTTTGTAGAAAGTGAGTGTCACAGAAAAGGTGTGAGCAGTATGGGGAATACTGACTTCTTGATTCTCATGAAATACTTGACTTCTGATAGATTCTGCTCTGAATCCAGGCAGGAGTGAATGTGAGAAAGATGATGGTTTTTTTATATGGTAACTTGTGTGGCAAGTGACTGACTTGCACAACCCCTAGAAAAAAACTGCTATATTGCAAATGCTAATGCAGTCTGTGACCTTTGAATAATAAGAACATTGATAACAGATTTTCCAATGGTGCACTCATTAATAAAGTGTAGGAAATGGGACCAGTACAACGACTGTGCAGCAAATAGAGTTAGTCAGTATCTTTAATCATCTCTTCTTGATGACTGAACTGCTTTACACGTGTTTATCTTGGAAGCATGGGCTGGAGTTACACATCAGATCTCTACAACCTCATTAATATCCAAGAAAAGATTAATATGCTTTTCAAGATGAAGCTAGACACCTTTCTACCTCGCCTGATGTCTGAGAGGCCAAAGGTGCTGAAGTCTAACACTGATAGGGTATACTTAGTAAGACAGCCAGTTTCCAGTGAGGATGAAGGGCTGTGCATTACAGAGCGTCTTCTAAAGTTGTCCAGTTTAAAAGACACTGGCAAGAATGTCCACTTAGAGCAAGACATGAATTAATTATTTTTCATTTTGCTGCTCTGCCAATGATCTGCTAATTTGTACTGAATGTTTGTAACAAGAAGCAGAATATCATCTCTGTGTTCACCTGGCAAGGAAGTCACTCTGCCGCTGGGAAGAGTGCTGTCATGCTTTCCAGGAAAAAGGTAAAACATGCTCCTAAAGGAAGTGGGAGATAGCATGTATTTAGGCAGGACTTAGAAGCATTAGCAGTATATTAGTACTGTATGTACTGTGTACAACAAAATCCTTTCTTGGCTGAGTGAACCTGGAGGAGAGCATTGGGCCATGCAAGGATTGAGCAGGATCCAAAAAATAAGGCAGTGAATGAAGGAAACACATTCTGCGATCAGCATATCTAATTATCCTTCATTTAGATGAGAATGAGGCCATCGCTAGGGGCATTTCAAATCCCATTGGTATAATAGAAATAGCCTGAGAAAGTAAATATTAACCTGTAAAGCACTGAAGAGGAATTTATTCCAACTGTAGAAATGTGTGAGAAGGCTGAACACAGCCATACTGCTTTTGTGAAAAGTAATTTGATGCTGTTTTTGAAATGTGGATCTGAGATTCTTGGTTAAGTCCTCTGGTCTCATGGTCACTTAATTTCTTACTCCTCTACATACTTATTTTGGTGACTCTTTAGTGCTACAAGGCATTACAGTACAAGGCTTTCCAGTCACTTAGGTGTTTTCTGCAAGAGGTTAGTTTTAGACAAAAATTAAGTTCAGGAGTGGACTGAGTAATTAGCTGAGGCTGGGGATGTTGATAGTGATCTCTTTGTTGACAATATGGAAAGGTGTAATTATTATTTTTTGGAATTAGTTTAGATAGTGTCAATTTGTTGCCAGCGTGGCATATACAGTATTCTAACAAAATAAATGTTGTCATGGGCACATATTAGAAATATGTATTACCTGTCAAACCTCTAAAGACTGAAATGCAGTCTGAAATTAGGAAAAAGGTCCAAAGTAAATAATAAAGAACTGCACAAGAGATTTTAGATGCTGTGGTATCTGCTCTGAATTTCTCCAAGTAAGACCTGTTATTTCAGCTTTGTGTTTTGATTACCTATAATAGGGAGAAAAGTCAGATTGTTGAAAAATCTGTATTATTTTTGAAATAAAGCTGTTAAGAAGTAAAAAGAGTAAAATAATGAACAAGAAGCCTGTTTTCTAAAAACTATGTCTGTTATGTGTTCCCAAGGTCCCACTCCCAGAGCATCCATAGTGCCATGCTCTGAGAGTGTGCTTGACAACATCATTGTCAACTGTGGGTGACCAAAAACAGGAACATATTGCCCAGAGAGGTTGTGGAGTCTCCCTCACTGGAGATATTCAAGAACTGCCTGGACACAGTCCTGTGCCATGTGCTCTGGGATGACCCTGCTTGAGCAGGCAGGTTGGACGAGGTGACCCACTGTGGTCCCTTCCAGCCTGACCCGTTCTGTGATTCTGTGTTCATGAGCTGTTTGCTTTGACCACCAGATCCAAAATGCCCAGGCTTGCCCTTCATCCCATGTGCCATATCCCCCTGCTCTGGTACCACAGTGGGATATCTAAGGTGGAGTTGCCAAATGTGCCTAGTGACTAGCCAAATCGTAACCCAGGGTGGTCCCAGGACATTTGGGTAGCCTTTTTCAGTCTACATGAAGTGGTTAGTCTTTTAATTTCTATTGTATACAGTTGCAATCAGTGTGTAGTTAAGTTCTTTGTCCCTTTCTGGTCTGAGAGCAAAAGTCCCAGGCAGCTACTGCGTTCCAAAGAGACACCACCACCATCCTTACTCCATGCACATGCACACACACACAAATAGCATGCCAGGAGGAGGAGCCAGAGGAGCTGTCTCCCTCTGGACACAGTGTTCTCATGCTTCCCCACTGCTGCAGCCCTGCCTCTTCTTCTGCCTGAGCTACAGTTCCAGATGCTGCTGAAGGAAATGGTAGTGCATGGCCCCATATCACCCAAGGCCCCTGTGAGGTCGTAGTCTTTAACCTGGCACAACCTGTTGTGGGGTGTAAATACAGTGTGTCCTAGATGGCGAAGAGTTGTCCTTTGGGGATGGGCAGCACAGAAGTCAGAACTCCCAGTCAGACAACCTCTTATCATCATCAGTAACAATGCTAAACCCTAAATGCGCTGTCCTGGGTTCATTTACATCTACACTTGGGTTTCTGTGTTGAAGTGAGAGAAAAAGCCAAGTCTGGGTATTCTTCAGATCAAAATCTTAAAGAGATGGGAATTCACATTACTCCTGTCATGATGTTCTTGAGGAGAAAGAACTGTTACGGTTTTTTGGGGCATCTAGTCAGATTGAGAAAAAAAATTGTCAAATTCCCTCTAAAACAAAGACTGGACCTCCAAAGGCAGCTTCCCATAGGTGCCATTCTGAGAGGACTTAGGGACTTGCATCTTGCAGTCATGCCTGGGCAGTGTTACCACTGCGAAAAGACCCAGGCTCCTCAGGGAAGATTTGGAGATGGTGTTTCATGTTGAAATTTTGAGTTTATAAAGTGCTGACCTTCCTTTTTCTCTTCAGTTAGCTGAGTTGCCAGGGTAGACCCTCCCCTCTCCAGATTTTGGCAAGCAGCTTTTTGTTTGTATCTGTTCTTTATGAAGTTTATCAGGGGATTCTGAAGGGTCTGAGGTGCAGGGTGGCAGCCTTTCCTCCATGAGGCAGCCTTTTCAAGGGGACTGATAGGCATGTCTAAAAGGTGAAAGAGAACATCATGAAATCAAGAAAAACAGCTGGTCATTTAATTTTTTTATATACTTGTCACTGGCATGCATGCTTTCCTTCTGTTGTTACTTAAATTCTCCCTAGCATGACTGCCAGGGGATAAACCATTCCCCCCCTCCATTGAAGATTTCAGGCAGCAACATGTCTCACAGATACCTTCTAGTTAGTATGTAGCATCCCCTGGTTCTTCAGCACATCTCACATGACTTTCCTGAAGTGTTTAGGGAAATACAGGCTGGAAGGCTCAGTTCACCCTCTCAGCAGATTCCCTTCTCCCTAGGGAAGGTCAGTTGCTGTTCCCTTCACCTGATAGCATTGGCCTCTGCAGCAGCTCTGTGGGGCCCTAGTGGTCTATTCTGTCCTTATACTTCTCTGAAACATCAAGATAGGGTGTTAGGAGCATCTTGTCTAGTCAAGGTTCTGGCAGCTTCTACAGTAAATATGTATTAATCAGATTTTTGTTTGCTTATTTGGTAGTAAAGGGGAGATATATATAGTCACCCCCATTCTTACGTATTTTGCTTAAGTTTTTCTTGTGGTGTCCCAAATTGTCAAATTCAGATACTGCTTTCCATTAGAGACACACAAGAGATGAGAATACAGTTCATTATGAAGCATTCTAATTGTATTTAGGAGAAATTCACACTATTAAGAATGATACCACCTGGTTATTTGTGAAATAATAGAGTATACAGTGTTCCAGGGGCCTGAGTGGATGTAATGATCAAATTGTGACTCTGGTACATACTATGCTGAAAAACACTTGCTCTTACTAAATTTTTTTCTAAAGCAATTTAAGTTCTTCCTCCACATGCATCTACAGGCTTCTGGCTTATTTTCATGAAGGGTCATTCCCTTCCAAAAGGCAATTTTTCTTGACTCAAGATTGCCATTTCAGGGTAGATGTTTATAATTTTCACAGATGTTTTTACCACACACAGGGGCTGGAAATTACAGTGACACAACCTCTGCGAAACGACATGAGCTATACTAAGCCTTCTCTTAGGAATTAGACAGTTATGATTTTCCTCCTTTGTGTAATTTTAGATTTATTTGTACTGAAACCTGTCACTTGGTGGCAAGACCCTTCTGCATTTCTGTAGTCAACTGGTATCTGTATTACCTTGCAGAATTTGGTATTGTTAACAAACATTGATAACCCTTATGCATATTATCTATCTCTTTAGAGACATGGTGAACAGTGTGACCCTAGCCACAGAGGCCAGAGCTTCATAGTGACTTCCCACATCATGAAAACTGAGTAAATATTCCTACCCTTTGTTTTCTAGTAGGTAGCCATGTGAGGACCTGTCTGTTTTAGTTTGCTTTTGTAAGAGTGTCTTGTAGTAAGCCTGGCCAAATGTGTTTTGGAAATGAAAGTAGATTATATCAAATGCATCTTCTTTGTCCATGCATTTACTGAAGTATAATCCAAGGATTTTCTCAGATTTGTTATGCTTGACCTCTGTGAAGACTGTGTTGATCTTCCCCTCTTGTACCTGCTAATTCTATTCCTTAGAAGACCTGCTACCAATTTCCTCAGTGTAATGTTTATGCTATTTGCTTATAGTTCCTCAAAACGTTTTTGAAAACCTAGTTGCTATTTTCTGGACATGAGACAGTTTTAAAGGATTTAGTGGTTTGGCTTTTTTTATCCTTGAGAGTACCTTTAAAAAACATGAGTTCCTACTGTCTTGTCCTGTCCAGTTGTTACCACTCTTTCTTATTTTCACTCCATAACTACTGCTATTGACACCTTAAGTTGAGACATCTTTCATGTGCTTAGCATAGCAAAGTTTTCTGATGTGTGCCAACATATCCTCTCCTCACCCCCTGCCCTCTCCCCAGCAAATGCGGTTACAAAATACACTTTGTTTTTCTGCTATGGTTACTTTTTATTTGAGTCTTTCTGTTGTAGCTTCATCATCTATTGTCTCTGCAGGATCTCTGAGATATTTTTTTGTTCTTACTGTGTTTGAAAATTTATGATGCTTTTATTCCTTGCCTTGTTTCCGTTCCAGTTATTTGACTTTTTCTCTCTGTGTACCTGAACTCTGACAAAGTATTGCAGCTATCATCACAAGAACTATTGTTTCTGTAAATATCTGCTTTTCATTCTTTTCTCCTTTACAGCAGGCCAAGCTAAGAACAATACTAAAATCAGTAAGTTGATAAGTGATCTTTTTAAAGGAAAAGAGGATTTACAAACATTCAGTTTGCGAAGCATTTCTGTGACCTTTAGATCCAAGAATCCCCCATCTGTTGGTCTAGCAAGCCCAGGCTGTGGTTCTACCTCAGTCTCTAGTGAAGAAATAATGATGCAAAAAATTTCAACCCCATTACCCTTTTTGATCGCCTTTTTGATTCACAACATAATAAATGTCTGACACATGTACAAGGCTACAGTACAAGGCTTGTTGTCATCTCTTAAGACTGTGTACTCAGATGCTTACTTGCTCCTTCCCCCCTGCCCCTGAAGCCAAGTGAGGGGACTGGCAAAGAAATTGTGATCCAAATAGTCACTTGTGCCAGCTGGAGTCCAATCAGTTCTGTTATTTAAACACATAATTTCATGAAAAAAACCCACTTTTTAGCCTTTGAGTGTCTTGTTTTTTGCTGAGGTCATCCAGATGACTTCCAAAATATGGGGTACAAAATTACCACAAGCATTTGAAATTTTAGGCTCGTAATTTCTTGCTTTCAGCTAGAGCAATGCTAGAAAGAATAATATTACTGAAAACAACAGGAACATACATCACAAGATGTACATAGCAAAGTGTCTTCCTATTCTTCAGGCAATACTGGCATTTCAGGCTTTTCTGTTCTAAGGCTCATCCATGAACATGATACTAAGTTGGCTAATCAAGCTTGAAAGGCTGAGGCACCCATTCTTTGCTTATAAGCTTTTACTGGAAGCCCAGCAGTTGAACAGAGTAAATTTCAGACATCAAAACAGAAAGATTTGAGGAGCCTTTTTGTTCCTTGCCTTACCTTTCTGACCTCTGGCACTATTCCATCTATTCTGGATCATGGATGTAATCATTTAATGAGGAAAATGTGAGAATATAATATAAGCTGTGTGCATATAAATAATTCACAAATAAAGCTTATGAAACTTTTCAGACTATCACTGGCAAAATTTATGATTAGTGAGGCAAAAATTTTACCTCCTTTGCAAAGAGTAAAAGCAGGTTGGTATTGAGCAGTCTGGTTTCCCAGGTCATCTCGGATGAGTGACAGTGAGCTCTGATGTTTGAGCTACAGTGAAGGAAATGAAAATAAATTCTTCTCTCCCCTCAATTTTTAAAACTGGTTTGGGAAAATTTTCAGCCTCTGCACTATAGAAAGCGGGTATAAGTAAGACATAAGCAGAGGATACCTGACATGTGGCTTTATTAAAATGTAATACCATAGTAACAATTTGTAGGAATTAGAATTGTCATACCTAATTGTACTAATGAAGTATCTGCTTATAAGATGTTATTACCTTTGATTAAATTCCTCAGAATTACATGCCTATAAGAGATGCAGGAGGTGATGTATTTATCTTGGCCCCAAGGAGATGCATCTTTGCTGCTTTGAATGGGTGTTTTGGAGATACATTATCTCAGCTGTATATCTAAGAGTCTGGTTTTGTTCCCGCTTTCTCCTCTGATTCTTCAGAACACAATGGAGGCCTTTCCGATTTCCTTTATTTAGTTGGCAAGTACAGGTGTATCTCCTTCACTGAAGGAATCTGATTGTGGCCTTGGGCTGTGGAGCTTGCTGAAGTCTTCTCTTTATGCAGCAGAAGTCCTGTGACTTTTTCTCACTAACTAGAAGAACCATTAAATCAGCAGTACTCACAACAGTTGGGATGCTGTTCATGATGGGTGAGATGGTTCCCACTATGAAAAAGAAAGGTCTCATTACTAGCGCAGCTCCACACTGGAACCTTAGTTAGAAATGCTGGATAGGTAACTTCAGAGGCCAGTATCTGACTAACTTTGGCAACAATGGAAGGACTAGAGGTTTCCATCCTGTGAGAATAAGTTATATAATACAGAATAGTCAACAATTCTCTGAAGTAAGAAGCAGCTGAGATATGTATGTCCAAGGTAATCCTAAATGCTCACATGATATGAAGAAATGCTTTGTGGGAATGAGAACTGTTAGCTTACAGAATCACTTCTGAAAGGAAGCAGGAGGAATACTGAGGCTTGCAACACTGAAAACTGGCAGGCTGTAAAATGTACTTCAACTGTAAATAAGAAAATGTAAATGCAATCCTATAGTTATAATGCTGTAGCTATAAGGAGGCATATTTTGTTGCCCACTTAATGTTCTTCCTCTCTGACTTCATAGAATCATTTAGTCCAACCAAATATTCTTGCTGAAGTTATTACTCTGCCTGATATTCATGACCTCGGGATTCATTCAGAACCTGAAAACAGGTCACATCAAGTCAGAGGATGAGGATAAATTGATGGCAATATGAAGACAAGGTTTTTTTGAAGAAGTGGGTTAGGCTTGCTCCAGTCTGATTTGACTGTTAGCAGATGGCAATGCACTCCCTTTCTCGGCAAATTCTTTTAGCAGGCTCTCTAAGCAAATTCATGTGGGGGCAGAAGTTATGATGCATTTCGAAAATAGAAAAATAACTTATAACTCAAGCTTTATATACTTTAGGCTATTATGAGCAGCTGTGAAAACACTTATTTATTTTGACTATTTGCCTTAGCTTCAAAATTTGTAATTGGAATGAGAAATCACAGGGTGTTCCCTTTCTATTTCCTTTTTTAAGGATTTGTGTGCAGGGCTTTACCCCTGTGGATTCCAGAGCTATAAGTAATGCAATAAAAACTTGATCTAAATCTCACTGAAACTGGCAAGTGGCTTTCCATGGGCTTTATGGGGCTTTCTGATGGACCTCCTCTAGCTTTGGACCAAGCCAGATGCTTTACCGCTTTCATACCCATATGAAAAGCTTTTCCTATTTAGAGGGTCTTGTTAAGAAGCTGGGGCACAACTTACCTCAGTTTCAGGCTCTGACATGCCTGCAGAAGTTGCATATTTGCACCTTCGCACAGTTACAGCTCTGTCTCCTGGTGTTTAAACTGAAGTAGAAATGAGAGCATGAGAAGCCTACTGTCTGGTCTGAAATGGGCTTTAGGAAGATACTGAGCTCTTGGACTGTGCTACTCACAGTAGGAATTAAAATACAGTGTGCAAAGAGAACTTGTGGTCCCACCCATCCAACTGAGAAGTTTTGGCAATGATAGGGTAGAGCGTTCTAACTTGGTTCTTGGATTTGGAGGCATAAGCTTCCTCCACAGTCCTGGTGTGAACGTTTCTGCATCTTGCTATTTTTGTATTTTCCTCATATAGTCTACCATCTGCTTCACCCACTTCATTTAGCAACTGAATGAAAAAGTTGTTTTAAAATCCAAATAGGGACTGTAGAGTGATTCATAACCAGGTATACCAGGAATAGTTCAAACAAAACCCATTTGAGAGTTTGTTTGAATTTTGAGAGTACCTTTCCAGAAGGTACAGGAACCTATAAATACAGATGATCAGAAGCAATTCATTCCATAAAAACCAAGGAATTGAAATGCAGTGATGAGCAGTTCCATGTAACTGACTTCATTATCTACAAATGAAAAATGGGAAGTTGTTCTTCTGTGGACCTACACAATCCTGTACATGAATGTGGCTGTTTTGAGAGTTACAGATGTCACACTCATTTACTCTGTAAGACATTTACTTGTATTAAATGAGAACAACTTCTCAGAGAAATACATAGATTCAAAAAATTTCACATTGCCAGTGGTAAAAATTTCATGTACAACAATTTCTAGGCTATTAGGATTTAGTTTTTGATGTTGCCACTTGGTGTTTCACAATGAAGGGTTTTCATTTGTTCTCCCATATCAATCCCATCAAAATGTTGCAAAATTAATTTAGCTAATAATTCATCTTCTCCACCCATAAATTTTTTTAGCCATATGGACAAAATTCTGCATTTGTAATACTTTAAACTTAGCTTTATGTGGATTCATGAGCTGGATCATTCTAATATTTTTTCCTGATCTTTGTTTGTTTGTTTGGGTTTTTTTCCAAATAAAAATATGGTTAAACTTGTCATGACATAAATAAATTGAAAAAGGTGCCTAATACCTCCATATTCCATAATTACTGTCAGCACTGCTGAGAAAATTCTCTCTTCTTGTCAAAGTATCTTCAGTAACAGGAAACATTTTAACTTTTCAAATGTAATGCTTGAAAATAGTCTAGCTTGAAGCTTAAGCATATTTGCACATTTTTTTCATGATCTTGAAATAGATAGTGTTTTGAGATCAAGATTAAAAACAGGAGAACATACGAAGCCCGTGGGTTACTGTTGACAACAGAGTTATGGATAATTCTGGCCAGGGGAGGCTTGCCATAATGTTACCTTTTCCAAAATCTGAGTAAAGACTTGCATATGATGAAGTTGTCTCATACTTTTAATCAGCAGCATCACTGAATAGTATGAACTCCCTTTTCCAAAAGCATCTTGAACTAGTGATTTTCAGTGCTTGCAAAAAAATTCCCTTTATATTCTCTTTACAACTTTCAGTAATTTGTTATTTTTTATAATTTTTGGTCTTAAGTGTTTTATTTAGTCTGAACTGCTTGATGTGTGGCTGTGAAATGCCACATGAATGCCCAGTTACTTTTTCATTTGTGTAAGAGTCCACAAAGTATCTCAGTTTTGATTCACCATTTGTATAGAAATACGTGGAGTTCACTGTAACAAAATCATTTTCAGGTGTTAAGTTCACAAACATATGTGATTTTGTTGTTTGTGGAGCTTTCGTACTCTTTTAATACAGTGTGACAGGGATATTTAACTGCAACTGTCCATATTGTGTCACAGCTCTGTCATCTAAAGGAAGTAAAAAGTATTTGTCTTTGCCCAAATTATCTCTCAGTGGATTTGTTATATCTTATCTGAATGGGCTCATTCTTTTTTAGCTGTATTCTGCTGAATATTTTGATGGATTCAATACTTTTAGACCTGTCTTTTCAAGAATGACATGGCAGAAGACAATATAGTTTCTTTCATGCAGTCCTTGTCAGATAGGAGCTTTTCATATTGAACAATAGAACATGGCATCTAATAATTTATTAAATAGTAAAATCAGGTTTAGTCCTTGTTGATGTACATCATGTTCAAGTGGATTAGGATCTTAGAAATTACAAATTCATTAAGAAAATGAATTCATCCTTCTGCTCAGAATACTGTAATATCACATTATTTCAGTCAAACATGTTATTTCCTAAGCATGCTGCTCAAGGAATAAGAATTCTTCTTTCTTCCATTTTTAAAACCCAATTTTTTTCCTGACACCTTTCAAAGTGGCATATAACAGTAAGCATTCTACAAAATATTTTCTTTTTAATAATGGTCTGCTCTTTCATTCAATCACTGTGTGCTTGATTATTTATCTGAAAACATCTCCAGGCACTTGGTTTTCCTTTTTTACCTCTAGACTTCACCATTATGAAGCCAAACAACTTAAGGATCATGTGTGTATATGTTGTGGCATTCCAGCAGTCATCATTCCTTCTCTTCAAAAAGTCTGCACATGTAGGGAATCATTGTATGGGTTTGTCATGAAATAATTATAATTATTTATAATCAGAAGTGCTGCAGGCACTGGTATGTAGTACTGGTGCCCCCGCAAATCTCTCAGGGCCAGTGGTGCTTGTGTTTCATTACTATTGGCTTCAGTGGCATCTTCAGAGAGAGTCCTTGGGTTTTTGTAGCACTGAAGTGAGGTATCTGAAGGAGATGTGCAAAAGCTGCCCTGTCCTCTCCAGTTTACTTCAGTTCCATCTGCCACGTTTTCTTTATAGCCTATTTGGTTCCTGTTTCGCATTTAATTTCTGGTGATGTTCTTTCCATCTTTTGAACACTTATCATCTCGATGCCATGTTAAATGTCATCTGAGATCTACAGTCCTCTTGCCCAACTATCTTTTCTTCTTTCAAAATAAGCTCTTCAGGTCATTTAAGTAAAACATTGCTAACAACAATTTTATTTTTATTTATTCATCTTTACAAAACTAAAGCCTTCAAGCAAGTATAAAGAGATAAATCAGAATGCAAATAAATACAGATAGAGCAAATGACAGTTCCCAGAATTAAATATATAGTACGGAGCTTGCAAATAATTAGCCTACATATTTTTGGGTTGTTACATTGGTGCAATTCTAAATAAATTCCCCTACTTGAAATAGTGAATGACATAAGTCTAGCTAACCAGCATCAGGAATTCCTCAGAGATGATGTCAGCAAGGGACTTTCAACAATTTCAGAGAGAAGATATTTGTAAGCTGAAAAAACATTTTTTATTGGGTTTATTATTGGGATTAAGATAAATAGACCTATTATCCCAAAGCCTTTTAAAAAATGTAGTTGCACAGTATTAAGACGAATCTGAAGGGAACTTCTGTGAGGTAACAGACTCTAATACCTAAGACACTCTTCCTTTGGACTGTTTTCTATGATGGCAGAACATTTTTCATTCTTACACCTTACAGTATACAGATGGCCTGTGTCAGTGCAATCACATTTCTTGCTTAGCAGAGAAGAGAACAGATGATAGAAATTAAATTAGAAACGTGAAAGTGCCATGTAAGAAAGTGTGTGAGAGAGATCTGCTAATTTCTCTCACCTCCAGGTCTGCAGCAGCCTCTGTGTACAAAATATGGAGGCCTGTGGTCTGCAGGGTCATGAGGGGTGGCTGATGGAGTGGCTGGATGCTATGAAAAGACAAGCTGGAAGTGACTGGCTTCAAACAGACCTTTTTATGTCAAATGGGAAAAAGAGGATAGTCCTCAAAAGTGCAGTAATAGAGAAGGGGCCAAAAATAGGGCTACAATACAAAGCACTCGACAATGTAGAAAGGAAGTAATAGAAAAGTGTCTTCTGCAGGAATGTAGGAATTCATCACTGAGAAAGACCCGCTAAAGAAAAAGAGCTGTGTAACTACGAGCTGGGTGTAACTAGCAGCAACCGTAGGACCAGCATGACCAACAACTGTGTTACAGCCTTGAAATACACAATTTTGTTCCCATGATGAACAAGGCAAGATGTTGTCATGGGATATAATCTCACCAACAAGTGCTCTCCTGAAGTGTCATTCTCTGCTTTAGCTGTGAATGTTCATGGATAAGTTAATTGCAGAGGAGCAGACAGAGGGAAGAATTGTTTGCAAAACAGGGGGAATTGAGGAGAATTTCTTTGAGAGAAAAAAAAAGATCTTAGTTTCTTCTAGTGAGCTGCAGTTAGAAAGTGGGCATTATTGCTTTCCATAATTTGACTGGAGGTGGCAGAAAGGAGAGGAGGACATGAAAGAGGAACATAAATGCTCAAGAAGAAATAAGATTATTTAACCACTGTTTACAATTTTGGCATGAGACCTAGTCTTGCCTTGAAAGTTCTCAGTCACAAAGACAAAATTATTAGGGTCCTTTAGGTGCAATAATGGCAGAGTAGATGCCACAGAAGATCAGGAAAACATGGGCACCAGGAGACCTCAGGGGATGTGCTGGGGTTCTGTGGTGTGTTGGGGGAGGCAGAGGGAGAGCTGGCTGCTTCTTGTGGGGCTGTGGGAGGTAGGGCTAAGAAAAGTTTTAGGGGAAACTTTCAGTCAGATAATAGGCCAGTGTCTCTCTAGGGTTTTAAGTTGCGTGACTGGGAGGGCTGGCCGTCGCTTAATGGGAAACTTTGGATGTGGATGAGGTGACGGAAGACATTGGTTTCTGTGTGCTGGGGAAGGCTCTGTATGTACATGGGGAGTGTTTCGCTGTTTTCCTCCCATGCTCTTCAGAAGAAAGGAAAGCCTTAGCCCACCTCCCTACCAAGGTTTAATAGACCATCTCCTACATCTTCAGTTGCCAACCTACTCCTTATCCTGCTACAAGAATATGTTTAAGTGGGAAATGAGAAGAATGTTTTTTGCCGTCATGGAAAGCAGACTCTGTAACAAGAACAGTGCAGCCAAAATACCTAGCAAATTTAAAGGTGTAATCAATTCACTTCATGAAGGTCTTTATGTAACATTTACTGCAGAACAAGGCAAGACCCAGTGATCCTGGACACCCTTTCCAGTCATGTACTTCTGTGGAAAAAGTACTCTTAAGTTTTGTCTTCTGTTGCCTTAAAGAAATTTTTTATGCTCAAAGAAACAAGACAATGAAAGCACTGCTAATGTCTGTACACATCAGTGGTTTCTACAAAAAAATCACAAGTCTTGGGCAGCCAGAGGGGTGCCCTGGAAATTAAAGTGCTTTTATGAGAATATCTGACCCACTCTGTGACCCTCTCTTCTGTCTTGTTTTACTACAGGTCTGACTTGTAGCATACTGGATTTATAGCATACATATACTTTCTCTGTAAGTTTAAGCAGGAATAGAGGAGCAAAACTCAATAAAGTGATGCTACCTTGAGCTAGATTTTCTGTTCATACTGTAGCAAAGAATCACTTAAAAATATCACTAGGATTTTATTCCCTATAAGATGAAGAAATATTGGGGGAAAAGGCCTTTAAATTCAAATATCTGTAATTTTCATTACAGAAAAACTATGAAGTGCTGTGAATTCAGGATATTTTGTAAAGCGAAGGTAAATATTAACAGCATGAAACTGAATAACAACTATCAGTCAAGTCTGTCATCTTTATCTGCATCATTAAAGAAAATGGTTTCTGTCAGAAAGAAGGCTTTGGCTGAGTGGTCATGATTAAAGCTTTTGACATCTATTCTGATGAATAGCTACCCTGAATTTTCAAGAGACAGCTCTTCTGTCAGAGATAATTCTTCCAGAAACAACAAATATGCTTTGAGTATATATTGTGGAGAGAGGTCAGCTGTGATGTGAACTAGCAAACTCTGCTAATGCTGGACTTGACTTTCCTCTGTCGTGCCAAAAATAGAGGTTTATCATCTGCAGCCTTCGGGAAAGACTCTTACAGGCTCTCAGGCTTTTTCATGAGGAGGTGTTCTCCCATTTCCCAGCAAGATGTCCCACTTCATTTAAAGTACCTGCCCAAGTGTAGATTAAATGTCTTTTAAGAAAGAAGAGGAAAAGCTGTGATGGGTGTTGAAGCATTCAGTGCTTCCTAAGCCAGAAAGCTTTCCACAAGGCAATTGGTGTTGGCAAGGAGTGCAGCCTCCACCCCAAAGCTATTCCTTGCACAATTAAACAAGCTATTGGACTGGTTTCCAGGCACTATATAAGGTTTCACTTGGAAAGAGAAAATCAAGGTCAATCCATCAATATCATTAGCAATCAATAGTAATTTCGCAGAAGGGAGATGAGCTGGATGGTTACAGTGCAGTACCCCAACACACAAACCTTGCACAACTGAGATGAACATAATTGTTTTATTTTGCCTTTTTTTTTTTTTTTTTTAATTGAAGAGAGAGGATAAAGGTCATGCAGAAATCCCAGTTCTTCCTTCTTGTTTTTGAGCGCAATCAATAGATCTGCTTTAAATTAAGGAACCAGTCCTTCCTTTCTGGTGTGAAGGATTAATGTCAGCATTAATGAGGCCAGCTTCTCTTTGGAAGAGAAGGTATCTCCCAGATCAACAACTGAGACGTGAATCAAACCAGTGATACTTTGAACTCCAGTGACATTCTTTATCTTTCTTTTTTTTGAACACTGGAAAAAACCAATCTGATTGTTTGCTACACATCAAGGCACACATATTCAGATGCAAATAAAGATGTTGTGTGCCCACTATGGGACTGGGTTTCAAAAGGGTGAAGCATCCATAGCAGAGATTCAGGTCAATGTGAAACAGTAATGCTCAACACCTCTGAAGAAACCAAGGCCAAGTTATTTTAAACTGAGTGTCTCTCTACATGAAAGAAGTTTATAAAAAGCAGTGTTTAGTTTGAAAATGTGTATGCCAGTGATTTTCCCATGAACACATTGAACCTAATGAAGTATTTGAAATGCTGGAAACAATTTAGTTCATCTAGCATTGTGATGGTTCTTTCTCCCAGTCTTCTTTAATTTCGATCTGTTTCTCATACTCACAATTTTTAATCATTCCTTGTGACAAAAATTTAAGCATGAGGGCAGTGCTATGAAGGTATTTTGGCTTTCAAGGTATCTTTGTAAAATTAGCAGGGAACATATTGAGTAGTTGTTTAAGCATACAGGACAGCATAGCATGTGTATACGCTCATATGACCATTGCCAGCCGTGCATGGGATTTTTCTGCTAAACAGTCTGGATTAAATTTGTATTGCTAAGGGGAAAATTACAGTGTGCAACACAGGGGGCACCCAGCATCAAGGAGTGACACGTGAAGATTAGCCTTTAAAGGAAAAAGCCCACCACCTTCTGTTTTCTTACATTGCAAGGGGCACAGCAAGATGATGAAGGTGGGTGCTCCCCTGTCCTCCAAGGAGTGTTCAGGTCAAGTGGGAAAAATAAACAACCTGGGAGAACAACTTGCACTGTTATATGACAGGGCCCACTGTTGTCTGTGGGTAGACAGTAAAAGCAAAAAGATACCTGTTGTTTGCATAGCTGTGGAAGTGCTACAACAGCCATGAAAACATCCGTTACTTTTCTGGATGGCAAAGGCTGTTGCAAAGATCTTCCTGTTGTGTGACACCAGATCTTCTCATAAACTTTGCTCTTTCCTGTGGGCTATACTACAGAAGCCACTGCTGCAGGTCGGGAATGTGTACTGAGTTTTCATATTCTGGCAACTTACCTGCACCTGAAGTTGAGCCCCTGGAGTGGCTATCCTGGTGCAAAGTCTTGGTGCAGACCCAACTTGCAGTACTGCTGTACAAGTCATTCAGTGCTGGCACAGACCTGCTGATCTGAGAGAATTGCATCAGCACAGCTGCACCAGTGGAAATGTGCCCCTGGACAAGAGGTGGGTTACACACATGAATGACGTCCATTCGAGGAGCTGCCAGCTTTCAAAAAATGTGTTTTGTGCTGGCTGGGACATCTGCAGTGTGTGCTTCCTGCATGTTGCACTTTAATACCCCATCAGACAGACAGCATTAGACTCTTTCATCTTAACAGCTGTAGGTATCTGTGGTTGTGATGAGGTGTGTCCCCTCCCACTACCTGCTGGTTCTGCCATCCCCACTGAGCTGTGTCCCCATCTCGGCTGGCAGCTTTCCAGGCACTGGGTACTCTGCTCTCTGGGGCCATGGCTGCTCTCACATAATTCTGTGTAGGCATCTTTATTCGGCACAGTGTGCTGTGAAGCTCATTATACATTAACTTGCACCACACTCCCTCAATCAGTAGCGTGTGAGACAAAGAAACATATGGGCCTTTGTCGTTGTCATTACTGTAATGATGATTATCCAGGGAAAAAGGGAGGATGGTTAAGAGCAAAATCTAAATGACAGGATTCTTATATTAACATGCCATTCTAATCAAGTAATCTTGTTTAAGTAATTGCATTATGATTACTCAGAAGGTATTAATTTTAAGATACAAAAATCTAAATGTATATAAGGTCAAAGCCCTATAGCATCTGTGTTATTACTGCAATGCATATGTCATTGTCTGGACTACATATGGGAAGACTTTTTCTGGAATATATGTTTTGCAGTGAAGTAGGTATCTTTATAATGTATAAATTACTTAAATCAATCCTTTCTTCTAAAGTAAGAATTTTCCTTTCTTCTTTTAAGATTTAAAAGACAGGTGCATTTAAATGTCTGTGGTAAATTTATCTAATTTCTCCTGTGTTAAGATGAAAGCAGGAACAACCTTTACATAAATGTGCAGCAGTTAATGGTATCCAATATTTTGCCTAATATACTGACATCTATGTAAATCATAAAGATTAGCCAAGGAATTTTCCTTTTAGGTTTAAATTATATGTAACATTGCACAATAGCTGAATAAATCTAATTTAATGTTGCTCTGATGTTTTTGAAATACCTATTTACTAGCAGTTTGTCATGTATTTCTAATGACAGTCATAGTAAATTTAGACTATTTTGTTTTCTTACTATCTCACCTAATTCGTTTAAGCATATGGCAAAGAACAGAGAGCACAGATAGCAGTAGACTCACAACACAGTTCTGGGTTCACAGCTGCATAATTAATTTAACTTACTGCTGAAAAAAATGCGTGTATGGTTCATCTGCCTTTATTAGTTTATGTTAGTTGGACTATTTGAAAAGATATTTAATTTTCCTCTGCTTCATCAGAAACCGTATTCTCAAGGATGTCCTGCCAGCTTGATCTGCTGAGACCTTCAGGGCAGCCCTCATTCCCAGAGAAATACCTGTCAAGAAGTGTTTGGTAATGATGTTAAGGTCAGACCATAGATTTAGGGTTCCTGCTAAATTTATATGAACCCTTTCCTTCACTTTTATGCAGAGGCTGTTCCCTAGCTGTTGCCTTTCTGACTGTGATCCTCTGTAGTGACTGCCTCCAAGAATAGCTGTATCTATTTCCTCTTTACTATCCAGTTCTTTGCTGTTCTTTTTCACTTCTCTCAGACTCTGCTAGTTTCCCCTGTAGCTGCCTATTTACTTCTGTAAAGCCTTTTGGACACAATTTACATATGAAATGTTAGACAGAAAAAAAAGACCATATTACATGAAGTTTGGGCTTACTCTGCATCCACAGCTGTTAGTAATAGAAAAATTGAAACATTATCAAGTTGATTGCGATGCTGCTTGAATAAAGAGCTGTGATTTCATCTAGAGTCTCCATTTTTTTTTTAATGGAAAACTCCAACATGTCTTTCTGTGCAATTTCATTAAAAAAGCACATACTTCAGTTTTGTTTGGCAGGAAACAATGGGCACTGACAGCCCAGTGACCAGCATTTGGCAAGTACGCTGTCCAGAACATGTATTTGCTGGGTCAACAAATTATATGGAGTCAGGAAACTGCTGATTTGATGGTGCAAAGACTAGGAATATCTTCTCATGTAGAAAACATGCAGTCCCTTTCTCATAAACCCTGCAGGTAGAGTATGTGTCATTCTTTTACGCTGCTATGGGGAAAATTGCAAAATGGAAAAAATACTAATAAGCTTTTCCAGACAGCAATATAAAAACATTATTGCTTCTGCTACCATGTCTGCTATTTATTATATCTCCTGTTACCCAAGCATGGCTTAACTCTGTCTTAGGTTTCCCTGAGTTTGGTTCTGTTGGAAATGCCTAGGACAGAAATATGGAGAATTTCTTCTGCTGAAGGTAGCTTAATTTTTATCATTTTTATTTTGAGACAATTTTTCTGGTTCTGAGATTTGCAACTTTTTTTGTTTGTTTGTTTGTTTGATTCTGATTCCTGTATTTGCTATTCTTTCAGTTTTGACATCAATCAGAGAAGGCCACAAAACATCAAGTTTAGCTAAACTGTTTAGCTCAAGTCTTTTGTTGTTGTAACAAGAGGTGATGCCATTATTTATGCTGTGAGCCAGCTGTGTGTAAATGCTCTGGAGGACAGTTTCTTAATGCTCAGGGGTAAGTCAGGGGCTGTAAGGGAGAAGGCACTTTCTCTGGGAAGTCACATGGAAAGCCATTGCAGAAGAAGGACTGATGCCTGGGAGGTGCCCAGTGAGGGGTTCAAGAGGAAGCAGAGGTCTCCAGGCAGTCTGTAGGCTCAATTCAGCCTGCAGGAGGGATCATCTCTATCTCCAGAAGCCTGCAACCTCCTGCCAGCTTTCCCAGTAGCCCATCTCTAGCACCTGCTAAAACTCACAAAAAGGCATTCTTTATTGTGGCACCTGATGCTCACAAACTGAGTCTTAGAGGTTTCTTTGAGACCCCATTTTAGGCAACACTATATTCCCTACATGGCGGGCCCTGCTGCGTGATAGGGGCTCCATGCTAAGGGCTGTGAGGATATTGCAGCTCTCAGTAGTGGCCTAACCAGTCTATGGTTCCTCCAACAACAAGACACTGACCTGGGCCAGTATTATCCAGAGAAGAGGCATCAGTTTGTTGGGAACTCTATGAATCAAATGAGTTGGAGAGGTCAGTGAAATCCTGAATTCATTTGGATTCACACCAGGGAATTAAGCTTTAATTGCTATGGTTTTTTTTTTCTAGAGCTATTTTATCCCTGGATGTTGGAGTGGGAATGGCTAAACAAGCACTAAATATATGGTAACTGGGTACTGTTTCAGAAGGCAAGGTTAAAATCAGACCTGCTCTTTAGCCAAAGAAGACACTTATTTATAAGGTGAGCAGCCTAAGAGAATAGATACAATTTTCCATTGTGGACTCTTCCTCCAGAAGAAAGGGTTGGGAAGTCTGAGGAGTCAGAGATTAGTGCCATGCAGCTTCCAGGAGGGATGAAGTTTTTGCTCATACTGTGCAGAATGAGCTAAAGCATGCTCAGGTTGAAGTGAATGGGATCACTAAGGAAGGATTTCTGAACATCAAAAAGGCAATTGGCTGTAGGTGTTGCAGTCCAGTATTCTGCAAGATCAATCACTGATCCACCTATTTTAGAAGAGCTCTGTTAAGCACTGGTAGAAACAATATCTTGAGCAAGGTTTGTAAATTTTTCTCCCCTCTGGTATTAGTAAATACATGTCATAAAAAAAACCCCAAACTGCCTGGAATTCTTTTTCCCAGATTTATGGAGATTTGATTTTGTGCTGATGTTATATGTATCTGGCATAAATAATTTTGAATTGAGTCATTACTGAGTCTGAGAGCTGGCTCATCGGCATGTTGCTGGCTTGCTTGCTCTTAAACATAATGGATTGCTGGGTTGGATTTTGAGAGATTTTCTGGGAGAACAGCTTCTAGGAAATCTAGTCCTTGGTCTGTCCTGGGGCAGATGAATGTCTGTAATTTCTAACAACCCTCTTCCCTTAATGTCTTGAGGTCTGTGTGCTTCTAGGCCAGTTAGTTGCCTCCCATTGTCTCCTGCTTGCAGCAGTGCCATAATCCCCTGAGATACCAATCAGATGGTGTAGTAATGGCATGTCTAATCCAGAGGGGTTAGATACTGGTATCTAGAAATCTATTAATTAAAGAGTTAAGAGTGAAGAGAAAGAGAGCTTTTATTTGATGAGGAAGAAGGAAATTAATCTGTTGATGGTGTGTGGCATTTGTGTCCATAAGCATAATGACCCACCGCTGAGCAGTCTGAACTAACCCTACTTCAGCTGAAATGGTAAAAAATCTTTAAAGAGGCACTGTTAAGATTGAAGAATAAAATTACCCTCTTCATCCTACTTCTCAGCTGAAATACCTGGGTTAAAGAAGGAGCTAAGTGAGATTGGCTGTGTCTGTGAAGTCCAGGCTATTTTCCTATGCACCTCTCAAAGATGCAGGTTACAGGCTATTTGGGACTGGGACTTGGTGATGTTGGGTAGACTCTGCCATTTTCTCAGTTTGTTTGCATAGGAAAAATAACCTGTTTAAATAGATTTTCCTTCCCACATTATGCAACCTGTCTTGACTAAAATGCTGAAGGACTTTTTCTTAACCTGTATGTGGAAGGTCATAAGCCCGTAGCATTTTAGAAACCAAAACAGTGACCTTGAGAGTCTGTTTAGCTTGTTTTTCTTAACTCAGACAGGATTAATTTGTGTCTGTGTAATTCATGACTCCTAATTATTCAACATTTTCTTGAAAGCTCTGATTGTAGAAACTCCACAGTCGACTCAGCTGTCCTCTTCCAATTGCCTTACTATGCTCACAAATACAGAGTTTCTTTCAGTGTACTCTTTTCTAGATTCCCAGTGATGACTATTTCTTCATGGTCAGTGCCCAAACTTGGACATGGTGCTCCAATCAAAGTTTCATCAAAATTCTTGATATATCACAGGTTATAGTTCACAGAATCACACAGAATCACTTAAGTTGGAAAAGACCTCCAAGATCATTGAGCCAAACCTTCAACTGACCACCACCTTGTGAATTAGACCACAGCACTACATGCCATGTCCAGTTGTTTCTTGAACACCTCTAGTGATGGTGACTCCACCACCTCCCTGGGCGACCAATGTCCACTGTTTGGAAAAAACTACACATTTATATGTTTTCTTTGTATTTCAGGTTGGAAAGAATATTTCATCCTTCTGTGGGTTAGTGATTTGCTAATACTCAGTCAAATACTGAAGTTATATTTAGCTGATTCTGAGAATGTTCAGCACATGATGCCTCCAAGTGGCTAACCCCAAGGGATATTTTCAAAGCTGTGAAGTTCTGATAATGGCATCATGGCAGGCAGGTTGAAAAATCATTCTTGAGCTGAAGATTAAAAATCCTTGTGAGGGGAAGGATTTGAATCAAAACTCTTTTAGTCTGGCCTGGGTTCTAAAAGCAAGCTCTTCCTCTGTGGAAGCAATCTGAGAACATAATAGAAATAAGATCCCCATTCATTTGATTGCAAAGCCTATGAAAAACACTAAAGAGAATATGGAAGAAACACACTGAGCTGCCTGTCCAAACTGCTCTGTGCATTTTCATGTGATGCTTTTGTAACTGTCAGTGAAAGTGGCAATCCCAAATTTCTACTGCTACAAGTTTCCTTGCTTCTCTGTGAGAATCAGAACTTCTGTGGTCCCTAAGCAGATTATCTACTTTGCAATAACATATACCAAGAGCCTCATCTGTGTTCCTGATAGTGTTGCAGAAGACATGAAGGATGAGCGCTTTAGGACCTCTTCTGAGTTATGTTACCTTGGTCTTTATGGGAAACTTACTTATTTGCACTCCTCATAAAATGTTATGGGTAGGGAGAAACTTTCATATGGAGACAGGTTAGAGACAAATGATCAATTTCTGCATCGTTTTGTCATGTATTATTTCATTTAGCATCCAAGAAGAGGCATTGCCTGCAAAACAGAATGCAATTTGGCCCAGTATTTGTAGTTAGGAAAATATTAAGAGAAGATACAAGAATGACAAACTAAAGGGCAGCAATGGTTGAATGCCTGTGCACTACAAAACTTCTGGCTGATGGAAGGGACTGGGCTGTGGTACACCCTGCCCTATGGTCTCTGGGAGTACAAGGCTGTCCTCTCACACCCTCCCCAGCACTGAGGTGGGAGGCTGAAAAGTCCTGTTGCCTCTTGTCCCACTCTGAGAGTGTGAGGTGCTCTATGGAGGATTCAGTGGCCTTTGGCCTTGCCAGCAGTGCATCATCACCCTGGTAGACAGAGGCTGGAGGTGGTCTTCAGGGGGATCAGGCTGTTCTAGCTTCCACACTGCTAAAACTGGAGACTTGCCCGGGGTGTTGATTTTCTCAGGCTGATCTGCTTCACAGTGTCATGACTCCTCATGACACACCAGTGTGGTATTAATAGCAAGAAAAGGTAGGTGAGGTCAAAGATGAAGGAGGAAGAAATACAAGCATCGTCTTCTGTACCAGTCTGTCTGGTCCCTTACAATGGGTGTAAACTAACACAATGCTGTGAACCTGAGTGGGTTTGCCCTTTGTGCCTTCACAAGACACTGGGGAGTTGCTTATGATGTTTCTTCCAGTGAGCTGGTGTATTTTGGATAAAATAGTTTTTGGAGTTTGGATAAAAGCTTTTATAAAAATTTATATTTAGAATACCTAAAACATTGATGTGTGTTATTGCCAAAGGAATGAATCGAATGGCTGCTATTTGTGTTAGAGCTAAGGACTTTGGTTGTACAGGTATACTCAGTTTTTCAAAGAGAGTCACTCTGAGTACAGCTTTGTCTGCAGGAAGGTTGGTGTTCTGCCATGATCTTGGGTACAGGGAGGCTCAGTCACAAACACTTAAAGATTTACCTGTTCTGATCACCATTCTTCCTTGTTAAGCTGATGAGGTTATTGCAGATGGATGGCTCTGCTGTGTCCCTCAATAGAAAGAAATACTTCTGAGACAGGGTAACAAAAAATAGACAAAAGGTGAAAATAATAGGAAATAAAAGTAATTTTAAGGAGTAACTCCTGACACAAATTTTTATCCAGGTTTAATTTCTCACTGACATTAAATCAGTTATTTCGTTTACTTTCTGCTATATTTATGTCCTGAAGCAGACAAAACATTCAGAAAAATTAAAATTAAGAATTTTGGAAAGCTCTAAAACTGGAAAACAAGCTGCTTTTGACTTGCTTTTCCCCAATGGACTTCAGAGTTGCAAATACTGAGCATGTTTGTTTCTTTTTATGTGTGATTAATGGCCTATTCTTTCAATGTGTTCCATGCACCGGTCAAGAATTGGCAAGCGATAAAATGTTATTCGGTGGCTTTTTAGAGCCACTGCCAAAGCATGTGATTGGCAGCCCTTGAGATAAGTAACTAAGTGGCTGTCCCTGCAGCTCGGGGAGGCCTTGAGCATTTCTTCCTCATCAACTTTGACTTTTCAGAATAAGCTGCCGGCATGGTTCTCGTTGAGTCCTCGCTCTGCAGGATGATCTCTGCCTCTTTCCAGATGCTTCATTAGAATTATTTGAGACAAGGAAACCGCTGGAGCACTGGCTGTCACTGCTACTGCCCTGCTGGCTTTGCTAGATGCTGATCTGTGCCATGGCAACAGTAAAGTTGTCTCTATTGCTTACAACCTTTTCATATTCTTGCTGTGCTTTCTTTTGATTTTCTGACACATGCTGTCACTTAGCAATAATAAAGCTGTCAATGCTATCAACAACCGATCTTTTAATATGGGATCAAGAAGTCTGACAACAGCAAAGGGGATGCCAAATTTCTAGTGGCAGGTTAATTTATTCAAAACACTCTGAAAATTATTTCTGGTCCTGTTATATGCAGATGATGCCCAGCCACGCCAGGGCCTTGCAAGATGGGGTGCAGGCTGCAGAAGGATTCAGTGTGCAGGAATTCTGTTAAGTAAATGATTTAGCTACAAGCCAAGCTAATAACTCAAAGCTGTTTGCTAAATATCCTGAGGCAGAGCCTGTAGGAAGAAGCTGGAATTGCTATTTATTTGAATAGGCTATGAATCAAGTTTTCAATTCCCCATCCGTATTCCTAGGTGGTCTCAGGAAATTGATAAGCTGTTTCAGAAGAGCCCAGCACAGTGGCAGGCTTTCCTGGAAGAATCATTTCCAGAGGATGAGGGGTGCTGCTTTGTGTTGAAGCACGTGACACTGCTTATTTTAAAGAGTATTTTTTCCAATCTCCTACAAGCAGATCTGTTGGTAAGTGACACCCAGGAAACAGTACACTGGAGAGAATTAATTTGCTTCAATATTTTAGAAGTGTATCTGTAAACTTTGTTGCCTGTTCTGTTTTTGGTTTTGTGTATTTTTTTTGAAGTTATTAGCAATTTTAAGTCTGTTTTTTTTGTGTTCAGCAAACATATACAGCATCTAGTTTATAGAGGGCAGAGGTCATTGCTTTCTGAAAAGGAGGCATCTTCAGATATCTCCAAAATGACACATTAAAGTCTGCTAGCCACTTAAAATACCTAGAAAAGCAGGCTTATGGGATGCCACACAATTTGAAAGCATTTTATTTATCACTTGAAGATAAACAGGGGATTTTTCCTGATACTGGATTGAAGTAATCAGAAAAGTAATTATCTGTAATTTGCAGAGGAAGACCCATGTAGCCCACACTGATATTTCAACATCCCTTTGCCAAGTTTCCTTCGTCACCAAGGAGGGCAAACACAGTAGAGAGCAATGGTTTTCAGCTGAAGTGAAAGACAAAACACAGATTACATTTTGAAATGTAGTAAATATTCTTAATTTCTGTAGATTTTCTTAGAGCCAAGAGTGTAGAAGAGATCAAGAATATGGAAAATTAAGCCATCCACAAGCAACTTAGATAGGTTAAGAAAAAGTTAGTAATCTTTATGCTTCAATGCCTAGGTCAGTGATAGGGTGTAGGAAGACTATTTCATCATTCTGTTTTCTCTGAAGCCTCAAGTAGTTAATTAAATTGGACTGTTTTTTTCCACTGAGTCAATCTCTATGTTCATGTGACAGATAAAGACTGTGCATAACAAATCATACATTTAAAAATCAACTTCACAATCTAAACCAAATGATTTTCACCTTTTAGTCTCTTCTGCCTTCTCATGACTCTCTTAATACAGGCATTCTTAACAATGTCAAGCACTTCCCAGGATTTTCCCCATGACCTGGTCCTTCCAAGATATGTTTCGGTGTCTTGGCTCAGGTCAAGCTGCAGGACATGCCGTGTCTCAGGAGCACAGCTGGAGATCAAGTGCCATGAATCAAGTGCATCGTGAGTCTGGTTTCAGCTCTCCTCATCATGACCTTTCCTTATGCTGTATCTTACCAGGCAGAATGACTGCTTGTTTCTGGTTCCTCCTAGTGCTTTTTGACATTCAGAGGGGCATGGGTAGGGTAGGGAGCAGCAGAGCTCAGGCTCTGCTGTCTGACCCTGTACATTTCTCAGCATGCTTTTCCCATCTACCTACCACACTGTTACACACGTCCTAGCTCTTATCCTACCAAATCCCAACTGACATTGGTTTACATGCCTGCTGGCATGGACATGGTTATTTTTGTTCTGTTTATGACAGTGAACAATTTTGCCTTTGATTGTGTTGTTTTTTGAGGATATTCACAGTTAACTTCTCTTTTCACTTCAGGCTAAAAGCTGAGTTAAAGTATTAGTACAAGGAGAAGATGCAGGTCCATGCCCTGGTCTCTTTTCTATCAGAGGAAATACTCAAGCATGTAATGCACCTTCTCCCAGCAACCTGACATCAGTTTACTTCTCTGAGTGTATTTATTAGACGACCAGCATTCTTTCTGGTGTAACAAACCATTCTTTTTCATAAATCTGGTAATTCTGACTTGTCACAACACAGTATTGCAAGCTGACAGCTGCTTCTCTGCATCCTTTCTGCTTCCATTGTCAAAAACTCACCATGTGCAATCCACAGGACCATATAAAGGATTTTTCCGTGAAAAAGAGAGTTACAGAGGAGTTAAAGGAACACTCCAAAGCTCAGTTTTTCAAAGGTGGTCACAGACTGTGACATTTGACTGATACTTGTGAAAACCGTGTGCATCACAACTAAGGGAACATGACCAGACAAGTGCTTTGCTATTAGCAATATTTTTTTGCTTTGTGTTTAGCTGTTTTTTTGGTTTAAGAATTGACAGATGGCACCTGAGGAAGAACAAGTCTTTTGAAAAAACATGAAGATCACTGAAGTCCCACAGTCAAATAATCATGGAAGGCAATAAGATTGGTTGCCTAGATAAGGTGTTAAGGGGTTTAATCTGGTAGATATTTCCAAATTTACACAAATAATTGTTTTGTCAAAAACAATATTAAAATCTACTAAATTCAACAATAATTCCAAGGCTATATTATGACAGACAGGAATTTATCATGAATATTTGGTGACCTTTATGGGTTCTCCTGATGATGTGCAGAGACTATGACAGAACAAGTCTTTCAGAAAAGATGAAGAGTAGAACGTAGAGGTGGGGCTTCTGGAAATTGGTATTTAATTTGTTTCTTCAAGGTCAGACTTTCATGCTATATATGAGCAAAGTGCTATTGAAAAAGAGTAATCTGTAATTACAGCAACTTACTAAAATTAAGTGAAAAAGTATGCTTTATTTAACTGCTCCCATGAATCGCATTCATTCAAGATAATTTTCATATCATCTCCTTGATCCAGGAAGAGATCTCTCCAAAATAGAAGGATAGTTAATCTGAAAGAGAAAGGATCAAAGCATTCCTTTTAATTGCTTTAAACAGGTATGAGAAAACCATGAAGTCTGTTTCTCCTTTGCCTTATTCTTTTAGTCTGTCATTGTAAGGATTTTTGTACACTCTTTTCCAGCTGACATGAGCCTGCAAGTCCAGTTCATAATTATGTTAATATCTGGCAATCACAAGGAGAATACACCTGTATGGCTTGAAAGGTATGATATGGTTTAAGCTAGTCATCAAGGCTTTCTCATTCGCTGTTCTGAAGAGAGGTAGGCACCTCCAAGGAGTGGACAGGTCTTTGATTTTACCTGGTCTCATTTTTGCTTTAGTTTTCCTCAAAAGGTAATGGCACTTCAACAGATGTATCAGGTTGGCTGGTTTGGGAGAGCTCCTACATCAAAATTCTGGAGGCTCCATTAGGGTCATGGACCACGGTTTCCTGGGATATTGGGGAATAAGCATTTGCCTTTGGAGCAAGACAGATGAACTGTGGCAAACATAAACAGATTTTTAGCTTATTTCCACTGGGACAGAACTGAAATCCAGCCCTCTTTGTGGGTGTTTTCCATTCAACACACTGACAAAATCTGAAGAAAATTGTTCAACCAGGACTTTTTTAATGTGTGGCTTCAGAGACATGAATAGTTTTGAATTTGGGAGATTTGGATTCAGCTTTCAGTTTTGTGACTGTATGACTGGATGAATAGTATTTCCTCTGGTTTTTGGTGATCCTTCAGTTCTTTATCTGTTGTCCTCTTTCTGGTGACCTCCTCTACCGTACTTACAAGAGGTACCATCACAGTAAAAGGAATAATAATACACATTTATTAAGCCAGTCTGCTCCTACATAGTATCATTTGTTATACAGGCTGATGAATACTTCTCCATTTCACACTTAATGAAGCATTCATTTAAAATAAACTTCAGTGTAATTCAATACATTATTTCTTCATTAAAGAAAAGCTATCTGTTTTATCTGATCAGTGTTAATGATGTCTGAATACTTAATCTAGACTTTCTTTTCCTACAGTAACATGTACATTTGCATGAGCAACATTAGAATACCTAGAGATCATTATGCATCCTCTATAATTTGAAATAATAGCCAAACTCTAAAGCACAGTAGGTGCTGGTGAGGTAAGTGGAACTGTTTTTATCTATTAACAGCAGACAAAGAATTAACTCAGTGGCCAGTTGGCTGGAAAGCAATTTGTCAGGGAACCTGAGTGGACAGGGACCTCAGCAACCTGCTGTAGGTGACCCTGCTCTGAACAGGAGCTTGGACTTGGTGATCTACAGACACCCCTTCCAACCTCAGCTATTCTGTGATTCTTAGGAACTCATCCACTATAAATACAGCAGAAAAATGGCATGTAAGCATCATTATGTGGCTGTTATGTTAACTTCTGGATGTTTTACCTAAACCTAGGCATAAGAATCCTAAAGTATCTGCCCACACTGGTTTTAGTTCAGTAACACCATAAAGAAATACTTTTCAGAATAACTTTTTATTTTGAGGTTTTTCTCCAGGCTAAGGCTCAATAACAACCTAAACTGCACATGCAGAAGAAATGAAATCTATTTATTTATTTGTAGTTATTATTGCCTGCTCCCATTAAACCTGTGAAACAAATTAAAGCCCAAGTAGAGATGGAATTCCCCTATTACAGTAGAAGCTATGAAACATAACCACCTGTAAGAACTGACCAATTGTTAGCACAGTGCCTTGGAGATAATAATTGCTGTTAATTATCTTTCTCATATTTCTTTTGCCTTTTACATGATTACTTCACTAAAAATAGGCTAATTCTGTCTTCTCCTATGTGAGTCTCACTGCTTTGTCCCATGACTTCACACCGGAATAATTCCACTCCTAATATAGATTCACACAGACAAAAGGAAAGATAGGGGCCCTTTCTGAACATCAGGCAATAGTCATGAAACTGTTATTTCCTTTAGCTTTAAGAGATACTTAATTTTTCTTCAGGAGTCAAAAACCTGTGCTTTGTTTCGTATGTGCAGCTCTCACTGCAATGGCGGGACTTTCAGTTACATAAATGTAGTCCAAGGTGTGTTCTGCTACAGGAGATAACATGTCTTTTCATTTTCACAGTAAAATGCCACCTGTTGCAAGATGAAATAACTTCTGAGAATTTCTTTGAATGAAGCCAGGATATATTTTGAATTCTATTTAGCACTGGACTTATCATTTCTTATGTCCCAGTTAGGGCTTCAAATAAACTTAAAGAACAAATATATTTTGCATAGCTTTGGACACAAGGGTAAATTTCATGTGGTCTGACTGTCTGTCAAGCCAGCTTTCTTCCTGGATGATCCCTGTATTCAAGCAGAAGTGATTTCTTTTCATGTCCTTATGAGAAGCCTCCCTGTTAATATCATTACCTGCCTCATAGGTGAGGATGTGCCCTTTTGACACTGACTTGGTTCATTCTCCTTTAATGCTCTATTTTTGTAAAAATGCATGTATTTATCTGCATGTATATTTTATAACTTCAAAATTGCAAGACAGATGTGTAGTTCTGTAGCAAATTAAAGAAAGATAAAGCTAATATTCATAGAATCATAGCATCATGGCATGGTTTGAGTTGGAAGTTGGTTGGGTGGTCCTGGGCAGGGACCACCAGGCAAGGACCACCAGGCACCTTCCACTAGACCAGGTTTCTCAGAGCTCCATCCAACCTGGCCTTAAACATTTCCAGGGATGGGGCATCCACACTTTGGGTAATCTGTTCTAGCAGTTGCTAGTCATTTCTGCCATCTGATCCAACCCATTCCGCTCTGTGGAAGTGCCTCTGCCCTCTCAGAGAGCCCAGTGGACAGCAGGGACGCTGTGCAGATACTTGAAGCTGCCTGATGAATCCCCACCTTTTCTTCCTGGAACTAATGGCAGTGCAACAAACGTGGTGATCAGGGCAGATAGATTTTCAGTTGCTTAATCTTGCCTCCACTGAAGCCAGCACCAAAAATAATTTAGATGATTTTTTCCCTTATCTGTGTTTCTGTTTAGGGATCCACACAGATTGCTCAGGTTTACCCAAGCATGTGTTCTGACCTTAGAAATATATAAATTAAGGCCAGATGGGGCCATCCTTTAGTCCAACCTTTTCATACCACAAATCATAGGTTTGTGCTGACTTCATGTGTGCCTGATCTAGAGCAACATTTTTGGAAATTTTCAAATATGCAGAGAGGAGGATTCCACTGTAACCTCTAGGAAGCCATTCCTGTGGGTAATTGCTCATGCATTTAACTTCCACTTCCATCTATTGGATCCTTATTACTTGTGTTTTTCAGCATAGTAAAGAACAATAGAATTAACTGTCAAAGAACCCCATTATGACATTTCCTGAGATATTAAAAAATGATGATCAAATCTCTCTAAAATATTCTTCTTGGAAAATTGAGATATTTTTATTGGTTTGGCAACTTTTAGTCCACATAATACGTGCCATGTTGATATTGTGTGGTTGCATTTTGTTTAAAATATCATGCAGTCTTAAGTCAACTTATTTACTTAAGTTTGCTGTTAATACATCAACACTTGTCTTTTTATCATCCAAATATATAAACCCATGAAAAAATTTCATTCAGCTGTTTCACCAAATCTGTTTTCTATAAATCCACATCGATATTCAAAAATTGCATTAACTTCTGTCATTCTGTATTAACTGAGGGTATGTCACATGCATTCCTGCTTTTCCGGGGATCAGTGTCAAGCTCACAAATTTGTAAGTGCACAGGTCACACTAGCAGAACACTATTTCTCTGAATGTCAAGACCTTTTAAAAGGCACTAGGTTTTTTAACGTCCACATTTTTTAAGGACTGAATCAAAAACCTCACCATGAATAAGCCAGAAAACTCCTGGGCTGGCTCCATCAAACTTAGACAGGCATGCTTAAATAAATGTTTAACTTCATTATCTGCTGATTAACACTGTCACTTGTTGCTCTCTTGAAATAAAAGTATTTTGTCATCATTTGATATCAATTTATTTTTTTACCCAGGGAAGAACGGAAAAGTTTATTGAACACTTCTGCTTTTCATAATTGCCCAAGGCTAATGTTTATATACAGCACAAGAATTTGTTTTAGAAGTTTGTATTATACTTGAAATGCTTAAAACCCAGCATGTTATTCGTAAGTCTGAAGACCATGGAAGCGTATTTGTGGCTTTGTTTTCCTTTTTAATTTTCTTAAATTTCTGGGGTTTAATGTGTATATCTTATTTGCATTGTTACCATTATCCCTGCTTTACTTTATCTTCCTCTAGCTGGTTTGCTAATTAGCCTTATTTTTCATTAGGATGTTGGCCATTTGAGCACCTTGGGAATTGTTCTAAACTCCTCTGAGTGGTCATTCATGTCTTTTTACTTCAGTCATTCTCATGACTGATTTAGTGCATAATAGTCTTTGGCTTTGTGCTATGTTTAGTGGTCAAGACATTTGCTATATGAACTGTAGTCAATGCATACGCACTTCTGGAGCAGCCACTGCAGTTGGAGCCACCTTTTCTGTAACCAGCTTTATTTTCTGTGTCAAGATGAAGCCTAATAAAGATTTTCTTCCCACAAGTTAGGAAGGCGAGACATATATTTTTAGAAATTTTAGGCAACACTTAGTACTGGCAGCACAAAAAATTGCGTGCATGACACTTAAATCAAAGGAACTCTCAGAGCACTTTTCTTCCTGATGTATGAATTACAACTATTTTTTGAGGAGCTCCTGGGTAGCAGATATCAGCTATTGTTCTTGAAAATAATAGCCCCTAACCTTCTTTCTCGGAAATGGACTTTTTTTAACTAGAATTAATTAACTAACTCTATCTGAGATTTCTGTGCAGAGAAGTCAATTTGCAGTTTTTCTTTGCTAACCAAGTTGAGAGTTTCCCCCTTCTAATTGTCTTTCATGATGAAGGTAATTGTTTCATTAGGAGAGGGTCCCTGTGTGCAGCTAGCTGGTTTGCAGAGCAGAGGGCTGGGTGGGATGTGTCTGCTTTCTGCACTAGAAAAAGTGAGAAGGAGATGTCACTGTCACCAGGAAAAACAACGCTGTGGATATAAAGGGTCAGTATAACTGACAGAGGATCCTTCCTAATTAACAGATAGGTGATCACTCCTTTCCGTGGGCTTTATAGTTAACATTTGATGAGAGTTTTAGGGTTTGAAAAGCCCCCAGAATCTGTACCTTGACTTCCTTTTATTAAGAGGTTTTGAGTGAGTTTCTCTCCACTGTAGCTGAGTAAATCTCCTAAACATACCCAGAGACACACAGTACCTTTTACACAATGCTCCATTTGGTGTGGTTAAAAACTGTGCTTGCTTTCATACCCATTACTTTCCTTTTGCTGAATTGGCTATCGAATGGTACAAGGCTGTGATTTTGCTTCTCGAGTCACTCCAACCTTTCCTTCACGAAAAGGGCATTTTCTTTTCCTAATTCTTTTGTGAGTTGTGCTTTTCAGTGCATTGCGTGGTTATCTGTAGTGCTCATGCTTCAAAGCACACAAGTCATACTAGTGAAAAAGCCCTGCTGTTAATTGTTAAAACCAAAGTTACGGTTAATCTTAATATTTCAGCTTCCCATAGTGGCTGTTCCCAGACAATAAAATCCCTCTTGTTCCTTTCACCTACTCTGACAAAGCGGGCTTTCATGTAACACCCAGAGTGGTAAGTGGGTGAGACTTGCCTTCCAAAATCTGCAGCCCTGTAGGTGGATTCTTTCTAAAGACTTTGATCTTTGTAGAACACCACTATGACATGTTACAGTCGGCTCCTTACAGACTATTAGAGATAATAAATAATTCAAGAAGAGCTCAGGGCCTAAAGCTATACCAACTTTACATATCCCATTGAAATTATTGGGGCTGCAGACTGGAGGAAAGTTTGCTTCCTTTGGCCAAACCTGGTGACTTTGAATTGATGAACTTCCTCTAGAGTGGATCTGGATGCTTGTACTGTTTCTTGTGCCCTGTGCTGTAATTGCTGCCTTATTTATTTACCCTTCATCTCCTTCTTGCCCCATAATTTGAATTTTCTTTCTGGAGTCCTTGCTGTGAGGATCAGCCAGATATTTGCCTCTCCTTGCCTTGTACAAGAAGCCTGATCCTTAATGTAAACTAGGAGAGCCGCATTATGTGACTGCGAAGCAGAAACAGGGTCAAAGGGGAGAAGAGGAACTTGAAACAAATGACACATCTAAGATGTGATCATGTAACTTATAAAATTGGACCCAGCAGGTAAATGTTTCACTCAGCAGCTGTGTATGACATGAAGGAAAATGTGTCACTGTGCAGTGCAGGAAGAGCCAAAGAGGGCAAAGCCCCCAGCTCTCTGCTTGCTTTTATCTACTAAGTTGTACTGGTGGGGAATGACAGAGCTTGATGTACAGGAATTAGTCAGTGATGTGTTACATGGCCAATCCAGCTATTTTGTTGATAAAGAAAAGTTATTTGTTACCTGTTTTCATGGTCAGTTTGGCACCCACTGCCAGTATTGTCTCAAGAAACCTGTGAAGATTGAGTCACAAATTTGCTGTGGATAAGTAATAACTTACTAATGTCTAGTTCTCACATAATTTTGTTTCTTACTAGATTGAAAGCTTTACAGAAATGGTCACTCTAAATCCATTTACAGAAAAGAGGTCCAAGACACGGGAGTGAAGCAAATTTTTTTGAGCTCACAAGCTGTCCCAGAGGAAAGCCACATCTCTAGGCTTTCAGCACAGCATCCTGCTCACATGTTTTTCCCTTGCAGTGCATCTTTATTTCCCGGGCAATCTTAGACCTTTTTATGTTTTCCTGTACATTACCATAGTATTGGGTTTTTCTTACCTTTCCTTTACTGTTGCCCATGTTGCTGCTGCCTGTGGAGTCCAATTAAAACAGAGTTCAGCGACTTCTTGTGGCTTTCTGGATCAATGTCATCACTTCCCTGCCTTCCTAAACAGGGAGCTGAAGAAAATGGCTTTAGGTGTCTTATTCTTAGCAGCTATTAAAAATGTCAGGAGCACCGCTGAGCTGTCTGTGGTAACAGGCTTCTTACACCAGCCAACATACAGGGAAATTTTCAGTACTGTGATTTCTGTATAGCTGTTTAAGCAAATAACTCTGCTAGTATGAAACTCATCTGACCTGTGCAAAATGACATTTTACAAGGATGATAGATTGCAGTGATAACTGTGGTCATATTTCACCTGAAACCCTCCGTTTTCCTAGAATTTGAGGCTGATGAAGTTGTATAGATAAATTAATAATCTTCCTTCACATAAACAAGGAATCTATTCTTAATGCAGGTGTATTTATATTTTACCAGGACTTGGATTTAAAAAAAAAAAAAAGAAGTCAATATTTCATAAGTGCAGCATTCAAACTCATGCCATTGCCACTGACATAGACAAAGCATAGTAAGAAAGGCAGTTTGTTCCCTTAATGAATTAATTTTCTGGGTAGAACTCTCCTGTTGTCACTAGTGCATCACAGTTTAAGATAGAAAGTGAAAATAAGGTGATTGCAGGTATATGTAAGGGACGGTCTGAGCTGGATAATTTTTCTGAATTGAATTGAAATCAGCCAAACATTGCCCTGCCTTGCCACCTCTGCTGTGTTGTGCCAATTTCTCAACATCATGACACTTTCTGGCAGTGAATTCTTTGACATAACTAATACGTAGTGTGCTTTTTCTGTTCCTTTCCACTGAAGAAAATTTTCCAGCTGGTAGTTTAATTTTGAGTGCCTAAAGAAGATGCAGTGATATGCATAGGTGTGGCTCTTGTTAGAGGAGACAGGGTCAAAGAAAGGTGCTTTGTCCTGGGAGTAGCAGACGGGAAGACTGGGGACTGTCTTTTGTTTCAATGCAAGTGCACCTCAATATTCAGTGCTGTCTTTTGAGAAAGTTTGGGAACGTTTCTCCCCTGTACAGAGAAGTTTTTATTCTTACCTTGGTAAGTTCTATTGTGCTGAAGAAATGAATTTTCAGCTGGAGACTTCATGTAGAAGTAGGGGCAGGCTGCAGTGTGCCTTGAGAGACCTGTGTGGGATCTTGATTTTGGATTTATTACTGTGAAAATGTGGGAGAGGTAGTGTGCGAGAGTGAGAGTAGTTTTGATTTGTCTCTTAGAGCTAATGTGGCTGGGGATGTCTCAGACATGTAGCTTTTGTGTTCACTGTAATCTTGCAAATCCTGAAAGAGTCACATCCAGGGCATTGTTTATTTAACACGCCTCAATGGCAACATTGCTGACGTCATTACTATTATATCGTAATGCAACAAAGAGATAGCAAAGCTGTGGAAGCCAATCTTCTAACCAACCATAGAAAGTTAAGTGATTTGGGGCCTCTGGTGTGTTCTTGTTTTCAGAAAGTCAAGTGTGCATTTCTTGCAGAACAGTACGATCATATTAAGTTCCAGGAAAATTGAGAGTGGAATATATTTTTACTTTGTCAAGGAATTTACTATTGATATCACATGGGTTTCACCACAGAAACTGGAAAAATATCAATGGGATGGAACAAAAGAATGAATGATTATCCTTAAAATTTCATTGTGAAAATACTTTGTGTGCATCAAACAACTTTGCTACTTGGATGGAGGTAAACAACTGCTTAAAGAAGTGTTAATAGAAACCAAACATCCAGAACAGCAGTCATGCAATTCTTATTGGTACAAGTGCTACATTTGCAGCACATGGTAGGACTGGAGAATTTGGCACAGGCTGAAGCTGTGGCAGAGTGGAGGTGGAAACATGCCCCAGAGAGTAAAGTTTCAAGCTGCACTCTTAACTCACTTTAAAAATTTCACATTTCTAATTACTGCAGTGACTTCAAACCTCAGAACTGAAAATACTGCTCATGCATCACTCAGAATCATTTCCTCTGAAAGATGAAAGGCAACATTCAGGCTTGGGAAATTTCTTGAATTAGCTTAAGTAGTTTGGAAAGCTGAAATCATGAAACTCCAAAGGGCTCTGCAGCAATTAGATCAAACTTAGTCCTCTTGATAAAACAGAGCATCTAATTTTCACTGACAGGAACAGATAGTAGGGATGAAAATGTTTTGCTATGATGGATTAATCTATCAGATTGTCTTCTTGTCTGTAGCAGAGCTTTCTAAGGGCTTTCATCCAACTGTATATTCAGTGCTACAAGAGAAAGATCTTCCCTAAGTTTCTCTGACATGCTGTTCCAGTGTAATGAGCTTTCCAATTAGTTAATAGTTGCTAATATTCAGGCTCCTTTTTGTTTCAAATTCCATATGGTGATAATCCTAGGTTTATGACCTACAGCCAAAGCTTACTGAGAACTTCAGAACTATTAATAGAGCTGGTCAAAATGCAGAATTCCAATCCATAGGACTTTTTCTCACTATAGTAGTTGTTTTTGTTCTGAGCTTGGAACAGCAGAAATTTTGAACATATCTTTTTAAAGAGAACATGAAATGTTAAAATAATTTTGCATGGTTTTGAAACATTTTTTCTCTGTAAATTATGTGGTTTCCCCTTCATGTTTTAATGAAATGGTGCTATACTCTGAATGAGGAAAAGGATAAGCACTGTGTAATATCAAGAGGTGCAACAGTTTACAGTAATGATGTCTTGGAGCATTTTCCTCTATATTGAAAACATTTGATCCTAGCACACAATACAGTGCTAAATAAATGAGATTGCACAAACAAATTTGGTTTCTTAAAAAAAAATAATTCTTTTTTTCTGAGAGAATCCTGTCCCAAAAGCCAGAACTTGTCATGGCCAGAATTAGAATTCATATCTCTCCACCAAGCAAAGCAAATGTAAACTCTCAGGCCATAGAAACCTTATCCAGGTTTCTTCACCAGAAACTGCGAATTTAAAGACACTTCAGAAGCACTGTTTCTGCACGTTTTTCTATCTATAGTTCTGAATCTATAGGTAATCATAGCAGAAAACTGAAGATAGCTCTGATTCCTCTCTGATTTACACTGCTGTTAATGGCTAACAACTTAAGTTGATGCAGTTGTAAACAGAAGTGATTGGTGAAGTGAGGTCTGGGTCCTGAAAGCCAGAAGCTGAGTTTAGGACCCATAGGTCTGATATCTACATCTTTGAAAGGCTACTGGGGATGATGGAAGTTCAGGGGTTGATTTCAGCTGAAAGAAAAGGTCTGTTAAATTGATAATCCATATTTATATATTCAAGGGTGTGCATATAAATAAATACTATATTTTTTCTCAGATATCTTCTGTTATGTTGGAAGCACATAGTTCATCCTTTTTTACTAAATTCTAGTAGGTTAAACAGTCTGCTAACATTGTCTCTAGAGTGTCTGATTACAATAAAAACCTGTTTGGTCCAGATGGGTGACCAAAGGGAGGATCATTTCCAGTTCAGCAGCTAGCCTATTAGTCAGCATTTAAAAATCTACGTGAAATATGTGATGAGAAGAATGAATACCACCTGTATCACATCTTTGCTTTTCTGTAGTCTGACAGTTACCCAGTGATGGTCAGCATAGCAGCTTGGAAGCTGTACCATCTGTCTGTGAAGTGAGAGAAACAGCATCAACATTCAAGTACTATCTTTCAAGACTTAAAAATCACAAAGAAAATTATCAGTATCTAGAGGCATCCTCACTGGTCTAATAATATTTTTGTAGTTATGCTCATATTAAAGGAAAAAGGGAATACTCACAGTCATTCCTCTGAGGAGAGAACCAAATCTGCTTCCCTCTGCATTCAGTGACATTTTCACAATGGATGTTAGCAAGACCAGGATTGACAGTCATAGTCATTTGTATGGAAAACATCTACCTGTGAGGCCAGACTGACGTAGTGTGCAGTGAATTCCCCAAGTCCCCTTTTAATTAATGAGTCCAACATTCATATGGAGATAATTGCATGTAACACATTATTTGTGTTCCATTAAATTAGGTGGAGCCATTTCCATCTGAGAAGGGGTTCCAAACATCTGCTTCTAAAAAGCATTATTGTTTGTTTGTACAGGACTAACCATGTGCCAGCTGCTTTACCAGCAGAGAGAAGCCAGGTCCTGGCTTCAAAAAGTTTGCAAACTAAATAGACTGCTTGAGGACTAAGGGGGAAAGACAGCAGTGCTGTTGGGACAAAGAATTTCCCTTGATCCCATCAGAGCTCTGATTTTTGCAGTCATTGTAAAAGACCTCATTCATTGAATATATACTGTCCCTACACAGAATGAAGAATCCTCATCCTTATCAAAATTCAGCTACTTAAAGCAGAATCCAAGCATGTTTGGTCTCCTCTAATCACTGGAAAGAGACAGGCACTTCCAGGGGATGATCCATCCTATCCTGAATGGGGCAGGAAGGACATATTCAGGCTCCTTCTCTTTTATTCTCTCTCCATTCACATACCAGGATCGTAACAGCCAGCTTAAATTAAACTCCTAACTTTCATACGGCTGAAGTCGGGGGAAACAAGCCCTGCCTGCAAGCAGTGCTCTTGCTCAGTCCAGTTGCTGCTGAGTGTGCTTAAATGGCTCCACCACTCCAAATCAGAGGCTGGAAGAGATCCTGTTGGGAAAGACCAGCAGATCCCATGTCCCAGCACTTGTATCACTGAGCCTCTATTCACTGGCTCCACACATGCTGCACATGGTGCTACCATGCTCAGCCCTCAGAGTGGGAGCTCCTGGAGAGGGATTCAATTTGCATTGCACTTCCAGCAGTATGGATCTCTGGAGCCTCCTATGTCTCCGTGGGCAGCTGCTTCTGACACATCCAGTGTGTGAGCTTCTATTTGGGCATTAACATGTAATGGAAGTGTGCCTCTGGCACCCACTGGGACTTGCACAGAGGAAGCACAGCTATCACTTCACTGCAGCATACGGCAGAAAATATCATGGGGCGAGAACATTAGAATAGACACACTGGGGACAAAACAGCAGCAAGTCCCATCAGCAGCAGTGGCTGATGGCAGCCTGGGCTGTATGAACAGGAACAGTGCCAGAGGTCAAAGGGAGTCATCATCCCCCTGCACTCAGTATTTGTTAGGCTGCATCTGCATGCCCAGGACAGGACAGACACCATTAAACCAAACCAGTTGTTGTTCAGACTGAGGCCCTGAGTTGGTAGGTCTGGAGCTTGGACTCTGTGCTTTGAGGCTGGGAGAGCTGGCCTTGTTCAGTCTGAGGCAGAGATGGCTTCAAGGAGGGGATAGACCTTACAGGAGACCCCAGTGCCCCTGGGGAGGTGCATCACTGAGGAGATGGCACAGGGCAGAAGGATGTGTCCCTACAAGGACAATCAGGCAGGAGCACAGGTTGTCCAAAGAGGCTGTCCAGTCTTGAATGATTTCAAGACCCAACTGGTTGAAGCCTTCAGTAGCCTGATCTGACCTCAGAGCTGACTAACTGTGAGCAGGAGGTTGGACTAGAGGGTGACCAGCCAGAGCTGTGATCATGCTGTGTCAGACTTGATGGGCTTGAATGACTCCTGAGCACTGAGCCATGATCTGTCCCCATGAGACACCAGCACATTGTGGGTAGGCTGCTTGCCCTGGCCCAGGATGGCCATGTGTGTCTAACTGAGACTCATGAGGCTTGTTTGGGAGGGACATCAGAGGACTGACATCCACGTGCACTGTACAGGTATCTTCCTATGAAGGACAGCTTACTAACTGGTAGGTGATCCTGGTTGGTCCAATTAAATGGTTCAGTATTTGAAACAAAACTGAGTGATACCAAATACCATTATGGGAAGCCTCTGTTCTGTCATCACAGCTTCCTCCCTGAGGAGCTGCTGTGGCCTGTTGAGGTTCATTCCTGGGTGACACCACAGTTGGTGAGAGGGGAACCAAGTCTTTCAAATAAAAGTTTGCTAATTCTGTAAATCTGTAATTCTTTCTAAAGATGCTGACCACCACACTAGGGAAGCTTAGAGATGTGCCATGACCTGGGTTAAGGGTGATCATGAAAATTTGCTGTTATTAGTCTATCAACACATGCCCTGCATTGACATGGCTGTGTGTAGCGTTTCTGCTGCAGATTGTTATGAGGGCAATACTCTCATGTGCTTGATTCACTGCATCACACACCTTTCTACCAGAGCACCTTTCTGCTGAGAGGCCAGTTTCCCTCCTATATCCCCATGTGACAAGGAAGCCTGAGGAAGGAGATTTTACCTTCAAGGGTCCTTGCTGTGCAAGGAATATGCACACTCTTTTTGTAAAGTGTGAGTTTTACAGGAGAGTTTGAAGTTCCTTTTCAGAAACGGCTCAGAGATATTTTGCTGCATTTGATTCAAATACAAAAGACCATTTTCCTCATGTCTTGATTGACGTATACCTTGGCAGTTTTCTTGGAGTGTGTTGCAAGAATACATGGCGAGTATCAAACAGGTAACTGCAGGACAGGAGAAGTGGAGCACCAGCACATTGTTTTTTAAAGTCTTGTTTTCTGCCAAGGACCAGTAAAGCTCCTGTCTGAAGTTGGTGTGACTGTGGGGCTGCTGGCAGAAATAGCTGCATATTAGTGGCAAAAAAGCATTTTTGAATTGGTGTTTAAAACCAGTCTGTAGTTCAGTGTAACATGCAGAGAGAGCCTGCAGGTCTGTCTGGGTCCATTTTTCTCTAGGCAATAGGGGGAGGTGGGCATTTTCCTGCATCATGTGCAGAGAGATCAGCAGTTGTACATTGCCACTGTCACATAGACATGCACAAACCAGGCCAGGCACTGATAATGGAGGAAGGAAAACTTACATAGTTTACAGAGAAGTAATTTAGCTTTTTCTGAATGCTTTATTCTGAAAACTTAACATGCGATAGAAATTGATACCACTACTTTGGTACAGAAAGATGCAAACCCAGTGTGTTATGAAGAGTGGCTATGACAACTATTAGGGTGGTGGTGAGTAAAGACAACTCTTATACAAGACTGTCTAATAATTTCTTTTGTGTACCCTTTCTCCATCAATTGTATTTTCCCCCCTACTAATAGATTGTCTTTGGCTTTTTGCTTTGTTTTGTTTTCTACAGAGTCCAGCCCAGCATATAATTTGTGCTCCAATGTTCTAAACTGGTGTTTACTATTTTTGCTGCTGTAACTCAGAACATCACCTCATATCTATACATCTCCTGTGCAGATTTGCACAGCAGCAACTACTGTTTCTGAGGGCTTTTGGGGTATTTTCAGTATTTTTTTAAATGGGTTTTTGTTTGGGTTTTTTTTTTGGGGGGGGCGGTGTTGTTTTTTTTGTGTGTGTGTTTGTGTGTGTGTGTTTGTGTGTGTGTGTGTGTTTTTCTTGGTTTGGTTTGGTTTGGTTTTTTTCCCTAAGGAACAGCTTCAGCATTTCCCTGGAAAAGAGATTTTGTCAAATTTTTAATTCAATAATATCCTTTTGATTCATTTGGTTTGGGACAGAAGCAAATGGCTTCACATTGTGCCAGGGGACGTTCAGATTGGATATTAGGGAAAAGTTCTTCACTGAAAAGTTGGTCAAGCATTGAAACAGGCTGCCCAGGGAGGTGAGGGAATCGTGTCCCTGGAAGTATTCAAAAGATGTGTAGATGTGATGTTAAGAAACATGGCTAGGTGGTGGACCTGGAAGTGTTAGGTTAATGGTTGGACTCAATGATCTTAGAGGTATTTTCCAACCCTAATGATTCTATGATATTATAGTTTGCTTTTAATATTGCTTTCCAATATTAAACACAGTGCAGCTTATTTAACATCAAATGCTTTGTCCTGTAGAACCCATTATTAGCTCACTGATTTATTAGAGAAAACAATTAAACTGAAATGCATCAAAACAACCCAACTGGAAGAAAAACCTCACAGTGTGATGTTTGCCTTTGTCTAAACAAAACCAGCACTCATTTTTCTGCTGGAAGATCTCATGGGAATGGACATTTCATTGAAATGCCTCACTTCCAGGTGCAGCTTTCAGCAGAAAACAATCAAAGCTGTTTTGAGCAGCTCCTTATGAAGTATTAGTGGGCCTTGCTGTACAGTAGGAACCTGAGTTAAAAACACAGGTGCTACCTACTGTTGAAGAGGTCTGGTCTCAATAAGAACTGAGAAAAGAGACGACATACACTGTCCTAACAGTGATAGGTTTGTCTAATCCCATGATGGGAGATGGTCTTCCAAGTCAGGCAGTGAAATGCTGACAAAGTGCTGTGCACAATGACAAACAATGGCTTTGTTTGTCCTGCTCTGTCCCAGAGGCAAACTTAAACTGTCCCTGGACTGACACAGAAATTAAATGAGAAGAGATTCCAGATTTTAAGAGATTCCAGTCTAGTCTTACAAAGAATGTAAGGCATCAAGTGAAATAAAGAGCGCTGGAGAAATTGAACTGAACTCCTACTTGAAGACAAAATGCATTTGCCAGCTCAGGCTGGGCCTGAGATTTTCTCCCTGTGACACAGCTTTGCACAGCAGTCCAGGTGCATTATGAGGCACCTTTTTATGCCTCCTGATGCCAGAAAGAGGCAGCTGAACCAGATGAACCCCCGATCCTTTTTGGTAGAGCACTTTACGTGTAAGCGTGTAATTTGAAAAACAATGTGTTGTCTGTTTAAGGCTCTCTAGTAAATAGAATAATTTGCTGTTCATAATGTACTTCTATATTTTGTCAAAAGGGTAGTTTTTTGCCAAATTAGGAGTGTACGAATGCTAACAACTCTGTCTTTGTGTCTCTTCTATAATACATCTATGATTAAGAGGTTGCTAAATTATTTTAATGTTTATTTATGCTTGCTATCAATCATCTCTGGTCAGTATTTTCAATCCATTCTTTCCTGTGTTCATACTAATCCTGGATGCCATAATTTGCACACACAACTTCAGTTATTATCTCTGTTTTGGTGACTAACAGTAAATTTTCAATGGCCACATAAGTTGAATTCTGTACCCTTGTAAATAATTGCTCCTAGTGGAAGTTGTTTGGTGAAATTCTGAATCAGTCTGGACTGTAGACTTATTTCTGACCTCAAAATCATTGAAGCACCTCATATGTAGCTGGCATTTCATCAGATATTGCTGTCCTCCCTGCAGGTTCTTGTAGCTGTGCTTTGCTTGAGCTATTCTGGATTTCTGCTGCCACTCAAATGTAGGCTTAAAATAGAATTACTGTGGCTCTCTCTCAATACTCCTCACCTCTTCTGATAGGGTACCAAGCCAGCCAGAGCTTTGAATTGAATTTGCATAGCCATTTCCATAAGGCACTGCATAAAAACCAACTAGGACTTACCAACTCAAATGACTGACTGATATCCCCTTATACAGGTTTCCTTTCATTTTGTTTCACTTACACATTTTTTTTCAGTGTTTCTCCCTTAAATCTGGAATTTTAGCAGACACCAAAAGCCTAGGCCTCTCCTCCTGCTCACCTTCCACCTGCAGCTGGGCTGCAGCCAGGTTATCCACAGCTGCTCTCTTACTTCCCTGTGGAAAATGTGTGGGAACTCTGATTACCCACTGACCAACATGAAGATTTTCAGAGTAATATTGTGTATCAAGTGCAATAAAATGCTATGAAATTGCAATAAAAAAATTTCAATTATTTGATCATAGTGAATTTAAATTCATCAGCCTATCCTGCTTATTAATTCTGATGCATTTATATTGTTGGGGCCAGTTCCAGACATGTTTGAAAGTAGCTAAAGCTTTTGATGGAATATAGGCTATGGTTTAAGCACTGGCATTCCAAATGACATTAAGAAGGTGCTAATTGTCAGTCTTTTCCTTGTCTGAATGGAAAAGAAGAAACATGTCACTGTCTTTGTCAGATCTGCTACTTTCAAGTGTGCTCCTTGAAAATATTTCTACACCACCACTATGAAGTCTAGCAGCATTTATTAACAACTTGCATGATGAAAGGTAGAAATAGATTTTGTATTTTTTTTCTTTCCTTGCTAATTTTGGAACAAAACCCTTCAGTTTTCCTTCTTCACAACTTCTAGATGCCATAAAATTTATGATATAGCCAAGTCTTGCTGACACCTTTTTCATTCATCTTTTACAAGTACAAAGGTTACATTTACATGAAAGTACATTTGCATTTTCTTATTTATGGAATAAATATAGCTATATTCGAAGCAGAAATAAAAATGCCTTTTTAGTTATTAACCTCTTCCATATGTGATATGTGATACTTTATTAAATATGGTGTTGCTTTTAATATGACTTACAATTAAAGCTCTGTGGAATTCTTGAAAAACATGAAGGTAGATATGCAGAAACATAGTCTGAAGCATACATAATAGTGGAGTAAGAAGACATTTGTTTTTCACATTTTAAAAATATTATTTATCTTGCTGCCTACAGGATTCTGGATCTGACCCTCAAATCTCAGCAGTGGAGCTCTAGCGTGGGATTCAGTTGATTAGATTTGTGTGCCTATTGCTGATTTAGGTGCGCTGAGGTATCCAAGAGAGTTGCATGAGCCTGGTAGATATTACAGAGGACCTATGAAAGACTGCTGGGATAGCTGCTGGAGGTGAAATGATGCTTTTCTGTAGGGAAGACTCGAGCACTGATCAATACAGGCAGTGGAGCCCAGATAGCCATGCAGGTCCCCAACTGTTTTATGGTGAGCTGAATATCTCTCTGGGTTTTGTGACCAATCTGATTATATCTCCACTGACAGCAAAGGGAGCAGACAGAGCTAGTGCGCATGTATGTTTCTAAATTTAGCCATGTTAGTCTTTGAGCTGAATCCTACCTGAAGAGTTCAGAATGTAGCTGTGCCAGAAACTGGTATACCAAAATTTCTGTTGTCAGTTTTTATCAGCCAGCACTGGAATGTCCTTCTTTGACGTATGATTTTATCCAGAGCAGGAGGTGAAAAACGTACCGTGGATGTCTACTAAGTGCTGTCAATTCCTCACTTGTTCTCAGCAGGGATACGGCTGCTGCTACATGCTCTTTATTCTGGGAATCCATAGATTATTGGTTTTTCTTTTTCTCTCTTCCCCCTATCTCCAAATTTAGAATCATAGAATCATAAAAGCATTTTGGTTAAAAAATACCTTTAAGATCTTTGAGTCCAAGCTTTAACCCAGCACTGCCAAGTCCACCACGAAACCATGAATATAAGTGCCACATCTGCACATCTTTTAAATACCTCCAGGGATGGGGACGCCACCACCTCCCTGGGCAGCCTGTTCCAGTGCTCAACAACTCTTTTGGTGAAGAAATTTTCCTTAATATATAATATAGGCCTCCCTTGCTGCAACTTGAGGTCATTTCCTCTTGTCCTGTTGCTTGTTACCTGGGAGAAAAGACCAGCCTCCTCTGTCTTCTTTCAGTTGCAGAGAGAATGTCCGCTCTGAGGCTCCTTTTCTCCAGGCTAAACACCTCCAGCTCCCTCAGCTGCTCCTCATCAGACTTGTGCTCCAACCCCTTCCCCAGCTTTGTTGCCCTTCTCTGGACACGCTTCAGCACCTCAATGTTCTTCTTGTAGTGAGGGGCCCAAAACTGAGCACAGGATTCGAGGTGTGACCTCACCAGTGCCAGGTAGAGGGGGACAATCACTGCCCTGGTCCTGCTGGCCACACTATTGCTGATACAGGCCAGGATGTCCTTGACTTTCTTGGCCACCTGGGCACACTGCTGGCTCATGTACAGCTGCTGCTGACCAGGTCCTTTTCACTGGGCAGCTTTCCAGCCACTCTTCTCCCAGTCTGTAGCACTGCATGGGGTTGTTGTGACCCAAGTGTGGGACCCAGCACTTGGACTTGTTGAATGTCATACCACTGGCCTTGGTCAGATCTCTCCATAGACCCTTTCTACCCTCCAGCAGATAAACATTCCCACTCAGTTTGGTGTCACCTGCAAACTGACTGATGGTGCACTTGATCCCCTCATCCAGACCACTGATGGACAAAATCAGAAGCTCCTTTATTCAGCGTCTTGTTTCGTGGAGCTTTTTGTTCTCAAGGTCTAAAGATGCTTTTGTTATTCTGAGCAGCATTTCAAGATATTAAACAGAACTGGCTCCAATACAGAGTCCCAGGGAACACCACTTGTGATGCATCCTTCTCTTCTTTGACTCTATTACATGCTCCATCTATCATACATAAATGGATGGTATTTTTTAAAAATTGACACTATACATTAATAATGATCAGTGCTCTTACTGATGGGGGCTATCATTTACCACCCCTAGTAGAGTGGTATACAGTGTTTTAAAATACTATTGGGCTGTCAGGGGAAGATGCTTGCTAACAAAGAGCAGGTTTGCTAAAGAAAAGTGCATTGTGACGTCTGACAGAGATCTGTAGGGACCATTAATCCACATCCATTTTACTATAAGCTTATTTCAAAATATGCACTCTTAAGAGGAACACTAGGACAGATGGAGAAGAAAGGCAAGAAAAGCCTGGGGTATTTAGAGTAGTGCTGTAGACACAGCCTCCTACCTGGTGATATTGCTGTTGCTCTAAATGTATTTTTCAGCGTAGTTTGTTAAAGAAAAACAGAGACGCTTTTATTTAGCAGCTCATTCCATGGAGCTTTTTGTTCTCAAAGTCTAAGGATGCAGTTGATGTCCTGGGCAGCATTTTCTCTGCCTCACAGGAAATTGCTCTAATGTAAAAGGCTGGGTACAAGCCATTCCAGAAATCATAATAGCTATTGTGCTGGCTTACACAGGCACAGCATTATCACTGTAGTAGTCTTGAAAGCTTCTTAGTTGGTGATGCCAACCAAACTCAAATGTGTTAGATCTCCCTGCATTATCATTACAGAATATGCTGGCATCAAAAGCTGGTTGCAACAAGTGAGAATGGGATCAAAATACTAAGTTCTGTGCATTTATGTTCTGACAGATTTTTTTTTTGCCTGTATGCAAAATAATTCCCCTTGAATGTCATCTAGGCATGTAAACATCGTGAATTTCATGCAGAGTCGTGAAGGTTTGCTTCATTTCTGTATAACTCAATTTTTTCCCAGCTGCTAATGGGAGGAGGGAATTGCGTTTGTGTACATAAACTCTGCTCAACATATGGTCCATAGCTAGAAGCAAATAACACCACCCAGCTGTTGTATCCTCCAGAAGTGCTCGCACGGATTGTTCAGACTCTTCAGAGTTATTTCCCATACAGCTCATCCATAAAGGGGTGAAAAGTCTGTCTGTTTGCAATGGACTGGGCAGTAGATAGCAAGATAAAAAAAATTTAAATCTTTGTAACATAACAGAAAGTACTTGTGTGTCAGTAACCTCTGTTTATGTTAGTGTGAATGTAGCATCTATTTTAACCTTACACCTGATGGCAGGAAGAATTGTGTATTTAGTGCTGGATTTGGAACTTGAAAAACAGAGTCCTTAGTCCACTGTGAGCAGCAAAGGTAGATTATCTTATTCATCCCCTCCTTGTCCGGTGTAATCCAACTTTGACCTCTGTGAAAGGTGAGAGCACAGGTCGGTTTTTCCAGTGTCAGCCTCTTTCCCCAGTTCATGATAACAGCTACCAGTAACCAGGATGACTGTTTCTCCTGTGCATGCCTGTAGCAGCTGAAAAACAAAGTGAAGACACTACACAGTCATTTGTGTGTTACTGCCTGGTCAGTGGATCACAGCAAGTTGCAGTCACTACAGATCAGATTCAAAGTGGTAACTCGCATTTGTATTTTATTCCCCAGTATCTTCCTTCCAAGATCTAGCATATGATGTTATATGTCATTTATGGATTCAGCAAAACAAGTTTGCCCTTCTTATTTATAACATTTTTAATGGTCACCAGGGGTTGGGTAAATCTGCTGGCATGCCATCTTCTGCAGCTGCCTATTATGACTAACACAGATTTGGTATGGCTCTTGCTGGCTTCCTTTGTGCATTACTTTGTTTAAATTGGAGAGTTATGTTACTTCTTATTGGCATATGTTTACATCTTCAGAACACCATAAGCTGTCTGAGACTAATCCAATTTATTCCTTGCTGACAGGAATATGGGAGGGACTGTCACTTGCTAGTCTCAGTATGAAATGTGATTTCATGCTGACTCTCCCCCAAAAAGGCAAAGCCAAGTAAGTGTTACAGAATGGAGATATTTTAAAGATCATGACAGTTGGAAAGGTTTTGCATTTTGCTCAGCCTTTTCCAGACTTTGATGGTTTTGTTGTCTTTACAGTCTTAGTACAGCCTTGTTGGCTTATCATTCTTGTTGGAATTAACTCTCTAGTATCTAACATTTGCAAGTTTGGAGAGCCCATATGCTTCAGTAATTGTTTTAATTGAAGTAGATTCAGCATGAGACACTGAAGTAGACTTTTTGTGGATCAAAAATTAGGTTAGGATTTAAGTGGAAGTTTAACTTGAAATTTTCATCCTTATCACCAGAATATGTTTGTCTACCTCCTAGACACAGTGATGCCCTTCCTAAGAAGGGAACCTTCTAGATGAGTGTCTGTTGCATGGTCCTTGCTGCTTTCCAGAGTTCAAAGCTCCTCTCTGGGACAAACCTGCATGCAGAGCCTGAAAGCTGTGCTGGGAGCTGCTAAGGAGCTACTTATATGGGGAGTGGAGTCTCAGATTATAGTCAGTACTGGTGAAGTTCATCTTTATGAACACCTCCAGCGTGGGCACCTCTCTCAGAGCTGGTTATTCTCTACTCTCTGTCTAGTCAGACCAGACACACAGACATTTCTGAGAATTTCCTAAGGAAGTGAACTGCCCTGGATGGAAACAAGATGCCTCTGCCTTTCATTTGGTTTGCAGAGGAGTTTTGGTGGGAGATAGATGCTCTTCTACTACATGCCAGGAAATTATACTTAAGCATAGAGGGAGCTCTGCTATGCAAAATAGAAAATGAAATGCTTTTAGGAGCCTTAAAAACTTATTTATTCTTCATTTCTTTACAGTCTAAGTGCAGAGATCACTGTGCTGGGCTGTGTCCTGTCTATGTTTTATGTGGATTTAAATTATGGTGCATCTACACTATCAATAGACTTGCTGTGTGGTTTTGTCCAGAACTTTGCTCTTCTGTTTGTCCAAAATGCCTACATGCTAAGTTGTGCCTGAGAATATTGCCTGGAGTAATGGGGTCATATTCTCTGTGAGGAAATCAACACACAGGTGAATCACAGAGTAGCTGAGCCTGGAAAGCATCTCAGGAGATTGTCCAGTTCAAACTGATGCTCAAAGCAAGTCCCCCAGGACCATGCCCAGCCCAGAGACTCCATAGCCTCCTTGGGCAGCCTATGCCAATGGCTGACCATCTTCATGGTAAAAAGATCCTTTCTTACATTTAAGCAGACTGTCCTATATTTCAGTTTGTGCCTCTTGCCTCCTGTCCTCTCACTGGGCACTACTGAGAAAACACAGGCTTCATTTTCTTTACATCTTCCCATTGGACACACACTGTTAGGTTACTGTTAGGTAACTGTGGTTAGCATCCTTTTCTCCAGGCCGAACAGTCTGTAGTTGTCCACAAAAAGGTGGACAAGTTGTCCACTTGGTCCTTGTCCACCAAGACCTTAAGATCCTTCTCTGTCAAGTTGCCTTCCAATCAGTACTGGTGCCTGGAGTTACTCCTCCAGAGGCACAGGACTTTTTCTCCTCTTTGTTCCTCCCTTTGTTGAACTTCACAAGATTCCCACTTGCTCATTTCTCCAGCCTGTCAAGGTCCCTCTGAATGGCAGCACAACCATCTTGTGCATCAACCACTCCTCCCAGTTTTGTATTCACAAACCTGCCAAGGGTGTGCTTTGTGCCATCATCCAAGTCCTTAATGAAGCTGTTAAACAACGTTGGCCCCAGTGTCAATCCCTGGGATACACAGAGAGTTACCAGCCTCCAGCTGGACTTCACGCTTCTGATACCAACCTTGGAATGCAAAAGTCCAACCAATTTTCCATTCACTTCACAGTCCACTTGTATTGTCTGTAACTCATCAGTTTGTCTACATGGTTGTAATGGGAGACAACACTGAATGCCTTGCTGAAGACAAGAAAAAAAAGTCCATCCCTCTTTCACTGACCCAGTCATCTCCTTTTAGATATATACACATGGGCACTGCTGTGTATGCTATGGTAAGTAGGTGATGTGCCTCCTAGTTTTTTAAATGTCTACCTCCTAGATATTAGATAAGAGAAATAAGCAGGAACAGATCCATTTATCTTAAAAAACTCAGAGAGAAACTGAGTTCTCATTGAAAATGAGGGAGTGGGTTTTAATTACTACATTTCTCTTCATTTCCTGGGTCTGGTTGGAATAGGTACAAGAAAACTCAAATGTTTTCTTCTGTGGCATATTACCAGGACAGAACTGAAGTTCAGTTTTGTGTAAGGAGTTTTAGCAGAGAGTGAACAGATTTACCCCCCCCCCCCCCCCCCCCCCC
>JAWWEU010000001.1:44434801-44445180 GCA_035583155.1 Acropternis orthonyx | reverse complement strand
CTTTAACAGTGATGGAGAATGAGAAAGCCAAGTGGTGATTTACAGTGTCACGGGCGAGCAGAGCAGCAAACATCAGAGCAGTGTATTTGTCACTGCACACACTTTACTTTAAAAAAAGCTCACAGAAAAGCTGTTTGGTGGGGTTTCTGTGACAACACTGAGAATGAATAAAACCAGAGGTATTTAGGAGAAGATTTGCAGATTCTGAATATTTTCCTTCATATCTGAACTCAGCCTAAATTATCTTTCTGTTTTTTCCTAATACCAAAGTATAGGCTAGAGAGATTATTTTTCACTGGGAGTTCCATGTTATGATAAAAAAGGATCTAATGGTTCCTTTTATTTTCAAGCATCTTACAGGACTGTAAAATCACATCTAAATTGAGAAAATAGCTCTCAAAGAGGAAACTGGTGCAACTGCCAATTTTTAATCCAGCAGTGCAACAAGCCAACAAAAGCTTTGCATCAAAAATCTTTTCATATTTATGTTTATTGAATTGAGTATATCCAACCACTGACATATCAGATCATTTTCTAGAAGCCTGTATGAAAGAAAATCTATTTAATTGTATTAAAACAAGGCTGGATTTGCAATCTGAAGAGTTTGGGAGGCTGGAGACTAATTTTTCTTGAAACAGTTAATTTCACAATAATTTCTAAGCTTCCATTTTGCACGTGGTTGGAGAGAGTGTGTTAGACTGCTTTGGAGCTTAGAGAACAATTGCTTTTGACACACTACAGAATGAAAAGTGTACCCACTGGAATATAAAATCATTCTCTGTGTGGAAGCATAGTTGACCCATGAATCATAAAAATACCGATATATTACTATGTGTTATGTGAAGTTTGAAAATTACTGTTATATTGCCCCTACCGTTTAAGGAATGTTTCTTGCTTTTAAGGCACAAGTAAGAATTACAGAGTTTTGAAACAATGGTTGTACTATTCTTGACAGTAGCCTAAGAAAGGCACAGAGACAAAAGTCAGAGTCCCTTGACCTTTTATAAACATTTCAGATTGTGACAGAGCCAGCCAGTGTGGTTGGTTTTGTTTCAGAAGACCATAGGATACTCTCAATTCACCAGCTCCCCTCTGACTGCTTGGTTACACTATGTGTACAGGGAAACTGTGGCCTTCCAGTGTTTTCAGGCTAAAGCTAGAAGTCTCAAAATGACATTTCTGTGAAACAGAGAAACTACTTCCACTTATTGATAATTTTTTCCTGAAGTATTGACAAAGGTCACTTAAAAATGGACTAGATCCTGAAATTTAGCCTCAATCTAGAGTCACCCCATAGCAGCATCTACTTCAATTAATTTAGAGATTTTTTTCCAGGTTTGAAATTCAGGTGTGAATTTGACAAACATCTTGAAATACTGTACATCCCCTCATGCAAAGGGCTCATGGATGACATCAGACCTATATTTCAAAGAAATGGTGAAGCTAAGATTTAAGTAGTTTGATCCATCAAAAGGGAAAGATTTTATAATAAAATACTTGGAAAAAACAATGAAGAGGACTAAGCTGAAGGTACTATTTTTATCATCTCTGGGCTTTTCCTGCCATGTGCCTGGAACTGATGGAGTCCAAGACTGAAGCAAACAAATCTAAGTAGCTCAGAATCTGACATGTGGATTAGGAAAAACATAAGGCTAGTTAAACACATATTATAAAGAAATCTACAGCATTGGGTACAGTAGGGACAGTCTCAGGTAAAGTAACGTGGCATCCAAACCTTGTCACTTCTGAAGTCTGGAATCAAGTTTGGGAATTGTCCCAGTTCGTGCTTCCAGAGAAGCTTGTCTCTGTGGTAGACATTGTTGGAAGTCAGCAGGATTTTTTAACAATGTTTTTAGTAAAGAGGCACCAAATACTATTCAGCAGAAACTTACAGATTGTACACAGGACACTGACAGGATTTAATCTGCTGCAGATAACTGTCTGCATTGCCATAATGCTGTTAATGATCCCTGGTTATCTGATTTCTTTTTTGACACACTGTTGTACATCCCAGTCACTGGGAATGTCAAACAGGTCCTCCTTCTGCTACGAGCCCTTAACCCAGGAGGTAAAAGGGAAGTGCCATTGCCTGTTGGATAGAGAAAGCCTATGACACAAAGCTGAGCAGCTCTGGCTTCATCCTGTAGACAGTGATGGCACACACCAGACCACTGCAAGGTACACCAGATCATTGCAAGGCAGCTCACCTTTCCTGGGAGGGCCTCAAAGAGGAAAGGTGGCTGTTACTGCTCTAGCACCATTCAGGCTGCAAAGTCATGCTGTGAAGGGGCATGAAATAATGAGCCAGGTGGTCTGAAAGTGTGTCCCTCAGCTATCCACCTTCTCTGGAGACTTCAGGGGTTGGATTTTAGAAAACATTGCTTAATTAGCTCATCAGACTCTCTGAACCTGGAAGCAATTGGGTTTTAATTCACTTTTCATAATATGCTTTGTTTTTATGAACCTTGTGTGGAGCATTCACTATGTAAATAAATTATATTTTCACTTTTTCCTCTTCTCTCCACAGTGGGCTCATTTAATACTCACTTGGCTTGTATCTTTGAAGAAAACAGTCACAAACCGGAAAGACCAGAGCTCTTTAATTTAAACAAATCCATTATTCTGGAGCTGAAAATTTAGTTTAGTCTCAGCAAAATAGCAAGCATATGCAGTCTTTGGAGTAATTTTTATTTATATATTTAAAAGGTTATTGAACCATTACTGCCTGGCTGCCTTAGTGTCTAAAGGCTGCCTAAAGATTTAAGGTTAACTCAGTAATAAAGCAGTCAGGTATCTACAGTTGGACTTAAGTGGAATTCGAGGTACATCTCCAGGGAGTAGCAAAATCCTGTGCAGCATATAGAACCCTTGGGAGCCTGAGAGCTGCCCCCGAGGGCCTGCCTCTTGGGACAGGTATCCAATACTCTGTTTTGACTCTGCAAGCAGCCTTTGGATCTCATTCACTCTGGTGTTATTTCAGTTTTGTGGGATATAAGTCCATCCAGACCTTTACTGTCAGGAAGAGGGATTTAGAGCCTTTTGACTGCCTTACCCGGCTCTGTAGGGGGGTGCCTAGAAAAGTGCTGCTAAATTCTCTCCAGCACTGGGTTGAACCAATGGAGGTCTTGTGAGGACATCCAGCTTCCCTGTACAAACCATGCAGGAGATACTGCTCATTAGCCTTTAGCTATGTGTGACTGAAAGGTTCTTTGCTGTCCCTTTTGGAATTCAACCAATGATTCCAGCATTTCAAAGAAGTATTTTAGTCCCTCAGCTACTGGACAAAGCCATGCTATTCTGAGAGTTCAGTCAATATTGTACCAGACTATTCAATATCCACTGTGTAAGGGACAGTCTCATGTTCAGAGTACTCACCTGACAAATCCAACAAATAATTTGAGTATTTAATCCACAGAGCAGAAGACTTTAAAGAGTAGAAAGAGGAAAACCCCTTGAAGAGATTCTCAAGGTCCCCAGGGAAAGTGGCAGGCAGTAAGCCAGACCAGCTCAGAACGCAGCATTCTGGGTGAGGTTTGAATTTGAGATAATGTTGCACCCACCCCCCTCCATCTCCTCATTGCCCTATGGGGCCTGTGTCTCTACCTTAATAAAAAATTACTCAAATCAAAATGAAACAATTTGTTTCAGATAAAAGAAAAAATACATAATTCTAATAAAATAGATTTGTACTGATTTTTTTTAAATGGCATTTGAGTTTTTCCAGGATTTTGTTCCCCGCAGTTCATTTACTAAATCAAACCATCAGTTGCTCACACAGCTCTGAGAAACTTTTGCTTCAGGTTTGCTAGTGCAGTGTTTCCACTGTTACTGCTGGGTGACAAACCAAGGAAAAGCTGGTAGTAGGGTATGTGTTTCTCCTTGTGATGCACAGAGGAAATGCTAAGGTTTCTGCTCTGGGATATATGTGGGCTAGAGAGATGGAGAGACAGAACAGAGTATTGCTCCCTTGACTTCAGTTATATGTCCACTTTCCCCCTGGGCTCTCAGTTGTTCCCTCTCAAATATCCTGCACTCTGGATTGGCCTCAAATGTTCCTCCTTCTTCAGTAACCGTATGACAGATGGGGTTTGCCAGAAGAGTCTTAGAGTAGATGTGCTCCCTATTTTTATATGCTCCGAAGCATGCAAAAATTACAGCCCAGGATTAAAACGCTCCCATAACTATGGACACTTATACTGCCATCATGACTGCGTCTCTTAGAGAACCATGTACCAGGAGCCATGTTAAGAAGAAATTGAGATTGCAAGGTTAAACACTGGGAAATTAGGAAGCATCAGAACAGAAGTTATCTGAGTAATCTGCACCCAATTTCTCTGCATGTACATTATGATTTACTTACATTAAATGAAGGGAAGCTAAATAAAGAATTCTATATTCCATGGTTCTTTCTCATGCTTCATTTTGCATATTTTCACAAAACCATGGGGAGCAGAAATTCCATCCTGTGGTGCAGTGTCTGGCACAACTTACCAGCCATGTGCCTTAGAGGCTGGAGGTAGGAATCTGCTGCTGACCTCCCTGCAGGGGGAGCCTGGCCTTGGAAGGAGGCAAACTCCACGTTTCACTCCAGCTTTCACACCAGGACCCCAGTGTGGCAGCTGGGTAGTGGGCTGTGCTCCAGCTGTGGTAGAAATGGTGTATTTCATTCACCCCTCCTTGTTCTGAAGTGGCAGCCAGAGCAGATTGACCTGTGGTGGGTGCTGGGGTGACTGCAAAGGTCCTGCCCCAACTCAGCAACATGGCAAACCTGGAGCTTTGGAGGAATTTAGCTGTTAGATTCTGGTGGTTTCCAGAGCCCCCTGACTCCATCAATTGTGGGAGTTTTTTTAGTCACAGCACGTGGCAACCTCCTTTCCAAACATCAGGGGTCTGCTGCAGCATAGGAGAGTGCTAAAGCTGCAATGTGGAATGTTTTACTATAGGGGGGGAAAGGGGGAGTTTCTTAGACCCTTTTAAGTATCATGTTTTGGCTGGAAGTTTCCAAAGGAAATCAACCAAGAATTGAAAGATTCAAGGGTGAAAAAAAGTTGGAAACTTGGAAAAAGTCATCAGCAACTGAAAATAAGGCCTTGAAACAGCAAATCTCAGGATATTTTTAAATGCATCTGCTCCTATTTATGCTGCCTGTCAAAACAAGAGCCTGTTTCATCACCCATGTGTTTCTGACAAGTTCTGTGTGAGGTGTTCTTGGACCAGTTTTGCAGTCAGAGGGAAATGCAGCTGCCTCTGAGATGGTGGCAGCACGGGGGAAGCAGAGATCAGGGAAGGAAGACAGATACATTCATTGATTCTGTCTTCAGAGTAAATTTTGAGCAGACAGAAGTGAAATATTTAACTGGATTGTATTCAGGATTCCAACCCTCTGTGTAAAACAAACAGAATCAACTTTAAATGGTGAAAGAGGTTTGTATTTCTTTTTTCAAATTTTGCTCAAAACTATTAAAACATATTGGAGAAATAATTCAAACTTGTAAAAGTCTTTATTGTAAGAAAGGGAAATGTCATAGTAACTGTAGTTCAGACAATACTTTTGACTTATCACATTTCTGAGATAATTAAGCTAAATAATCAGACTGTATATATGTCTCCAGGCAAATACTTAATCATCTGGGTTTTTTTTGTTGTTGCTGTAGGGGTAGTTCTTTATGGTAATTTGCCAGTGATGAGTGGAAAGCAATACTTTTAATGTTCATCTTCCTTCACTGCCCTGCTGAGCATGCTGAACTGTAGAGAGCAGGCTGTGGTAGATTAATCACATGAAGGGATTTATGGTCACTGTTCTCATTGTTGATTGTGGAGATAATGTGCATTCATAAATCCTGCAAGCTTCCAGATGCCAGCATGCTTACTAACTAGCAGATCTGTCTAGAAAATATTGGGAAATACACATTTATTTTCCCAATTTGCTTTAGGCTTGAGGTTCCCTGGAAGAACTTGTGTGAGCAGAAAATGTTTTGGTGAGTATAACCAAATCATGAAGTATGGATGGCAAGTGGTGGTTCAGACTCCACAATTTCAAGCCCTCTCCAAACAAAAACTAAAATCCCCACCTGACACTCCATGCCAGGTGTGTTCTTTGTGAGACAGTCACTGGAATAGCCATGGGGACAGTCAGTTCTTCCTAACAGACAGGCCAGCAACAGCTAGGAGATTAAAGCAGATCCTTGCCATGAGCTTACACCTACGTGTAAACTCATGTACACTTTTCCTATGCTGCCTCACAGAGGTAAGGATTGAATGCTAATCTCAATAGTGATTTGAGTGACTGTCCTTGCAATCCAAAGAAGGTTAAAATAGGGGTGAAGACAGACTAGACAGCACCAGGTTCAAGCAGAGCACTGATGCCCTGCAGCCTTGACCCAGGGCCCCCAGGCTGAAAGGAGATCTAACAGTATCAGACCTTTTGCACACAGGTTGTGCAGTTAATTTCACAAGTTCATAGACATACTGGTGTGAAGGAACCCCGACAGGCCTCCATTCCAGCCTCCCACTCCAAGTGATCCTATCAACAACACTAAATCAAGTTGCCTGTGGCTGTGTCTAGCAAAATCTGGTAAAACTCCAAAGGTGGGGATTCCAAGTCTCCTGGCATCTGGTTCCAGTTTTGCACTATCGTCCAGGTGGATGAATTTTTCCTAATGCTCAGCCTGAACTTGTCAAGCTACAGTCTGTGACCTTATTCCTTTTAGATACCTGCCACTACCAAAAATTGTTTGTTCATCCTCTTTGCAGCTGCTCCTTCAAAGAGGGCTCTTAGACCCCTCTTAGCCTCTGTTTTACCAGACAAAGCAAGCCCAGAGTCCTCAATCTTTCTTTGTAGGTCACAAGCTCTAGTTCCCTTGATAATCTTGGTAGTACTCATGTGGACCCTTTGCAGCTTTACAATATCCTTCTTTAACTGGGGACAAAACATTGGTCCAAAAGTGTGACAAGTCTAATCCACTAATCCTGCAGAGGCTTTACCCACGCCCTGGAGTCTGATATGAGTTCTCATGCATCACAACCACCACAAAATTTGGAGGTGTTTGTAATGCAGAAGCACTCTGTGCATGTACGTATTGATTGTGCATTCAGGCAGACACTGCTTAGGGCCTTCTAGGTCAGTATGGTCCTGAAGTGCAGTCTCAGTAGATGCCTGAGCCTCTGGAGCATCATGGAGAATAGGAATGGAGCCTGACTGGCATACAAGTGACTTGAGTGTAGATTACAACTGGCATACATGAGCTGGCTGCATTACTGTGAAACCCACCAATGAGCAAAAGTTTTAAGATTGCCTTGTCTTCAAAAAGATAGGCAGACCAACAAATATCTTTCATTCAAGCACTAAATAATATTTCTATAGCAATTCCTTTTAAAAGTCTGTAAGTGTTGTACAACCAAGCCTGATTATCTTCTTAAATGTATAGTTTCTTTATGTTGTATGTTATAACATAAAAATTGTGATCCAGGGTTGTCTTTGGAAAGAACATAATTCTGCTGCAATTGTAAAGAGGGCTGAAAATAATAGTTTTAAGTATATGTGTTAATTAGCATTTCTATATCACTCATCCTTGAACATCCAAACATTTGGAGCCCTGAAATAATTTGTTAGAACTTGGACAGATGTGGGAAGAAGAAGGTATTTTCATCATTTGGTCCCAAGGCCAAGTTTTTCAGTGCTGCTGAAAATGCAGTTTTCTTGGCACAAATAAAGACATTTTCTTTTAACAAAATTAGGATTTTTTTGGCATACTGTAGCTGGCAGCTCTGAGAAACTTTACAACATCTGAGGAAAAAAACTGAAATGGGAAAGGAGAACTGAGGCATCTGACACCATGTCTGGCCTTTGCTTATGGGTTTTATTTGGAGAACGCTGAACTTCTCCCTCACCTCTATTGCACACTCCATGTGCTTTTCATACCAAACCTATTGGTTAAGGCCAGATGCGACTAGGGCAGCTCCGTACTTTTCCAGGGGCCCACCTGCGTGTATCCATCTGTCCACCTGCCAAGACACTACTGTGGGATACAAAAAACCAGTCGTGCACTATACTGTGTGATTTGTGGGTTTTGTGTAGCTCCGTGGCATGATTTTTTCCTCATGGTAAAAAGTCATGTCTGTTCCCTTGCACAGCTTTTCACAAAGTGGTCTGGCTTATTCCTTTATTCTTCCCACATCCAGGCACAGGCTTAGTTTCGTCAGGTTAGAGATCAGAGCCAAACAATTTTGGGTGACAATCAATAGAGATCCATGTTGAGGTCACAATCATAAAACTGTATCGCTAGGAAATAAAAACAGAGGATGTAGACATTAACATTAATGTTTGTGAAATATTTGCCAAAAATTAATTTATTAGACAAGTAACTCTGGTTCCATTTTCCTGATAATTTGTTTATACCATGCAACATTCCTTCACTTACAATTGTGATATATCATTTATTTCTTTCGGACTATTCCAGAAAGTAAGAAGACCACATTAAGCCCTAACAGGACCTCTGGGACGCAAAACATTCTTATATACTTTGAATTCATTTGCTGTTAAAAACATGATATAAATCATGAACTAATCAGATTCCTCGTTGAATCTTGCCTGTAAACCATACGTCACCAAGCTTTTCCAGCAATTCTTTTCTAATCATACAGATGCAGCAATAAATCAAGCACAGTAACTGCACTTCTAAAATGCATTAAAAAAGAATCCTTAGAATGTTAAAACTATAAGCATACATTGTCACACCTCTCTTATTACTTGTGTGTATTTGCAACAGAAAAAGTCACACAGCTAAAGAATATTAATAAGAGAAGGAAAAAATCCTCAGTATCATTCACACATATGGAGAATTAATTTTTCTTTTGACTGATGATGTCATCTTCCTGGTACAAAGTACTGAGGAGGGCCAAGGAATAATGCAATAACTCATCTTGTACTCTTTCTAATTTTTCAGTGGTCTGGTTTGTAAGATTTGTAATTGTTTTTACCATACTTCTACCTGAAATGGACACAAAAGCACGTTTGAGGAAAGAAAACCATCAAAAATTCTCAGAGTTTCAGGTGGAAATATTCAAGCAACTGTACCTGTCTCAGTTTTTTGGTCAGCAACAGTCCCAGCTTCAGGTGTGAGTGTGTTGCTCTGCACGGGGCCCAGTGAATCAGGGAGCAGGACTGAGTGTGTGGAGGTGTAACACACTGCTCAGTGAGGATATAGCATGACAATATAAGAGGTGTGGATCCTCTAGAAGGTAAGATGGCTATTAAAAAACACATGGCGAGTCCATCCTGCATGTGGTCTGCACTCCTAAGCATACCAGCATAGATCTTCTTGCTAAAAGATAACAAAGCCATCCAATGAAAGTTGTGCGTGGCTCAATAGAGTCAGAAAGAAAGTTCTGAAAGGGAAAAGACTAGAAGAGACTACCTAAAAGAGGGAACAGAAATAAAATGTGGCAGTTCAAATGTAAACAGAAAAATAAGAGAGCTACAGAAAAATTAAGGGTGCATTAATACTTGGGTATAGCAAGTGTGGATTTGCAAAATGGTTCTGATAAAGTTCCACACCAAAGGTTGTGAAAGCACTTATGTTGCTATGAGACTAGAGAAAGGTCCTTTTTGGACTGGAAGCTTGTTGAAGGGTTAGAAGCAAACTATAAGTCTTAATGGTAACTTTCCACATTCTAAATATCAAGATTTTTCAAAACAGAAAGTACTTCTTTGTAAATTAAGAATAATGTCTTCATGGAAAGGGTTGACAAGCACTGGAACAGGCTGCCCAGGGAAGTGGTGGAGTCATTGTCCCTGGAGGTATTTAAAAGACAGGTAGATGTGGCACTTGGGGACATGGTTTAATGATTGGACTTGGGTTAATGGTTGGACTCAATGATTTTAAGTGTCTTTTTCAACATAAATGATTTTATGATTCTAACTGAGTAGTCATTTTTTTTTAACTTCTTTTGCCCCAGGAGTTTGCAGAGCTGCTTAACCAGAGCAGATTCAAATAGGAATGAGGCAGATTCGTAGATAACAGGTTCAAAGCAAATACTAAAGGGAGAGGACAGGTATTTATCCATTGACATCCCTCATCCAGATTAGGGATTAATAGCAGATGATGGGGAAGTAGGATGGGAAAGGATCATAGAAAGTGGCCAGGTTTCACTGCTCTTGAAATAGCTTCTCCTATTGCCATTTTTGTGGTCAGATATTATTTTTATCTGTGTCCCTGTGTGGCAGGTGGTTGGATGCCCCCAGGAGTGTGTGCTTACTTGATTTCCTGGGGGCTGCTCTCCCCCGGCCCCACCCCCAAACATGTGGCCCCCGTGAACCCAAGAAAGGCCACACAGACCACGCTGGAGAGGGGCAAGAAAAGAGGGTTTATTGCAGGGGG
>JAWWEU010000001.1:44290025-44434587 GCA_035583155.1 Acropternis orthonyx | reverse complement strand
ACAATAGTAAAGGTTTCAGTTTCAAAAGGCATTTGCATTTGTCTTTTCATTCTAATTAATATTCCATCTTTGGCAAGGTTTTTATTCTTTGAGATGTTTCTTTTTACCACATCATCCCTGTACAAAATACAGGTATTCTTATTTATTAAGGTTTCTTCTCACTATAAAGTTTGTAACAGTATTTATCATCTCTAGAAAAGGTGAGAGTTCTGAAAAAGAAATATTGCTTGTTAAAACTATCTGTGTTTCTAATCTCACACTGGAACGGAGGGCTATGAGGAGGGGAATTAATTTTTTAATGAAAGGAGGTATGGCAAGCACATACAAATTAGCACAAGCGGAAAAGGGGGAAAACTGGGGCAAATCTACGTACTCCTCAGTTACAAGTCTGAGACCCAAAGCCCTCCATAAAACTGGCAATGTAGGCTGCATGCTGGCATCGTGGGACCTCAGCTGTGATTATGGGTGGCACACAGCCAGTAGAATAAAATATTTTTCAGTGTTTTGTGTTGAGCAAAACTTTTCTATACCAGGACGTTGTCCTGAGAAGAAAATGAAATCCAACCAAGTAGGACATTTGGCTTTATCCCACCATGTCCCTTCTTTCCCTGTCTTGGCTTCATCTCTGCTGTGTCCTGTGGAGCCTGTGCTCTACTCCATCCTGGTACTCCTCCATCCCAGGCACCCTGTGGGGCAGGCAGCTTCCAGGCAGCTCATGGGAGTACCTGTGGAGATGAGGCTTGTGACTGGGAAGTGTACTGTCCTAGTGTAAGCCAGAGAAATTCTTTTTGCCACCCGGATCTCTGCTGCTGGGTGCTGGCAGCTCCTGCCTTAATGACCTGTCTGACCCCTTCTCCTTTCATCTCTCCTGTCCACCTGAATGGGCACTCTCCAAGGCATGATTTGCCTTCATCTGTACAAATTCAAAACTGACCTGACACCTACCTCCCATGAACCTACCTGCTGAATGTTTTATATTTCATGGTTGGTCCTTGCTTCTGCCGTTAGACACATTTGAAAATCTTGCCTTAAAACAGATTTTGAAGTTAAAGCTTTTTTTCCAGTTGTTGTTCCCAAAGGATTGCTCCCATCCCAGGTGTTCTCTGATTTCTACTGGAAGAGGGATTAACACTTGGACTAATGGCTGGATGATGCCCCTTGATGTAATGGTGTTGAGAACCAGATGTTATTTGCACGCACACATTTATTTTCAATGCTATATATGCAGCACTAATATATGAAAGTTGTTCATAGAGACATTTCCCAGTCTTCCACACTCAGCATGGACTGTGTCATTTAGCTCTGCTGGAAACCTCTAACTAGTCGTATTAAGTGATTTTCCTAGAGAAAAATACAGGCACTAGTGGCTTGATCTAAGTTCTTCCACTGTGTCTCTGTTTCTGTGTGTGAGGCTGTTAATTTCTACACATATATATTTGCTGGGCAAAGTAAGGTCAGATGGATTTACAGCAGATAAACATGTGCCTTTGAATACGCTGATTTTAGTTATATGTTATGGGTTTGGGTTTTTTCTTTTCATATCTTGGTCTGAGGCTTATTAAATTATATTAGATGACATTACAAATGTTTCCTTTATGGCTCTGTGTCCAGGGTGCTTCAATGATGGAGAAGAGGAAAGAAAATGGAATGTAGGCATTCTGTTAAAGTTAGGTACTTAGTTGCTATATACCTCCATACACTATTGGGAAACCTGGTAAAAATCCCTAGTAAACCAGTAGGAACTCAGAAAATGTTGGAATGTGTTGTCTAGAAGACTTCTAAAATCTTGACAGAACAGAAAACTGTTTGACAGCTCCTATTTTGGAGGTCACAAGAGCTGGAGGTGGTTTGATGGATTAGAATGTGCAGCAACAGCATTAATGCAGAGCCTGGCTTATCTTCACAGCAACAGAGGCCATGTGTAAAATCACACTATCAGCACCAGCAGACAGACAGATTAGAGGAGTTTCACATATTCTGTGAAAAAAACCACTACTAATTCATATTCAGAAGGAGTTGCTCCACTGCTAATGTAAAAGATGGGGTTTACTGCCTTTGGTGTGGAAATCGTGATGAAAGAACTTCTGGGACCATGTCTTCATCTTCACAAGGGTTTTATGAGAGACTGCTGATTCTTGCAGATGCTCCAGAAATACTAACGGAAGAAGATCTCTACACCCTGCTTGGTTCTGCATCATTTCTTATCAACTCATGGGAACTATGACTCAGAGGACAATGACAAGTCCCTGGTGGTTCAAACTCTCTTCTTAAATATCTGAAGGCAGACTCTGGGTTGCAGAGACACTTGTGACAAATGTGTATAGAGCTGATCCTGCCAGACACCGAACACTCTGGATGGAGTCAGCAACAAATGGTTGTGGTTACTCCAGCAATGTGGAGTAAGCACAGAACTGGTTCCTTTGACAAAGTTACTCAACAGCTTAAACCCATATTCAGACCACTTTCCTGGCTACAACGGTGTACCCTGCTTTGTGCACCTCCCCACCCAAAGATCTTACAGGACAGATCTTACAGGTGCCCTTAAAAATAATCATGTTTTCACTGTTTCAGCAAATATTTGGGGAGATTTTGTAAGAGATGGTGGCCAGAATCTGGGGAATCAGGATGGGGAGATGAAAGGGATATGAATTCTAGGTGATCCTAAGCTTATGGGGAGAGTGAATTGAGAACTCTTCTCAAGAGAGATCAAGTTGCTGGGCAGTAACCATCTTAGTGGGTCATCCTCCACAGTCAGGAGTACATGAGAAATTAGCTTGTCATTAGGGCACTTAGCAGAGTGGCAGGTCCCAGAGGCACAGGCTAGGTTTTCCTGATCACTCTTTACAGACTGTGCGCCTTGCTTGAGGAGACAGTACTAAAGCAAGCACTATCGTGTATCTCATCCTTTATCCTCCTGAATGCCTAGAATGAGCAAGGTAAGTATTCTGGACAGCTTTCATCTGGTCGTTTTCTGAGACCAGCAGTAGTAGCAATTCTCATGGTACACTGAAGTCCTCTGCCTATCCATTGGGACATCCCTTTATCATCAAAGTGCTAATTAACCCTAGCTGGGAGAATTGTCTGTCTGAGAGCAGCGTGTCCTCAGTCAACATCCATCAGCTTCCCTTACATCTTCCAGCAGTAAGAAGTGCTGCCCAAGTGGGTCTTTCACAGCCCTTCCTCCCCTCTTCTGCCAAAGAAGGGAATGCCACATCCCCTTCCTGGGTTGTGTCAGACCCCCTCAAACTGCCACACACCTCAATTGAACTCCTTTCAATCTGCTGCTCTGGAAGTTTAATAAAGGTAATGACAGTTGTCTGCCCCAGGCCATCCCTGTAAGTCAGCAAAGAGTGCTCTGATCTTCTAAATCACACTGTAAATTGCCTACATATCTCTCAGATTTTGTTAGTTTATTTGTTTCAGTTTTCCTCTGCAGCTCTCAGCTGGTGCCGGACAGGGGAGACCGGATCAGACCAGCCCAACCATGGATTCAAGCCAGGATGGCAAATCTGGAACAATTTATCTCCTTTTTTTTTAATTTTTTTTTCTGTCTGAGTAGAGCAGCAGCAAGTTTGCTTTTGAGCCAGCACCTCACAGTCCCTTGTGACTATCACAGATACAAAAATCATGTGATGTTGCTTGGTAACACTCAAATGTAAGTACTGTACATGTCCCAAGTTCTGTATTGTATTTAATCAAAAGTTACAAATACTGTATAAACACAACAAATTCAGGGGCATCTGCTATTAATTCAACAGAGCACGAGTAATAGTGCTGCTCATAAATTTAAAACTCTCTACATATTAAACAGGAATTGCTGACAACATAGCACTTACCATACAATATGTAAAAACAGGGAAAAATATGATTCTCTGGCCATTGATAAATCAAAGACATTAAACCTGTGGAGTAAACCCAAGAAACAGTGAAGGCAGTCTGTCAGAATCAAACAAAACAGCAACCAAATTAACCCAGGCAAGATCCAGACTCAGGCTATAGCCACAGATCAAAACATTCCTCTGTATATAAACATCCTGCCATGGGGGCTGATCAACATCTCACATTAGTAATACTATATTCCCTGAGAAGGGCTTTCAAGGCACACATCAGCACAAAAGATGTGAAGTTCAAAGCCAACAATAAGAAAACAATTAGAAACAGAAATCTTCTACTCAAGGACTCCACCAAGAATGGCAAGTTTTTTTATTAGCACAATAATCCCTGCAGTGGCAAAAAAGAGCACTAGAGAAGTCAGAGAAGATTCAAAATAGTCTGCAAAAATTAGAATAACAATATGCTAGCGTACAATATTTCATATGTTCATATGGGAAACAAACTTCTACTTCAGGAGCTCCTTTTCTCTCCCCAGTTTTCCTTTGGTTCCTAGATTTCTGCTGCAGCTGTTAGAGAAAATATCCCATAACATCCCATCCCAGTAACTGCAATGGTGCTAATCACAAAGTGTTAAAATAAACATTGCTATTAACTTTAAAATAAAACTATGCAGTGACTGTCCTGCTGGATCATGTTCTGTTTTGTGACAGCTGCTCCAAGAAAAGGGCTTTACTTGCCCCATCCAAGAATTGTCACTGTTGCTGCTGTTGCTGCAGTTACTTCAGGCTGCTCTGGAATTAGCTTGTCTTTTCCAGTATTTGCTGTTCCTGGGATGTTTCTTGTTTCCTTGGAAAATGTAATCGCAGTGAATTGACACTGAAGAGCCACCAAAGACAGATGTTTGCTCAGAGGCTTCCTGTGCAGTACTATTGGCCAGGGAGAGACATGAGGCCACTGGAAACAGCTGAACCACAGGTGAGGCTTCCTCTCTGAGTTACAGCCCCAGAGACTGGTTGCAGTGGGACAGGTTTGCCCCATCTAAGCAGCAGCCCTGAAACCATCCCTCCTAGTGCTTTTGTTGAAATGAAGCAACCACAGCACTTTCTTTGAGTTAGGGAAGGCAGTTACATTGGCAGCTTTATTCAGGGATGATCAATCATCCCCAAATGTTCCATGTCTTTCCTATCAGCACTTCGATGTGCTGCGTCATAAAAATGTTGGAGAACCTTGGCTAAGATATAATAGGAGATTTTTACTGTTCAAAACTATTTCTTCAGAAATATTAAACAAGAGGAAAACAAGTTAGAAGAGGAGTGAATTCCCATGGTGATTTCCCTGGGTGAACGCTGATGGCCAGTGTACATGTCACTCTCCTTTCCTGTGCTCAACAGCCTGAGAGGGAAGGAAAGAATCGGTGTGGGAGAACCATGCTGCCCTTTATTTCACACCATCAGCTTTTTCTTAATTTCATTTGAGAAAACATAAATCTCCCTGGAGTACGCTGTCAGTGTGAGTTTGTTTGGGGTGGGGCTTATAGAGAGATTGCCTTGGGGCAAAATAGATCTCCGCCTCCTGATTTGTTCAAATCTTTGGCAGCCCCTAGGAATATAAACCAAGTAATTTTCTAAGCATGCCTTATTAAAAACAAGTTACAGAGAACAAAATGAACAAGTTTAAAAAGTGTATAGTAGTGGTGATGGGTTCCAGACCTGGTCCTGAGCAGCAGGTGGTTAACAGGAAACTTCCGAAGAGCTGTGCTCAGAAAGATGCCCCAGGGATGGCCTGTATGGTTGTATCTGTTAGCAATAATTTCTCCAGCAATTCCCTGAGACAGTGAAATAAATATAGGCTTCAATAAAATAGATGGTGCTTGTATTTAATGATGACTGTGCTCAAAAAGAGCTTGCACTGTCAAGAGGGCCATAAGGTGAACAAAGAAATGAAATGTAACCTGAAGAATATTGTGCAGCTATGAATTTTGATTGATTAAATGGATGAGGAGAAGAAAGAAATCAATGCAGGTCTTCCACTCTGGGATATGACTGTGAGTACTTTACCCTTAAATCCTCCAAAGACACGTGCCAAACAAATTCCTATGTGGGCATTTTCATATTTCACTGAACTGCCCTTAAAACCAAGCCTGTTCAATGAACTCCATCATAATACAAGATTTTCCCAGGGACCCCAGGTCCCAGAAAAACAGCCTGCTGTAATTTCCAAGTACAAAGCACAGATATCAGCTCTGGCTGCAGGTCCTGGGTTCACTCCCATGATGATCATGGTTGAGATGCTGGTTTCTGCATAGAGGTTGGGTGCTTCACCCACTCTTCTGTGAAATAGCGACCAGTGAAAGGAACAGTGAATTTGGGCAGTTGTGAAAGAAGTGTGTTTAGATAACAGTGCAAACCAGCATGATCTCCCTTATGACATGAATGTTTAGACAAATTCTGGTCTGTTAAAAGTTATTTCTGCTAAGAGGACAAAATTACCCGACCATGAAGTTTTAGTGTTAAATCATTCTGTTTACTTATAGAGACTAATGAAGGTCTGTTTCTCTGAACACAGAGAAATCAGATAGCAACTAGCCATTTCTTTGCTCTTGGTTTCATGTGTCTGTCAGTCATCTCTCAGCCCTACAGGTCCCCCTTTCAGGTGGTTCTGGGCCCTATAACCTTCTACCTCTTTTTTGCATTGACATAAACCTTTGGGAAAAACAGCCGGTGACATTTCTTCATTAACATGTCACTTTGGTTTAGAGAGTTGTGCCACAAAAGCCACTTTTATTTCAGCTATTTGAGTTCATAATGGAGCATAACTGTTCCTTGACAGTATCATGGGTGGATGTCAGCAGTTTTAACCCCACTAACAACACTGATTCAGTGAAGTAGAAATGGCTGAATAACTATAATGAATTGACCATAAACTCTGTCATCAGCCAAGGTGGTGTATGCCGGGGCATTAACCCAGAAGAAGCACAGTAGCAATCACAGAAGTCAACAACTCCATCACAAATGACGGCATTGCTCAAGTAAGTAAACCCAGTGAAATATTTGGGAAGTCTCCTCAAGATGAGCCCAATTCCAAGCCCCACTGCCCACAGGCTTCTGAACCATAGATTTTGAGTGGGATGAAGAATTGAGTGTTAAAGATAGTACTCTATTTTTTTTTTTTTTAAACCAGTGTATGAACCAGTTTCTAAAAATTGGAACAGTGCTAATTTTGTTGGTTTCTATCCTAGAACTTTGCTTAAATTCAGTACAATTCATTTTCAACTTATTTTCATTATTCTGTAATTATTTTACCACTGACATGCACTTCCCTTCAAATCTATGGACCTGGTCCTGAGTGTTGGGATCATAGTAGACAATAAAATGGAAGAGTTTGCCTTATTTTACACTGTGCCCTTTCTTTTTTATCAAAGAGAAATTAAACTCTGTAAGGAAACATATTTTCCTCACAGCCATTTTTAGATACTGTGCCTTGTTTGATGTTTTTGGTTGGAATAACAAATCTTTTAGAGAAAGCCCAATCTGTTCAGGTGTTGTGGGATTTTAATTGAACACCTTGAAGAAACTGCTATGAATCACATTGCCCCAGCCATTGCAAGGGGGAGCAGCAGCTCTTCCAGCCAGGAGAACACAGGTGTGAGACACAGTGCCCGGGCCTGACAACATCCTGTGTGGCTCATGGAGAGCCTGTGCAGACTGCCTGGGGCTGTAACACTTGATTTTGTCTGTAAGAGATGAAATGAAAAATTCCCTTTTGCAAGGAAGCCCTTAAAACTCAGGTCTGGTTTATTCATTTGATGCTAAGCTGCTCTGAAGGGTAGTGCCTTATTGCTATGTGGAGCAGAGAAGGTCAGTGTGAAGGTCGTGCCTGGTTTGCAAGGCTGTGTGATGGGGTTCATTGGGACCCACTAGCAACAGAGGCTCGTACATCTGTTGCTGAAGCATCAGCATGACATGCCTACCAAGGGCATTGCCATCTCTGTGGGAGTGCTGGCTGTTGTGGCAATGATGGTCACATCTCATTGTAAATTTAAAAGCAGGTCATGCCCAAGGCAAGGTTCATCCCTGCAAGAGAGCATCAGGAAGAGCCTTGAATTTGCAACAAACAAAGATTGAGCTGTTGACCAGAAAAGCTTGCAGTGTGTAGTCCTTCTACAAACCTTCATAGATTGCACCTTTTCCAGGTTCCCACCAAGCTGCTCACAAATGCTAGCACCTATGCCTATGCCTGTGCAGCAGACAGAAGTACATGCTAGAGACTATGCTCAGAGCAGTGCCATAAATATTTATGAAGACATGGAAAATAGGGGGATAGTAGAGGCCCGGAGACAGGAGAATACCACTTGGTAGATATATAATGGAAAATAGGATCTTTCATATGAAAAAAAAAGTGGTTTTGAGATAAAAGCGTGGAGATGAGAGGGAGTTGGAAGATAAGAGAATGTGAGTCTGCTATGGGAAGCAGTGGAGAGCTGGGGAAGGACATGGGCAGGCTGAATATATTTGTAATGAACAATAGTAAAGAAAGTTTGGCTATACCTCTCCTAGGAAATGAACCAGGCTAGGGAACATCCCTGAACACAGCAGTGTGCCTGTCTGTATCAACCCTAGCTATGTATTGGGAGTAGCTTGCAAATGGCTACAGTTTTGGTGAGCTGGCCTTGCCGTCATTGTCCAGCATAGATATAACCCTTCTGTATATATTTTTTAGGTCATGTGCCATCTCAAGAGGTCCTGGACATGGCTGAAGTGCCTGCAGTGGTATAAAGTGTTGCCTTGCTTCATTAGATAGGCAATGTAGTGTCAAGTCATGCAGATCACATGATGTGGGTTGGATTGTCTTTGTGATGTGAAGACAGGACTCAGGAAGCAGGGAACAAAGCTCCATTCAGGGTACACACAGCAGCTCTGGTCCTTGGTGCCTTTGCAGTGTTGCCTGATGTGTGTACAATAGATGTCACATTAAAAAGAAATGACAATGGCTCAGGCATTTGTCCAAAGAAGTCCTGCTCCAAAGGACCTACACCTTTCTGCTTAGATTAGGTTGAAGAAGTCAAGTTGGAAAACAAAGCAACAAAGGCTGCAAGATGATGGATGAGATAATCAAAGTTCAACATCAAACTTTGTGCAGAGAAATGAGAAGAGCCTCAGAAATGCCCAGAGCCATCAAAGCATACACAGAGGAACCATCAAATATGCTGAAGGCTCACAGAGATGAGAACAAGAATGTGAAGCTCACTGGAGACCCTGGAGGTGGGCAGCCTCAACCATGCAATGTTGACAACCATAGTAATGTAGGGCATCAGGAAAGAACTGGAAGAAGCATTAGGAGGTCAGGTCTGTAAGAGTTTACAGATACAGAGAAGGGAGAGGGGTGTTCACTGCCTATGCTGTGTGAGGGGTCATTAGAGGAGCTTTGAGGAAGAGTGAGAAGACACAAGAAAACATTTGTCTGATGATGTTGAAAAGGGAAGGCTTTCTCTGTAACAACACTTACCTGAAAGAGCAGTATGCTATTGCAGAAACTATTCTGTCCCTATAGTAACAGTCACTAGCCCTTCCCTTCCCTTCCCTTCCCTTCCCTTCCCTTCCCTTCCCTTCCCTTCCCTTCCCTTCCTCCAAACACATACAAATGGAAACACTGCAGGTTTAATGCCAGCAGATGGTCTGCAGACAGAAAGAGATGCTCAAGCTGCCTGGCCCAGAGGCATCACCACACGTTTATTCAGACCAATGTCTATTTTGGGTTTGACCCCCTCCTTGGCACGGTCTGGAGCTCCTCCTGTGACTGCCAAACTGTGAGCTGAGTCTCCTTTTTTTGACAGAACTGGCACATGTTGTTCTTCATTCACAACCTGTTTTTCAGAGTGATTTTTACAGCAAATAGCCACAGGAAAAAACATTTTATTACATAACAAGACAGCTCAGAAATAGTGAAATGGAGGTGAGAAATCTGTTATTAGGAATTAAATTAATCATTGAAGAAAAGGACATTTGAGAGCAGGTTAGTTCATGCCTTTGTGTTATTTTTATGACTCCTACTATTGCACTGTCAGATCCTGGCAGAGCACTGTGTGTGGAGCTTCAGCCTGCAATGCTGACTGCAAAATAAGCATTCACTTTGGAATGCTTTTCTCATTTTGTAAATCATCTTTCCCTAAAGAAAATCAATGAACCAGTGACCCAGGCAGTCAGGTTCACTCACTCTAACAGTGCTGCAAAGCCTGGGATGCCAAGGGCTGGCTGTGCCTGATGCTTGCTGCTCCCACCACACATTTGGATGCAGAGTAAATGGAGCAGGAACAATCCCACCACTCCCAACCTTGGAGCGAGGTGTGCAGGTGCAGGCTCCTCTTGAGGAAAGTCACCTGCTGTGCTGGCAGGTTTGAACAAGCCACAGCCACTCAGCTGCTGAGACCTGTATTTCTAGCACTGAGCTCTCCAGCAGCCTTGCCTGAAACACAACCATCACTTCCATGGTCTTCTTCTCAAACACATGCCATCAGCATTCCCTGGAGTCGTTACGTACCTCCTGTCAGTCTGCATTGATCCCAAACCTCACAGGCGCTCCCCTAGTCTCCTTGAAATGACAGCTTTTCCTACAAGAGTAGCGATGGAGCAGACAGGTTGTCCTCTGACCCCAGGACTGGTGTCTGTGCTGGCGCATGGGACATGCCCAGTGCTGGCTCTGAGAACAGTGCTGAAGCAACAGAATGCTTGCGCTGACATGGCTTATTGTGAATCCCTCCTGACCTGTGTCCAGAGACTGTTTGGAGTTGTTACTGTTCTGCTCCAAAATGATGCTGAGATTGTGCTATCAACTTAACAGGGTAGACAGTCTGAGCGTGTTCCCAGGCACTCAGGCACAAACCAGTCAATCTATACAAGTGAAAGTGATGACTGTGCCATGTCCTCCCTGAGTTATGGGGTAACTGGACCCTCTGAAGAGCTGAGGTATCATGTCTTTTAGAGCAGACCAGTCCCAGGTTTCCTAGTCTTGGTCATCCTGAAATTCTGGCCATCAAGAAATCAAAGGTGTCTCAGTGAAAGTAGGAACAGGCAGAAGGAGAGAGAACATTTACCCTTCACAGCTCATTCCTACCTACAGACCTTGCTTTGCAAAAGAGAGAAGTCCTGGCATGGTGAAGGGAATCCTTTTTCTGGGAGGTTGTGTGGAATGGATGGATGGATGGATGGATGGATGGATGGATGGATGGATGGATGGATGGATGGATGGATGGATGGATGGATGGATGGGTGGATGGAGAGCAGAATGAAGACCAAGTGGAAAAGAACAATCATAAAATATTTAAAGGCTGTGAATAAAAGAAAAACAAGGATAAAGAAACAACTCTCTTTGTAGGATCATCTTTTAATTTAGCCCCCACAAGGCATACGGCAACACCTCCTGACTGTAGCGACCCCGCCCCTGCCTCAGCACCCCCACCTGGCCTGGCTCCTCCAACATCCCACAGAGAAATTGCTCCTTCCCACAGCTGTCCTGTGTGCAGTATCCAGAGCAAGCACTGCACCTTTCAGTTTTCTTGTGTTGGCCAGCAGAGGCAGAAATGGCTTTGTGAAAGTTTCTCCAACTGGGTTTCATGCCCGACTCTACAAGGACTGCATTAGGTTGGTGTAAAGCATGACCTGCATGCATCCAGCAGAAAATCTCTGGGGTGGTGGAATGCTCCTGGGCTTTCTAGTCTGGCTAAAGCTTATCACACACAGCCAAGAATTTCCTCTCACTGTTCTGTAGCAGCCATCAGCACCCTTGGTGTTCCCAGGAGGCATCTTTTTATGTGATAGCCCTTCTCTAAACCACAGACCCAAGGTATCATCTGTCTATGAACATGTAAATCAGGATTAAATAGAAGCAATAGAAGTCATGAGAGACATTTTACATATAACAATGCTTATTTTTAGCCTAAAACTTATTCTTCCTACCCTTATATGTTCTTAAAACTTATTCTTCATAAATGCAGATGACTGTTGTACGCAGGCCACTCTAAAAATACATCAAGAGAACCAAAATTATGGGCATACTTTCACCTTCAAATGTTTTGTGGGAAAGACTAACATAAAATGAAGTACTTTGCAATGAGCACTGCACAGGTCAAACATAACATGCTTTGTTAAAACTGACCTTGGCTGGACTGTAATTTTTTAAAAGGTCTCAAACTTCAATGAACTGAAGAATTGCAAAGACAGCTGGAAAAATTTAAGCCTCTAATTTCTGCTAGATGTGTCCCTGGTAGAAATTCAAAGTTCACATTTTTACCCATGGACAGGATGATGTATGTGAGAATTCATGTGACATATGCTCTAGTTCATTAAGAGAGTAATAAAACTTAAATCTTTCTGCAGTCGTAAAAAACGAATTCTCACCTGAATCACCACTACAGAAGACTGTGAATGTTTCCATCTGAATTGTACTTGAAATATAAAATGTTATTAAACCAAAATAATTTTCAACCACAAGAAAAGCCCAGAGCATATGCTTTTTTAATGTCAGACTCTGGATGTTTTTGCCCTTTCCTCCAGCATACATGACCCCATCCATATCTTCCAGTGCATGCAAACACACTGCACTCCCATCTTGCTTATGGCTCTACAGAGATATCACGGCTGTCATTACCAGCTGGATGTCCAGGGCAGAGCTACTGTACTCTTAGTGTTGTGCACTGAGGTTCTGTGCTTGGAAAACACTGGAATGTCAGGAAAAAAAGACATTGGCTGAACAAACCTCTAATCATTCATAAGCCTGCCTGGCAAAATACCAATAATGGCCTATAGCCTAATAAAATCAGAGATTACATCTGCCTATATGCACAAGAGACAGCAAGAATATTCTAGATGCATTTTGTCTTACAAAAGATGAAGATCTTACATTTTGTCTATTGCCCTGGGAGATGCTGATCCTGAAGTAGTAAAGGCTTAGTTGATGCTTTCAGGATCAGTCAGGTCCTCTTTTAAACCCCAGTAAGGGGTTGCTGTTCTCATGCCTCTGCATTCTCTAATGAATTCCTCTGTTTTCATGAACGTGTTTCACAAGTGCCATCATGTTGGGTCTTAGCAGGTGTCTGGGCATGAAGTGTAACAGCCACAGCAAAGCTGAACAGGCAACTTGGCAATGCAACAAGATCCCTAGCACTGTGTGCAACAAGCATCCCTGAAAGAACGGGCATGAACCTCATACCGGGTGAGTGGGAAAGTATTCAATTGCTGAGAAACAAGCTGAATTTAACAAATGAAAATTGCTCCTTCATTTGGATAGCACAGTCTGCCAGCTTTTCTCAGTATCTGCCTGACAATCAAGTCCTGCACCCAGGATCTGGCAGGCCAACTGTTTTCCACTTTCTTGACTTTCAACCCAGACTTTAACTGTGCTTGTTGCAGCCATGACTGATTTTTCTGGCTTCTTTGACATGAGAGGTGGATGTCATTTGCAAACCTACTGCCACAGAGAGTTGATGTGAGCTGAGCCTCTCTCAGACAAACATTACTTGTAGCTTCCATTTCTTATAGGTGCTACAGTAGGAGGTCCTTACCTCTTGCATCAACTGCAGCATCTTCTCTCAAGTTATCTTAAATGTGTCAGCACTCCTGTACTCTGTTCAGATTAAAACCTTGCACTTAAGAGGTTCATGCACACTGATGCTCTTGGAAAAATATGTCAAAATCATAAACCCATGATTTTTCCTACATATTTTCCATGTATTTTCCTTCTGTGTAGTGCCTCATCTATCTCCTCATACAATCTGCTGTAGATTAACATTGGAATGGAAACTTGTGTAACGTATTTTCTAGCACATAAAGTGTTTGTTTTTGAAAGTACTTTGCAACTTGCTTACATTGGTACTTGACATACAAGTGTGTGTAGCATCCACAGAAAATGTCAGTAGTTGGGAGGAGCAATTTCATTAGAGGGAATGAAATTAAAGTGAGCAAATGTAATTGTAGCTAATTTCCATTCTCTGAAAGAACACGTTATTGAAAGTTGTTGTAGGCGAAAAAATAGCTTAAGCTATGAATACTAACAGGCAGCAGGTCATTGGGTATGTGTGAGGAAGTGACTGTCCAAAATTGAGCTTTTGAATACTGAAGCAGAAACTTATTACTTGCTAGATGTGATTGTGATGATCTGCTTGCAAATTTTGATAAGACAAGAACTACAGAAAAGCAGCACAACCTGAATATTCTTGTTAATAAAGAGTCATGAGACAGAGCCACCAGGTAGGAGGCTGATCATATGCTGGGCTTCTGCACATGGACATTTAGTTGGGAACACCGGGGGCTTGGGGTTCAGGAGAGAAGAGCCACCCCCAAAATAGAAGGGTTCCTGTTAAGATGTGATCTCATAAAGAACATTGGAGGGAAGATCTGTGAGTGGGAGAAGATCCTGGAGATAGGAAGATGTGTAGAGACGAGTGCTGGGGGTCCTTGGCCACTGACACTCAAGATCAGCACAGTGGCACAGCAGGACCTGCCTGTGGGAGGGAGATGGAGGCCTGAGAGGAAGCAGAGAAGTGAGTACAGGAGATAATGACAGAGGGCAGGAGCTCGAAATATGTAAGCTCTAAATAAACCCCAGTACCCAGATCCACCGTGTGTTGTTATTTACTATGTCTCACTTCTGACAAAGCTGTAATTAAACATTGAACAGAGCAGAGAGGACTCCACAGATGACTAATGCAAGGAGGTTTTATTTAAACAGGCATCTGTGGAACAGAAAGGGAAGAATGTCTGACTGGACATTTTCTTTTGTAAATAAATTTTGATTTTTTTTTTTTTAAATAGGAAACAGTTGGCTCAAGAGCTGCCAGTTTTTTGACTGCACAAGATTTGCAAAGTGGGATGAGCATATCTGGAGTAGGTTCTTGCTACACTATTAAAAATATGTTGGCAGGGGAAGAGACCCTTAAAACTACTTTTTTAAAGTGTACAGATTTTGTTTTCTGCATCCAAAAGCGTTCTTATCCTGAAAAAGTCCTGTCAGAATCTTAAGCAAATTGTATAGCAAGAAAATAAAGGCAAGGCAAAACCTGATAATTCTGTGTCATACAAATTGTATGTGTGTGAAATGCAGTTTCTTTTTGACAGGTGAGAGAAATCGAGCTGCTCCCACAAAATGAGGCACTTTTTTTTTTTCTTGACCAGATTTAAAGTTGAAGTGTGTCTACATTTTGAAAAAGATAACTACTCATTATTTTTGCTTTGAGAAGACTTGGGAAGGTGATGTAAAAAGATACCTAAGTCATGTAAGAAGATATACCATGCCTCAGAAAACTCAGAAATATGAAAAAGGAAATGACCAGGGTAGCTATCCACAGTAAGCAGGAAGGATTCAGGCAATCACACAGTCATGGCTGGCATGATGAACGGCACTTACATTTCCCAGGCAAGCACATTTCTTAACTGAATGCTCCAGAATATCATTCCCAAGGTGAAGTAATAAAGCTGTACATACAGTAAAACAAAGAGACTGGGGAAAAGGCCTGAGCACCCACCCGTATTTAGGGCACACTCCAGCATGGTACTAACCTGTGACCCTAGAGCTGTCCCCAACAATGTTTATGGCTTCTGATAAGCACCTGGGATAAGCTCATCCTGTGCTCCTTGAGAGGGATCTCAGCTAGAAACTGTGTGACTGAGGAGGTGGAAGGTTGTACACACAAGTACAAGGCCAGCAACCCATTCAGTGCACACTGACCGGGAGCTGGCAGGGCCCACTGGGAAAGGTTTCACTGCAGTTTGTGATTAACAAACATGAAGATGTTCCCTGAGCTTGTGCCAATATTTGTGTTGTGCTGGATTACAACATCTGTTTGCACGAACTCCTGCTGCCTGAGCAGCAGTGAGCACAGAATCACTGAATTTCGGAAGGTATCTGCAGAGGGATGCTGTCATGCACTGCTGTGCCATGCCACTGCTGCTTTTGGTCTCTGAGGCTTACTGAGGGGTCTCAGAGGGACTTACTGGGAGAAGTGTGCAGGCAGGTTTGTACAGCCTGGATCAAATCTTGTCCAAGCCCTCCTTTTGCTGTAATTGAGAAGACATACAGTGAAATAGCTCCTTTAAAGTTATTAGCAACCTGTTAAACTACTTTGAAGTTTTTTTTCCCCTATTCTCCTCTTTAAGCCAAAGGGTTTGTGCATGGGAGTGAGGAAAACTAGATCTAAGCATCAGAAAGCTCAGATAAGCTTTCCTACATTTTGAGGTGGCTCAAACAGATGTTTTATTTGTCACCCCAGATATCTGCACGTTTCTGTTTTTGATGTTGATCAGAGGGTTTAGAAAGAAGGGTTACCCAAAATAAAGATGTTGTTGCTGGCTTTATGTGTGACTTTGTCTTGTCTTTCCTGATTTTCATCTGGTGAGGTTCATCCATTCTCCACAGGCTGGAAGCCCTGAGACATCCCCAGGAAGCTCCAACGTGATGAGCTTAGGAATTTTTCCATTTTGGTCAATTATTTCTCGTCTCTCCTCCTCCATAATTTCCCACGGCAAGGCTTATGCCAGACACAAACAGCACTGCTTCTCAAATAACTCTACCTCATAGAAGGAGGCAAATTGTCATTTATTTTTTAATCTTGCTTAAATAACTCATAGAATCTGAATGATTAATTTACCCTGTGCTTGGGGAAGGACAGGAAATATCAGAGGAGTGCAAATAAGCAGATTTTGCAAAGTCAATCTTCATGTAGACTATCTTTCTCCATTTAAATTAATGTCCTAGCTCCCCTTCTGTCTCTCTCTACATCCAGTGTACCCAGAGCTTCTCTCCAGCTTCAGATTGGTTTTGCACAGCTGTGTGCCAGAGCAAGCCCTGTGTGCTGTGCTTCATCTTCAAATAGTGTTTATATGCTACCAAGATGGTGCACAGGCTCTGTACCAGCCCCCTGGTTTCCACAGTGCAAGGGAGCACCGGTGTGGCTGCCAAGCTCTTGGGGGCTTGGGAAACGCACACTGCCCACATGGGGGGCAGATCCAGCAAATCTGCTGCTACTCATGGTTGCTTTAATAAGCTGGATAAATGTCTGATTAAAGCCTTGCCCAGCCCTGCTGGAGGCTGGGTTTGTTACTCTGCTTCGATAGTGCTTTGGCTGAAACAAAGCACCTCCTGCAGCTCCATGGAAAACCCCGTTGTGATCCACCCTGTGAAGGTGTCACGTCCCAAAATGTCAGCAGGGAAACTAACAATGATTTCTCTGGCACTGCAAAGATGGTTCTCTGTGTGCTGTCTCATATCACAGCAGGACTGGGCAGATGACAGACAGGGCTGGTGGGAAAAGCTATTTTCTTCTGAAGCTCACAAGGCCAAAGAAAGCTCATGTCACTCCAGCCAGTGTGGTTGTGCCAGCTCCTCAGATGAAAATCAGTTCCTTGACTGTGGGCTTTGAATAACCCTTAAAAGGCATCACAAGATGTAAGAAGATTAAGGTGCTTTACAGCTTTCACTTGCTTGGAAAGCTTTTGGAGCAGGGAAATCTCTTTCTCCCATAAGCTGTCTAGCACCCACTGTATTATAAAACTTCCCAGCAAGCAAATACAAGGAGTATCCTTCTGTGCAGGGCTTCTCTAATCCCTTCATTCCTCAGCCTGTGTTGTTACCAGGGGTTGCCCTGACCCAGGTGCAGCACCTTGTACCTGGCCTTGTTAAATCTCATGAGGTTCTCATGGACTCACCTCTGGAGCTTGTCCAGGTCCCTCTGGATAGCACCCCATCCTTCAGATGTGTCAGCTGTACCATTCAGATTGGTGTTGTCTGAAAATTTGCTGAGGGTGTGCTTGATCCCACTGTCTGTGTCATTGATGAAGACATTAAAATATCTGGTCCCAGTACGGACCCCCGAGGGACACCACTTGTCACTGATTTCCATCTGGAAATTGAGCTGTTGACCACTACCCTCTGGATGTGACCACAAAACCAGTTTGTAATGTGGTAACAAAGTGAGGATTTTGCTCTAAATAAAGACTAGTTTTCTGGTGGCTGTTCCCATGCCCCATGGCTGGTCACGTGGCACCAGCCCAGAAGTGGACATGTTCTCCACTGCCTCTGAGGATGCTGTGGGTTAAAGGTGATGGGACAGGATACCTATTACAGGCACAGAGGTTCTTCCTTTTCAGTGAGACTCGGACTGTGAGAGATACTTGCACATATATGTTTTAAGTACAGCTGATAATGTCTCCCACTGACAAGTCACAAGGTTTGTGGCCAGCACAATGGGGACAATTCCAGTATAACACCTTCAGAGCAGTTTCTATCAAGATCTAGTTCTGCTTTAATACCCAAATGTGTAAATTTGGTTTTTTAATATTGAAACAAAATATGCCTTACATTAACACATGCAGGTGCAGTTCTATCAAGGATTAAAACCATGTTTAAATGGGAGAGAAAGTTGGTGCCTGAAGTGACAGCCGTCACTGTGAAAACTGTGACTGCAAAGATTGATGGAGGTGGACTGAGAGTTTGAGCATAGTTTACCTGCTTCTTAAGAATAGCAGTGGATACTCCATCCCAGAAAGATTGCAAGTAAATTCATGACAGCTGATTTTTCCTCTGTGACAGTTCCCTTGGCAAAGCAAAATAAATTAGAAACAAAATCCCACCACAACATCCACTCTGCCCCTGTGATCTGTGTCTGAATATATAGTAGCAGATGCTTCTGATGCTCTCTAAGAGCATAAGGACAGGATTATTTTCAGCAGAGCTGAGTCCTTAATCAGAAAAAGAGAGCACAATGCAGTGGCTGTGGGCTTCATGAGATAGGCAAAGTCAGAAACAGACTGGAAAAAGGCAAACATGAGTCCCAACTTCAGGAAGGGCAGGGAGGAGGCTGCAGGCTGGTGAGCCTCACTGCAGCTCCTGGGAAGATTATGGAGCAAATTCTCCTGGAAGCCATATCCAGCATCTGAAGGAAAAGAAGGTAACAAGGATCCAGCTGCACTGGATTTATCAAGAGAAAATCATGTCTGGCCAAACTGATTGCTTTCTACAGTGAAAAGTCTGTGGTCAAGAGGCATTTGGAGATTTCAGAGACCTCAACAGCCCAGAGACATGGAGTGGCAGAGCCCTCATAAAACTGAGTAAAGACAAATGGAAGCTCTGGAGCTGGAAGCGAATAATCCTCTATCACAGTGCAGAGGAGGACATGGGGACCCTGAGGACAAAATACTGAACATGAACCAGCAGGGTACCCTTGAAGCAAAGAAGTCCAGTGGCCTCTTGCATTGCGTTAGGCAAAGCCTTGACAGCAGGCTGGGAGAAGTAATCCCATCTGTTCAGCCCTGGTGTGACACATCCAGAGTGCTGGATCCATTTCTGGGCTCTCCAGTAAAAGTGAGACATGAACACATATGAGCGAGTCCAGAAGGGACTACCAAGCTAGTTGGAGGCTGGAGCACATGGCTGTGAGGAAAGGCTGAGGGAGCTGGGCTTGTTCAGCCATAAGAAAAGGAGCTTGAGGGGGACCTAACTGCGTTCCTAACTACCTAATGGGAGCTGCAGAGAAGGTGGAGTTGGACTTTTCTGGAAGGTGAACAGAAAAAGGCAAGAGCCAATGGACACAAGTAGCCAAACAGGTAATTTCTCATGCATAAGGAGAAAATCTTCTGAATGAGGATAAAGATGAGAACAGAGGCCCAGAAAGGCAGTGATATCTCAGTCCTCAGGAGAGTTCAAAATTTGTCTGGGTAACCTACTCTAACTTTGAAGTGGACTTTGTTTTGAGTGGGTGGTGGTGAACAACGGCAAGAGTTCTCCCAGCAAAGAGGAAAACAAGTTTCAAGATTTTACCAGGAAGATACTACAGAAAATGGTTCCTATACTTTTTCAGCTGGAGTGCTAATGGTTTCATTGGTAGTACTGTCTGTCTCCATCTTCTCAGCAATGCAGAAATTGCTAGGGGTTCGTTGTGCTTCACTGGGTAAATGCTGCCAACAGAAAGCAGAATATAATACTGTGACTATGCTATAGGAGCTGTCAATCCTGCTTTGTTTTTAAGGCAAATCCCATTTCTTGAAAAGCATCCTTTATTTACTTTTCTTTCCCTACCTGAGTGGGGTGACACAGCCTCTTACGGAGTTTTAAATGGTGTCTGTTTTCACTCATGGCCAAAAACCACGTAACACAAAAGGAGGAATTATTTCTGTCTTGTATTTGGCTCAATGTCAGGTTTCCTCAGCAGATATGATAACTAACTTGTGAAGGAAAGATCCATGCACTCAGTGCAGTGACTTCACACACACCTGACACAACTAGGTTGTCAGATTTGCCCTTGCATTCAGGGAGAGACTTTGAAAACAGGCTCTGAAAATATGGATCTAGCTCTGGTACAGCTTGAAAAATCCCGGATCGCAGGGACATTTTGTACTGATGTCAAGTCTGCTTAACATCAGCATGGGGGTGTAAGACATAACCACAAAGCCTGTCACCGCACACCAGGGGTAGGTCCCCAGAGCGTGACAGAGAGCCAGGGAGGCACCCTCCTTCCCTGCCTCTGCACCAGCACTTCTGCACTGCTGGGGCTTGTGCCAGCATGCTCTCAGCTGTCACCACCCTGCCTTCTGCCCTCAGCTCCAAAATTAAATTGACAAATCACCAAAACAAAACATGTGCAGCCTGACTTGGAAAATAGAAATAATTAAGTGTCTGGATGAAGGAGTGCATTAACTCTGTGATGTTCAGGGATGTCTGTAAGTCTGTCTGCTGCAGATGAGGATTTCCTGGGGACCTTGGAGCTGAGTGTGGTAGTGCTAGGCTCTAATTCATCAGGCTGAACAGCAGCTTCAGCAGGACTGGACTGTGGGCCATCAGTTAACCCAACACATTCTTTTATTCGAGCAGATGTTCCTCTTGGATAAATCTTGGACACTAAGGCAAGTTCCAGCATATAGCCAGAAGGATGAGGCTGCAGCTGTTTTTACAAGATGGTGATAAACAGCCAAAGTAAGACAGCTTTGCTAACACCTCATACCCCTTGCACAAAATGATGGAGTACCCACCTCCTCCTTGCAGTCTCCAAGCGCACAGTAAGCAATACAGAAATGCCAGGGAAAATCACACAGGCAAAGTAATTTCTGTCGAACATCACCAGCCTTATTAATCACCCAGGAGCTGTCCCCTTACGTAGCAAAACAAGGGTATGAGAAATTACTACAGCTGTGGGATTTGTAATGGATCCAAGGGGATTCATAACTCTTTCAGTCCTCTTCTTATAGAATACCACTTTAAGCAAAGGTCATCACACAATATGACCTTAAAATAATCCTAATTTCACTTGTGTTTGTTATCATACATTACCCTGTGCTGGTTGTGCCATATTAGCTAAAGTGGCCAAAGTTCAGTATTTTGGGGAGCGTTCTTTCCTGGATGATTCTGGTGCTAATTTCTTTCCAAATACTTGTTGCATCAGTTGTTTCTTAACTGCTTTTGTGTACGTGTGCATTTTCCTCATCTTTGTATAGTTGGATATTATTTTGTGCTTTTCATCCATTTTTAGAAAGTAAATATAATGTTTAATCCAAACATTTCCATATTCTCAACAAAGACTTTTTAATAGTGATTTGAACATTTTCCTCAAGAGAAAGAGCAGACTTGAGGCTGTTTTATGTTAAAGTTTTCGACCACAGTTGTTTACCTTCTTTTAAGTGTCAGAAATTTATTCTTTAAATAAAGGAGAGCTACAAGACCCTAATGGGGACTAGAAAAGTACTTAAGTGTACTGTTTAAATTTCACCTGTTTCCATTACACATATTGTAAGGAATCTGTGCAGGCTCTCCAGTAGCTGTGGTTTATATCTTGTATAGGTATGACACAGGCACAAAGGCTCCAGATTGCAGAGGAGTTACCATGATGTTCTCTAGAGAGAAGGACAACACATCTTGTAAATGACATGTACCTAACTACTGCAACTGTGCATTTCAGATATCCTCAGCAGGATGCCTGATAGCAGGCTGGTAACGCAGTAAAAAGCAGAAAGTGCCTTTCAAGAGCATGTATTCAGGTCTGGCTGACTTCTTGGCAGAAGAGGCTGTAACTCCCTGCCCTGTTCCCCCTCTCCCAGGGCTACAGAGGCATGCTGCAGCCTTCTCACAGGTTAGGGTAAACCCTAGTTCTTGTTCAATGTCCTTCAGTTTGGAATGGGCCCTCAGATGTTGCTTCATGAGCTGGAGCAGGTAAGAAACAGTTTATGATGGGTACAGAATTTTCTGGACCTTACCAAAGCACTACTTAACACTACCTAGCTTCATGGTTGGGAACAGTTCACAAAATCACTCTATGCACCATCCAGTGCTAAAACTGTGAGACATAGAGGAGCTCCAGGGAGAGAAGGGTATAGGATAGGCCTTCCTGAAACCCCAAAAAAGGTGTTTATGGACATGCTGGGACACCCCCAAGAACAGTTCCTATTGTGGCTGCCTCACCAGCATCAAAGAAGTGTAAGAAGGACTTCTACAGAGGAATTTAAAGTGACTAAACACCTAATTTCAGGTGTTCAATTTGAGTGCTTAAATGTAGGTGTAGGTGAGATGACTCTGGGCAAGGGCAACCTTATTGCAAAATACAGGGAGTTATCTGTCTTTTCCTAGCAGACGTAAAGAATATTTTGATAACAAATCCCATAAGCAACAGGAATCAATACTTTCCTGTGCCGCAGCTGAGGGCCAGAGTACTGAGCTGGGCTGGCTCTAGGTCTTTGCTGCTGACTGAAAGGCTCTTTCACCATCTTAATGACTTACAGCTCATTTTGCATGGCATGTTAACTTAGGAGCAGATTCTTGTGCTTTCATTCTTGATGAGAAATGTTGTTGTTCACATGCAGCCCCATGGAGTTACCTGAAATCAGGTTTTTTGACATCAGTCTCAGTAGGTATATTATTTCCCCATATAGACTGCAGTGAAATAAAAGGATGTTTATATGCTCTGACTCTGAGAGAGGTACCAGCTTTGCAGCTCCATGTACTATTTGATTTTGCATTTCCATGTCACCAATGACTCTTCTTTGGTTTAGGGAAAAAGGTACCAATCCTGACTCCTGCATCCTCTTTACTTCTCCTGGGACCTGTGGGATGGAGACATACAGGTCCTGAAGAAGGGACTGCTGGCTGAGTGTCCACCATGCTATCATTTGCCTGATACAGGCCAAAACTTTTTGACTTCTGTAGCATTTTACAAACTCCTTCTCCCTGAGACCTTGCCCTCAGGATGTCAAGAATGGCGGGGCAACAACAGACCCTGATTTTTTTTTCTTTCTTTTCTTTCTCTTTCAATCTGTCAGCATTGTGATTATAGGTTATTTTAAAAATACAGTTCTGGCAAAGAGTAAATTTGCCAGAAAGTATGACCCCATGTCATTCTGCACTTAAGCATAAAGTTAATTCACTAGAGAATTCCAGTTGGAAAAATATTTTTCTGGTTAGGATTTTTGTAATCAGAGGGCAAGGTGTCACCATGACTCCTGCATCCCAATGCTCATTTCATATTCCTCCAAAATATGCAAAGTCTATATTTAGTGACCCCCTGCCGCCTGAGAGGTTTGAACCCTGCCCATAGGCAGCTGACTGTGAAGTGTAAGGTAGGAAACATTCAGGGGCAACATGGGGTGATGTGTTCACTCTTGATGTGGACAATGCTTGACTAGTGCAAGCAGAAGCAGTGAGAAATGTAGAAACAGCACTGGTGGCCTTTAAATCCTCAGTGCATGGCAAGCAGTGGGCAGTGGGAACATCATTGCTGGTCTTGGCCCTGAAGAGGTTTTCTCCTACTTACACGTGTCAGGGTTGCTTTATTTAATTCTTGATGACAGTGTGGGGCCAGACAGCAGCTCTGGCTGAGGGTGGTCTCCTGGCAGCCTGTTTGGTACCTTCTGTACCTGTGTGTCTGCTTCCTCAGCACTGCCCCATGCAGCTGAGCTGCCTGCAGAAAGCTGCACCAGGGATGCAGGGCAGCCCCCAAGCAGGTGCTGCAGGATGCTCTGCTCACCTGGGGAAAGCTGGCAGAGCTGTGCTTTATTAGTACCTGTCTCAGAGAAAAACTTCTCTCCATCCTCCCAGCAAGGTTTAATGGGCAAAGCAATGACACCGGTGTGAAAAATAGCTGCTGGGGTTACAGCAAGGTGAGCACGGCTGGCTGCAGTGAGTCACTTCTCATACCTGTATGACACTGCTGACTTTAATGGAGAGTCTGCACATTTATAGCCATGTTGGCAGAACAAGAATCAGATTAACATCTCTTTATTTCTTCCCTGTATGTAACCAGTGCTAGCCACTGAAGTTTGTGCAGCAAAAGCTCTGGCTGAGCTGAACCACAGCTTGATGCTGGTGATGACCAGCCGTATCCCGTTAGCGTCACTTTTATTGTGGAAACTAATTGTACCTCCTCAACTTCCTAACCTGTTCCAAAAGTAACCAAGAAAATATAAAACCTAAGCTGTTTGAATGGCAGAAAAAGCAACAAAAAACCCTCCAACCAAAACCACAAACAAACAACCCCCCCAAAAATCCCATCTCTTCCAAGATCTTTGGCACACCCACAGCTGCCACCATTGAAAGAGGAGGCTTTAAACCAAACACCTTAGGCAAAACCCTCGCACAGAACCAGCCTAAGTAAGTGGCACAAAGCCCTAAGGAACCTGCCCAAAAGAAACAAAGCTCCAGTTCTAATAACCACATAACTTTACATAAGCTATTTTAAAAATCTTCCCTTTCCTTGTTTCACGAACATGATTGGTTAAAAAATTCACTGATACCATAATTAATGAAAGATGGCCAATCATATTTTTGTATATAAACTGGCACACACAGAAACAAGCTGGAGGTGATGAAGTCACCCACAGTTGGCCACAAACATATCCTCCATATTGAACAAAGTACGACTTTGGGATACAGCAAAATCCTTCAGCCAGAGTCTACAGGGACGGGTGTTTGCCAAAATGCCAAACAGTAGAAGAGCTAGTTTCTCCCTTTCCACAACATGAACAGGAGCACATGGTGCTCCAGAAGCAGAGAAATTGTCTCAGACCACACATTTTTTTGTGTGCTGGGTAAGCATAAGCTGCTTTGAGTGAAAACAAACTTCAAGGTAGGTGTGTTCTCACCAGAAAACAGCCAGAGAAGAAGCCAAGGAATGGTTATGATTTTCAGGTTTATTAAATCAAACAGGGTCCTGCTACAGGCTTGCTTTGTTCTCAGAATGCCCTCATCATGTGCATGTTGTTAAAACTTACCAAGCAAAGATAAAGCCTAATGGCGAGGAGCCTTTACAGAATGTGTTTCATGTAACCATAGCCCTGGGAATGCCTTTTGGTTTAGATCAAAGTTCTGCCTTGACCTGGTGAGGTGAAAAATGAGGAGCAGAGAAGTATTTTTAACCCAGTGGCTGGCCCTGTGAGTGTATCCCAGAAGAGGGATGTGGGGTAGCAGTGGCACCAGTCTAAAAAAGGGATGGAAGGAACAGCCTGACCTTCAATCTGGGGGCTGGGGGCCATGACCTGGCCCTGCAGGATCTCCTCAGCCCACTCCCCAGACAGGGACACAGGTGTGGGGATTGAGAGTGGGAAAGGGATGTTCATTTTTAGATGGGAGCTGAATGAAAGACTAAAATCAGAGGACACTGGGGAGGTGACTGTATACCCTGGCAGAAGTGGTGACATGGGATCCCAGCTCCACTGCTGGTCGGGAATCAACCAGCCATACATCTGGTAGCTTACCAGTGACCCACTCCTCACATGGGAAAAACAGGTGCCTAAAACCAAACTTCCAATTTCAGATTTAAACATCTGGATATGTGACATGGAAAAGCTCCTTTGGAGCTGCCTGTTACTCAGCATCCCAGAAAATCAATATAAGTACTGTTAGTATGAATTATGAAATTAGGGTGAAATTAAGGGTCTAATTGTTGGCACCCAATTAATGTAAATCTAAGTTTTCTGGTCTAATCTGTCATGGAGAATTCTACTTTTCAACCTTTGCCAGATTTCTTTCCTGATGTGGCTGAGCAGTGTTATGTATTTAATTTTAATTTGTGAGACAATTTTGGGCAGAGGGTTAAATGTTACTTCCTATTAATATGAAACTTAATATGCTGGGAGAATTTTTTAAGGAAATGTTATGAATATGAAAAGAGAAAACAGGGAATAGGGGAAAGAGTGGAGACATGGCATCTTTAAGAGAGTAAAAATGGAAAAATGTATATATATATTACTCCATATTAATTGGACAAATCAAATTAAATGCAGACCTGCTTTCCAAGGAGCCTGGGAGCACTTACAAGTACATGCGTTTTTCATCCCCTGACATCCTGGAGATTTGGGGATTGGTTGATTTACAGCCACTGACTCAAGATGCAATTCTCTTTCATGGCTTTTATTTCAGCTATATGGGTAGCACTAAATTCAGTCCAGTCATAAATCATGTGCTGATAATTCAGTTACAAGTGATGTTGCTTTGTCAGCACTGCCTGTATCCCCTCCCCATCAGGGTCAGCGTGGTCCACACTCACACCCGCACCTCCAGCCGTGCCTGCACTCTCCACCCTTGCTAATAGGGAAAAACAAGGGTCCTGGAGAGGGACCCAGGCATGTTCTGGAGCAGGGGGGGACACAGCTGTGCTCACAACAGAGCTATTTTTTCCTGAAGAAGTATTTGATTACAATATTGTTCTCACTTAGTATGAGAAACGAAGATCCTTAGATGCAAGAGATATCCTGAGCTGCCCCAGCTAGAGCAGGAGACAGCCATTTTATTCCAAAGGATCTGGCTATGGTATACATTTTAAAGGAGATCATATGAATCAACAGCTTTTGTGCCTTTAGGAAAAAGCTACAACACCTTCCTACTATACAAACACCACTCATCTACCCCTGCACCCAATTCTTCCAAGTATCCTATCAGAACAATCCCTTTCTAAAATAATGATAGAGCAAATGACTGTGGCCAGGCAGAGAACATATCCCAGAGATATGTCAAGAATGCCATGAGGTCTGCTACCTTTCATGCTTAATTCCACATGAAAGACACTCGGCTGTGACAGCAGTTGTGGGCAGGGGGAGGCAGTGAAGTGTTCAAGGAGCTTTGCATGAAATAGTGATGTAAAATGGGCCTAAGCATCAGGGGCTCCCTCAAATGCCCAGTCTCTGATGAAGGTGTCACATCCTTAGCAATCCAAATTACACATCTCATGCCTCTTGCCCTTCTGTGATGGGTGTGGTGCTGCAGGTCCCCACACATCCCACCCTCCTGAGGCAGAGAGGAGTTTGCTCTCGGGGGATGCCTCACTCCCTCCAGCACTACATGGTTAGTTTGGAAATTTATATTCAAATTATTAACTTAATATTAATTGATTGATTGTCTTAAAGTTGCCTTTACTAAAAAGACAGCTAACTTTTTGTCAGTTCACAAATCTCCCTTCTTGTGTTTAGCTCAGCTAAAGATACTGCAAACTCTAAAGAGTCAATATTTACAGTAAGCAGAAAATGAGGGGCTCCAAGACAGAAATCACTGCAAAAATTTTCAGCATGGTCACACCAAGCCATAAATAGTGTCACACTTTCCCACTTGAGGTTGGTTTGGGCTAGAAAGATTTTAAGGGATAATCTTTCTGTCTTTTTTTATAAAAGAAAAAACCAACACACAACAAATTTCTTCTCTTTGATGAGATGTGAGATTACATTCCTTTTAACTTCACATTTTATGATATGCTGTCATGACAAAGGAGTGATCAATCTTCTGTCTACAAACTATTTCCAGCTGTTGATAAAACCATGATGACCAGCACTTGCCCTGGCCAAATGCTGTACACAGCCTCTACAGCCACATTTAGAGGAAAGGAGTTTCTGCTTTTGTCCAGCTCAGGAGGTCTGTTTTACTGATGGGCTTTGCTGGGAAGCATGAAGAACTAACTGAGTTTAACCTAACCCACCAGTTTTTTGGAGCTGAGTTGGGGTTCACCTAATTTTTAAGTCTTAATAGTTCATATATTTCTTTGAACATTCCTCCTTCATGCTTTTCTTTGAAGTAGCATTAGCACACCCGAAATTATACCCTGACCCCCTTCTCTGTTTTCCAGGGTCACTGTGGAGATTGGTTTTGCAGCAGCTTATATGATACAAGTGATGGAGAAGGAGCAGCCTGATGACCTCTTTTATTGCACTCCCCAGTTGCACCGGGTTTTATGAAGGAGCTGTGGTGGGCAAGACAGAGCAGTGACACTGCTGTGGACAACGGGCTGTGCTGTCTGGCTGGATTTCTGTGGACTGGAGTGGAGAGAAACAGTGTATTGCAGACACCCTACCAAAACCTGCACCTCTGTTTGCTCTCAGACAGGGCAGTGCTGGGAAATGCCATGACCATTTTGCTCAGAAGCAGCTTCTCAGGCTGAAAGGAGATAGGACAAGAAGTCCTGATGCCTTGAATGTCTTTGGGGCAGTTCAGGCTAGGTGTGTAGAGCCAGTTTCTAATGGCACAGGCAGTGGTCAGTGGAGAAGACTGCCTGGAAGGCAGAAGAAGAGCCCACAGATACCCAGAGAATATATCTCTAAAAACTACCTTACTTGGTCCAGAAAGCAATGTTTCTAGGATCACTAAAGTATCTTTCTTCTCTGCTGGGGCCATTGCAGCTGTGGGTAATAAATATGTCTACCTAAGTAAATAAGTATGTTTCATTTAATAAAAAATTAAAAACTGGAAAGATTATATGAGATGTAAGGTGCTGTAGTGTCTTCAGTTTAAATCTTCCCCTGAATTGCACCAAAACACACGTATGCTCTAAACAGAAAAAAAGCCAAATTATTTATTGTTCTTTGAGTCTCTCTGTCAAGAGTGACACCATATTTCTTTCCCACCGTTTTGGAGTGATACTCTCTTTACTTCTTGTTCTGCAGTTCTACTGGTCACAACTCTTTTTCCAGGCTGTGCAGGATTCACGCATGTCTACATGCAGGTCACATGTATTTCAATGACTTAAGCCTCATCTCCAAAAGAATAACTGAATTAACAAAGGAGACATTTAGTTTAAAGTAATAGAAGGCTGAAATTCTGCAAAATACATCAGGAGCTTAAGCAATATTAGCACATAGTACAGCCATAAGACAATTCCTTCCATCACTTGGAAAACAAAGCAGGCTTGTATGTTGAAATTTCTATACTAATTCTTTAAGTATTTTTGAACAGCAACCATATTTGCAAAATATATTTTTCTTGCAGTTCATTAATGTGTGTGGTGTGTGTTGGTTGCGTCCTGACCCTGCCATGGTGGACTTGACATCTCCAGTGTTGGGTGATGGAGATCTTTCACTTCTCTGTTTTGATTAACATTTTCTGCCAGGGGAAATCTGTCAGTGTGTCACAAATGCATTCCCCTGGGACTCTTCTTAGGAGCAGTGGCAGAGTGGGGAGTCCAAAGTGCATCTAAGTGATTACTGCCTACTGCAATTTATCCAGAGTTCTCTGGTCTGGAGAAGAGGTTCAATATGTCATGAGAACAAGATGTTCAGCTCTTACTGAGCTTTTGGCCAGACCAATAATAATTTTTAAAACTCTGTCATATTGTGTATAACCTTATCTAGTCAACCTGCCAAAGTATGTGTGCTGTGCCTGTTACACTGTGGTATTACAGTCCTTCAGCTGAGAAAATAATTACCAGGAGAGCCTCAGAGTGCAGGGAAGGATATATTGGAAGACCTACAGACAGACATGATGAAAAGAAATGTGGACAGATCACTTTGGAGCTGAAAAGGGGCTGGGCTTTTCCCATCTAATCTCTGCTCTCACAGATACCTTTTTCTAACTGTCTGACAGATTTAATATTGTCATACTACAGCCAGAACAGTTACTCTAAACCTGTGTTGGCTTCTTTTGCTGTGCTAGTCCTGAAGAAATTTCTGGTTTCCTTAAGGCTTTTTTCTCTATGTCCATCCACTTAAAGGTGGTATTAGCTTTCCCTTTTTTTTGGTCTCAGTAGGGAAAGCTACTTCAGGCTAGACAGCAAACAAGGGAAATGGAAAATTAAATTCAAAATATACAGCAATATGCAGCAATCAGTACTGGCTTGACATGATACACTGTGATTTTGCTTTGTGCCCCCACTTGCAGGGCTCTTGACCTTATAGTTAGCAGCAGGCAGCTCTTTGCAGCCTGGCAGAGGACAACCTCACTGGTAAGTAATTTCAAGTTTATGGGAGCACTTGATGCAGTCCATGCAGAGTCTTGCTGGGTTCATCAGCCCATGATGCAGAATTGGTTCCAAAGTGTACACGAGTCTGGGGTCAAAGCTTGCCATGCACCTACAGGCTCCTGGATGGGGAGTGGCCCAGTATGGACTTTGGGATGGCCTCCTGTTCTGCCTGTCCCTGGGGAAGCTGGATCTTGTCTGCAGGAAGCAGTGACAGCTGTGTGTCTCCATGACTCATCCCATGAAGCACCCAGATCCATGGGAGCTTGCACTGGGAGCAATAGATGGGTTTATTTCAGTAACCAGGTTGTGCAAAGAATTCCTCTAAGAATTCCTCTTCCTCTGGTCAGTTTTCAGGGTGATTAATTTTTCTCTCTCAGTTTTTCCTTCGAATTTATCTTCACAGTTTTTCTGAATCAGACTTGGATGCTAGGATGAGCTATTAGGACATCAGCAGGAGCTTTAATTTCGATACAGCTGTATTCATGGAAATGTAATACCAAAACACAGCAGTACAGTGCAGTGTGGTGTAGTGCACTTACAATACTGTGCTAAATAAATGCCACTAAAAAGCAGATATCACCTTCAGCTAGCAGTATGTAGGAAACCTTCAGTATGTAGGAAAGTCTTACCCCAGACTGATGGAGCTGAGATAGTAATGACAATTCATACACAGCCTGTGCAGGCAGCGTGTGCTTTCACAAGGCCGTATTATTTTATTGGGGTAGAATAGATAGCAAAGACAGGAGAGAGTTCAGACTCACCTGCTGTAGGTCCAGCATGTGGACTGCTAGCAGTGCACTAGTAGAGTGCTCTTTACACTTTTATAGCCAGAAAATTATACTCTTTTGAATGAATTTTCTTACAGCACTCTGACGTTACAGTTCTTTCAGAAATACTATCCTGAGTTCACATACTTCTGGTGCAATGATGAAGAAATGACTGTGGAACTGTGCTAGCATCCCATCTCCTGGCAAGCAGCATTCATCCCAGTGTTTGGGAAGCTCCAGCATGGCACAGACACATCTGTGAGCAGCAGAAATTACTGGAAGAACCTTTTTTCCTGATGTAAATGAACATGAAATTTCATATATGTGTGTGTCTGAGGGAAATACCTTTATTTACTGCAGTGGGTATTTCATGCCTTGCTCATTCCTGTTATTATTCCCTTAGAGGTGTAAGTTCTGTTCATCAGTGGTTTAGGTCAGAAAAAAATGATTGATCTTCTATTTCTTTATCCAGCTTGTCTCTTTCCCACATGTATCCCTCTCATTCTGCACTGGAAACTAACTCAAAACTGGGTAGGAGGTTTGATAGATAGATTACACCCAGGACTCTAATATCAGAAAAAATATTGAATAGAGGTTTGAAGGTGTGGGCACCTCTAGCCAGAACAGTGTTTAGAGGAGATATGGCCAAAGTCTGATGCTGCCTGTATCTGGGAGAGGAAGGATGGTTTTAGTGAAGCTGTGGGAGTTGTGCAAGGTGGGTTCCCCCTTGCACGTGAGCTTTGTGACCTTAGCAGGATGCTTTGCCTCACTTTACCATTTTTACATCAGACCTTGCTGGGCGGGTCTTAACATCAAACACACATTGCCCAGATACTGCAAGACTTTGTTCATCATTGCTGGCAAAGTACTTGGAGCAGCAAGTGTTCCAAGCATGCATAGATGTATCTTGATGTCAGATGATGTTTTTGGCAGAGAACGTAAACTGCACCACTCTTGGTACAACCCCTAGTGCACATTAAGTCCTCCTGCTTCCCCTTCCACGTTGTTGCAGCTAGGCATGCCAAGACTCAGTGCAATTCTTTATGGACTGCCAAAGAAACAAATTATTATGCACTACAAAATGAAAATGGCATTTAAAATCTAAAACACATGACATCAGCATTACATGTGGAACCAGTACCATCAAATCACATGCCACCTCATAAATAGTCAGGCTGGTGGAGCAGAAGAAATGAATGGTGCATTGCTGGCCAACAATATCCCCGGGGTCCGCTGCTTCATAAGAGGCTTTTAAGCAATATGGAGAGTGTACATACAGTCCATTTTGGATAACCCATGAGGAGCCGACTCTACAGAGCTTGCAGGTTTGCATGTGAGGCTGTAAGAGGGGGCCTTTTTACATCAGAGCAGTGGGATAGGTGTGTGCATCCAGCACAAGGGCCATAGGAGGGGACAAAGGCCAAGCAGCCAGTAGCAGGAACAAGAGTAACCTAAAGAGTGAAATCATTTGCCTTAAAATCCCATAGGTGGGCACTGCTCCTCAGCATCATGCTGCTGACCTGATGGTACATGTGGAAGTGTGTGAAAGCACTTGTTTGCTACCCTCATCCTAGAGAATCCTTCAGAGCATGGAGGACTTGTTCCAAAAAACAACACTTGTGGTACTTGCTGGAAGAGGATGCGGCTTCATGTTTGTCTTGCCGAGGGCCCAGAAAACTGATGCACAAGTTGGAAGTCATGATTTGGTTTTCTGGAATCAGCCTCTAGTTCAACCTCCCTCCAAAGCAACTTCTAGGTATTTGAAAACTAACCTGAGTAAACTTAGCATTTGATTAAAATAAAGTTCACTTTTTTTTTTTTTTTTTTTTTTGGTAGCATTGGGGGAAAAAATTAATTTTCAGAGAAAGAACTCATTCAGACTCCAAAATAGCTTGGTACGTTAGAGATGTAATCCTCCCATTATCTCTCTGCACAACCTCTGTGAGAAACTCTATTTAAATCCCATTTACATAATTCTAAGAATAGACTATTCTGCTCTTAGTATCCATCCATGCTGAACTTATTACGGGTTCACCAAATATTTGTCTTTTTTTTTTTTCCTGAATGTAATAATTTGAATTCAGGCAAGTCTAATAGCATAACTGGAAGGTAAGCTTACAGAAGATTTGGGAAGCATACTCATTACAAGGCACTTCAAAATTGCTCCTAAGGGCCAAGAAAGGGGTTCTTCCAGAATTTCTGTTATAACCTGGATGCTGGAAGCAATATGCTGCAGTAATAACCCTTTCCTGATTTTTATACTTTACTTCTGAAGGACTGTTCCCCAAGCTCAAGAGAAGTCAAATAGAAAGAGCAGAGTGCTCGGGGTAGAGAGGATAAATTAGGGCTTTCTTTTCTCCTGCAAGATCTCTATCGATCTGCTGCTGCAAGGTGTGGAAGGGAAGGAGTCCCCTCTGGTGCTCCTAGTCACCAAGCAGAGGTATGGAAACGTATTCTGCCACTCTGAGATGGCAAAAGAGGCAGGGTGCTCCAGCTGGGGACCTCCCTCCAGAGCAGGGCAAAGGGTCAAACGCCACAAGGCAGGGAACAAGAGCCTATTATCCATAACTTTTATGGCGCTCAGAGCCAGCCCGTGGCTGGGCAGCAGACCCCCGTGTTTGGACAGCTGTGGCCGGGAGCAGGGCACAGGGCAGCCCGCACCACCGGGGCACACAGCCACCCTGGCACAGGAGGCACTGCTGTCCCACCGCAACAGCTGCCTCTTCCTCACCTTTCTGGATGTGCATATTCATCAGTAATTCACAACACCAAGGTGATTAAGGTGCGCAGCAACAAATGACAAGCAGTGAACTCACTACTAGAAATCACAGCAAGGCAAAACATTAAGCTCTTTCCATTTACATTTTATCTTTCGATTTACATTCGGTTAGCTTACAAGTGCGGAAGGGTATCTGTTTTCTTTCCACCTCCTGATACCTCTTTTTTTTCTTTGAAATGAAAACATTTTCCCCTCTGCTGCAACTGTACAACAAACCTCTGAGGAAGGAGACTAATTGTAAATACAGAGAGGCAATAGGTGGCTGCCAAGAGATAGAGAGGGCTGTATGAGTGCACAGACTGGGGTGGAGGAAGCAAAAGCAAAAAATAACAGAGATTTTTACTTCTGCTTTGCTTTCATTTATACTGAGCTGCAACTTTATTTGTAGCAAGGGACAGTAAGTACTTTCCAGGCAGAGATGCAGTAATTTTTAAATTGACAGTGCCCTTGTGAGTACTCACTTGTATTTCTAATAAATCTATTTAGTACAAATCACGATAAAGGAGGTGACTTTTTTATAAATATGGCTTTTCATTATTCCCACAGATCTCTGGCTTCTGTCTTTTTCCTTGCAAAGTGAAGGGCAGAATTGCTGTCTTATTTTCTCCTCTCTGCCAGTAGAACAGATAGAAACTGAAACTGAAATGGTATGTAAAGAAAAATATTAAATCGAACAGAATAATACATATTGATTTGCCATCACCTTTAACAGGCACAGAGAGAATTACAGAGGTTAATAAGGACGTATTTTAGAGTGTCTCCTTCTCCTAAGCTCTACTTGCAGCCAGTGCAAAGGTTGATTAATTCAAGTGGGAAGAGCATGGCCTATTATGATTGCACATGATGAGAAGAAGCAGCAGGAGAAATGTACGAAACAGTAAGACATATACTGTGCCACAGTAGTTCTGTTTACCAATGTTTTTATTACTCCCTCTCAACAGCACTTTCCAGTATTTGTTTCTTAGGCCACATCTTGCTTAAGAGTATGAGGCCATACAAACAAATTTGCTTACCTGCAGTTTAGACCATGACTTCCTTCTCTTCCTTGCCTATGGGCACTTGGAGGCTGCTCAGACCAGGTAGGCTGCAAGAGTATGACTTATGGGGGCTTCCCAAGTTGTTGCCTCCTTGCTAAGGAACTGAAGCTGATGAGCCACAGAGAGTAAGCCCTGGTTGCACCAGTGTTAAATTGCTGTCACCAAGCATTAAGCACTTCTTAGCCTGTCTCTGCCTAGGGGGAAGGAGGACATTTGGTGGGAAAACGAGTGCCCCAGAAGTGCAGTTCCTAAATGTCAGCTTTGGGTGAAGCCTCCTGCAACATCTTACTGAGGCATACAGCTTGTTGGGGAAAGGAAACACGTACCTGAGTGTGGGTGATACCCATGGGTATCACGGTGCTGATGAGGCTGTCAGCAGCTCATGCCAGGATCTGGCTAACCTGGCCCTCCACTGGCCCAAGGGTGCGGTGAGGGACAGGGGTGATAACCTGGAACAAAATTCCCACTTCAGTGAGGGCAGTGAAGGCACCCAGGAAACATTTCTACCTTGCTGCTGGTGCTAAGTGAGCACATGACTGAAGGATGGTGTCTGCACACTGTCACTGGAGAAGCTGGCAGTTCCTTACCCTGAGCATAAACACCATTACTATGCAAAAGGACACCATCAATCTGCCCCTCATGTACACAGGCACATGGTTTCTGTTCGTCAAGGCTGTTTATTTCCAGCCACTTCTGAAACAGAGAGCATGGCGCTGAAAATCAAGGTACAGGGTGAGGTTGTGGCTTTGTGCTATGGCTGAGCCAGTGCAAGAGGGACAGCCTGGCCCCCTGGCCCCATCCCAGTTTGTCCTTTGCTGTGAGAGAGGGAAATGAGTAGGAGCAGAGGAGGAGGAAGGGCTGTTTGGCTATTAACAGCTGCCAGGTTCTCTACTTAGCCATCCACACAGCTTGGTAACACAGCACTATGGGTATTAGTAGAAATAAAGTCCACTTCTGTCTGTGGCAAAATTTACTACAATACTCATAACATTTCCATGTTGCAGTGGTGACATCACACATACTTAGTATGGAAAATATGGGGATTTTTCCCAAATTATTCCATTACACACTGGTCCATGGGCTGCCTGACCAATGTGGGGAAAGGCTGCAAATTTCACTTAGAAACTCCTTATTTTTTTAAGCTGCTATTAGGTTCTTAAAAAAATACACAAGCCTCTAGAAATATGTGTGATGTTGAACAGTCACTGCTCAAAGGGACCCACCTACCACTATAGAAGATTAAAGTTATTCATACCTCCTTCAGGACTTGTTTTTAATCATAGAAAAATTTGGGTTGGAAGGAACCTTTAAAGGTCACCTAATCCAATCCACCTGAAATGAGCAGGGACATCTTCAAGTAGATCAGATTGCTCAGAGCCCCATCCAACCTCACCTTCAATGTTTCTGGGGATGAGGCTGCTACAACCACTCTGATCTGTTTTTCACACAAGATTTCCTCATAGAGGATGACACAAGCACAGGGTGAGCCCTTCTTCAGACAACCCTGCCTGAAGTACAGGGAACTTGCCTTTTTGTTGTCAGATAGAAAATTTTAAACACATGTTAATCTGAGGTAAGGGATCCTAATTAAATCTTGATCCTGGGGATGGGTCACGTCCATTGCCTCTCCTGTTCCTGGAGATTAATATACTAACAGCCACAATTCTTCTGAATTCCAGAATCTTTATTAGCTGGTTTTGCCTGTTTCCTTTTAATAAAAAGGGTTTTAAAAGTGCAAGATATTGGTCTAGTGTTGTATTGCCACTGATTCCAGGGGTTTAGTAGCTTCAACAGGTGTTTTCCATGTGTAAAGTCTTCTCAAAAGTGATGATGCCAACTACCCAACTTACAGGATTTCCATTCTTTCTTCCTCAAGTGATATAGCTGCTTGTCACCTCCATGTCTCATTTTTCTTGGTAGAACTGGAATGCTTACAAGACAAACCTCAAAATGAACTCTAGCAATGCATGATTCATCCCAAAACATCTCATCAGTGAAATGCGTGATGAGGAACTCCTGGTCTGACAGAGCTCTTTAGTGGTGGCACGTTGCCTAGAAAGAACACAATTTCCAAAACAGTTGTGGACCTTAAAACTCCAGAGTACTGATGTTCCTCACAGATATTAAATTAATTGCAAATATGATAGTCCTTGCTTCTTCTCTGATTTAGCTTCAACATTGACCTTCACTTAAGAATAGGAGACTGGCTGTGCTAAGGGCTGAATGTTTTAATTCATAATGAAGTACTCAGGGAAGAGCCATGATTTTGAAATCCTATCATTGGGTTAAAGTTGCATAAAATTATGAGTTAATATCCTCTGTTAAAGATGAATTAATCACCAAGAAAAATTAATCAAAAGGAATTTAAACTTTTGTGCTAATTTTCAAATCTCAGTTGGGTTGTCCTATTCCAAAATCATTATGTTGCTTAGATCCAGAGCTGGACGAAGACCCCTGGGGAACGGTATGAGCTTTTTAGAGCTGACTGCTTTGAGTGTTTTAAAACTTTCAGATTCAATTCTCTGTAATTTTGGTGGCCAAGAAGTAGTCACATTTCAATCTGTGATTATTTGTCTGAATCTGAAAGCACATCAAGCATCCTAGATATAGCAAACTGATTCCCTGAAATCATATCTTTTGTCAGAAAAGCCTTAGCAATGAGCGTATCTATTATTAAACAACAATTCTCAGCTCCAGAAATGAGTTCAAAGCATCATTATTTAGCCCCGTTTTGGTAAGAATTATTCAAATTTTTGTAGTGGAATATTATATCTTGTCAGTCCAATCATCCAGAGATCGATGGTGACTGAAACAAGTGGCAGTCCATAACAGATGGGTTTCTCTCCTTGCAGCTTCCTAACTTGTGTCTAGTAGCTGTTTCTGCAAATTGCATCCCCTCATATTTCCACTCATGCCATGTTCAGTCCAGCCTACCAAAGTGTTCCTCAATTTCTGTGGCTTCTGTTTAGTTCGAAATCTTCTCAATGTCCACATCAACGTTCAGGATGTAACTCTTCAAGGTTCCAGAAGAAACCTACAAACATGCTCTGTGGATGTTAATTATTATTTCCTAATTATCTATGAAAGACAGGGCTTGGGCATGTGATCCTATGCAGATAAATTGGACTGTTGTTTTCTAGGATAATTTTAACAAATTTTAACAAATCAATTCACAGTCTTTAAATTAGGACTGCCAAAGTGTCAGAGTGTGTATCTCATATGTTTGCTGACATGCAAAGGCATAATTTCCCTAGCAAACCAGACCACCTCCCAAACCCTCAACCTGTCAAACCAACTTTGGACATAAAGTATTTTGAGGGAGACTAGTATACCTGGTCAATGGGCAGGAATATGAAAGACCAAAAATATCCTAATGATTTGCCCAAATCATCTATGTCCTCAGCAAACACATAGACCATTCCCCCCCTGCTCAGTGGCTGCTTTGGGATAAGTGGCACCCCTCCATGCCTGGTTGGCCAGCACATTGGGTAGAGCAGAAAAGAGGGGGGCTCATGAGGCCGGGATGGAGCCATTAGAAGAGAGATCAGTGTCTCCTTCTTGCCCAGTTTGGCTTTCTGGAGAAGGAGCCCAGAGACTGCTTTTGCTTTGGACGACTAGAGTGGTGTAAGGGCTGCTTAGGGATGCACAGTCATACCAACGTATGTGGGGATTGGTTATCTTGTTCTGCTTACATTGGTTTGGGCTGCTGGGTATTTGGGACTGCTGCTGAAGGCAAGTGTTATGATCCATTTTTATCTGAAGGGACTTGCAATTTCTTTGCTTATCTTGTCAGCTGGCTCACTGTGATGGACTGAATATTCAGAGATGAGTGGTCTTTGCTCAGGCCAATGGTTGCTTTACCCATCCAAGGTCAGAAGTCATTTTTATTATGTTCTATGACATTTTCTTATATCCTGTGATTCTTATTCCATTTGCTTCCACATGGGGCTGCTTAGCAGACCTCTTGGCCTGGCCATCCCTCTAAATTTGCCTCTGAAAGGCATACAGGCAAGTAGCCTGTCTATCTGAAAAGACAGATCACTCCAAAGTTGATGGATAGGAAATGTTAGCCAGACCAATTGATTTGATTTATCCTGTTTATCACAGTGGCTGCTACTTCAGGGCTGACTTCAGATATGACTCATGTTGTACTTGCAAAAAACCTGCCTTGAAAATATTTTGATAGGGCATCTCAAGTAAGTGGCAGCATTTCTGTTAATGCCATATCCTGTGAGTGCCAGCTAACCTGTGCAAACACAGCTCTGAGGAGGTAGAGAAGAAAAAGAGAATTCAGACCAATTTTTCCAAAGTTGAAATACATGACATCAGCTGACACAAAGCTACTGCTCTGTCTGATCAGTTCCATGTCATGCTCTTCCCTGTGAGGATACCTTGCACTAGAGAAACACAGTCTTTTAGGTGGTGGGGAGGCATTTTGACAGTTAACAAATTGCTGATTAACATGAGCTACCCACATAATTAATCATGAGCCTCAAATTAAATGCCTGGGGAACTGATTCAGGTCAGGAGCTGTGAAGCTAAATGAAGGTTATTGGGGTTACCAGCACTGATCTGCAGTGGAAACTGTTCAGCACTGGGGGCTGGAAATCAGCCTGGCGTGTGATATCCAAGCATAGCACTTTGCCAGTTAGAACACTTTCCAGGCAAACATTAATAAGATTTCAAACTGTGGTGTTGAAGATGGTCTGCAAGCAGCTATCACTGGTGTCCAGTGAACTGAGATGCTTTGTTGGTGTCCCTGGAGCAATAGTGTGACTGCTGTTGCATCAAGTTCTGATGCCCTGACTTTCAGTAATCTTCATCATTCTATTTTGCCATCTCAGCTGGCATTTTGCAGCTCCTTGAGCCTAATGAGACCACTGTAAGCTGGGAAGGGCTGCCTGCAGGCAGCACACCTGAGAGGCGCTGTGCCATGGCAGGGTGCACGACACAGCCACCCCTTGTACTCTTCCCAGGCAGGCTCTTCTTTTTCTGGTGTCTGAATTTAATAAGGGAAAGCAGGAAAATAAAATACCTGGTCTGATATTTGGTAATCTGTTGGCCATCCAGAAAATGATGAGGAGTTGAAAACATGTCAATAAGTAGTTCTTACCACAGTGGGTCTGTATGGCTGGAAAACTATTTCTATTTTCCATAATCATTTCCCTCAAGTGTCCTCAGCCTTCCAACATCTCAGTTGTTTAGGAATCATAACATGTGAGTTGCTTGGGTAACCAAAATCTGCCTGACCCCCTATATCCAGCTGCCTGGGAGACTCCATGTTTCAGAACATGGATAAGTCCTGGAAAGAAACCTTGGCCAAATGTGACATGGTTTCCCTGTCACTGGCAAGGTGCTCACAATGAACTGAGAGCCATGTACACAGATGGCTTCTATGTAAGGAGGAGAGTCACATTGTCCTTTCTGGCTGGCATGAGTCTATAGGACCGCAGCATTTAATATTTGCACACCTGCACACCACAAAAGGCATGGTAACTATTTCCAAATGCTGACAAACCATCAGCATGAAGGCTTTGCTCTCCTGTCACGCTGTTCTTTGCTTAGGCTGATGCCTGGGGAGCTCCTTCCCTACAGAGAAGAATAAGCAGGACATGCCTGACTTTTTGTAAAACTTTCTGGGGAACAACTGATGTGTGCACCCATCAGCTCAATCCACTGTCCACACTTTTCACAGGGTGCTGGTTTTGATCAGTTTCTTAGTCCTCATGTTTTTTGATTTCATTCATGTTTTTTATTTTGTTTTTGAAGCTATACAGGTGATTTTCAGTCTGGACTCTGGATGCTGTGCTAAGGTTATGCATGCTCAGGGTAGAATTGAACTTTGCAGCACACCCTGGTTGGAAGGTTTGGTACTCTTGGCAATATTTGGTATCATTCCTCTGTTTAAAATGACGTAGGTCTCTGCTACAGGCATTAGGAGATGTGTCCTTGGAGACTGAAGACTAAACCAGGTACACCAGCAAGCTGTGTACTACAGAAGTAATTGTGCTCTGGAAGGGCACAGGAGACAATCTAGTGGAGTTCTTCCTATGAGGTCACTGCACCTTCCCTCTGGAAGTTTCATTACAGCTCAGATGAACCTGCAGGAAAGGACCCTCTCTGCTGTCCAGCTGCTCTGTTTGCAGTGGTTTCAATGCATGTGGGATTTTGTCCATCTTCTTTGAGAGCTATTCTGGACTTAGCCCAGACCTACAGTTCTTTGCTCTGCCTCCATTCTGGGTGGTCCTCCACCTGATGTCCTCCACAAGCTTGCCCATTTCAATGAGGAAGCATTAGCCTCATTTGAGAGATGGGGACACAGATCCCTTATCATTTGCACTAGACACTGAAAAATCTCTCACAGGGTAGGGAATGGAGTGCAAAGCTCAAGTACAACCTAATTCACTGAACCCTTCTCTCAGCTTCTAGTCTACACTCAGAAATTAGACTACTGAGAACTCCATAAGAAAAGGTATTAACCATTAGCTTCATTCAAGTCTCTAGGAGCTTTATTCAAGTTTTCATTGGAACCATGGATTTATCCAGTGAGATCAGTAACAAATGGTACCTCTGCATAAAAAAGATGCATAAAGTATAGTTAGATATACCATATACAGTAATTGCATAACTTTCTTAATTTATGTGGGATATTTAAAGCACAGCTGAATTTGTGAGAGAAAACCTTACAGTCTCTACATAGTATGGTACAATGTCAGGTGGCACTGCTGACCCTGCAGCACATTCATGTAACCCAGTTAACCTTATAACGTATATCTGCAGATGCATCACACACCCTGTCACACTCCTGTCTTATTATTCTGTCTCAAAATCACTGCTATTTCATTACTGGGAGGTTGAATGCTCAAATAAGTTTGGCAGATAGTGGATGGCATTTTTTCCTGACAGATGCAAAACTAGTTGCACATGTCCTCTCCCCATAAAGCACGGGCTGTCTTACAAATAAAAAAGCAAGTAGATGAAATTTTTCCCAGGAATGTATTTGTTTTAAATTTTTGTAATCTTTCCTACCATAAATGGTTAGACTATAAGGTACAATGAATAGAACATTTAATCTTGGCCGGAGGGCATGAGCAGCTCCCCTGGTGCTGGACTGGACCCCGGTGGTTTTCAGGATGCCTTTCCTGGCTTTTCTCTCATGCAGGTTTTGAGCTGTAAATTCTGATTTGGTGATTGTATGCTGGAAAGTTTCAGCATGTCCCCTGAAGATAATGCACTAAAATTCTTCTCCTCTCTCTGATTTTCAGAATTGATGTCATTCTGCTCCTTCTTAATTAATCTGATTGCTTGTGCTGTGCTACTGCTTTCGCAGTTAGGGCTATAACCACTATTAGAAGTGTGATGAATCATTTATCTTTTCCTGGAAATGTACTTGAATCTTCCACAGAATTGTCTTCAGTCCATCTTCTCCCTTCCATTCCAAAAAACTGCATATGTTTCTTCTGTATTCCTTGTCTGGAGAGTGTTCCTGAGTTCAGGACTGAGCAGCTCTGAGCAGTTATAACTGCTTGTAATGCTCAGAGTTGTTATAACACAATGTTCTTTTGAAAAATAATTGTTTTCCCTGCTTTCCCCAAAAAGACATGCAGAGACAACAGGAAAAGTGTGAGCTCCTTGCTCCGACTGTTTGTTCTGCAGGAGCATTTCAGCCAGGCAGGCTGAGGGCCCATTGCAGCAGGTACTGTATGAGCATGGCACAGATGGTCCTAATCCAAGGCACATCCAAGCTAATTGCCCTGTCTCTGTACTCATTAGCACGGGGGCACTTTTCCCAGTCCGTGGGGCAGGGCTGTATGTGTGCCTGGACAGCTGATCCAGCCATTCACATGGCTACTTCTCTGTCTTCTCATCACAACCACCCATGATGCTGGCCTCCAACCACCGACCCCCAGAGCTGTGTTCACAGCTCCTCCATTGTTTCAGGGTCACCTCCTGCACAGGAGCTTGTGAGCTGCTGCACAGAGCTCCTCCACCCTTGGCTTCTGCCCACTGCTCCTCTTGGGACTGGGGAGGAAGGCGGCCACAAGGACGGACTCTGCTGCACTTGTTCGACCCTGTTATCAACAAGAGTCACTTGAGGATGTACCTAAAGGTGTGCAGATTAGCCAGGGATGTGTTCTCTTCCGTTACAGCCTCAAAAAACATGCATGTTGCCGTAAGTGGTGGTAGGATGACATAATAAATGAACACGGGCTTACCTAAAAGGCTAGTTCTTTGCCCATTTGAGAACTATTTCTCAAGACTCATTTGCCCTCCTTTTGTGGCTTCCTTCTGCTAAGATGACTGCCCTGCTTATCTCTTGTTTTTTCATACTTCTAATTTGCTTTCTCTGAAAAATATCTGCAAGTAGTTATATGGTGCTAATATATATCCACCAAGGGATGCTGTAAAATTTTTAAATGGTGATTAAGTGTTTGGCAGGCAGAAGGTGAATTGCTCTGTCTTTCCATGATCTCACATATCGCATAAGGGTGAACAAGGAATTTTCTAAGCTGCAAAGTCCCAGTGCTGCTGTCATTCAGCAAATGTTTAAGCCACACATTGAACAGCTCCTATTATTACTGGAAATATTTCACTACAGCAAAAGAGAGTTGAAAACCAGAATACCATCCAGTTTCTCAGTCCCAGAGGTGGTATTCTCCAGGTCAGGGTTGGGCAGCTCTGGAGGATGCTACGGTTGGGGAAGTTTGCACGGCTGTGCTGGGTGGATGAAATTCAATCTTAAATACAGGATTATGTTTTCCCTTTCTGCTGATCTCTGTTCCACCCTGCAGGGACAGAAGCTATCATTCTTCAGTGCCTTCATTCTGAAAAATCACACTGATAATATATATAAATAAATAGCCTCTGTTTGTGTGTCAGACCAGAAAGATACTGCCACAGACTGTTGTGCCCTTGCTGTCACCTGTGGTGCTGAGTATCATGGGCACTCCAGCCTCCCCAGGACCAATAAACAGGAAAATGTGATACATGGCAAACTTTCACACCCCTTCCTGTTTTAGCTGCTTCCATGCAGTGTGATTCATCTTCTTTTTTAACCTGTTCTGAAATACACAAGTAAGGAATCAGGACAGAGAGGCTGTATTTCAGTGGTTGTGGCCGGAGCAGCTTTATTTAGCTTATAAAAGCAGCTTTTATAGGATGCTGAGCATATGTTTATATTAATAATAATGACACATAAGACTCATCCGTACAGAGAATCACATTCAAATTAGTCCCTTGCATATAAAGAAATTACTCACCATGCATAGCCCACCAAGTTGATTAGAGGGATGGAGCACCTCTCCTATGAGGAAAAGCTAAGAGAATTGGGGCTGTTCAGCTTGGAGAAGAGATGGCTTTGGAGGACCTCACTGCAACTTGAAAGGAGCCTACAAGAAAGATGAAGATAGACTGTTTACAAGAGCAAGTAGTGATAGGACAAGAAGGAATGGCTGCAAACTGAGAGTAGATTTAGATTAGATGTTGGGAAGAGGTTCTTTACTGTGAGAGTGGTGAGACATGGGAAGAGGTTTTCCAGAGAAATTGTGGTTGTCCCATCCCTGGAGGTGTTCAAGGACAGGTTAGATGGAGCTCTGAGCTACCTGGCTAGTGGAAGGTATCCCTGCCCTTGGCAAGAGGGGTGGAACTAGATATTTGAGGTCACTTCCAACTCAAACCATTCTATGATTCTATTACAGGATTAAAGACACATGTATCTGTGCAAAAGCAGGACCTTGGATGGCCGACTGCTGGGCATGCTGCGATTGCAGGCTGCACGGTGATGCTGAACCACTGCATCCCACCCTGACCTTGCAGAGTCCCTGCTGGAGCTCCTCAGATGTGGTTTTGCTGCACAGAGAGCAACCCACTTCAAGAGCCTCAGCCTAGGATTTGCATCCAGCATTGCCTGAATGACAGGTCAGCCTGCTGATCTCCCACTGGAGAGGGCTACATGCCAGAGAGTGCAGCTTCCCCACCACCAAAAGAGAGCTTTCTACTGCTTCCAAGAAACCCTGTCTTGGGAGCTCACCCAGGAGTCAATTTCTGACACCTTTATTATCCATGTGGAACTACACCTGCTTGACCAGTTTCTGAGCTGGAGCTGTATGGAGCAGCAGCCTGGACTGGGGAAGCTTTCTGAGAAACCTTTGCTTGCTGCAGTGGGGCAGGGGTGAGAAGGGGGAATGTCAGACCACAGGTCAATTCCCAAGACTTGCCTGAAAGTGATTTCTCAGCAGGAAGGGAAAAAGAACTTGTTTTGTCTTTTTTTTTAAATTATTTTTATGTAATCTGGTATGTTACATTCCAAGTTACCATCATCTCATATCGAGTGTTGCTTCATCCATTCTAAATATCACCTCTTTCTGCAATCTGGCTTGACATATTCATATTACATGATGTCATCTTACTGTGTACAAATGCATCTGTGGCTTTACCCAAAATTAAAAAGGAAGCGTAATAAAGATGGGTTATTAAGGCCAATGAAACCAGAAAGTAAAGTTTTTGTTTAGTGTCTAAACACAAATTTCTTTGGTATTAGAAAGCCAGGTTATTCAAACTAAATACTAAATGTGGGTCATGATTCATCAAAAGACCTTCTTAGCTTCCAGTGCATGGCTATCCCTATAGAAGTCTAGTGAAACACATCAGGATGTGCCTAAACACCTTTGAAATCATCCATAATTTGGGACTAAGGCAGGGTACAGAAGGTCTTGAAAGACTGGATGTACAGTTGCTGTGGCCAACAGCTATAGTAGTCCCACACTACACAATCTGTAGTATCACGGACACATATTGCCAAACCTCCAAGCTGCAGTGTTTCCAAGGAGATATTACATCATGATAGTGTCTCGTAGGAGTTTGAAACCTGCTCCATCTGACATATTATTTAATATTTCCATTAATAAACTCCCGATTTCTGGTCAAACTTCTCTTGTGGGTCAGAGACCCATAGATGGGAGTTTTGGTGTTCACATGCCAGAAAAACTGGGAGAAAGTGGAGAAGAGAACATCAAGATGCTTTGAGGTTAGAGAAGGAACTTGGAGTGAAAGTCCTGAGCCAACTCCCAGGTTTGCAAGGGGCAGGAATGAGAGCTCAGACTGTCAGAAAAATCAGGCAAAATTTTTTTTCTCCAAGAATTTGTGTTCATCAATAATGGAAATGTTTTGTGAAGGCAGCACTTTGCTTATCATGTGGTCTGGAGGAAAAATGGATAAAAAGCTGAACTTTGCTGTTTGAAATTCTCACTTTTTCTTTCTCAACAGTGACATCACACTGAATAGTGATGAGCACAGAATGTACAAGGGACTTGACTAGGGTAGTCTAGAAAAGCATACTCCTCTCCTGGGTCAATGGGGAGAAATGAGTGGAGCAGCAGTTCTCACCTTCATGCTCTGACTGCTCATTTGTTTTCCCATCTATTCTCATCCTCCAAAAAATGTGACTGTGTCAATAACAGTTCCACTAGTAAGGCAGTAATGAAATCCTTACTTCAGCCTGGATTTTGACCCTGATCCCCTATAAAGTACCAATGAGCACTCTAAGCTCCTCTTATCCATTGTTACATTACCTCCCTGGGGACCAGACTGGCTCACAAGAGGTAATCAGCTAAATTTGCAGCTAGAGACATTTAATTTTACAACTTTCTAATTATAAGGATAATTAAAAATTTTTTAAGACAAGGTCAGAGAAACATCTGTCAGGGACAGTCTGGATGTCTTGCAGCCTGTCTCAGTGAGGGGTTTGGACTGTGTGATCTCCCAAGGTGCTTTCCAGCCCTCTGCTTTCACACCTTCTGGTCTGGACGGCTGGGCGGCTGCAGCTGGCTCAGCTCCGGGTGCAGCACCCTGCATCACCAACTGTGCTGTGTGAGGCTTTTTCTGACAAGGAAGATGGGAGGCTGTCCTGGTGTGAGAGCATTAAAAGCAAATATAATCTTACATTGTAAACGGCAGAGCCAAATCTCTTCCCATCCATGCCAGAATCACTCATGTATCACCTCACTGACAATACTTTTACTCTCGCTTCATGCTGGACAGCCAGACTGGATTATGACTGAAGAATTTGACTGTCTTTAGTAAAGCCTTTGGTCTGCATGCTCCTGTTTTCCAGCTTTTTGGGAGGTTCCCATGTGAGTTCCTGTTGCTTCCCAAAGAGCAATGTGGGTCATACCTGGTGAATTTGCTTACTGCATTAGTGGACAAGGGGGAAACAGTAGGCGCAGTTCATCCAGCTGTCAGGGGTGCATTTAATACTGCACTGCATGACAGACTGATTTGCAAGGTCAGAAAGCATGGCATAGAATAGGCAGGAACATGCTGAAAGGGATTAAAAAATGGCTTAAGGTCAGAGAAAAGGCAAAGTTATTAATGAGGAAAATATTAAGCAAGTTATCTTTATTATTAGACCCCTCTTATTTTGCTGCCAGTCCTCTTGAGGAAGACACTCAGAAAACAGTGAGGTGGGAGGATGGTCTAGCCTGGGATTATGGCAAAGAATGAAGAGCTGAAGTGCCTTCCAGCCTGTTCCTCTGTCCTAAGGAACTGGGTACCAGTTTACGTCAGATGCAGACTGAATCCAGAACACAGAAGCTGATGAGCAGAGGAGTCAGTCCACTTCTGTGGAATCTGGGCTCCTGCTTGCATGCACAGCAGAACTGAGTTCTCCCCCTTCACACTCTCACATCTTCTCTCTGGGCTTCCCTGCTGTTTGACAAAAGATATTTGAGATCTTGCATACAATTCACCAAATAAAAAATTCTTTCTTCCAGTGATGCCCAGGAGCTTGTCTCTGCCACCTGCGTGGTGAGGCTGGGCAGTGCTGAAGTGCAGAACTGTTTGGGAAGACCCTGCAGAATGACCCCACACAGCTCCAACTCCTCTGCTGTGTAAGAGCCCTTGAAAAATTTGTCACTTCGAACATCCCTGAGTTGTAGCCCACTTTGAGGAGTTCTGAGACCTTTCTGGCTTGAGGCAAAAAGCAGGAAGTGTAGGTCCTTGACACTACTTTTAGATCAATTTGTGCATGAAATGATTAGGAGGCTAACATGGCTGTGATGGCATTGCTTTTGGAAACTTAAGGCTTTTTTTTCCTGCTTCTTCCTGGTTTTAGATTTAACACATTTTCTTTTTTCAGCTATATGCTAATTAACATCAAACTGTAATGAGAGGGAATAATTTAAAATAACTTTAACCAGCCAAGAGTTATAAAAATAACAAATCCTGTGGGTAGCATCCAAAAGACTTTCTATCATGCTGACTGATTAGAAGACTCATTTAATTGTCTGTATGGAAATTTTGTGTCACCAATTCCTGGCATTCAGAAATCTTGAGATTTTAAAATTAACAGGCTCAATTTTATTTGCTTTTTGACTGATTTTGGAACCTCTACAAAATTGGGTTCAATATCCTTTGTTTCAATATAAGGATTTTTTTTCCTGAAAAGTCAAGGAAAAGCAGCTTTTCTAATTCTTAAAGGCAAGCTGAGATTCCCTGATGTTCACTGGGTTTCAAGAACTTAGAGTACTGCAGATGTTGGGCATGTCACAAAAGCTTATAAGGAACTGTAGTAGTAATTTGTTTTCCAAATGAACAAAATGCAGAGATTTCAGTTTCAAAAACCCACTTTTTCAGTGTTAACATGCTTCCACCAGGAATTGGACTGACTGGGTGCTGTTGGGCTTTCAATTGTCCAGTGGTGCAAAGTGGACAGAGCCTGGCAGGAAAAACAGGCTACAGAATATGATTTTTTGAGGGCTGCATCCTGGAGGATTTAAAATCTTGTTTTCACAGACTCCCAATATGACTGGAAATAGTCTCATTGCCCTTCCCTGATTCAAGTACACCTGTCACTTCTTGTCGTACGCACCAGGAAGATGCCCCAGTAGTTCTTTACAATGGACTTGTAGGTACTCAAAGGGCATGGCCACCTCCATCCCTATCCACACCTCCTTTGAACACTTCTGCAAGCCTAGGCTGGACTCCCTCAGTGGCTCTCCAGATGGGGCCAGGAGATGGACGCCAGGGAAAGCTGGGGTTTTGAGGCAAAGTGATGCTCCATGGTGCTGGCAAAGCTCGTGGGAGCTGGACCCCCAGTGCAGCACTGGTTCCTGGGGCAGAGGACTTAAGCTCTGTGTGGCTGATGCCTTTGGGGAAAGCGATTTCAGGAGTACTGATGCTGCAGCATATGTTTCTGGAGACTAGGTCTGCCCAGGGACCTGCAAACTGCAACCAATACCTTGGGTATTAAGGAGAAATGGGAGATGACCAGTTTGCCTCCCAGCTTTCTCCGTATAGCTGAAGACACGTGTGACAGCCCTTGGTGAAGAGTGCTTTACAGAAGCAGTCCTGGTAGCAGTTAAATTGGCCACAGCCAAGCTATCTTTAAAAGTTCATTATCTCCATTTCAGAGGATTTACTTAAGGCAGGGTCTCACATGACCAGACAGAGTCTGAAAGTTCAAGAGACATGTAAAAGTGATGCAGAGGGGACAGAGCTGGCTCACCAGCCATGGTACCAAACACGGCTGTGGCCATAGTTGAATCTTCTGTATAATGGTGTTGTTTAAAAACTGTGCTAAGACCAGGCTCTCCTTGATTAAGAGCAGCCAGATGGACACCATAAATCAGCTGGAAAACTCTGGGCCAAACTCCATGCTCACACTGATTCAAACAGCTCCATTTAATGTCACAAATGGGATTTGTGAAAACGGAGGCCAGAACAGAATTTGGCCTTTCATGTTTGTTTAGATTAAGAAATTTGGACAGTAAAAACCCACTTATATTCTGGCTAGCAGGCTGGGTATTAGAGCTCTTGAATAGTGGGAAGCCCAGACAGATGGTTACATGAATCACAGCAAGGCAGGTCTGATTATCTTGATACTTTCCATGAGATAAAGTGGAGGGATGCAGTGCCATATGGTGGAATATGGCTAAGGGACCCTCAGCAGCTGGGCAGGATGTAAGTACTTTCCAAGGCAAGTGGAAGAGTGATGAGAGGGTCAGACAAGGAAGGGACAGCTTTCTGGGGCAGCCGGAGATACTGAGCCACTGAAGCAGCAGTGTCCTGTGAGGAAGGATGAGTGAATAGAACTGGACAGGTTGGTCAGTGCAAAAGGACCACAGCATGGAGGGAAACAGAGAGGGCAATGGTGCATGTGAAGAAAGAAGAAGGAAAGAAGTTTTTGCATGGAGGAGATAGAAGGAAGTCAGTGGTCTCTGTGGGGCTGAGTGCCTACAGAAAGGGCAAAGGGGGCAGGAGAGCAGTGCTGCTGATGTTCTCAGGCTCCAAAGGCTGCTATTCTTCTGCTGAACCTCACAGCTATTTCTTACAGGCTACCCTAGAATAGAAACAGCCTACGGTTTCCCACTCCATCTTGTCCTGAGGGCTGTAGCAAAAAGGAAGTTGCATAAAAGGAGTGGATTTCCACAGAAATCTGAGACTTGTTTTTAAAATTGAACTTGTGCACAACCCTTTAGAATCACTTCACTTTCATAAGCGGTTGGTTGGGGTTGGTGGTCCAAGGCTTGTAATTTTGCATGTAGCAAAACTATTTGCTGAATATCACATTTAAAAAGAAAGACATTACCTAAAAGCAAGGAAATTTACTCTTCTAAGGTACTCAAAGGATACACTGGGTTTATTCTTTTGAACCCAAATGACAAGAACTCTCTGGCAGAAGGTGTCAGGGGTCCATGCATGTGCACCAGGGCACTGGGTGCCGATCACACAGAGAGCATCAAGAAGATACCACAGATACCATGGTGACACCACCAGAAATAGCTCTGCTCTCACATCAGTAGTAAATCCAGAGCACATGCTAAAAATATATATTCAACTAGTCAAAAAGATTTTAGCAGTAACTTCCTACATAACCAAGATAGCAAGGGGTGGATCTCCAGGGTCTGAGTGCCCAAGATGGGTGATGGGGGCATGAGATGCAGAGGGATCTTCAGTGCTGCATCTCAGTCTGATCACCATTTCCCAGGGAGGATCATTTGGGCTTTTTTTTTTGCAGTGGCTGGCAGGAAAATCTCACATGCTTAAATTGGGGAAGTGTTGTAGATGTTGTTTGGGTCTGGTCAGGGAAATGAGGAATGAGTTTTGTTTTGTTTGGGTTCTGCGGTTTGCTTGCTGAAGCCTATGGCTGGCTTTATATTTAGCAAATCTCAGAAATAAGGTTAAGTACATCAGTGAGCAAGTGGAAAAGTACCAGGAGAAAGCGTGTGAGGGCTGTCTGGGAGATGCCATGTGAGCTGGCTGGACCACAGGTTGGGTGCACTGAATCTCACACCCCGTGATGCTGGATCTGGCTGGGGACATGAAACCCATGGGACAGAGTGTGTGAGCCCTGGTGATGCTGTATCAGAGGCTCTCCACCTCCAGTGCCAGGATCCAGCCCAGACTGGCAGGACAAACTGGAAAGGCAGAACTGGAAAACACTTTAAGGGGCATGAGCTGTAAGGAAACAGCAGAGTAGATGAGTCTTGCTGGATGTTAACAGGAACAAACAGTTTTAAACCAGGTGCCTAACTTTACACATTACTCATGTAATCCAGCATGCAGGTAGTTGCTCTGTTTTATTATCATTAAGTGATGTCCAGTGGTACAATTCCAGAGTGAAACTGTAATTCTCACCTTTTTTATAACTGTAGGCCTCTCAAAAGGCTACTGGGATTACATGTGCAGACACTGCAATGACAATTTTTAATATTTTCAGAGTGGAGTTACATGCTTGTGTTTTATTCTAGGAATAGGAGAGGACTATACATTATTTCTCTCAAGTCATTACCCCATATAAGAGCTGATTGCCTGTTGAATGATGAGGAAATAGCAAGTGTCTCTGTTTTTGCTGTCAGAAGGTCAAATGGACAGATTGCACAACAGAGGAACTGGACTCTTTGCAAGAAGTAACTGCGTGAAGTAAGTGACAACCTTTGGAGTCAGCAGATAGCTTTATCAAGAAATATGTGGCAATTTGCAGGGATGCAAAAGTGCCAGTATTTGGGCAGACTCTTACCATGTAATAAGGTAGGTAATAAGAGAGGCCAAAGGGAATGAAAATGGTGAGGGGCAACCTCATTATGCTCCCAAGTTGGCTCTCAAGTCACAACACATGGTGTGAATGGTAGGAATTATTAACTGTGGATATAAATAAAGTAGGATTTAGGGTGAGAAAAGAGAATTGATATCAGATTTAGAGTCTGAGGCACTTCACAGAATGGCTCTGGCAATTTGTTAGCCAGATCAACACATGATTTCTTAGGAAATGTTAATCTCTGCTCTACACACCAACGCAGGGATGGATGTTAGTGGAGACAAGAAAAAGGACTGGTTTGCCTTATCTGGCCTCTTTTGCAAGTGTCTTCACTTTCAGTAGTTTATAGCTTCCATCTTCTCCACATAATTCAGAAACATCTCCAGATAAACCCTGAATTCAGAAGCCAAGCCACAAAATCTCATGCCAGCAGTGACCCGATATGCAGCAGAGTCGGGAAACAGTGGCTGGTTCTCTGCTGCTGCATTGCCAGCAAAGGTGCAGTGAGAGGTGGAGGTCTCCTCCCAGGTATCCTCCAAGCTCAAGAACAGGCATTTGAGGAATTTTGACTCACTACCAGCTCATGGGGTCTTCATGCAAACCAGCTGCCTGGATGGTCTGTGCAAAGCCAAGCTCTGGGCAACAGGACTGAAATGATTTCTTGGAAAGCGATGTGGACTTGCTGCTTCCCTGGAGCTGCTATGACTGCAGAACAACCCCATGCTGTAAGCAACAGCAATCACCCCTGGTTTCAAAGCAAAGGTCACAGTCATTACTGCCAGGGATCCTTTCTGGCCACGAACAATGCAGTAAATAATAACGTCCACTCCATGAGTCCAGGATGAAAAGCACAGCGTCCGAGGTTTGATTTTCAAGATGTTCACACTTACGTGGGGACTGTAGTAGCTGTTTCCCCGTCGGGCTGCTCTCCTGCTTGTGCCAAGTCATGTACTGGACTCATCTGTCCTGTGGAGACAAAGTTGTGTGGCTTTATGAAGATCACACAGTTTGGATTTTATGACTGCAGACATCTCCTGTCTCTGCAACTGCAGGAGGGTGGGATGCATGCTCTCTTCCCGGCTGGAAGCAGATACCACCCATTTGGCTCCTGTTGCAGCTGCCTGTGGAGAGGTTGAGCAGGAGGAACAAGTGAGAGAGTGGGTCAAGGGCTTGTACACTGGGACCATGTTACTCCATGGCCTGCCAGAGCCTTTAGCTGAAAACTGCAGGAGGAAACTGGAGCAGATGGTGGGCAGGAAAACAATGAATCCATCCAGGCAGGTGTCTGTGCACATGATTGTGTGTACACGTGAGGGGCTGAGGAATGTGCAAAACCAGAAATGCCTAGAAGCAAATCCTCCAGGACATGCAGAACAGATTATAGTTCCTTTGATTTTCTCTAAAAGAGATTTCCCTGTTATGTCACAGGGGAAAGAAACATGTTGCTACTGTTTTATGTTGATCAAGGTAAAAATGTGTTGATCTGCCACTATTTTGATTCCAGAAAGCCTGTGTTGGTATATTGTGGTACTGAGTTTTGACATATGAAGAAAAGGAAGATGAGAAATGCATGAACATACCATGCTAAGGAGCAGTCACACATAGAAAGGACAAGGGAAGTATTCCTGTCTTTTCTGATGGTGGGAAATGGGAATCTCACTACAGACACGCACAGACAGAGACCTCATTTGCCTGTGGATGACAGCAATCATAGACAACTGGAGAATATGTATTTCTTTAGTCTTGCACACAAATATTGTCTATTTTCCACACAAATATTGTTTATTTTCTTTTCTGCATTTGGATAATCATTCCATAACCTTTCATTCAGAATCTCAACAGATAGAAAGTCTCCCTCCAAATTCTTGGATTTTACTTAGGAAGCTACACAGTCAATAATAATCACCTTCTCCAAAACCAATTTAAGCAGCAGAAAGCTCATGGAAGGAGGTGAAATTTACTTCTTTTGTTTTGTTTGTTTGAGTCTTATCTAAAAAAAAAATAAGTTTGAGTCTTATCTAAAAAAAAAGGAAATTTCTTGAGTATCAGTTTTGTAGAAATAAAATTTGGTTATTACCTTTTGAGATTTTTTCCCTCAATAGCCATCCCTAAGGTGGGAAAAACTGACCCACAGCATTCCTTGTTCAGACTGTCCCTGCAGGTTTTTGGGAGTGGTGACCACAGTGCTGCTGGGAAGGTGCAAAGGGCAGCTGAGACTCCCATCTGTTGCAGTGCTTGTGAGACACTTTACCAGAATACTTGAAGTTTTGGTTCTTTCTGAATACTGGCCAAAACAACCTATCAGAAAGTGTATGGATTTTTACAGCGTCTACCTATGCAGCTGAATTTTATGAATTGAACGCTATTTTAGTAGGTTTTTTTTTAACTGGTGTTCACAATCCAAAACATTTTAAACCTTGACTTGCTTGAGCTGGTTTTATACATTTTTAATAATGTGTTTAGTGAGACAGACTTCCCTTCGACTCAAGTCTTACTGTCCCCAGTTCTTCCCTCCCCTGGACATTGCCCCTTCATTTTCAGCTGGGTCCCAGTGTTTCCCATTTTGCTGCTTCTGACTCTGCCACTGTGAGGTGAACTACTTCATCTGAGTGCTATGATTTCAGAACAGAAAACAGTTTTGAGTTAATTTAGATGCTGACTCCGCAGTTTTCCAGAATATTGCTTAATTTAGGCACAGGATCTAAATTCCCCATTCCCGAGGTATCAAAAAGGCTGACTGTCCAGGCATGTGGGATGTTGATCAGTGGGACATTTGGCTTCTTTAAAAGTGCAGCAGACTCAGCTGAAAATATTTCTGGGCCAAACTTACAAAAATGCTGAATTGCAGATAGCTGCTGACCTTGCCCTCAGGACAATTGACATAAAATACTGGTTTAGGACTTGTCTGTAGTGAAAATCCCACAATGAGGGAAAGAAAGAACCTACTTCTGTCCTGACATTTGGTATGATCATTGCTGTGATGCTCTACAGTGTGGTTCTTGCCTCTCCTTGTCAGGTGGATGCCACTAACTCTAAATCAAGTAACATTACCTCTGACATCTTGGTTATTATAGTACCAGACCAAAAGATTCATATTTTGCTCAACATAAAGTAGTTACAGCTTGTCTCTGCTGAGGAGAAAGTCACAAGTGGAATTTTATGTCATTAAAAAAATTTTTCTCCTTAAATCAAACTATGTTCATTATGGTGATTTAATTCAACCTATCTCCTATCCTTACCACCTGCTGCTCAAAGATGTCTACTCAGCTTTCAGCTAGCAAAATAAATCTCTCTAGTGAGTCCCACCAGCTTTTCTATGCTTTCAAGGCACAAATAGAGACTTTATTTGAAGAAATTCAACTTCAGACATATCAGAAATATGAGCCACCTCCTTCCAAAGAACCAGCTAATTTTTATGTTACATACTCAATATATATATTTCATCTCCTCAAGGAAACATATTTGTAAGATTTCCAAAGGCAAAACATGTATACATATATACAACTCCTGGCTCATAGATATATGAAACTATGATGTATTTTCTCGCCCTTGTCAGTTCTCTATAATGTATTTATGAGTTTATTTTGAAGCCTGCTCTCCTTGCAGTCAGTAGTAACCTATCCAGAAGTAGCTGAGTACACTCACAGTAAAGAAAAGTTCTGCAGAGAGAAAATTACTGAGTAGAGAAAATATATTTAAACCTCAGGAACCTCCATGCTTATGTACTCTGTATATCAGAAACATATATATACCTAAGAAAGGACCAGAGAGGCATAAAGATTAAGGTTGAAAACAGAATTGACAAAGTTGGACTAGTTTTTCCCAATTTGTCAACACCCAAATGTTTCCTGATAGTCACCATTTTTCTCCCTGTTGGGAATATGTGATAGCAATTTTAAAAAATGGAAGCATATAGAAAAACAGAAAGAAACCAGTGCATCAAATCTCTCCCAAATCCACACACACACATTCCTGCTTGTCACCACCCATGCATTGTGTCTTCAAACTGGCCAAGACTTGGTTTACTAATCAAAAGCTACGGCTCTCTGCTAAACTCTGATAAGCTATGCTGTGGTGGTAAACCACAGATCTGTGTATAGAAAGTTCTTGAAACCATTACTGTGTTGGCATTGCTCATGCATTTTGCAAGTATTAGGTCTGCAATGCAAGTTATGAGAGAAATCTTTTTTGGTTTGGAAAGTAATAAACATCTGGGGGAAAGGATGACCTTCTCACTGAGAACTAATGACAAAATAAACAAACAGCCTAAACCACATGGAAAAATAACATAGCTCCCTTGCATATGTGCTCTGCATTATAGGACGTGTAAATGCATAAAAAATGATTGGTCAAGTATGAAACAAGTGTGTGTGTGTCCCTTCCCTCCACGTTAATACAACATTAAGATTGAAAATATAATCATGAAACATCAAGGGGGCAGTGGAATTATGTGCAATAAGCCATGTGTGTTTCTAAATAAAAGACCTTGCCAGACAGTCTTGATTACATTTTATGATGGAGTTTTACCATTACCAGACAAAAGCAATGATGCAAAGGAAATATTCTGGGATTTTAGCAAAGCAAATGATAGGGTATCTCACGTCAAACAAAAATAATCAAAACTGGCCTGGAAATGAACATTGTCATATGGATTGAAAACTGGCTGGAGAGCTACAAACACAGTGCTATGAAGCATAGCAAAACATCTAGTAGAGAAGCCTCACAGATGACCAGCCTTAAATTCATTCTTACAGCAAAGCGGGGTCTAACAGCCAGGATCGGTGGTAGCCAACCTGCACATCAGGGCAATATACTGCCTAGAATGAAGTGTCTGGCCTACAGCCTGCTTTCTGCTGCCAGGTACCCTCAGAGTCCTCTGGGCAGAGGCAGGACGTGAGCACCACCGAGAACAAATGACTAATGCTAGCAGTTATTCAGAAAGATGAACAAACAACAAATAGGGATGAAATAAGGGAAAACAAATTTTTTTTAATGTCTGGGAAAGTATTCCTTGCTGTAGGTAGCTATAGAAAATTAAGAGAGAGAAGTGATTATGAGGCAAGAAAATTATAATTTTGAAATCAAGCAAAAGCAAAGTTCTTGGAGGTTTTTGGATACCACCAGCCTTGTCATCCTTTGTGCAGCGCAGCTAAGACACCAGTGACTTTGTATCAGCCACAGTTATTCTACTGAGCTGCACTTCATTTGTTGTTTTATGCTGATAAAATGCTACAGTCTGGGACATGTAAAATTACAGTGCTTTATGCAGAGAGCTGAGTGCCATGAGAGCAAAGAAAGCTCCTGGTTGGGATCATTCCCACTTGATAACAGCAACAACTAGTAGACAAAATGATACTCACTCCACATTGATCAGTTTTATAATGGAAATCCTTCTACAATGCCATTTAGCTATTAATTTAATAACAGAGTACTATTATTCCTGAATATTTTATTTATTTTACTGACCGACTTTATAGTGTTCAAAGCCCTGAGTAAAAGAAGGAGCTTTTGGTAATGACTATTAGCTTTCTGGTGCGACTCTCTGGAAGAGCAAATAATTTGTTATCCCCATTGCCATGTTCATAGCTCATTACCTAATGCTGATATGACAATTACACTTCAATCCATATGTGCACATTAAGCAACAAAGCAGCCAAAACCGCAGGCTGGCAAGTCAAGCTCACCTTAATTCCTGCAGTCTCTAAGACACAGGGCTTAAAGAAATACCTTTCTGTGTTGGGTTGCGTTGGGGTAGGCAGCAGCTGAAGGCAGAGCTGAAAACTCTTGTCCTCCTAGCTGAGTGCCACTGGGTCTAGTGAGCAGTCACTGCTTCAAATGCAGGGTGGCCACCCCAGAGTAGAGGGGATGGATGCAAGGAGAGACAGGGGTAGAGTATGCTGCTACCATGGGATGGCCAGCAATGGCTGGTGGAGTGAAACATCACCAGCAGCTCTCTGTTTTCAGAGGGTTTGAAAGGGAAAGAGACAGGCAGGGCGTGCAATATTGTGGCATATTTTTGTTATTTAGCAAGTTAATGAATCTGCAAATGACCTCAATCTGCTGGACAGTGTGAGGAGCTGGGATTGAAGAGATGAGCTTTCCTGATACAACTTAAAGATCTGGCATTAGTCCTTCAGGTGCAGACTTAGGAGGCATAGGAGCAGTTCCTATGCCCTGTGAGCCACCACATCGCTTAGCAAAGGGCCCACTGTATTTCCCCGTGAAGTCCCATAAGGCTGTAGCACAGCTCTGCATCTGTGCCCCAGCCTCCTCCTACTCACCGAGCTCTGGAAAGGGGTCTTACAGGAAAGATGTCTTACAGGAAAGATGTCTTTCACATGGGGTATGGAGCTTTTCACACTGCTGGAGTGGGCTGAAGGGGCTGGCTGCAGATGGGAAGCAGCATGGCTGCGGTGCTTTGGGACCCATACGGTGGAGCAGCCAGGGCTCTGGAATTTGCAGTGTAAACTATTCACAAGATGTGGTGGGGGATTTTTATTATTTTGCCAATAGAAACTTTTGAACTAAAGAGAATGTGAGAGCTCTTGCACTGATGTAATTCTGAGGGTTTCCACTGATAACACTGGAGGTTTATAGCCATATATCAACCTCCTTTCTGGTGTCAGCTCCTTCTCAGACACAGTGCTTCATTAAGCTCAGATTAAGCTTCATTAACATCAGATTATAAAGGCCTGTTAAAGAAATATGATTTATGAGCATCTTGCATGTGAATGCAGAGGTGGAGGTTTCCTGGACCATTTTAAATGGGTTTACATTCAGGTGGAGGAGAAGGAAAGGTGAGGAAAAGCCTGGGCTGCTGCTGCCTTTGTATGTGAAACAACCTTCCTCTAGCTGCTTTTAACTTTTCATCATTGATCCAGTGAGGTAGCTGTAAAATCATGGTATCTAAAGAAAATTACAAAGCATTAAATAAAGTGCAAGGTCAGAATATATTGTAGAATAAGTGGATCATGTGACATCAGTGTCAGCTCAACATTTTGAAACCAGCAGAATTGTCCTGAGGACATAAAAATATGTGTCATTATGTCATACTGCAAAACACTGAAAACCCTGTAAAACCTAGACTATACATTTTTATGCATTTTCATTTCAGTTCATTGACATGAATTTTTTGCTGCCTTGGTTACTGAAATTGGCCTGGTAAGCACATGGCTTGGCCAAACCCCATAATTCACTCATTTTTCTTGACAGGCCTCTCAGGATCAGCAGTTTCCACTGACCTGTAAGAGCAAACCTCTTTAGTGCAGAATTAATCTGTGAACCTTGAACAGCAGCAGAATCAACATGATAGTCCTGTGATAACAATTTCAGGTTTCTTTTTAATAAATACCTGTGCTCTTCTTGACATTAATTTGAGGCTGGAATTTTTTGTGGGTTTTTTTTTTTTTTTTTAATTTTCATGAACAAATACATGTCATCACAGCCAATTATGTTTTGATAACTGCAAATACATAAGATGTGAAGCTGGTAGGCTTGCCTGCTGCCTCATGTCCCAAGAAGACGGTCAAAGAGCATCTAACAGTGATTATCTATGCTGTATGTTTCCATATTTCTCCTCAGGCCTGACATTAGCTTATATCCCAAGTACATTAAAATAATCACAAGGTGTTCTCATATTCAGGTTGTGTGCAAAATATTGTAATGTGCAAGACTGTTACATTGCTGATGCTATCTGACCCCATGCCTGAGAGTTCACTTGAGGGGAAACCCCCAGGAGCACTAGATCACCTAAGTGCAACATTTAAAAGCATCTGGGGAAAAAAGCCATGCTCCTTTAAGAAACACAATGACTTTCAGTGAAGTAATTTGAACATGCCTCACACTAATCAGTTTTTTCCCCCCTTGTAACAGTTATAATTAATGCATACACAATATTTATGTTGTTATTTTTAGGCTGAGGAAGATCCAGTCATTCCTTTGCTGAGGTGATGCTGTTCCCTGCCCTGCTCACCGGGGTTGGTGGCCTGGCAAAGCGGCTCTCAGGTGTCCCATCCTCTCTGGCCAGGTCCCAGATGAGTTGTGCACATGCAATGATCTTTGTGACAGCAACCCAGCAAAGCTGCTGGTGGGCAGACATAGAGGGCTGTGCCTCTGTTGCCTCCTTGTCCCCTTTTGCTCCATGTGGCATTTCTTGGCACAGCAGCTCTGTGGCTGCCAGCGTTGCGCCTCTTCCACCCCCTCCAGTCCTCTCTGCTGCCCCTCTGCCCCAAATCCTCTGCATTTGCAGTAATGAACTTTCTCAGTTTTCCAGCAACCTGAAGGACTTTTTTTCCCCAAATCCATTAACCTTTTTTTTTTTCCCCCAGATATTTTTTTCCTACTTTGTGATCTAGGAAATTTAATTTTTAACAAAGTTTATGGAACAGTTTTTTTGTTTTGAAGGATCTGGGATTTATGGAAGAGATGTTGAAACTAGATGACCTTTAAGGTCTCTTCCAACACAAACCATTCTATGATTCTATGATTACAGTAACAACCCCCTTTTTTTTCCTCAAGCTTGAATAATAAAACAGTTCAAGCCAAGAGCTGTCCTACAGCTTAGCTTTCCACCCAAATGTATGCTCTTCAGTATTGATAACCTTTCTGTTAATTTAAAAGCAATAACCACTTAGCTTTGCTTGATAACCAGGGCCCATATCCTGCTGATTCAGGAGAAATGCTGGGTCACAGCTTTCATATTGAGAAATAAGTGTGATAGGAATATCTTCTGGAATCTCATCTAAACTTAAAATATCCAAATATTTTAATAGCTGTATGTATATTTTTTTACTTCAACAGTTACAATTAAACTTAGGAAATGCAAAACTAATATATTTCACTTTGCTAAATGGCTTTCCACTCATGGGAAATATCAAAAGTTTTGTAAAATATTAAGGATGTACTGCCAACCTCCGCATACCTCTCCCCACAGTTACACCTTCCTTCAGTTAATAAAAAAGCAGAGAAACATTTGTGTTGGAAGTGGGGTGTGAAAGGAAGAGAAACATGTGCACATCATCCTTACAAACAAAGCATATCCTGCTTTAGAAATTATGATTTAGAAAGGAGATGTACCAAATGGAAAGAATTCAGAAAACAAGATGGGTCAGAGGACCAGGAATCATTGACTGCAAGGAAAGCTGAAGGATTTGGTATTGTTTAGTTTAGAAATAAAGGTTGTGGGGACATAGTGTCCAAATACGTAGAAGGTAGCTCTAAGGAGGAAAGAATAAACTCGTTTCATAACCCCTGGGCTTAGGACAAGTTGCCATAGGCTTAACTGAGTAGGAGATGCTTTCAGTCAGCCATTAGGGAAAATAGTTCCCGGTTATGGGGACATTGCAAAGACAGGCTCCCAAGGGAGGCCACATGTCCCCATGAGTCTTCATTTCTGAAAATAAGTTAACCAAGAGGCTTTGAGGCAAGACCCAGGTAAAGCTGCTTGATGATGAGGTTAAGTGATCTTCTGAGAGCTTTCCTAAATCTGCTTCTTACAATTACCGTGTTGGAGGCAGGAACACCTTAGATGCAGTCCAAAACCCTTGCTTTTTCCCCTAAGATGTTAGGATGCTGGAAGTAGTACTTGAGAGGCAGTGATTGTGGTAGAAGCCTGGCAGGGACGTTGAGCACTCCTCTGCCTTGCTCCTGCTGGCTGCCCTTTTCCAGAAATTACACTCCCTTACATTGCAGTGAAAGCCAAACTCCATTTGGAGGTTGACAGTCCTCATCATTCATATCAGACAGAAGATCCAGGAATTTCAGCCCTCATGGTATTTGGTTTGCATTTCAAGGGGTTTATTTTTTTGCACAGGGGAGGGTGGGGAGTACTAGAGGAGTGGCTTCTGTAAGAAGCTGCCAGAAGCTTCCCCTATGTCTGACAGAGCCAATGCCAGCTGGCTCCAAGAAGGACCCTCAGCTCACTGGCCAAGGATGAGCCCATCAGTGATGAAGGAGAGTAATGGAGCAGCTTTGGTGGGCACTTGGCATCCAGTCAGGGACAACCCACCACACTCGTATAACAGACCATTTAATCTGTAAAATGCTAGTGGTGCTGTTATGGCTGAGGCAGGCAGGAGAGCCAAGTCCTTGCTCCATGGAATGCAGTGAAGTTTGGGCTCCCACCTTGGCTTACAGAAGCTGAAGATATGTACATCAGTTTATATGGAGCAATTCAACACTGTACAAGGAAAACAGAGCTGTTTCCTCTTGGATCCCCACTCAGTGGGAGGATGTCTAACTCATTTGTTATTCATCTGAGTCACTTCTGAAAGCATCCTAGTCTTACAGTGAAAAATTTTGCAGTGTGTTATGAAAGGACAACTAAAAATCTTGCCCATCATTTTTTTAATGTCTGTCATTCACAGCTTGACAGTCCCACAAGCTATTAGGAAAAGGGAGTTCTCTATGGTGAATGGAAAATAGCACATCTAGGGTGGGATCAGAAGTACAGTAAAGCCTATTAGTATGTTAAAAACACAAACTGACAAAAAATACAGCCCTCAGGGTTCTTAAACGCACTCACAGTAAAAAATGTCTAGGTTGTGAACTAGAGAGACAGAAAAAGTGATGCCTGAACTGAATCCAGAGCACGGATGATAATATGATAACTTTTATGGATGAGTGTATGTTACACTCGAAAGGGTGCCCTGTTCATGGGAGTTTCCTGCATGTTACTTAAAGAGCCAATGTCAACAGACCACATTCTGCTTGCAATAAATTTAAGTCCCATCGGCCATAAAACAAAGATGCTCTATTCTTAGCACAACCTCAATAACTTCCCATTCTAGTTACTATAAATGTTCCTGTTATGAATGTATAATTCTCAGCGGTCACTTATGTGCCAGCCTGACACACGTTACCTAATTTATCGCTCTGTGGCTCAAAGCACTGAAATGGGAATTTGGCTGTCTATGTGGTCAATGCTTTGTGGAGCTCCAGGGAGTCTGTCGGCAACACCTGGCTGTAACACAAAAAATAGTGCAGGTTATTTATGATCTGTATGCTGATAACCATGCTTCTCAGCTGTAATTTCGGGACAAGCATCTGAAAACACCCCCTCATCAAATTTTAGGTGATAGAATGTCTTTTCTCAAGAATATATTGAATATGAATAGAAACCAACCCTGATGCTGAGTACCACTGTGAGTGCTGTGGACTGTTGGTTTTCCAGGAGTCAAGCAGTGTGATGGGTACAGTGAGATCCAATAAGGCTCAAGCTTACTCCGAAGAGATGTGTGTTCTGCACATATTTGAACACTTATTAGATGTTTCCTAAAGTCAACCTCCCTTCTCTTAATGGCACCTGCCTTTTGTACTCAGGATTAGGCTGCAGTTTCAGTTCTGTGCATTCTCACCACTACCCACCTGAGAGCAAAGTTAAACTCCTCCAGGCACAAGTGCTCAGATTAAATTCAGAAATGTTGCTCACAAAGGGAAGACACTAGGCCTTATCTTAAGTGAAATGCTATCCTTTCATGTCTAATACTTATCTCCTATGTGAGGTCCCTCATGGATGAATATCCAGTTACTGACTTTCAACTTTGCCTTGCGAGTTGCAATTGAAAGACTGAATGGTGGACAAGGACTGTAAGAAAATCTTCAGTGCAGAGAAACCAAAAATAAACAATCTTATGAGCGCATTAATGTGAACAAAAGAAATAATGCATAAAAATAAGAATTAAGATACAGGAAAAGCAGGGAAAATGTGAATGGTAGGAAAATTCAAACATCACTTGCTTACCGTAGGTGTTGATATCGGGCCATAGAGATACTGAGATGCTTATGCCAGCCATATTTGCTCATAAACATCTTACTGGTTTAACTGCACTGATTATAAAATCAAACTTAATTAAATCAGAGTAATGCACATGCAGGAAGCATGCAGCCCTTCAAAGGCAAACCTCGCTTTGATGCACTGGACTGAATTTCACAGAGCATATATAATAAGGCTGAAGGGGATGTTAAGAATTGGTAGGATCATTGGTAGGTTCATCTGCAAGGCTGAGACAAAAAAGGCCTCCCTTATATGTGGGCAACAGGTGTAGCCATGGAAGGATGGCTCTAGACTCTCCCAGCACTTGCCCTGTGCCTGTTTCTACAGCAGAGTTGTCAGCTGGAGTCCCTGCTCAACACGCATACTCACCCTGATGTTGGAAACACAGCACGTGCTGCAGACTTGAACTCCACATTCACAAGGGACCATCTGCATTTCTGGGATAGAAAGAGTGCGTAGATCTTTGTTTATTTGACAAACTTTGGCAGAACTACCCCAGTGAGGTGTTTCTCAGTGCTTATGGAGTGTCTGAGGCAGAGCATTTGGCACAAAAAGCCTTGCAAATTTTATAGCATGGGAAGGGACTGAAGGGGGCAATTTCTGAACATATCTGCACAAAGCATTAATAACTGCTGTAGCCTGAATCCCAGGACATTCATGAATTCCTCTTAGCAGCTGCTCACATAAGCGTTAAACAGTTTTATTAGCAGGTTGCTATCAAAACAGAAGGGCAGGACTTGGTACCTGGGCCACTTTCTGCCCAGTCCCTCTGGGATCACAGAACATGGAGGATGCTCTCAGCTTACCACAACCTTTCTTGGAAAGGAGCAGCAGTATACATTGTGAAGATGAGCAATGAAGGATTCGCACTGTAGAGTAAATGCCTGCTGCTAAGAGTTCCTCTGCTGAGCTCCAGCATCCGTTCCATCCATTCTTTTCTCCTTCTCCAAGCTTTCCTTTCAGCTCAGCTTTTCTCCATCTGAGTAGCTCCAATCTGTCCAAGATATGGCCCCATTTTTAGCTGTCCACAGTGCACAAGAAGCATGAGATTCTAGGTATTTGGATATTAAAACAGAGAGTTATTGTATCAGATCTCATTGAAATACAATTGCCTATGGAGTTGCCAGTTCAGAACAACTTTATGTCCTTAATTGCATGGGCCACTTGTGAGGTTCATAAAACTAGTGTTTAGGCAAATGTACCTTTTCAGGGTATATTTGGTCGAATCACATTTTTTTTAGTTCAAGTACTGTTCACTCATTTATAACTCATTTTATAACTCACATATTTCCTTGGATATCATAATTTTTTTGGAAGGGAGTGTGTGCAAGTGCTAACGTGCTTGGGAACCTCATAAAAACTGGAGGTAGCAGCAGCCTGTGTATCTTGCATTTGCTAACAGTTCACTGTGGGTTTCCCTAATGTGGCAGACTTACAGGGGTCATATTTCCACCTGGATGGGCTTGCCCATGAATAATTCTCCTCTGTCTTGTGTACAAGCACGATTTTCCTACAACACCCATATATTTTTCTGACCCAGTCCTACTCCCCACCCCCACCCCCCACCCCCATCTCTCTGGTATTTTTCTTCACACAACACTGCGGCCAAGGCAACAGAAAGAAAAATCTTTCTATGAACGTGCATGTTATTTCGTGAGCCTTGTATGTCTTTTTTGGGAGGCAGGGCTCAAGCAGGATTTTGGCTGGTGGTGATGATTGTGCAGTTTAAGGTTGATTTGGTGCAATTATATACCTCATCTTTTCATTATTCAGACCAACAAGGGCTGGAAATACTCAGGCTGATGTCAAAACCCTGATAGCATTGGTGTTACGAGAAGCAGCACCCAGCAGGTGCCCCATAGCCTGGCCAATGTGTACCTGCTTTGTGCTGTGAGGTGGCAGGGACAGGGGTGGCTTGGGCAGCAGTAGCCCTGTCCCTGTGTCTGGCCCCAAACCAGCCCATGTGGGAATTTCTGCATCCCTGAACAAGCAGTGAGGGGGAGCTGGTGGTTATCCCATCAGGAATCTCTGCACAGAGACAGGTTAAACATCATGCAGAGGCAGTACTGGGGATTCTGCACAGGCTGCAATCACATTCTGTCCCCAGCCTTGATCACTCCTCCAATTTTCAAGGATCTCTCAAAATCCAAATGAAAATCAATAAACAAAGTCCTGGTCTGCCAGAAAGAAACTGTCAGTTAAGCTCTGAACAGCCTTTTGGGAAAACCTATTTTTCCTGTTTCCTGGGTTTGGCAGTTCTTAGTTTACTTATTTTGAGATTAATCACTGTAAGGCATGGGACCCATTTGCTGCCTTTATCACACCAAAGGTCTCTGAACAGGCAAGGTGTTCCAGGCTACCTGTACATTGCTACTTATTCTGCATGCTCCCTCCTTGTCATTTATGCCGCAGCGAGGGGAAGCGATGCTTGTAAAGCCCTGTTCCCTCTCAGTCACTCCTGCCAGTTCACGTCTCCAGCACTACACTTCCCATCCCTTTTTCTGGAAATGTATGGAAACATTGGCACCAGAGAAGAACTGAAGCTAAGAAAAACATGCTGGCTCTATATTTGCATATGTAAACATATTTGTGCTTCAAAGAGAAGCAGCTTGTCCAATCTTGGTCACCAAATGGCAAGACTTTAATCTATTTGTCTCTGCAAGTAGGTAGAAGAGTCAGTATTCAGTGAAGAGTGTAGGAAATGCACTCATGGTAGTAGATGAAAGAACACCTCTAACCATGTACAAATAATTCAGAAAGCATATGCAACATTTCCTTTCCTTTGCAAAATAAACATATACATACAGGCCTGTTTCCAAAACATCATCGAGAATATCATCACTTGCAAACGTTTTTGGAAAAGAGGTTGCCAAATTGCTAAATATTTTCTGGGCTTTGTACTGTTTCCTTTCTACCCTGATGAATGTGTTCTTAGCTCTCTCACAGAAATTTGAAGGTCTGCCTGGGGATGGCATCCCAGTGGGTGCCATGCCAGGGGAAGCCTATAGCTCTTCTTGTTCTCCACTTGCTGCTAACCCCTTGTGGGACTCGCATCATGATGGAAGGAGAGAATGGAGGAGAAGCAGGGCCATGACCAAGGGGATGGGAGAAGCTGCGAGAGCACCGGTACAAGGTCTGCACCACACGTGGGGATGGGTGCACGGAGCTGGCCTGATGCCTGGCCTGCACCAAGGCCCGGAGGTGCACAAATTAGCTGACATAGTGGTTTTCACAGGCTCATGCTTTAAAAATTCAGAAGGCTCTTTTATATGTTGTTTTTCCTTGGTGATGAATTGCCATCTGTCTGTAAATTAGTGCAGATACTGAGTATGTATCATTTGAAAGTTTTTACACTGCAGCTGAAAGACCTTACAAATGCAACAAAGAGGAAATGGTGAAACTCATGACATGTTGACATACACAGTGCATTCAAACCTCTGTCCTAACCATCCATTGCTCTTTCCCAAGGATATTTGGGGCAGCCTGCTGGGTTTCCTGAGATCAGACACACAAGAGCTATCTCCTGGTGGTCAGAGATTTATGACTTTTTTTTGAATTGGTCAGCCATAGAGTAGGGAAGAAAAGTCAAGTCAGACCCACAAAGCCCCTCTGAAAAGGCAGAAGCACTCATACTGCATGCCTGCCTTTAATATTTCATCTTTACTTACACTTATGCGATTCCACTAATTTGCAGAAGGAAAGGTGCAAGGAGAGGGCAGATGTCCACATCAATCTCAACAAAGAGTTCACTGAAGTACTATCAGGTGAACGCGCTGAACCTAAATAACCTATCCAAGGTGGCTACACAACATGGAACCAAATTCACAGTTTACAGCTATTTCAGTTGTATATGGCAAGAGCCACGGCCACCAAGTCATGGAAGCAGCACATCAATCTCTGCTTCCAGCAGAATCAGCCTGGGTATTCTAGATGAAAAGTAACCTTGTTAAAGCTGCAACAATTCCCAATCCAATTCACCACAGGGATGTAAAAACTCTTCTTGCAGAAGGCACGTGAGACGGTAGGATCTCTCCTTTTTCTGCCTCTTTTTTTTTTTTTTTTTTAATCAATGTAGGAGAAAATGCATGTAGAGTCCATAGCAGCAGGAAACGCTGGAAGTAAAACTACCCCTCACAAAGTGTACCTTGCTGTTGAGGGATATGTGATAGGGCACAAACACGGCAGCTGCATTACATCACCACCATTCAAGGAGCTACACCTTCTGCTCCTGGCTGACAGGGATCGGGGGCGTGTCCCGGCCCGGGGGCGTGTCTCGGTCCGGGGGCGTGTCCCGGTCCGGGGGCGTGTTCAATAGGGCTGTGTCCTGGTCCGGGGGCGTGTCCCGGTCTGAGGGCGTGTCCCGGTCCGGGGGCGTGGCGCGGCGCGGCGCGCCCTGTCCATGGTGCGGGTGTCCCCGCGGCGGGAGCGCGGCGGCGCGGGGCTGCATGGACGTGATGTCCCCGCAACAGGAGCACCTCGGGCCGGGCCGCTCGTCCTCGGTGAGCGGCGAGACCAGGGGCTTCGCCGCCGCAGACGGCAAGAAGGTGAGGCCGCCCCCGGATTACCGCACGAGAAAGCGCTCCCCGGCTCTCGCCACGGTCCCGGAGCCCCATCGGGTTCCCCACCGGAGCACCCTATCGGGCGCTCCGCCGCGCCGTCCCTCGGGTCCTGCGCGCCGCCGCCGGGACCGGGAGTGCCGCGGGAGCCGCCGGGGGAGCCGGGGCTGTCTGCGGGAAGGGCTGGTCCTCGGTGCCCCGGGGAGCTGGAGGTGCGGCGGTGCCCGGTGGGACTCGGTATAACCCCCAGGAGCTCAGGGAGGTAGCTGCCTGCGTCTCCCGGGAGCGCAGGGAGGCTGCTGCCTGCTTGTCCGGGATAGGTGAGGAGCGCCGCTGCACAGCTGTCCCGGGGAGCTCGGGAAGGGCTTGCCGAATGGTGTTCGGTGGAGCCAGGGTCCCTTGCTGCGTGGATTTCCCGGTGATCCGGAGCGAGGGATGTTGATGCACGGATGTGGTGGAACGACAACGGGGTTTGCTGCATGGATGTCCTGGGGAGACCTAAAGGGAGCTTTGGTGGATGGATGTCTTAACGTTTGCTGGGTGGGTTTCAGAGAGAGCTGGATTTGCAGAATGGCTATCCAGAGGATCTGAGAGGGATCTGCTGCATGTGTGCCTGGGAAGAGTGAGGGAAGGGTTTGCTAGAGATGAGGGTGTTTGCTGGCTGCTCTCGCACGTGCTTTGTGCAAGAGACATGTAAGAGGCTTCCTGGAGAAGCGCCTTGTGCTAAGTATATCACAATTGATGGCAGAAGAGCCTCGTCCCACCTTCAGAACTGGTTATACTGTTGGATGGCTCAAATTGCTTTTCAGCATTTGACATGATCGAGAGCAAAATACTCCTTTCTGTGTACAGCCAGGCACTTATTTCTGCCTTGTACTTAGCTATAATGAGCAAACTGTAATAACCATATTCTTCCCACTGTATAAAACAGAAATCCTTTTTTTTCTCTTTGGTTTAGCAAGTGTTGTAGTGTTTTTCTATCCAAAGCAGAGCTGGTACTTACCTGCCTTACCAATTTTGCTCACAATGACATTTAAATCTATGCACTGCCTTGTCTTTAGAGGTGCACTTCAGAGGACTGCCAAATAGGCTGTCAGGATTAGAACGACTGGACAGGTTGTATTGTCCTTTACTAAATCTGGCCACCCGGTGGCATGACTTTAGGATGTATGGTCACAGAGGCTGAGCTTGCGTTCAGTCCTGTGGCTAAGCGGTCGTTGGGACTTTGTTGGCCATGGCACAGTGGTGCAGAAAGGAATCCTGATCCCTCTCCTGCTGATGTGCCTCTTAGGGCTGGGAAGTGATGCTGTGTGTTTCCATGGGCTGTGTCCATGTGTGCTGTGTCCCACCAAGCCACATAGCGCTCCAGCCTGACTGCAGCCCTGGGACCTCTTCTTATGGGAACTGCTGTCAGTGGTGAAATGGTTGCCTGGAGAGAATTTGGCCAAGACTTCTACTACACTGCAGTTATTATCTGATTGGTTTCTGAAGTGGTCGTGTGATACACCTACACAGAGTGGTGGAGTACCTTCTGCTACCCACCTGGGCAAAATGGTACAGTAGATACTCACCCTCTACAAGTACTGTGATCTCTTTGAGAGGACTAAATGTGCAGCTTTGATTTTTGTCAACCATTTCTTTCATTTTTGCTGAAGACAGTGTACCATGTACCTCCCGACCTGGCAGAGCCCTGATGCTAGGCACTTGCCTGAAATGAGAAGTTATGTTCAAGTACTGTGAAGATGAACATTTTTTTCTTAGAAGTTCTACTTCATAATTCAGCATTCTGAGGACAAATATTAATGGTAGCATTTGTGCTTCCTATTCCTGCTCCAAAGAGCCCACAGTCAAAGGAATGCAGACCTTGTTTTTGCCAGCGCTGACAAGAGAGCGGGGATATTACTTTTTACGGATCTTGGCAGCCCTTTTGGAATTCCTCAGCGTGGAGGCACATGCAGTGGGGGTACAGATGGAGATCCTCCTGTGGAGAAGCAGCTTGAGGCCCTGGCTGGGCCATGCAGTGTATGGCAGCTTTGCACACCGTGCACAGCCAACACAGGCAGCCACCAACATCCAGCCAACTGCTCAGCTGCTTTGTCCATGGCTGTGGTGCTCCCTTGAGACTACGAGCATACCACCTCTTTGTGCCTCTCTGTGGAAGAAGAGTCCTACCTTTATGCATGTACACCAGTGGGCTATGCCTAATTTTGCCCGAATCTGGATCTTGGTGACAGTTTAAATATTTCTCTTACTGCTTGGGTCCCATGGACTCTATATATACCTCTGCTTTGTCTTCCACTCAGTGCCAAAGCATCAAGTGTTTTTACAGTACAGAAAGTCTTTCTTGCTACCAGGGAGCTTACACTGTTTGTATTGGTTGCATACAGGAAGAATGTGTTGGCAAGAAATCAGTTTGGATACCGGTGACACAGCGTGTCAAGTTGAACAATTTTGTTGCAAATATGTATTTAACATAAATTATTTTACTTTCTGGTTAAAAAGTATCCCCAAATATGTGACACTAAGCAACCACTGAACCTTTCTCACTTTTTATTATCCTGACTATACCTTTCTCAAATCAGCTGAGATTTGCTACATCATTCTGTGGTTTTCTGAACTCCTACTTCATCTTCTGCTTGGCTGTCAAAATGAAGCTGAAGGATCACATGCTTGATCACACCATAGAACCAGAAGAGAGACAGAAAATGTCTAGTTTTTTTTTTTTTTTTTTATTTTGTGTGACCATTTAAACTAATTTCCTGAAACTCTTTCTTTTCCTTTTCTTGGAACGCAAAATGATTTGTACTGCTAACCTACCTCACTGGCAGTGGGAGGTTCTCTCTGTTAAATGCTTACAAGACACTCAAGACACTCTGCTAAAAGGTGACATTGAAGTACTGTGTTTTATTTAATGCTCTTGGAAAATTCTGGGCTAGATTATCTCCTTTACTGGACTTACTGGAGTCACTGGACTTTGTCTGGTTGACGTACAGAGAAGTTTTGTATTGACTGTTTAGGTTAGTAACAAATACCAGTAAATTGATGCAACTCCGAAGTGGTTGAAGTAACATGAGAAAGAGTGATTATACAGATAGAGCTTATTTTCACAAATTTATCAAAACAAACTATGTAATAGAGATATCTTTTATGCCAATGTAACTATGTCAGCAGAAGCAGCTGTGGTCACTTAACCGTATTTATAAGTTCCTGGTGTTTCACTTCTCTCTTCTTAGAGGAGCTAGATTTCAACCAACTCTGAATATTTTTCACAAAACACTATCTGATAACACAAGGAATCACTCCTAGGATTTCTGCTGCCTCCTTGAAGATTTCAAGTAACGGCTTAAAATGTTTTGGGGGCTCAGGAATTTTTAATATTTATTCCTACAATGTGTGCAATAAAATAACCATTTTGCACACTTAGCAAAATAATATTTATGGTTTGAGACTTGCAATAAGGTATTCCATCATCATAAAAATGTGTTTCTTTGTGATTCTGATCACAAATACAGCAACAGTTTACTGGCAGAGAAAGGAGGGTTATAGTGTCCCCCAACAGGTACTAAATGGATAAAATTCAGGCAGATTAATAGCACTGGAAGAGTAAAAGTAGTTATACATAATCTTCATCCCTTTACTTGTCTTACTCTGCAAAGATGAATCAAGTATGTATTTCCCATTATATTTGATGATACATTGATCTCATGCCCCTACACATACGTTTTTTAACATAAAGCTGCTTAAGCAGAGATTTTTTCTTCCTGCAAGAATCTCTCCTGTTTGCTATGATCCTGCCTAAGGATCTGGTGGGTTGCTCCCAAAATCACCTGGTAGTGTTGGAAATCTCAGATGTCTGGGAACACTTCTGGCACTCTTTGGTGAAGTGATGGACAATTCCTGTCATCCTGCAGACATATCCTGCAGCAATTTTTTCTCTGATGAGGACCGAAAAAGCCCCTATTTTAATGAAATCATCCTCCTAGTTGGTCCTTAGGTCAAAATCACCTTGGTAGGCTGTGCTGCATTATTATAACTTACTGTTGTGATGTGCCTCCTGATACTGCTTTAATTATGAACTAGCGTCAGCAATCCTTCCTCTGTCTGTCCATGAGAGAAACTGAACATTATGCATAAAACAACACGTTCTAGTTCTTGATTTTCCTGGTGTTGGGTTTTTTTTGTCCCTCATGGTAGCAGTAGGAAAAAGAGGGGCTTGACAGATCATGTGGGACCTAATACCCAAGAGCTGCAGATATCAAATTATTGCCTGTTCACTTAATGTTGCTTGAAGAATCCATATGGAATGGAGGGAATCTCCTCTCTGTGTCATCTGTAAACTGCTCCTGAGAAAGCCTTGCTGTACAGAAACTGGGGCAGAATTGTGTCCATGTGTTAACCTTTCTGCTTTGTGTCAGACTTGAAAGAAAATTCTGGGCTTCATCAAAACCACCACAAACAGTGTCGCTGGTCTGAGCACTGTGGGTGTAGTGAGCTGACGGTAGGACCCACAAGCAAAGTACTCAGTGCTCGCCTCCTCTGCATTTTTACTGGCCTTCTACATCTCCATCTTGTGATGTAGATGGGTGAGATCTTTTGAAGACCTCCATATCAATCCTTCCAAAGATCTGTATCCTTTGGGAAGTAGTTGACAGAACATGTTTTGCTTTTAGCTTCTTTTATCCATTTTTCTTTCTACTCTGAGATAACCTTTAGTCTTCATCTTTGCTCTGCTCTCTAGCAGCTGCTGTTCCATGATGATGCACTTTTGCTTCCACTCTCCTCTTCTGCCCCTGCAATTGTTTTCTCTTCAATTATCCATCCAAAAATGGCTTTCTTTTTAGGAAAGTCCTTGTATGTGAAACTATTCTGCCAGCATAAACAAAAGCACATAGTTTGGTCACCTGCTCAGCCTTTATGGTAAATGGTCTCTCTGTGGAACCTACATCTTTGCTGCCTGAGCCAGCAGTTAAAGTGCAGTCATTTTCTCACCCCGCTTATGAGGACCTGAAAATGTTATAGGTCAGTATAGATCTATTTCTTGCTTTACCAAAGTGTAAGACATTATTGGTTTTTTTGGTACTTTTAGACAACCCTACTCTGTGAATTTAACAAATACTGGATTATAGTATGTAGGAAAAAATAATTTATTGCCTCTCATAAGCAGCGCAGTGATACAGGGGAAAGAGCGATGCCCAGAGTTCCTGGAAAATTAACTGCTGTATACTGAGAGTTGTTTTGATTTTTTGATTGTCAGGCACTTAACTAAACTTTGCCTCACAAAGTGTAAGGGTTTGTGTTCTGTGTTTTGGTTCGTGTCTAGCTAAACCAGAAATGCATGCCACAGATATGTTTTGTTGCTTAGACAACAGGAGCAGAGTTTGCATGGATGAAATCCCTGACAGTTATTAACTTAGATAAAGAGTAGGCTTTGTTAAAATCAGGCTTCCTTGTATTAGAAAAAAAAAGCAGTGAAAGTGAGAGCTTAGCCATTTGATTGCAATCCTCAGCTCACGGCATTGGCACATCTGAGAGTTGTCCCTGTCACCCAGTTAAATGACCCAGGCAGATGTCCCAGCCTTGACCCACTTCTGGATTAAGCCTGCAAATCAGGAGACTGAAATCCTTTAATGTCTGAGGAGGCTTTTAACAAGGTTATCTGCACATTGCTGAGGAGGCATTTCTGCTGTGTTTACCTGTCAGTCAGGAACTAAATAATTTTTTCAACTATTTTATGTGAGTCTCTTAAATAGACATCAAGAAACATAATTTTCTCTTCATAAGTTCAAACCACTGCAAGAAGACAGTTGTTCTTTGTGTTACCAAGCTCACAAATTCGCTTGTTCCCTGTCCTTTGCTCAGATAGCTAGAAGAGGATTGAGATGATTAACTCAATTTCTTGGTTACCTTAGTTTTCTGTTACAGTCAGTGGACAAAAAGTTCTTGGACAAGATGAATGGTGCCCTAAATGTGTCCTTTCCTCTCTGTTGGCTATGAAAGGAGCACAGGGTGAAACAGCTCAGGTTTGTGAGTTAGAGGCTGGGTGAGAGGAATCCTCCTGCACATGTCTGACCATTGTATGGGTCAGGCATAACCTGGCACCATGGGCAGTGTGCTCCTGGGGAATCATGGCACACAGCCTTAGCCTGCCTGCTCCGACCTCCTACGTGTTTGTGGTAGCTGCTGCAGGGTGTCCACTTATTGCATAGATTGTAACTCCTCTAGATACTTGAAAATATTATAAACACTGTATATGTGTTACTTCAGTTATTTGCCATCACAAAATAAATAATAAGTACCATTACTTTTTTTTCATGCATTCTTTATTTAATTCACGCTCTGCCATTCTCTTTAGAAGCGTGATATAGTTAAGTGATATGCATAGAGTGCAAGGCAGTTCCAGTTCTTTTGATCTCATTATAAAGATGCTTTTTCACAGAATGGAAATCAATATTGTAACTTGGCAATATGTTATTTTATGTAAATTTCATATAGTACCATTATCCACTTCAACTGTGAGGCAAAATTAGTTGAATACTGGCAGTCAGGAATAGATTTTTCCTTCATCTAATGACTTTTGAGATACTTATGCAAATTTTACTGTAATCCATAGGATGTTCTGATTCTTGAGAAGAAACAGCATATTTTCAGTGATGGTTTGCATGCTTATTGTCCTCAGCATGATGGGCTAATCTGCTCATAAACCACCTTCCATCATAGTTTACAAAACTGTTTCAGAGCATAGGTCTGATCAATATCTGGTGTAAATTCACTCTTTTGAAATCTATAGGCCTGTGTCTGTTTATACCAGATGAGAAATTGCCCAAATACTACTGCCAGTCCAACAACTGAAAGTGCAAACCCTTTTAGTTTCTGTTAAAAAGCAGTCAAGACAACCACCACCAGAAATGCAGAAAGTATGAAGTTAAACCTGAATCGGTGGGGTGTCGGCAGGAACTCAAGCTTTTGAATGTGAGGAAGACAAAAATAACTTCAGTTTGTCCTGTCTTATACAGGATTATCACCTTTGCATCTGGCACACTGTAAACATTCATTATAGATACTGATTTTATGATACATTTCACATGGGCGTGACAGCCAGCAAGTATGAGGATTTCTCTTTGTGTTGACCTTTCTAATATTTACATGAAAAAATGGGAGGTAATGATGTGGGACATATGTTGAGAAAAACTTCTGTGTTCCATGCTTAGATAATTGGTCATTGCATCTCCTTTTGCTCCCAAACATCTGCTCTCACTGCAGCTGTTCAGGATGTATCTCCTCTTCTCCACATTGCCATCCTTGCACATATAAAGGCAGTGGAATGGAGGAGAACAGGCATCTGGGTCCAGCTTAGCCAAAAATTAATTTATCCCCTTCCTTCTCAAAGTAAATGAATTCAAGTTGTCATGATAGTCACTTATTTTCACTTCCCAAACCCTGTACATAGCAAAATAAAAAGAAAACACCCCTTTATGTCAGTAGTCAATGTCTCTGTGTAATGTTTTTATTTGCATACAGCTGACCTGACTTACTTCAGTTTCCCTGTGAAAATTTTCCTTTTCTCATCAGTGATCTTTTTATATTTTGAGGCTCTTTTTTTTCTTTTTCTGCAAAGATTTGCTTAGTATCTGTACTAAGATTTTGTCCAGAGAGGCTGGGGAGTCTCATCCTTGGAGGCAACACAGATCTGGACTGGAGGTGGCTCAGAGCAGCCTGCTCAAACGGTTCTTGCTTTCAGCAGGTTCAGAGAGGCTGGATCACGGACCTCCTGGAATCCCCTTCAACAGATTTATCTCTGCCCATTATTTGAGCTCTTATTAAACTTACTGTAGCCCTAGACTTTACCTTGGTCTTCAGACATTGAAGTCAAGAGTAGAATCTCACTGCCACAGGCACTATTCAGCACTGCTAACCCAAGCATGAAAAAAATTGCCGTAATTGCCATAGTTTTTAAAATGCTCCTTTCTTTTCGGACCTGAGAAGTCAAAGGGATTAAGATCTCTTTGAAAATATACCAAACTTCCACTGCATTTACAGGAGCTGAGATGTTCCAGTTTTTACCCCTCCAAAAGCCGTCTGCCCAGTAATGAGTAAATTGCAATGGATTTCCCAATGGGAGTTGATGCTTTATATAAACTCCTAAAATCTGCTGGTTGTGTGAAATATGTGGCTGATCTTCTGTAGGATGTTAGACTGCATTGTTACACAGGTCTCTTTTTGCCTTCGTATTTGCAGCTATGCTACTCTAAAAACTGCTAACAGCTTTTCAGATTTGTTAGCAGTAAGACAAACTGATTTCATTCACTAGAAAAATTAGCATATTTATTTGCTTTTTTATTTCAAATCTGTCAAAATTGGGCATCTCTTTTGTTAGTAATCTGTTATTATCTAGTTATAGTCCGATCAGAGGCAGCTAAATGTTCCCAGACTTAATTCATCAGTCTTTAGAAGGTTAATTTTTGATAAAATAGGGAGAAGGGGGTAATTTTTAAAGGTGAATTGAGATTACACAGTTGAATTTATAACAATTGCTGCACAATAGCTGTAACTGAGTATCTGACAAAACAAACAAGCATGCTTTACATAAATAAAGGGAGAACAAAAAAAATGACACAATAATGGATGCACTGTGGTGAACAGAAGAAATGCCCTTGTCAAAAACAAGTAAAATACGTAGTATTGTAGAGTTCAATTTCTCCAAGGGGAGCACGCTGTGCACCTGCCCAAACAAAATGTGTGCCACATCCAGCACATATATTGGCAGAAGAATCAGTTGTTCTGACTGTTCTAACATACTTGTCCTGGTAGTCAGTGGTTATTTTTAGTATGAAGGAAGAAAGTCACGCTTTGCAATTAGCTGAGAACAGACTTCACGACTGTCAAAGGTTCACCTGTTTATGGGCTCTCAGTGGTGGCCAGAGTGGTGTAAGGGGCCACTGCAGCTTTGGATGCTGTTCTGTCGGGTTCTCAGGAGGAGTTTGACCCCGGTTCTTTTGTTCACCAGTTTATTCTGAAAAGTATTTGAGCTAAATAAGGTAACAATCACCCTTCTGGTGGAGGGTCAGTGAGAGGAGAGGTCATGCACCTTGGCAGCAGGCTGCACAACCGGTTCAAGAGAACAGCTCCAGGGTTAGAGCCAGGACTACTCAGTCCTGCTTCTGGCTGCAGGAAGGAGAGTGAATACATTGTGGTGAATACATTGGTGTTCAGGGAAATGTGTGTTTTTGTCTCCTGTGGCTGCTTTTGAAAATTTCTACCTCTGGGTAAAACAGTGTTGTTTGTTTGCTCAGTATTTTTATTGTAGTGTTCGACTTCACTGAATGGAAATCCATGCTCTCTTGTTAGCTACTGACATTTGCATCTCTTCCTTGTGCTTTGTCTTTTTTTTTTTCCCCTGCTGCATTTTCTGTCTCTGAGTGTCGCCTTTTTCTCATTCCCTTCCTAGTTCTGTTCTAACAACTAGGCTGCCTCCCCGTATCTTATTTTTCCCATACATAATCAGGAATGAAAAATACGTCATTATTGGCTGCTGAGAGGCAAGATATAATGCTCCAGCTAGATTAGTAGGGAAGAAAAATGCACTCATCTCTAAAGATTTGGGGGAAAAAGGGTAGCCTAATGTAGCACGTAAGGTTAGGTGGGTTGAATCCAAACCTTAATTTATGGGAGATGTCAGACCTGACAGAAATGCATGAGGCATTTGAAATTTAAACCACCATCTGGATATTTGATAAATTTAAAGTACAATAAATTATTAAGAGACAAAAAGTGGTTGAGGACCAGCTCTAGGTGTTTATTTCATGTGTGCAGTGTACCTCAGGTATCTGTGTGTAGACACTAATTATCAGCTTTTCTTTGTCACTGGATTTCTGGTCATGCTCCTGTTTTTCTCAATAGATGATATTTTACAACCATTTTCCCCCACTAGGGTTGCTGATGGCAATAACTCAGCCTTTTTCCCATGGTCTGAAATTGGAGTCTATATGCAACCAGTCTGTATGCATGCAATTACTGCTCCAAATCTCACCTACGATTTCAATTTGTTTCTCTTTCCATTCAGAAAATGAAGAGTTTGGCTCAGAGACGTCAGTCTGCACCATCTTTGATCTTTGTCAAAGCACTTAGCAGATCTAGATCAGCCTCAAGGTGAGTCAGTGAGTTTTGCTGGCTATACTTTTTTGCACTTTCTCAGCCCCAAACTTGAAATGTTTCTGAGGTATTGTCCACACCAGGCAGTCGAACACAATTCAGGTTGCTTGGTAGCTGCACAACTATAAAGCCTGCTGAAAGATGTGACAGAGCCAGCCCAGATGCTGGCTGATCTCCTAGAAAGGGTTTCCCCAAGTGGTGCCACACAAAACTGTTTATACCTGATAGGGTGGGCAAAGCTGCTCCGCAATTGGCAACTGGACGTGCAACATTTGGGCTGCTTGGTTGTAAACAGTTTGTGACTGGCTGTGATTGCCTGCTGGGCAGATGGCATTGGCAGAAGAAGATGTTTCCTACTTTTTGCCTTGTACACTTACACACTGCTAGGCATAGTTCAGGATTGTTTATTGTGGAATTGCACAATTTAGTTTGAGCTGAGTTTCTTCTGTCATTGCCTGCTGCATGGTACAGGCTCTTCAGGGCTCTGGGAGCACCTGTTCATTCAGGACAATGCTGTGGGCCAGGATCTGGTGATCAAGTCTTCTCCTGTCCAATATTAGCACTTGTGAGGCTGAGTATGTGGGTGTTAAGCATTTGGCACTTTTTGTCCTTGTCCTATGCCAGAAACAGCTATTCCTCCTCCCTCCCTCTTCCAACGTAAAGCTGCCATAGAAATGGGAGTTTCTGTGGAGCTAGTCCCCTGTCCAGCCCCAGCCCTGACCTGCCATTTGAACCACTCTGCATACACAACTTTTGTCTCCCTGCACTGTAGTTCATTAGACTTTAAACTTACAAAATGTGTTTATCGAGAAGTGAACCATCTGGTAGGCTGTTAATGCTTCCAGCTGTGTATTGCTCTTTACAAAGAAATGTTATTGAGGGAAATTAGAGTATGACTTTGCAAGGAATGTTTTTTCCTACTCCATGGTGTGTTAAGTAGTATGTGAGCTTCAGAAAGTTTTTTGTGTTTGATCTAACTAATACCTGATTTTATATCATGTAGAACTCCACAGTACTTCAGAAACCTGGGAAAGTGTTCTGTGAAGAAGTCAGAGTTGCAAAATAGAAAAGGCAAATTTCATTTGTCTGCTGGAGTGCAGACATTCACATTTTTCTTCATTTCTGTGGTTTAGTTTGTTTTATTGCCTACTCTGTAAGTATCAGAAATTGAAAATAGCTAGACAGACACCCAGTGCGATACACACTCACTATGTATGTTTTCACCTAAGAATTTTACACTTTCTGAAGTGTAAATGTGTCTTGCTTGTATAGCCCAGATCAGAATTATTTCTAATGTGTGAAAGGATTTTATTTTGTAAGGCCATTTGAGAGAAACTTACTGGTGGAGAGGACCAAAGAGGGGAATGCATTGCCTTGTTCTGCAGTAAGGGCAATGCCTTGCCTACCCAACCAACCCTCCTGTTTTCACAACTGATGGATGCTGCCTTGGTCATGCCTGTCCTCCGTCTGTGGCATGCAACAATTTAGCTGCTCCTGAACTAGTCTGTGGCCTTTGTGAGAGGTATTGGGTGAAGACTGAGGACCTTGAAGTGAGAGCAGGTGATTTTGTAGCTTCAGAGCCTTTCAGTTACAGAGGGTGACACTTTGGATGGTGTTTATTATTGTTGCTCACAGGAGCAGCAATTCTCACCTGAGCCTGACTTCCCTGTTTGGCTGTGCAAAGCACATTCCTCTTCATCACCAAACTGATGGATGAGTTTGATCTTTCCACTCAGTTTGTTGTGTAAATGCTTAACTCTTGTGAAGTGCTTTCTCTGAAGGAGAGCTGAAGAGCAACAAAGCGACTTCTCATGTTTTCTAATCTCCTCCAAATGTTTTACCTCAGACCTGTCTCAGCTCTTAGTTCTCCTTCTTGTAGACACAGCCAGTCTGCGAAATCCATTATTCTTCTCTGGCAGTGAACCTTAATACTGGGACTCCATAACACTTACTTGTTAATGGTTGATTAATGACTTGTAGATAATAAAGCTCCTATCTGAAGTTAACAAACATCTGTGAGGGATTTATTTGAATGCTCTCACCTCAGCAGCTGGCTCGCCTCAGTATTTGTTGAAATTAATGAACAAGTGCAAAGTTTAAAAGGGCAGGAAATACTTAGAAGCCAAGTCAGTTTGTATTTTTATACCACTTTATATGTCAGGTGTCCCTGGTTTATACACAGGGCACTTTCATAAAATGTAGTGGCACCCACTTTGGACAGACTTACTTTGGGGCATTTTAAAGTTTATTAATGCTATTTAATCAAAGAAACCATTGTAACATCTGGAGATGGCTATTTAGCATTCAGGGGATTAAGGGTTTTTAATGGTTGTGGTTTTGTAGCCGTGATGCCATGAGGATGTGAGCAAGGTGAAATGATCTAGTTGGAAACAGCAGATGCTTATTTGTGCCATTGTCCTCTTATCCAGTCCTGAAAGAGAAGCAGATCTGAAAGTCTTGTGTGCTTTAAAGCTTGTCTTCTTTTCTCCAGCTACAGCATTTGGTTTATGTAAGTTCAGCCTTCCTTACAAATCTTGCCTTGCCATGTCAGTCATATAAAAGGAGATACAAGATATTTGGCCTGCAGAAGAATTCTGGGGTGGCTGTATGGCACGTTAGTGCACAGATGTCCAATCATGCTGGAATCCCTGCCTCACTTGACTTGTACCTGCAGGCAGCAGAGGAACATAGTAAATAGTACAGATATTATAGTGGAATTTGGGCCCTTACATCCAAGAGGCGAAAATGCACAGACTATTCCATTGCTTCCTGTTCTTGTTTCTCTTCCTTTTTTTTCTGCACAGCTTCTTTTTCGTCACAAAATAGTGATGAATTAGGCACATAAGGACTGTTCCACATCATCAGATGTCCTCTTTGGAAGCACTTTGAGCAAAGTTATTGCAGAAATACATCAGAAAACTAACCTTTGGTATTTTTCTTGGCTGATTCTCAGAAGCAGGAAAAATAAGTTTGATTGTTAACTCCATTAATGTGTATGAAATTAGCAAAGGATTTGGGTTGGTTATATTTGGCCCTGGACCTCTTCTGCAGCTGTAATTTTCATCTTACTGTTTCTTGGTTTCCTTTAATGAAACCTGCACAACTTAATGATACAGTTCAGTGCAACACAAATTACGGGCTTGAAAGAGATTCAAGGCCTGGATTTAAAGCATCAGGTATTGTCATCTCAAAGTACTTGACATAAAATAGTAAAGACTTGTTTCCAGTCAGATTTTCGACCTTTGTTCTGCTGTCCCTCAAAACAATTTTCACTTGTGATAAAACCCAAGTTTTTGCTCTGTATTGTCAGACTTCTGCTTGCATCTTGGATATTTCAGAGGCATAGCCAAACCACGTGCTGCACTCACTGGCAGCTTCCCCTTTTCTATTGCACACCTGACCAGATCATTGAAAGTGATATTTTTACGTGCTGAAACTTATTAATGTATTTTCACAATTTCTGAGTCTGCATGACCATTTAGAGATCTGTGTCACTACACAATAAAGGTGTTAAAATACTGAATATGAAACAACTCCTTTTTACAGCATGAAGTGCGTTTATGATGTCATTTTGGTGTAAGCTAGAAGCAGAGGCTGTTTAAAAAAACCTGAAGGATATTTCTTGAAAGTTTTTATGAACAAATCTCCAAAGAATCCAAGAAGGAAGGTCCTAAAATGTTATCCCTACTCAATTCTATTATGTGGCTTTTATGGTTGAAGAAATGGAAGGTAAAAACTGAGGATTTCACAGGTTTCCAAGGTGTTTTCTCCCTTTCTGTATGTAGAAGTAGTGTTATGCCATTCACAGAGAGGCTGCTCTTCCTTCTCCCAGTGCACAGCAAGTGATTCTGGCATGTTATCTTCCAGGGGTCCTGTGCCAAAGGCTAAATATCCCAGATAACGAAGATCATATGTGTAATCTAGTAATACATTCCACTTGGCGCTAGTCAAATACAGAGTGTTCCCAGAGTCTTGGACATTGTGTTTTCAGCGTTTTAGTCAGAAGGTATGTGGATGATCCAAGCTATGTGACTTGAAGAAGACAAAAATAGAGACTTTTAATAAATATAAATTGCTAGAGGGCTTTAACTGTCTCTTTTTCACAGGGAAGGTGAGTAGTTGGTAATAGAGGGAGGAAGGGAATAGAAGTTCATTGCAAGTAAGGAGCTTGTTAAGTAGATATTTTGGTTGTAATAATTTTGCTCATTCTTCAGTCATTTCCACAACAGCGAATAACTTTGCCTCGCAGTGTAACCCCCGTGAGGTGTGTTTGTTCGGTGAGGCTCAGCACCTCAATGCGGTACGGTGCTGTGCTGTGCTGGTTTAAGGGTAAACTGGCAGGAGAAATGAACCCACCTCGAAAAGAGACTACAAGTCAGAGTTACAATTCAATAAAAAGATTGCAATAAATACAATGATACGGAGAAAAAATTGTTTTTGACCCACAAAACCCAAATGTATAACTCATCCCCCTGGGGCGCGAACAGAATGATGTTCATTAGCCCCTGTGCTGAGTGCTGCGTGGTCCCCCTGAGTAAAAAGTAAAAGGAAAGGAAAACCTGTTGTTGAGGATGATGGTCACGGTCTGGTTGAGAGTGGCAATCACAGTCCTGTTGAGGTTCTGGTCCTCCTCTGTACCTGATGAGTGGTGCCCCAAGACCCAAAACCCCAAGATTATATGTTTAGGCTCAGATGGGAATGTCCAGTGCCTCCCCCAGGGTGAGAAGTTTCACAGTGGGTGATTTACTCTGTGAGTCATGGGACATTTTGGAGTCCTTGATGGCCCGTTAGCAGACATGACCCCTCAGGCTGGGTGTGAAAGTGCTGATGCCTACCCAGAGGGGAGTTATCACACCTGAGTCATTGGTGTGAAGACAGGAAACCTTTCTTATCTCACAGAGTTCCTAAAAACACCCAGCTTGTAGCCTGAGGGGTCAGGTGCACCCTGGGCAGCTGCTGCAAACGATCCATTATTAACAGCTCATGAGAAATGACACAGATGGTGTAGAATACATGATTTTGGCTACACCCACAGGGTGATAAGCTGGTCCTGGCCGCTGTCACTGGGTGGGTGTGAGGCAGGTCCCGCCCCGGGCTGCGCAGCACGGCCGTTTGTACCGGCTGGCGCAGGGCGAGGCCTTCATGACGGAGAGGGTTGCCCACCTGGTGCCCTGCCTGCCAATGCCGAGGTGGGTGCTGCTCGCACACGGCCCCCCGAGCACTGGGACAGTGTTTGTCGGGCTGAGATCAGAGCCACCGTGGAAGGCACCCTGGGCTGAGGCCACCCCTCTGCCAGGGGTGGTCACCACCCTTGGCCAGGGCCACCACAGCCGGGGGCTCACAGGGCATGGCTTAGGGTCACCCTGACATGGGGGTGGTGTGAGACAGGTGGTGTCTCGTGGCTGATTTTGAGGGGCTCTGAGGCACGGGCTGTGTGTGTTTGTCCCAGTTTCCCTGTGTGCCCGTTTCCCTGTGTGCCTTATGTGTGTGGGTTTGCCTCCGGTGCAGCCAGCAGCAGGGAGAGGTGGGCTGGGAACCAGCGTGGGAGCCAACACGGACAGGCAGCACCCCAGCCTGCTCCCACTCCGAACGCGGGTGCCGCAGCTGGGGCGTGAGGGGGCTCCCTTGAGGGCTGCAGAAGAGAGATGAGGGGAGAGGCTAATGGAGCCTTTACATCCACTTTACAGGGGTGCCTCGGCAGCAGGGGAGATTCCCACTCTTTGGGGCAGTCAAGGACGGGCCCTTGCCTGGGGGCTGCTCCCTGGCCTGGGCCTCGTCAGCGACCCCAAGGCATCCCACCTCTAAAGCCTGCCCCTGGGCCCTCGGCCTCAGAAAAAGGGGTGGTTGCAAGGCATGAGGCCTCTGTGGCACCTTTGTTCCCCCTTAGGAAGAGAAGTTCTTGCAAGGCAAGTCTTCCTGAAAGCCACAGAGCTCGTGGTTTTCTTGGGAAGCACAAGGGCTGTCAGTGTTGTCAGAGTGGGCGTCCAAGGTGAAACTCAAAGTGGCAGCACCCCTGGGACAGCCCTGTGTCCTCCACCCCTCATCTTACAGCCTTTTGTTGGAAACACTCAATACACTCAAGAATACAGAAGAGCTCTTTCATGAATCAAAGTAAGAAAAAGGGCAACATCACACAAAATCCCAATGTGAGGGTTTAAATACAGACACCACTCATTTTACCTTGATTTGTGATACTTCATAGCTTTTTTCACAAACCTCCAGCTCCAGTTAGTCATCAACAAGAAAGGAAAATCCTATTCCTAAAGACTCAGTCAACAAAACAAGTGAAAAGGTCTTTGCTTCTAGGTCTAATTTTTAGGTTTAATTCAGCCTCAAAACAATCAATCAGGGTTTTTTATGAAATTTTTCCATTTCATGAAAAGTTTTGATGTTTTAACATTTTATGCTTAGTCAGAACGGGCAGAGATCTCTGCATGAGAAATTCCCTGGATTTCTCCCCTCAGTATGTCATGTTTCCCTGCATAACGTAAAGATATATGAATTTGTAGAAAAATAGTGTCAAGTGTTTTTTTGGGCATTTTTTTTTTGCATTGTTATTTCATATCAAATTGCTCTTCCTCTATAATGGAATTGCACATAATTAAAATGACTTGTGATGATATTGTACAAGTTGTAATTTTTACTGTGTTTCTGATTCATGCTTCATTTAAGCTAATTATGACACGAGTATTATTTCCTTAAACCATGCACTTGAACACAAAAGTTATTTTTACATAATAATAGCTGGGATAAAATTTCATTAACTGTTAACAAGGAACAAAGTGAACTTTCTGAGGCTTCAAATGGCCTTTTAACTCAGAGCTTGGCGTTCCTGTCCCTCTGCTGTGATCTTTCTGTTTTGTTTTCTGTGTGTGTGTGCATATGTTTGTTTTTGATAAAACCCTCAGTTCTTCATTTATGACATCCAAACTGGCTTATAGTGATGTTTGTACATCTGGATATCAAAATGAGCTGCAACTGTCAGAGATATGCTTCTATTTTATTAAAAGGAAACTAGAGGTAACAAGAAGAAGGCTTGGAAGCAGGGTATTGAAGTTTAAATGAGGGATTAATTTTTCAGTAAGTGACTAATAGTTTAACACTAGTGCTTTAAGCCAATTCCCTTCTGGATAGAGTTGTGACAGTTTTAAGATGAAGACGGTGAGGGACACTGCTCATCAGGATGAGTGCAGGGCTTCACTTGTCCAGATGTCTCAGTGTCCACATGTGCTTTTGGCTGCAGCCCATTATAAGGACTTGCTGGATTAGGCCTTGAGGTCTGGCAGAGTGCAGCTGTTGTCCAACCATTGTGTATCCTTGATTTTAGACAACAAAATCTCTGCCAAATGACAGTCTGGCCAAGCAGTTTGGTCAGTGGCCTACCTGAGGAAATCACAGACCAACTAGCTCAGACTGTTATATGATCATTTATCTCGTGTAAACAAGCAGAAGGGGTCTAATGATGTGAGGGCTGATGTGTAGCCTCTGGTGCGTTCCCCTCTGACAAGGGTCAGCATAAAATAGGCTTTGAACTCTTCTCTGGGCTGATATGTTTTGCTTCTCCTGATCCAGCTCCTCCCTCATGCACAAAACTGCTGGTGAGGAGTTGCAATCACATCCTGGGAATAACAGTCTGTCTTTAGATCTCTTCTGTGCCGATGTCTGAAGTGTTTGAGTACCGGGGCCGAGATCCAATAAAGGGTAATAAGTCTCCAGGGCAAGATATGGTAATAATTCAAGTACCTGAATGTAAAACCATGATTTAAAGAATATCGTCTCAGAGGTTTCCTGACCTCCTGAGTACCTCTGTTCTTTAGATGCTCTCCTGCTGACCAGAGAGCTCCCCAAACACCTGGAGTTGTGCTTTCGTGCATTCCAGTACAGCAGGAGTGCTGGCAGCATGAACAGGTAACTGCTCTCATAAGGTGTAGGGATATGGGAAATCCTCTAATAGCTTTTTTCCCCCAGCTCAGGTCACTGGAGAATAGGAACCTCTGACTAACCTGCCTGAGTAGCTACATGAAAAATTTGTTGAATAGGTAGGCAGATAGTTACAGGAAGCAAAACAGGTGCATGTGGTTGTGTGGCTGTTCATAAAAAATCTGGGTCATTAGACTCGCAATAGCTGGCAACAGCAGGAGTATCAAGTAATCTCTTCACTGTAATAGGATAATTCCTGTGCTGTAGTACTAGTATTAAAATATTGTTTAAAGCTCTTGAGGCAAACCAAAGCCAGATTTGGTCCTTTTAGAGCTGGGACAGGTGAAGTGACAATCCTGTCTTCCGTATGGCACCCATATTGGTCCTCTCTCTTTAGAGAAGTGCTTCTTAAGAACTTAAGCCAGTACAAGGGCTGGGCAGATCCTCTCTTTGTGTCTATGGTGTGGCTTTGTGAAGTTCGTCCCACAGGGTCCCACAGTTCATAAAATCACAGAATCATAGGATGGCTTGTGCTGGAAGGGCCCTTAAAGATCATTAGTTCCAACCTTCCTGCCATGGAGAGGGACACCTTCCACTAGACCAGCTTGCTCAGTCAGGGCCCCCTCCAACCTGGCCTTGAACGCTTCCAGTGATGGGGCATCCACAACTTCTCTCGGCAACCTGTTCCAGTGCCTCACCACCCTCACAGGAAATAGTTTCTTCCTAACATCTAATCTAAACCTACCCTCTTCCAGCTGGAAGCCGTTCCCCTTTGTCCTGTCACCACATGCCCTTGTAAATAGTTTCTCTCCATCTTTCTTTGTAGGCTCCCTTTGAGTACTGGAAGGCTGCAACTAGATCACCCCAAGGCCTTCTCTTTTCTAGGATGAACAAATCTAATTGTCTCAGCTCTTCCTTGTAAGAAAGGTGCTCCATCCCTCTAATCATCTTGTTGGCCCACCCCTGAACCTGCTCCGACTAGTCCATGTCCTTCCTGTGCAGAGGACCCCAGAGCTGGATGCAGCACTCCAATTGGGGTCTCATAAGAGAAGAGCAGAGGGGCAGAATCCCCTCCCTGGACCTGCTGGCCATGCTGCTTTTGATGCAGCCCAGGACACAATTGGCTTTCTGGGCTGTAACTGCACATTGATGGGTCATTTCCAGCCTCTCATCCACAAGATCCCCCAAGTCCTTCTGGACAGGGCTGGTCTCAATGCTTCATCCCTCAGCCTGTATTGATATACTGTGGATTGCCCTGAGCCAGGTGCAGCACCTGTCACTTAGTCTTGTTGAACCTCATGACATTACCATGGGCCCACTTCTCAAGCTTGTCCAGGTCCCTCTGGATGGCATCCCGTCCTTCTGTTTTGTCAACTGCATGTCTCAGCATTGTGTCATCTGCCAACTTGCTGAGGGTGCACTTGATCTCTTCATCTGTGTCATTAATGAAGATATTAAATAACACTGGTCTCAATATGGACCCCTGAGGGACATCACTCATCAGTAATGTCCATTGGGACTCTGAGCCATTAACCATGACCCTCTGGATGCAACCATCCAACCAATTTCTAATCCATCTAACAGTCCATTCATCAAAGCCATTACTCCAATTTAGAGAGAAGGATGCTGTGGAGGATCATGTCAAAGGCTTTGCAGAAGTCCGTTGATCCTGAGATTTAGGTCACTTGGTTAGAGTATGGTGCTAATAACAGCGAGGTTGTGGGTTTGATCCTCACATGGGCCATTCACTTAAGAGTGGGACTTGATGATCCTTGTGGGTTCCTTCCAACTCAGAATATTCTGTGATCTGTCCTTTCAGTTAGATTACATCCATAGTTCTCTTGTCCACTGCAGTAATCACTGCATCATAGAAGGCTGCTGGACTGTTCAGGCAGTACTTGCCCTTGGTGAAGCCATGCTGGTTGTCTCAAATCACCTCTCAAATCACCTCCCTGTGCCTTAGCATAGCTTCTAGGAGGATCTGTTCCATGATCTTCCCAGGCACAGAGGTGAGTCTGACAGGTTAGTAGTTCCCAGAGTCCTCTTTTTAACTCTTTTTGAAGATGGGTGCAATATTTCCCTTTTTCCACTCATCTGGGACTTCACCTGACTGCCATGACTTTTCAAATATCGTGGAGAGTAGCTTGGCAACTACATCACCAGTTCCCTCAGGATGCATCTCATCAGGTTCCATAGATCTATGTATATTGAGGTTCATCAGGTATTATGAACCTGATCTTCTCTTCCAGTGAGAATCTCTTTGCTTCCCCCTTTCCCATCCTGCTGTCCATCCACTCAAGAGGTGTGGGAAGAGAGGCTGCCATTGAAGATGGAAGCAAAAAGTTTTTTGAGTACCTCAGCCTTTTCATCTGTTGTTACCAGTTTACCAGCATTGTTTTTCAGGGTGGAACTTCCTTTCCTGGCTGACGTATCTGTAGAAGCCCTTCTTTTTATTGTGTCCCTTGCCAGGTCCAGTTCCAGCTTTGCCTTGGCCTTCCTCACACCATTTCTATGCAACTGAACTTCCTCTCTATACTCTTCCCAGGTTGCTGTTACGTTTTGGGGATACAGGCAATGCTGGTCAGCAGTGGCTCCAATGACACCTGTAGTTTGTGGAAGGATAAAGCAGGGTGAAGGAGCTTATCTTTCAAAGGCAATACTTGAAGCTGTTTATAGGTAACTTTTTGTGGGATTACTTTGTTCATAATCAGCGAGTTTGCTCCTGCAAAAGGGCAATCAAGGAACGGAAGATAGTGGATTCCAGGGTTGATTTACTTGATCACATATTTGAAGTGTTGCACTGTTTTGAATGTATTTTTTCTTAAAACTTGTTGCCTAACTGCAGACTACCCAGATGGCATGAGCCTAGCTGAGTTACTGCCTGAAGAATGGGAAAATCAGAGGCTAAAGGGGCAGGACGCTTGAGCAATGAGACTTTGTAAGAAGCCCCACTGGTATTATCTGATAGATGAATGAGGTGACTGACAGGCAGTAGGCCCAGTCAGTCACCTAGAAAATGCCATTTCCCAGATTAAAGGACATAGTCACACAAGTGCCTTATTTTGCCCTTTTGCAGCCTGTGTGACAGGTAGCTGCAGATGATAGGGTAGGCAGATACATGCAGGCTCACTAATAGCCATACGTGATGGTCCAGAAGGGATTTCTAAAGATGCCCACAACCAATCTTTTCAGTTCTTGTGTACATCAGCTTTAAATGACCTGTTTCTGTAGAGATCTGCAGCATGTCCTAGCAATATTTGGTAGCCCAGAATTCCTAGCTTATTATATGACCTGTGCTGAACTCTTGTAATACAGTTTGCAAGAAGATATATGAAAACCCCTTTTGAATAAAAGGTTAGTTTCATTCATAAGGTAAGTAAAAATCAATGGAGTTGAGATAGGCTTTTAAATGTCCCAATTGTGATTAAGTGGGATTAAGTGTCCCAGTTCTGATTACTGCTTCCCAAAAAAATTCATGTAGGATACAAACCTTATCCCTTCAGCCTACTAAAATAATACTGGGTCCTCCTAGTGGGACATGGGTGAACCTGAGATTCCAGAGTGCTCCCCTGTATCCCTCCTCGGAATGGGTAGGAAGAAGCTGGGTTGAAAGTAGCAAAAGTAACCTGTGCCTCCAATCTTCTTGTAGGCCACGAGAAGCTCCAAAAAGCCCAGATAACCATAGTGCAGAACTGCAGGGCTGGGGTATTAAATTCTGGCCTTTTCTTTGCCCTTTGTTAATCCTAACTTTCCCTTTTTTTTTCTTTATTATCTTTGTTTCTTTCCCTCCTAAAGATAACTTTTTTGGTGACTTTTGGTTGGTTTTTTTTGGGGGTTTTTTTTGTTTGTTTGTTTGGGGTTTTTTTGTCTGAAAAATGAAACTCTTTGGGTAGACAGTGCCTGGAATGCATTTCCCTGGTGCTGCTGGGATGAGTAACTAAGGGTGGTGCTACTATGCCAGTCAGTAAAATGAGAGGGAGCTGCAGTGGTGAATAGAGGATCAATTATTCAAAAGCCCAAAAAACTTTTATTGACTTCTACATGTGAATATGTCCTCTCCTAAATCTCTCCCCTGCTCAGGGGGACTTAGACCAAAACCCATTGAACTTGTTGATTGCTGTCAGAGCTGTATAGCAGGACTGGAGGACACCCACACTGCAAGAGCTTTTCAATAGGATTTAAATAACCTGCACGAAATTCTTTTCTGGTGGAAATAGGCAAAATATGACCAAAATGTGTGGTTCTAATTTATACCAATAGAGAACTTTGCCCTTGTGCTAAATTTTCAGAGTAAACACCTTACAGCTGTTTGTTACAATAAAACAAAAAGTCTTGGAAGCAAACCAAACCACAAGTGTGTTTCCTGTCTCCAGCCTCCACACTCGTGCATGCTAGCTCTGTGGAGAATATTGTCCTTTTGGCTATGTAAAAATTACTTAAGTGCAGCTTGTTTTCAGTTAAGCTGCCAAGCTTCCATCCTGAAATGTGTGAGGATTTTGTTTTAATGATGCTTTTTACCCTACAGCTATGTGATATTTTACTGCCAGACTACAGAAAAGTTATGTGCCTCAACACGTGGAACATTTAGTGTTAACCATGCTATGCATCATAATAATTTTTATTATGTTTAATAAGATTTTGACATCATGCAGAGATGATACAAAACAACTTTTAGAATCCTATTATAATCTAAGTTGGAATATTTTTTCCAATGTATATTGGATTAAAATGCATACTCTAGGTTTTAGAAGTAAAGGAGTGGTATCCAGTTTCCTAAATATAAGTTATATATATATATATAAACTCATTTCTGCCCTAAGATGTAAATTTGTCTATTTATCTGAGTAAAACTTGCTCCTAATGAATATTCATCTTCCTTCCATTGTCCAGGCTTGTGCTTGCCCTGCCAGTGCTGGAGCGGGGATTGCAGCACACTTTGATCTGAAATCTCTGTGACCCTATTGGGACTCACTGATTGATCTTGGGTGCTGTATTTTCCACTGCAGCTTTCTGAGGTCCAGCTGCTTGCACAGGGAGAGTGAGGACAGCCCTGCAGTAGAGACTCTGAACTGAGGCCAACATGTGCTCCAGGGCAGAGGGTTCTCTGTGAGATCCACAGCCGCAGTCTGTAAAGGAAAATGCAGGGGTAAGGGGTGACTGCCTCAGATTTGTTCAAATACATTACTTGTAAAAAAAGAAGTTGGAACCAGTAAAGAATACTTGTAAAGTAGAAGCAGGCTTTTTAAAACTTAGTAACTAATGCTCTTTGAAAAAACAGGCAGATTTCACTTATTTCATGGTACAAAAGCTACTAAGCTACTATACGTGGAACAGTGATGGCCTAGGGGACTTTAACGGAGTGCTGCAGAAAATAGACTTGCTATTTCTGGAATGCTGCACTGTTTGCACAAAGTGCTGCTTCAACTGCATAAGATTTACCATAGATAACAGCAAGCAAACATGCCCAGCATCCTCAGAACGAAGCTCCCTTGGCAAAGCAGGGATCAATTGACAGCAGATTTTCAGAAATGGGTTGGCAGCGCATGTGATTAAGAGAGTTTTATGCTTGTCTATTCAAGTCTCTTCTATAAATAGTCAGTGTAAATTTACAACTGCATACTAACTTTGTGCCGGCCCCTATCTTACCTACCACCTTCCTGGAAAACACTCCTACACTCCAAGCTCGTACTTTTTGTGCTTACTTTTGCCCTTCAGGTATAACTATTATTTATTACAATGAAGTGGTATATAAACTTAGATGCAATGCTTATTCTGGATCATGAGGATTTGAAGTGGGCAGATCCTGAGCATGTGGGTGACTCACAGAGGGCACTGGTTATGGTTGGGAGGCAGTGACAGAAAGGAGTAGATAGCACGTTTAAAAATGCAGAAGATATTTATATATATGTGTATGTATATATATCTGTATGTCTAAGTAGGGTTCTGCACTGCAGATTGCTTCTTGTGGGTGAGCCTTATCTGTGTGTTGCCTCATTTATGGCAAAAGGAGCTGTGAATGCTCATCCCTGAAGCCAATAGGGCTTTGCATGGTCATGCTAAACAGGTAGTGGGGATGGAGCAGGCTGGACTGAGCAAGTCATGGGAAATGGGCAGGACTGTTGCCAACCCTGTTTTCAGCTCCTTACTTCATGGTTTCTGAGTTTGTGCCAAGCCAGAAGCCATGACACTAGAACATCTCCAGCTAGATAGCATTAGTGTGCAGAACCATGTAGTATCTCCCTGTTTCTGCCCTTTTCCATCTTCACCTGGTTTGAGCAAATTATTAAGTACCTACAAGGGCTTTGCTTGTTCCTCAACTGTTTTTCAAAGACAAAGTCCCTTGCTGATAAATTTTGGAAGTAGGTCTGCTGTGTATAATGCAGTTGTAGCCTCCTTTCTCTTCACAGCCCTTCTTGCATGGGGAGTGACTCTTCAAGCCCTATGCTTTAATAAGCTGCCAGCATGATAAAGGCTAAATTAATTAGGAGAATGTACAGGACCGTCTCCATTGTCTTGTGTTCAGTCCCAAGCATGGCCAGTTGTTTTCAGCATACAAGAAAAACTCTCATTTTGTTTTTCACTTTTCTGTGTACAGAATATGATGATCTGTTTTGTCAAGTTGGCTAGAATTTAGTGCAAGTCACATCCAAATTATCATTTATGATGAAGTTTGATATATGTCAAAGTCTTGGAATCTTAACATTGCGCTTTGGTGCACTATAAGAAGCCCTGCAAGGCAGATCAGTACTCACTGTTGTGTTATGGGTTTGGAGGTTTTTTTGTGTCTTATCTCACCTTATTTGATAAGCTCTTGCACACAAAATTGGACCTCTTTGCTTTTGGTTAGTTAAAGAATTGTTCTCAATACCTTATTAAGTATCTTGAATGCAAAACACCCTCTAGCCACACAATATGGGTAATACGTCTTACGTGTTAAAGGATTTCCAGCTGTAATCCATCTTGCCTTCCAAGCTCCAGCTAACAGGGCCTGCCTCATTAGCAAATACATGAAGCAAGCATCTCTTAAGCTACTACTGAAGGTCCTTCTCACAGGACTTTTTAAGAGTTTAAGGGTCTGAGTAGGAGGCACAGAAAAAAGTGCAAATATTGTAACCTGATTTTCAACATAAGCTCTATTAAAAAAATGGGGGAACTTTCTGGATCAGGCTTGCTTTTGGGGATGTCACTAATGGTCACAAATCACATGTTGTCCCTGGCTGATAATCCATTTTGGCAAAAATCCGTAATGTGGGCTGAACTGTAGACGTTTCTTACTGTGTGCAGATAGCTGCTGTTTTCACTAGCCTTGAAAGGATGTGAATAGCTCCTGCCTCTCTCAGTGGGTTGCTCTAGCCCAAAGCTGTGACTCAGTGATGGTAAAGTAAATGCTTTACTGAGAGACACTGAAGTTGAAAATTCATTGACTTTATTTTTCCTAAAAGATAAATTGTGGGTCTTTTAGAGCCATCCAAAACTGGCCTTTGAGATATAGGAAATAGGTCTGTAGTCTCTGAACACCACGAGGAGGGTTGTCAGGAGCTCTGCTTGGTGGCCTCTCCAGCCTGTAGCCAAAACAAGGTTAGATTTATACTGCAAGCTGTAAGCTCTGTGTGTGTAGGCACATTCTCTTCAATGTCATTATAAACGACTTGGATGTCGGACTAGAAGGTACACTAGCTAAGTTTTCCAATGACAGAAAGCTGGGAGGAGCTGCTGACTCCCTCCAGGGGCAGGGAGCCCCTGCAGAGAGACCTAAGCAAATTAGAGGACTGGGCAGTCTCCAGCCATATGAAGTTTAACAAGGGAAAGTGACGGATTCTGCACCTGGGATGGAGCAACCCCAGACGTTCATACAGACTGGGGAGTGAGATGCTGGAGAGCAGTGCTGCAGAGAGGGACCTGGGGGTCCTGGAGTGCATCAAAAGCAGTGTGGCCAGCAAGGGAGGTGATTCTGCCCCTCTGCTCTCATCTGGTTAGACTCTGCACTGAGTTCTGTGTCCACCTCAGGAGTCCTCAGCACAGAAAGGACATGGACCTGTTGGAGCAGGTCCAGAGGAGAGCCATGAAGATGGTTAGGATGGAACACCTCTCCTATGAGGAAGGGCTGAGAGAATTAGAACTGTTTGGCGTGGAGAGAAGAGAAGGCTCAATGGGGACCTTAGAGCAGCCTTCCAGTACCTAAAGGTGGCCTGTAAGAAAGGTTGCCTTCAGAGGTGTTAAGATGCCCCATGCCTGGAAAGATTCAAAGTCAGGTTGGTTGGTGCTCTGAGCAACCCGATGTATTTGAAGATGTTCTTGCTCATTGTAGGGGGATGGCACTAGGTAACCTTTAAAGGTCAATTCCAACCCAAACTATTCTATGACTCTGTGATTTGATTATCCTTGTGGGTCCCTTCCAACTCAGGATAGTCTATGATTCTATGATTGATTCTGTGAAAACTGGAAAGAGTTTCTGCTCCTTACTCAGGCTTCAGCACTGCTGGAGGCATGCAGTATTTTTGCTTACAGTACATATGTGTGAAATTAATATAGGCCAAGTTATTCACTGTGAGAGGAATTTGGAAAGGTATTACGTATGTGTTTGACAGACCAAGTGCAGCCTCTTATGTGGCTGGGCTGACTCAGGTTTCAGCCTTTTGAATAGCTACCATTTTACTACTCTGCTGCTGAAAAGGTGAATTTCTCACCTAACTCTTTTGAAGGACTTCAGAGGTTGAAAAGCAAAGTGGCATTTTATTTCAATAGGTATCAGTTGTGTGGAGAGTGTTGGTGCTGCATCATAAGAGGAAATCAACTTCTGCAACTGCAACAATATTGTCAGCAGAAAGAAGTTATGGCACAGAACAGTAACCAAAACAATGGAGTGAAGTTTAGGATGGAGCACAAGCAGTCTCTGAGAGGGATGTCTTATAGCTGAGATACCTGCAATAGCTCCTTCCAGCTAAGCTACCTTAGAACAGATTGTTCCCCTGAGGCATCTTATGGCTTAATCTAAGTCATAGATAGGCTGAAGTAATCATCAACTGAAATCAGGGGAAAGCTTCCCATTGGCATAAAGGACATTTGGATCATGGATTTAGTAACCACTTCAAATGTGCTGCTAAATTCTCCTTTGGAAAGTATAATTTCTTTCATTGTTTTCACTACAAACAAAGAATAAAGCTGACATCTCCGTTAACACCATGTATAAACATTCTGTGGGTCATGCCATTCAGGTAATAGTTTTATTGGAAACCCCAAGGAAGCTCTGCACGGGAAAGAAGAAGTATTTTTTGTGCTTTTGTGGTTTCTGGTAAATACAGGATCGATGAAGTGAGCATTTGATGTGTTTGCTTTCACACTGAATGCAGCTGGGATGTATTTTTCAGTGTTTAGCAGACTACTGTGGAATTCAACTACATATATTTCACCTACAAAATTGAAGAGTTCTTTTAAACTGTGTCTTTTGAATAGGCACAAAATGCCTGTTTTGATTAATTTGAAAAATAACAGGTGTAAAAATTTTTGTTCTGGAAATGCAGCAGAGAAATCTTCAACTATCTTTCAACTGATTTCAGCCAGAACAGTGATTTTATTTTTTTTCTAAGTAAGTCAAGAATATCTTGTAGATATCATCAAATTACAAACATTTCTCCTTACTTAAAATCCACATAGAAATTTCAGACCGCCAAAATAGTACTTTAGTAAAAAAAGTGTCCACTTAAGACTAGAGTTTTGCAATGGCAATGACATCAAACCATCAGTGTCAGCCTTGCATCTACACAAAGTGGAATATGACTGCTGGCTCTGCAGGATCCCTATCTGTCCCCATTATTTGGGAATTAGTTCACAGTTCCTTCTCAACAAACCTGGATGATCGCTTTTTTTTTCCTGCCAAACTGGAAAGATGTTACTTTGGGGGCCTTTTACACATGTTAATCATAAAGTGACTTTTAGGGAAATACAGTGAAGGCAGAGAGCCCTATATGGCTGACTTCTATTTTTTAATTATTTTAGAAATCACATTGACTTAAGTACTGAGTTTTGCCTAATTCTATGAAAATGAATTTTCAAAGAATCCGTATTTGTGTACTTAGCACTTTTTCAAAACTAGACCCATTTAGTGGCCAGAAAAATCCTTGAACCATTAAAAACTGAACTGCAGGAATACCTCTCTCATATGAATCCCTGTGCCTGAGGATATTGCTGATCTGCATTTTCTTCAATGTAACAACTCTTGGTTTCATTCATGTCTTGTAACAATGGAACATTAATTGAGAGGATCAAAAGCATGCTTTCCAAAAGACATTTTTGGCACTGCTGACTTGAATTTCGTCCATGCTCCTTGTTGCTAGGGCCTTAAAAGATTCTGGATGACTTAATGGCTTTGATTTTTTTCTACTTTGTTTCCAGGGAAGAAAATACCATCCCTTTATTTTTTTAAAAAAGGATTGTCAGGTAAATTCTAATATTAGAGTATGTAAGAGTGCTTATTAGAGTTCAGATGTCAGATGTGCTTAAAAGGCACTGGGTCAAAATGCAGTTCAATTTGCTTGACCCTGCTGGCATTACTACACCTTCATTTACGAGCCTATGTGACAAAGATTTTGCTTAGTTTCATTTGAGAGAGCTTACAAATCAGGATGTAGAAAATATACAAACAGGAATAATCAAACAGAGTTGCCTATATGGAGAAATAAAAGCCTGACCCTGTGATTTTAAGAATGCTTCTGCCAATTTGGTTACAGCAGTGTAACATGGAGAGGGTTTTCCTAACTATTGTTACTGGGTTCAAATACAAGTGAGTATATCCCTGACTTACTCTTTGAGGTAAGGGCCATGCATGGCTCTCATGCAGATGGACTCATCATCATTTCTGATTTCTGCTTAAGTTTCTGTGCCAGGTGCTCCTAGGGAGTTAATGAAATGGACTCTCAGTTACCTAACACTCACTGATGAACTGGTGAATTGGCAAAGTCCAATGGAAGTGGCAGGGTAGGAGAGGTGCTTGTTGTTCCCCTTATTCCTGTAGCTGGCCACACAAGATGTTGTGCTGGACCAAAACTTCTCTCTCTGCTTTAACCTCCATACTCCTGGACACCCCTTCTGCTTCTTTCTCTTCCCTAAAGGGGTAGGTAATGAAAGACAAGATTAAGACACAGTTTAAGACAAAATAAGTTGAGGAATTCTGTCAAAAATTCAGTTTCCCAGCCAGAAAGGGGATTTCAAGGCTAAACAAGGCTCTCCCCAGCAAGGAGAGATTCTCACCAGCTTCTTACACATCAGTGAAAGTGTGTCCTGCTAATGTAGGCCAATCTCAGAGCTTATCCTTTCTCTCCCAGCTGTCAGGATTTCCTAAATAATGTCCTGCATAATCCAGCCCCAGGTGCAAAGGAGAGGAGGGTCATGAGTCATCTAGGCTCTAAGAGAGGTACAAAAAGTTTATGACCTTCTTTGAAGGTTTTTTTTCTGCTTGCTCTAGTTTTCTTTCATTTCCCTCCTATTTTGTTTTGTGACTTTCACTGTATAAGCTCCATTTCTTCTTCCAGAAAAGTCAATAGGTGTTTGTCATCCATTCCAGGGGGACCAGGACTAAACTAGAATTGCAAAGCTGCTCACTTCAGCCTGTCCCTGCCAGGCTGATCCTGCCAAGTGTTAGCTTCATTCTTTTTTTTTAATAAGAAAAATAAATAAATACATTTGAATAAAAATTGAACTCGTTCATTCTACCAAAGGGAAATGGTTCATTTGGAGGCATCGCTAGGGAAAGCAAATAGTTGGAAAGTTGGATTTCAAAATCGTGAGTAAAGATACTGATGGGTCCTGGTTTTAATCCAGGAATGTGTTATTTAAGGTACACCAGAGTGTAGGAGATCCAGGTTCAGTTCTCTCACCTTCCTGTGAGAATTTGAAGCCATGTCTCTGGCTTTCAGTTGGAAAGCCTGACCTGCAACAAACATCTAGGGAGCCCTAGAGAAGGAGTGTCATCCTCTCAGACCCTCACATTCTTTCAGTTCAGCTCCATAGAGTCATTTGTTAGAGCCAGGTTCAGAAATGAGGGATATCCTGTCTGAGTGAGGGAGCTGACCATCATGCTAGAGAAACTCTTATTTCTGCTTTAATAACTATTCTGCTACTTTACGCAGAACAGGAGGCGTTGAGAGAATCTACCTTGAGCTGTAATCTACTCAATACCTCCCTAGAAAAGATCAGTGTATTCCAGGAGAGAGTCTGATTTTTTCCCCACAGACCTAGGTTTGGATTACCCAGCACCCTCAGATGAGCATCGCTCCAGTCACACAACCAAAACCTGCAGCAGGAGCTTCCTTCAATGCTTGTGCATTGTGTGGTGGGAGAGAGAAAGGCTGAGCAGCCTTTTCTCATGTTGCATCTAGTACATGGTCTGTCTCCAGCAAGGTTCAGTTACACCTTATGTTTGCCCTTGGCTCTGAATAATCTCTATAAAGCACTTTTAACCCTGAATACGAGTCCTGTTCTGACCAAGATGGGTGTGCAGTTATGTGTTCATCATGCATATGTCTCCTCTCTCTTTTTGGAGAAGATGAAGTATTTTCTCTTCAGACTGCAATACAAAGGGAAGCAAATACAAATAGATAAAATGCAGAGGGCTATGTTGTCTAAATTATTGTCCTTTGCTAAATGCTAGAAATGTGGTTGGGCTGTAAAAGATTCAGTGCAGACAGTCCCTAATAGATTTTGTGTCAGAATCTGACTGCTGAAATATCCTCTTAGTCTCTTTTACCTTTCACGGAAATGTGGTCAAATAAATTGCTTTTTGGCAGGAGATATGGGAATTCACTGCCTGGTTCTCACTCACAGGCAACTGGCTGATTTGCTTTCCTTTATCCCATTTGTTTTAATTCCTTTTGCAGGGAAGGCTGCTTGTCCCCCATCAGCCCAGAGGCATGGCCGCTTGTGCAGTCTTTTATATGCCACAACCGAACGTTCATCCTGGATGGCCACGTGCAGCTGAAGACAAGTCTGCAAACCCAGGAGCGACACCTTTTCCTCTTCACAGACATCCTGGTTGTTGCCAAGTCCAAGTGAGTATGGCCCATAGCCATAGAGGAATTCCAGGATGAAATATTTTAAAGAAGTATCAGATGTTCTTTGATGCATTGCTTGCTTTGATGTATTGATTGTATTGTATCATCTTGTCTGCTCAGCGAGTGCAACGTTGTCGAAAAGACTCACTGGTGCTTGGCTGTGTCCACTGTGCTGCCTTCAACTTGTGTTCTAGACAGGTCATCTTCAATCCCATGGGGTGTGAATAATACCAGTGGTTGTGTTGTGGAGGGGTTAGAGGTCTTAACCCGTACCTGGAAGCTGCTTTGGGTACATACCAGTGATGAGCAGCTTTATAAAAATAGAGATTGCAGATGGCATTGTGGTGTATGTCTCCATAGTTTGTCCTGTGCCAGAAGGAACGTGGGGACGGGGAAGGGGAAGCGATGCTGAGCAGTCTGGGTAGTGTTCATGTGTAATCAGGCTTACTGCTGAGCTCTGATTATTCACTCTACCATTCACAATTAAATCACATTTACAAGCTGTGTCTAGCATGCCAGCTTCATGTGACATTTGTGGTTTAAGGCAATTTTAGGGGCTGCTTTCACTTGTTGTAATGGGGTATGGGAAAATAATAATAAAAAATCCTGATGTAGCTTCACTCTCTGTTAGGCACTGTGTTATGGTTTCACAGGGTGGGCAATCTCAATGTGAATCCTGGGCTTTTGCGATGTGTCATTTCGCTTAGGCAATTGTTTCAGGGGCTTCTGGGAAAAGCCAGAAGAAATCTGTGTTTTCTGTAGATATCTGAGCTGTGTCTGTTTGAATCACACATGGTAAACATAACCTCCCCAGCTGAACTCCCTCACTTGATGTGGTGTGACAACACAGAAGATGTTTTACACCAAACATGTTCCACTATGGGTGGGTGGCGAACATAAGGATATTTAGGGGAGATCTTTCTTATTCTACCAGCAGTAGCAATAACAACACTCTTACTGTATTGATTGATGTTTATTGCTTGTTTAGAGGGGAATTCACCTCACCTAATTTCAGCTTTAAAATGCGATTTATTTGCAACATACCCAGGTATCCAAGCTCCTCTTATAGTCATTGAGGCAAAACTAGCACCTTACTACAGTGAACTCAAGTGGAGCTGATAGGGTGTCAATAGTGACTGAGGGGCGTCATGTTCTTGAGGGTCTCTCACTCCATACACTTGATATTCAGTGGGCATTGTCCACTAGCTTAGCTCCTAAACTGTAGAAGACTAAAGTCAGAAAGGGCATAAATCCCTCCCACCCTCGTCAACATGCTGAGCAGAAGCAATGTTACAGCTCCAGGCTGAGCTGCACATTACTGCAGGTTTGGCTGGGTCCCAGTGGGACTATTTGCATAGGAAAGCACTACTTGGTGTAACTGCACAAAGATCTCGTCCCCAGGGAGTAATAACAGCTCCTACAGCATGTGATTTAATGTGGTGAAGAGGCTGCAGTGTTTGAAAAAGGTGGAAGAGAACAAATTGTGCTTTTGCTTGTGAAAAAGGGAGGGGGGAGTGCAAATCTTTCCTAGAAATGGTAAAAATAGTATTTTGAGTGATATTACTTCATGTATTTTGAAGATCTAATTGGGATGTTCTCTCTACAGCTGCCCTGTCAGCAATTAAAGCATCACAGCTGTCACTAATGAATACTACTTAAAAATCAGCATTTTTAAAACTGTCTCACACTAAAATGCCAATGCTGATTCCTAGAAGGAAAATCTAAGTGTATGTATTGCTATGTAGCCATGACTGTTGATTGCTATTTTATTTTTAATAGCGTGGTGCAGAGTCAGAGCAGTCAGACCAGGACAGAATTAATGATATGGTTGAATCTGTCTAAACTTCAGAATAGGCCTTGTGAAGGTGCTAAAAATTTGTAATACTCTTTTGTCTTAAGTAGTTTTTTGGCTTGGAGCATATGAACTCCTACAGCATCTTGTGTACAGCTCTGTGCTGTTGTCAGCTCAGCTGCAGGTAGCCAGTCACGGTACAAAGGAAGCTCATGTATAATTCGGCTTCATGTGATCAGCAAACTCGTACAAGTTTTTTCTAAAGAGAGCAACAAGCGTCTTGTGTCCTCTGAGCTTGCTGAGTAAACTACTGTATAGCACTGTGCTCCTGCTTAAAGGCAGCCAATTGGCATTGCTCCCATGGAAATTTGTGAGGGGCAAATCCTCTCCACTGCTGGTCTACTCATGACTTTGGACAAGGGGTCTGTAGGTTCATTTTTTGCCACTTTCTAATAATTTCTGAAATGTAGTGTGTTATGTTTTCTTATCATGCATTATAGCAGCTTATAAAAAATAGGTATAATAGTCACATACTGTGCTTCTCTGCTGCCCTGTCCTTCACTGTCTTCATGTGGGGATTAAGTCACAAATGAGTTATTTGAAAGAGTTTTTCTCACTATACCAAAGTTAAGTATGTAAACGTTACATACTCTTTTCTATATATTGATTAGATTTCTTTTAGAGAGCATGTGTTTAAATTTGGCAGAGTAAATATTTCAAGGATCTGCCAGTTCAGTGATGAAGGTTTCTCCCAAGTTTTTGTGTGGGAGGTATGAGAAATGGTTATCTGTTTCTCCTTTGCTATGCACACCCGTGTATATACACATGCTTTTTAAGGTTGTTTTCCCAACATGGCTGGACATAGAAATTAATGGTTGAATACATACATGGAATTATGGTAGCAATCTCACAGTAGATCCATTAATGCTTTTGTCAGGGTCTGCTGTTAAGGAGATTAGCAAATGCAGTGAAGAGTTAATCTTCCCATCTGTTATCAGTTACAAGGTATCCAATTGCAAGCAAAAGGACCTCCTGCGTGTGCTCTGCAGAGGTGGTATAATTTGGAGTGCATCAATAGCTACACCACTGGTGTTTCTGATTTTTCTGTTGATTTCAGTGGAGCTGGGATCTGCCTGATAGTTACAGTGACATTTGCTAGGGGACTTCCTTAAAAATATATATGATATTCATTAGATTTTTACTCTACCCATTTTTTAAATGTTCAGTCATGCTGCTTCTTTAGTCAGCAATGTTATATTCCTTTCTAGAGGTAATGCTTAGGCATTTAAGAAGAAGACCCATGTTTCACAAGTGCTGAGAACCCATGGACTGCACAGAGGAGATGGCAGATAGGGATAAAATTATACTTCAGGCTCTTTAGATGTTAATGGAGGTTTACTGTTTCAGTGCCTCTGGAAACCAGGCCACTTGAATAGTGATAATAGCTGAAAGCTGTGACTAGGCATGGCAAACAGGGTAAGAATATAGATCAAGCATGACTGGAGAACATCGTTGTGCTTCTGCCAACACCATGCTGACACCTGCTACTGGCACTGTAGGGCTCTGGCTTTATGAACTGTAAATGTTAAAAAAGTGAAACAGCATGTAGAGTGTTCACTATATTGGGTAATGGGAAAAAGAAATTGAGGAGAAAAGGAGGGTCAACAGATTGATTCGGTGGAGTCAGACTATCTACATTAGAATGCACAGCTGTATTTTTTTGTAAATCTACATTTTTACAGTTAATTCTGTGGTCAATCAGAATCTAGTTATTTTTGTATTCATGACAGACCTTACTTGTTGCATCATAAACTAATTTTAACAAGTATGTTGAAATGTTCTCCTGTACTTTAAGTTTTTCTTTGATTGGGTAGCAGAATGTAATAGAGTGAAGAGAGGTAAAATGTTCAGCTGCTCAGGAAACACCATGGTCTTAGTTCAGCTGAACGTGATGTTTAGCTATTGGTTTAAAATACACAGGAATGTGAGATGGTATTTTACAGTATTTTGTGACAATCAAGTTGAAGTGCATCTCTTTGCCAGGTTTGATATGCACTGACAGTCTTTTCTTGCCCAATGCTTTGAACAATGCTGCACACTATCTCACCACACCAGTTAGTACAATGTCAGCTGGAAATCTCAGACCAGTCAAAGTACTGCAAGTTCATCTGTGTCCTCTTTAAAGCCACAAGGTTCAAGTACGTTTGTGTTTCAGACTATTAGTTCAGTTTGTTCTAAGTCAAATACCTTGTAAATGAGACTAATCTCAGAGAAGGTAGCCCATGTGTATCAAAGCTCTAAGAAACTGCTTATCTGGCATATTTATTTATAGAGCACTAATCACCATGGTGCCTGGCACTGTCCCCATCCATATTTGCAACACAGTGGTGAGCTGACATGGTCTTGCTTGCATATCCCCTTGGTTTCAGGTAGTGAACACTCTTCCTCCAGCCTTTCCCTGCTGGCCTGGGAAAACCACAGCTCAGGTAATTAGTCTGCAAGGCTTGAAGTAAGTGGCTGTTGCAGTTCTACAGAGGTGCATTGACTTTGTGAATTTTCACGTGTTTCTCACATAGCACTAGCACTCACCAATCCTACAAAGGAAGGAGACTTCTAATGAGAAATTAGGTGGAAGAAAAGAGTTGAAATTAAAATGTGAAATTATGTCAATTTGAACTTCATTGTTTGGTCGGATAAAACACAGAAAGGGCCAAATTTTTAAAAATGGGGGAAATTATACATCTTCCTTGAAGAGGAGTAAATATTTCAAGAATGCACGAAGTTCTGGCTCATTCTCGAAAGTGATATGGGCCTAAAGCTACTATGCAGCTAGTTCGTGGAGGGTGTATGGTGATCTGTGCTGTGTTTAACAAAAATGGCAGTTTTCTGCTTGTTCTTTCTTCAGGATTGCTTCATTTGCCCTGACCTAAGTGTCACTACTTAAACTTATCATAGTTTTTGACCCTGGGGCTAAGTGGTAGAACTGTATTATAAACTCCTCAATAGCATTAAAGTCACTGAAAGGAGAGTCAAATACAAGTGGCGATCTTTGCCTCGTCGCGAGATTTGGAGGAGAACTCTAGAGATGAAAAGAGGTTTTCCCCCAAGAAGGGGGATTCCCAGGGATGCCACAAGCAATCTGTTTATTCCACAAATAAGAGATCTGTTGATCCCCTTTAAATGAGAAATAGATGTTTTTATATATAGCTAAATAAAACATTGTTTCCTTTAACTGAAGCAGAAGAGTTTCTTCTATCAGCCTCAATGCAAGCTTCACATCTCTAGTTGTTTAATCTGCTGTACTATGTTTTCATGTGTGTGACTTACCTGTGAATTTCTGCCTGCAGGTCACACTCTCATTTCAAACTAAAGTGCCAAGCACGTCTCTGTGAGATGTGGACAGCATTTTGTACAGAAGAAGTCTGTGAAGGCAGCACAGACCCAGAGAGGTCCTTTGTTTTGGGTTGGCCCACCACAAACTGTGTGGCAAATTTCAGGTAAGAATTGAGATATGTTTTATTTACCAAGTTACTTAAATGTGATTAGGCTGACAGGTAATGAGACTATGACAGATTCATTTCAGCACCAGGGAATGTGGGGAGCAGGAGCTTGCTGATTCATAAACCAATCGCTTCTACTGCTTGTGAACAAGTCACCCTCCGTACCTCATCTTCTGTCTCCCTGCAAATGGGGCAATGGTGCTCGATTATTATTTTAAAAATTGAGAAAATATGTGATATGGCAAAGCACTGTCTGTGCCACAAACTTGCTCAGTGGAAATTATCTTTTTTTTAATAACTTGATGAACACCTTGGTTAATTAATAAGATGAACTACAACTATTAAACAGCCAAGCTAATGAAAGGATCAAAGAGACTCTCATAAGGCAGTTTTAAACAGAAGAGCATATATTGGAAATAGTAGGAAACATACAGTTAAATACTGACCTTGTCCTATTTATCTTTTGAATTTAATTGTGCCAGAGAAAATGTCAAAATTCCTCTTAAGGCAGAATGTTTGAATTTTAATAGAGAGAAAGATTTTGGTCTGTCTTTGCAGCATTGACTGTTAGACACATAAGGGCTGTAAAGGTAGTTTCAGTGATTAGGCTAATTTTAGTCTCAGCAGGAGGGCTCTGTCGTCACTTTGGAGGAGGGAGGGCACCATCCCCCTGAAATCCCAGCCGCTTAGCCACGGTAATTTGCCTGAGTCTTGAAAAACGCATTTTCTTCTTTATCAACAGAGAGCAAAAGCTGAAGTATCCAGCTTAATTTCTATTGTCCCTACCCAAAGAGAATGCTGTGTACAAACTGTACTCTGTTGAGCTGGTTTTGATGTTTATGCTTTTTACACTTGATAGTCCTGAAACAAAGATGAAATTTTCTATTGATGTTCAGTTGAACTCTTGCCAATAAACATGAGTTTTGATCTAGAGACAGTATGTGGTCCCTTGTAGATATCGGAAAGTAGTTGAATAGGAAAGCAATGGCTTCAATCAAAAAAGAGTCAGAGATTTTATAGAAGTGAAATTATTTTATGTCTGGAGGTACACAGAAAAAACAGAAAAGTCTAAAATGCCATGTGTGAATCCATAGATGCCTGTCCAACAGAACTGAAACAGCCAAAGCAGTCATATTTGTAACATTTACAGAGTGCATTACCCTCACAGCATCATTCACTAGGTTTGTAGTTCCCTAAATGCCTGCTCTGAAAATGTAAAGAACTTGATTTGCAAAAGCAGCAGTGGGAGTAGCAGTTACTCCATCTGGGAGAGGATTTAAATCAAGAAAGTTAAAGCAGAATTAGGTTAGATTCCTTGAACTGTTCTATTATTAGCTACATTTAACTGGACAGCTTTGTATCCTTGAAAGTGTATAAATGAGATAAGCCTTAAAATGTCCAAAGTTAAACCCTACTAGGTACAATGAGTATATGTGTACTTTGTGATATGCTGATAAAACAACTAATAAATAAGAAGATAATTAGAATAGTGAAAGTGGAAATAAGTCTGTGTACCTGAAGAATTACCTTTAACTTTTGAATTAAGCCCTTATTTTAAAATGCCCTCCTCTTCTGTTTGGACATTAGTTTAAGTGCTCAACGCATTTCCTGCTGAATTCATTGATAAAGCTTTAACTTCTGTGACAAAAACCGGTAACTGGGGCTTTTGATCCCATGGCAGGCTTTTCAGGTGACTTTGCAGGGAAGCAGACCTTTCATTCAAATTTGGATAAATCTTTTAGTTTTTGCAGGTATTTATGAAATTGCAACCAAGAAACAGTCCATTCCACTGTGGTTTGTGCGAGGACTGTTTTGGTATTAGAATGATGGCTGATTTGTCCCTGTTTTTCTTTAATTTTTTTCAGATCTGCAGAACAAAAGGAAACATGGCTGTCTTTTTTGCAAAGGTAATTTTTTCATACGGTCTTTAAAGACATTGGAAAGAGTCCCAGTCTAGACTGGTGATTACTAAGCTGTCATGCCTATGCCATCATGATAGAGAATTTCTTTCAAAGTGATATTAAAAAGATTAAATCTTATGTATTTTCTCTGCAGAAAATGGGGTGTGCCTTTTATGGAACAATCACTATGCAAGGAGGGAATCACTTCCCTGTGCTCAGCACAAAACCAGAGCAATTCCTGTCACACATTGTTCCTTCCCAAAGCAGCAGCAGGAGCCTCTGCCACTATCACTCTAGTTGAGCCTGGAGTTCTTTCCATGGTGATGGCATCTAAGCAAGCTCAGCTCAGGAGCCTCTGCCCTAACCTGTCTGCTGCTCATGGCCGGCTATATTTTGGTCTTACAGAACATACCCTAGGCTGGAGGGTATGGTGGGAGGGTTTGCATAAATAGAACTGTCTTATTTCATTCAGTGTTTGGACAGAAAACTATTAGTGATGGTTCTGTTTTCTGATCACTCAGTTCTTGTAGTTGAGGTTTGTGCATTTATCTGATTCTTCAGTGTTCCTGGGTTGTTTAAATCATCCCTAGTGAGATGATTTCCAGTTCACTCTTTTCTTGTTCAGTCCTTTGAAGTAGTCTGTACTGATGTAACTGATTCCAGTAGGAGCCTTTAGTGCAGACTGAGGCATCACAATGATGAGTAGTTCTAGCTTGATTTTTTTCTATTCACTTTTCTCTGCTGATTACTCTGATTTCTACAATGAACTTCAGTACAACAGAGTGTTACTGGGGGCCACAATCAGCATCCCTTCCAGATACTGCTGGGTGCTTTCTTGTCCTCAGAGGTCTTTTTACTGCAGTACATCTGCAAACAGTCTGCTTTATATCCAGTTACTGCTTGATTACTATTTAAGTATCTGTCTTGCTATTTATATTTATGATATTAAAAATTTACTTGTTTTGTACTTGTTTTGTCAGTCGAATAAGAGAAGAGAAGGAAAAAGACAATCCTAAAAGGATTCCTCTGACGATAATTGCAAAGGATGTGGGAACTTGTGCATATGTAAGTGCTCTTAAGCTAAACAGGTGTCTAAATCCACATCACCTATGAGTGCTAGTGACCTGCAGATCCTTTGGACATTGCAAGGGTCCCTTTGGTATATAATCTGCTTTAAGATTCAGCTGCTTGAAAAGACTTGGCATATGCAGCCCTGAAATGTTTATTCCCTGTGATTAATACCTGGTTTCCCTTTTAAAGACAGTGTGCTTGGTGAGAAATACTGGTTGTGGCATACAAACTAAAGACTGTACAGTGTGAAGTCCCAAGAAACATCTCTAGCACCTTCAGAAATGCCAGTACAATGTACCCTTTTTTTTGCTTGTAAAACTTACCTAAACCCACAACTGTCTTCATTCAATTCTGCAAAGCTGCAATGTGTTTTATTGTTTATAATGATCTTAAGTCAGTGAAGCAGTAAGACCACCCTGAAATTGCCTTGAGTGTTTTTCATCAACTAATTGATGTTGGTAAATTTATAGGCAAATAGTAAGTAGGAAAAAAGGTCATCCACAGGGTGACTTGCACCTTTCTGGCAAAATCATTTTTAACCAATTTAAACTAAATTCTTGTATGTAGCTGGTTCCATAGGGATACTCTAGCATTCAGTGATAATACATCCATTCTTCCTTTGCTTCTTATACATTTGTTTTTTCTTTCTAACTGTGCTTCTAACATTTGTATTTCAAGCTCAGAACCCTGAGGAACATGTGGAAGGGAATGACAAATTTTTGCAGAAATTAGATTTCACTGGTGGTCTTTGCCCAATAGTGAATCTCCACTTAGAATTCTGTATTTGGATAGATGAAAGCATAAAGGATTCTGTCTTTTTTTCCTCAAAAATAATTATTAAGGTTAACAATAATAAAATTGCCAGGTTTCTAAGACAAAATTTAATAAACAATACCCAAAGTTGTGACAGTTCAAATGCAGGAACTGCTCAGATATAAAAGTCTATAAATCATACATGCACTGGGGTTGCAGTCTTGTACCAGAGTTTGTTGGGGTTTTTTAAATGTTTTTTCTCTTTAGCTGTAATTAGTTCATGTGCCAGATATGGTCTCCTGATCCCGACAGTCCTAGAAACGACACACTGTAGTGTAGATATTATCAGTAATAAAACAGAGAAGGAACAGATAGAAATTTTGTGATGCAAATAGTTCTTATGGCACTGTGATTCCTGTGCTATAGCAGCTGGAAGTGCCCAAGAATTATTTCATTTTTGGACAGTAGGGAAGGCTGAACACAAGGCACAAACCATTTTATTATATTCTAGCCAAGAGCAAAACTTATGCAAATGTGCTGACCTACTCCTGAGAGCCAGATGTCATTGCTTCAGGCACATGTTAAATTTTTTATGGTATGAGCATTCAGATATGTCCTGAAGCGAGATATACAGTATTCTCACTACTTTCCTTTCATTGCCATGGCAGCTTGTTACCGTCAGGAACTTACACAAATGTACAGCTCAGATCTTTTCTAAATGCAGAGTTGTCAGGGTGTTGTTTCACCTGAACACCTTATGGCCGGCATAAAATTGATATGCCACAGAAGGTATCAGGGTATTGCAAACTGTCTTGGGACTGACAGTGAACATCTACATCCCAGCTCTGCCACCTTCCCTTCTTTGGGCCATCAGACACGCCTGGGTGGTTGGTTGCAGTGGGCATGCCTTTCTTCTGCCATGCCTTTCTTCTGGCCAGGAACCAGCTGCAATCCAAAAGCTGTGTAGTGCTGTTGGTGGAGTCAAGCCTCTAAAGATGGCTTAGTAACTTGTGCTTGGTGTGTGGGAGTTCCTGTTGACTTGGAAGTGAGACCAGCGTGGGTATGGTGCTGCAAGCAAAATCCACTCTGGACACACTCTGACCACTTGTTTTTGCCTCTGCAAGGTGATGGCAGTGGTGCTGCCACATTCCAGCAGGGCTGAGGATGGAGTCATTAATCCTAGCATGTTTGATGCATGTGTTCAACCCATGGAGCTGAGGTACAGAGCATTGGCCCAGCAGTACGGCAGTACTACTGGTTCCAGGCAGCAGGTTCTGAAATCTCACTGTGGGAAGAATGCCCTGTGGAAAGCAGCACTTTTGCCAACACAAAGCTTGGCACTCCATGTCGGTCGCCGTAGCTATTTAGAAACTGGTGTCTCTGCTGTGCCATGCTTTTCCATACTGCCAATCAACAGATTCTGGAGGCTGCTGGAGAGGTAGCATTTTAACTGGATGAAAGATTACCAAGAGGAAGTGTTTCTGGTACTAAGCCAAATCTATCTTTGAGAAATCTATATAGAGTGTGGCAAAGGTGATAGAGATGAACAGCTGCTGTACGGTATTTTCTTCCCAAGGAGAACTTCAGTTGAAAAGGACAGAAATTATTAATTGATATTTCACTGAAAAAGCTCACTGAAATGTTTCATTTTTTCAAAGGAAACTTGCATGCTTTTAAATTAATCAAACTATTATGTTTCCCTTATGCAGCATCTAAAGTGCAGTTAGTAGTTCTGTCTTTTTGGGTATTTTAATGTGGAAGTCATGTCCCCAGTAATCATGGCACTCTCTCTTCTGATGGAGCTGCTAGGGAAGCAGAGAGCAAATACAGAAAATGTGTAACAAAGAAGAGGAAATCAAACCTGGGTCTCAGACAGCTGCACCTTTATCTGTGTAGTATAATTTATTTAACAAGTAAAATTTTAACAGGGTATTCTCAATTTTTTCAACAATGAATTATGCAGAGCTACTGCACTTCATATAGTCTTTGCAAATCCAAATTTTTAATGCCACTTTCCTCTTCTTCTTTTTTCTGTTCACAGTCAAAAACCCTAAGTGTAACCAATGTTGATACAGCAAATGATGTAATTCTGATGGCCCTGCAGCAGCTGGGAATCAATGTAAGTCCTTGCACCAGTTTTAATGAGTCTTTTTTTGTAGTCACTTTTAACAATCAGATCTTCCCTTGCACTTTTTCCAAGTTTTAGGATATGAACATTATTTAAATCCTTTAACATAGCAATTCAGAGTTGTTGAAATGCAGCAGAAGTGCCTTGTTAATATATAGACCTTGAGAGATTAACAAGTGCCTTAAAAGTTTGGAGTAACGCTCTTGTCCCTGTAAGGGATCAGTTATGTTTCAAGTTGCTTTTAAATCTGTTTTGCTGACACCTAAGAGAAGACATCTTGACACAAGAAGTGAGAGTTTGATAGAGCTCCTTTTGAGTGCTTCAGTGTGAACAGGAAACCTATTGACCTGCTTGTTAGGTGGTTTCAAAACGTGAAAACATGCATGATCAGCTGTGTCCCCAGACCGCAAGTACAAGCACTGCTCTCAAGTGTCCAGTTCAGGTACTCTAAATATCCATGGACCTTCAGTGTTACATGAGATAAGAATATAACTAAGTGATTGCACAGAATCTGAATGTACCCAATTTAAGCAATGTCCTGAAACTGTTTTGGAAAAAGGCCTTTACAGGACTTATGGTAATGCAGGGTAGTGCATCAAATAGAGGCAGTGATCCCTACTAGATCAAGTACCTCTTCAGCTGGCTTCCTTTGCTTGAAACCAGACCAGATAGTGCCTCAGGTGTGATAATTAATCAGTGCCAAGGACAAGAATTCTGGCTCCCTTATTCTGTTTCACAACGTGGCTCCAGCCAACACCAGTGATCAGATAGAAACACCTGGATGACAGCTTTTTAAGTGGCCTGCCAGTCTGCTGTTTGGGTAACAATATTTTTTAAAATGTCTTCCTCTTGAAGCGTGTGTTGATTTCATTGCATAGAATCTGACAAGTCTTTCCTTACTGCAGCCCTGGGTGTGAAGAGTCAAATATGAGCAAAATGCCACTCTTGTGCTTCCCTGGGGCTTCTGGACACTCACAGCAAAAGTTGGAGTAACCTCAGAATTTGCATTCCCTAGCATCTATTATCCCTAATGTATACAGGCTTTTAATGCGGGCTCTATTCTGCTAGCTTAGTATTTCCCAGGCACAGCAATTTCTGTCTACCCATCTTGTTATGGCTCAGACATCCCATTTATACCAGGGCTGGGGCTCTGGCCTGAGCTCAGAATCCAGTAGTCCATCCAATTAAGGAAGCTCTGGAGTTGATGGAGGGGTTGCAAGGTGAAAAAGATAAGATGTGAGTTAAAATTAGGATTTTAATTGCAGATTGTCTCCCCTAGTCTGCATCAAAAATCAGGAGACTACGCTGTATTACAACTGCAAGTCTTTATTATGATGTGTTTCCTTTTTACCCATTTTATGGGTGTCATTTGCACTTCCTTATTTTGTGTACAAAAAAACAAGGAAAAAGGTAATATTCAAAGAGCATACTTTGTTTGAGATGAGCAGGAGGAGGAGCTGGTTAGGCTTCAGCATTGTGTTCTTTTGTATGTGCCACAGTCAACCCTTTCCTCTTCTTTATGTTTTTATTTTGAGTGAAAGAAGAAGGAAAGCCATCTGAAAGATGTAAAATCTTGCCTGCAGAATTATTTGCCCAAGTAACATACTACATTTTTTCACCACTTTTTTATAGCATAAAGCCTTTTTTCATTAGAGGCATATCATAAGATTAGCAATAAAATCAAACAGGCTAAATAAATTAAGCTGTAGCCTGCATATATCAATCAAACACCCAACCCCCCTGTAGGATTGTTCTGACTGTGAAGAAGCTTCACCTTATGCGAGGATTTTATTTATGTCCAGAGGAAACCACTTGAAAGAAGCTCTATGACTTTTCAATGGCAATTATAAAAACTACATTTCACATATTGTGTGATTAATGGGGCTATTACTTTGGCTGAATTCACTCTGGTTTAACACATCAGGGTTTTTTCCTCTGTAGTTTCTCTGGTAAAATGACAACTGGTCTGTGCAAAATGGCATTGATCTTCTGTTCCAAATTATCAAGTGGGGCAGAAAGAAGGGCCTTGAGTTTCTCAGCTCTTAAGTACACTTGCTGACTTTCCTGGGACAGTCATATTTATACTGACAAATGACCTCATAAAGCCCATAAGGGACAGCATTTGCAGTCAGGAGATGAACAGTCTGCCTCCTGAAACCATGCTCACTAGCTCTTCCCCTTCCCCTGCTTCCCCTTCTCAGCAACTAACCCTTTCATATATATGTGTAAAAGGAAAAGCAAATACCCTTTCTTGTGCTCCTCAGCTGTATTTATTTGCTCCTGGCTGCTTGCCCTGAGGCATCAGAGATGTCTCCAAAGCCTATTTATTTTCCTTCTGCCCCCTGCTAGCTGACTTAACCGCAGTGCTAATATGGGCCAGAAAGCTCTGTCAGTCAGAGAGCAAACTGCAAAGGCTTTATTGGGTGTATCAGCATTACACCAGGTGCATGCAGCAAGCAGGAAGAGTTTCAAGAGTCTCAGGGACCTTCACTGGGTGAAGGTCCAGTCAATGCAGGATAGTAGGCAAATCTGTTTAAAAGGAGGTAAGATTTAACTTTAGAGCTAAATAAATACTGTCATGAGGTATTTATCACCTTTTGTAGCCAGAAAGCTTTTAGATTTTAATTATCCTGATTTAGCAGTATCACTGAAAAGTAATTTAAAGAGATCACTTCTAATGCAGTGAATTTATCCACTTGCTATTTCCTTTTGTCCTGAGTGTGTTTTATATTAAATGTCATTCTTTTTATTTCGATTGTCTCACCATTGTATCTGAAATGAGTGCTATTCTCTTTCTTCAATTAAACTGCAACATTGACTTGTGTATTTATGCTAAAGGCAATATTTAGAATTTGCTTTCAAGTCAGAGGTTTTACACAGCTTTTCCCTAAGATGATCACACTCTCCAGTCTTTTGAAAATTGTCTTGTTTGATGTAAATTTATTATCTTCATTGTACATTTTAAAGAGGGCTTGGCAGCCTTAAAGCACCATCCAATACTCCCAAGCCCTTCCACACAAAAGGGCAGCAGCCCTAGAAGGAGATTTTGGGACAGCATTGAATGCCAGGGGCCCCATAGATGCCATTCTTGCCTTGACATCATCAGAGTGGGCTCAGATCTCAGGTGAAGGTGCTGCTGCCCTGCCTGGGTCACAGGATGCTGCTGGCTCACAAGCAGGGGATTACTTGCAGGAGATGTAGAGAAGCTGGGGAGATGGTGGAGCATAGTTCTCAGATGTGAGGCTTGGGGGTGCCTGTGTGCCAGAGCACATCCCAGAGGATGTGATTTCCTTGGTACTCGGGATGGAGCTGAAGGGTCACCTTATGTCACAGGATGGCCGGCTGTCTGCCACACGCTCTGCAGCAGGCCTTCTCCTTATGTTGCTTAGCTGTAATCCTTCCGAGGGATCAGACCTGTCTCTCCTTGGGGCTGGGTGCTGCTCAATGCCAGTAGGGCAAAGAGGGCTGGGACATCCATCCCTCTGCTTCCAGGAGCAGTGAAAGAACTGGGGAAAATTGCCCCCTTTCCCTCAGAAATGATGGGCTCCAGCACCTCCCAATGCTCAGAGCTGAACCCTGGTCACATAACCACATTGCACGACAGACACAATTCCAAAACTTTGCTGGTGGCAAACTTGGGCACTGCAAAGTAAACGGTGCTGACAAGGTGCAGATTATCCTTATATTGTGAGAAACCTTACGTGAACCTGTCCTTAGTGGCTGGTAAACTTATTCTTGATTTTGGTTTTAAAGGGCACTGAAAAAGACTACAAGCTGTGGGTGATTTCAGGAAGAGAACATGCTCCTTACCCTCTTATTGGTAAGTTCTTGACATTATTTTGTTTTTTGATATTCACTCACTTTTTAGTGCTGAAGGAAGCAAGAAATACAGGAACGACTGAAATGGAGCTTCCTCTTTTGTTTTGTTTTTCCTGTTTTTTCTCTTACTTCCCGGTGACAGAAGTTTGCCTATTTGGGGAGCTAGTCAGATGCTGATCCTTTGTTTTGAAGAGCAATTGTCTGCTTGTGTCACTAAGAGGTTGAAAAAAAGTTCATTACGTTTGCCCCAGTTTTGCTGCATGAGCCTGTCTTTCTGCAGAGTTGGTCTCTCCACTGACCTCCTCTCCTGGAGGTGGTCCAGCTTTACCATATATCTTCCTATACCTCCATAGCATTGTTTAGTTCCCTCCTCAGCAAAACTCAGCAGAGTTTTGAGTAATGTTCTGTTCTTCCACAACTCAGATTAACCAATTCAAGAGGTCCTTTTCAATCCTCTGTTCTTTGTACTCGCTGACAGGTCCCTCTGACTAGAAGCAAATTAGTGCTTATTCTCTTTCTAAAATTCAAAATATTTAATCCCTGGGAATCAACCCAGATCTCAGAAGCGATTGGATGGAGTGATTTGGTTTTGGCCCATTATTCACTAAGAACAATTCCCTTCCCATTACTAAGAACCTTTCCCTCTGGAAGCCCAGCATTACTTGTGCTATATGAGTTTACAGGTGATTAGAACAAGAAAAACTTACAGATTTTCTATTTTTACTTCCTGCAAATCTAACCCCAGTAAATCTTAGCATTCCTTCTCAAAGCAGCCTTAGCTACAAATGCTTCACTGGAGTCAGACAACATTAATATTTATAAAATGCCTAACTTGTGCACCTTATAGATAGTGCAAACTGTTCTGCCTCTGAAACATACCAGACTTTGGCATTCTGACCATTATTGTGTATCTTCTTCAGAACAAATTATACCCACAGCTCTAGACACGAAACCAGAAAATTCAGAAATGGTAAATGCCTTTCTAATTGATTGACTCTCACTGCAAATTCAAGTTACAATTCTTGGAAAAGAAGAATCCTTGGAATATGAAAGTCATGCTGTTCTTGATATTTATGCAAAAGTTTATTAGATAAAGCCAGCTTTTATCATAGGTGGACATCAGGAGCAGGGTTTTGACTGTGCCACAGTATCATACTGTCTGTAATCTCAAATATCAGCTCTTTCACTCTCAGTGTTCAAGTCTAACTTCAAACTAACTAAAACATCTTAGCATTGTATCCGTATTAAATATATTTCATCTGCTAGGTCTTTAGACAAGTCTCAAAAACATCTTTCTGGTGGCATTTTTGAAAACTCCTGCAGAAATGAATTGCCTCTGTGTAGTCCCCAAAGATGCTGGGTAGAGCCAAGCGTAGCTCATTTGCATCTGGGTAGAGCCAAGCGTAGCTCATTTGCATTAGCTTGTGATTAACGTTTCCTTCCTGTTTCAGCCTCAGACAGGAACCATAATTGTGTCTCGTTTGACTGAGTTGATGGCTGTTGCACTTAACATGGAGAAGGAGGGAAGATCACTTTCACACTGGATTTTTTTTGGTTTTGCATGCTTAGCAAAAATGACTGCTCCCAAAAATCTCATTTCTCTCCAGAATGAGCAATCAATACCTAAACTTTCAGTGCTACAAGGAAAACAGAAGAAATAGTAAACACTGAATTCAGAAATAGTCACTTACATTTTTCAGATGGGCTTTTATGTGATGCAGCTGTAACAGGTCTTTTACATCTACACCAAACACAGTAACTCCCTATCTGCCAGTGTATTATTTGTGCCTGTGTAAATATGGAGAAAAGTGTCAATTTTTAGATTACTGAAGGAACTGCAGACCAGCAAGCAAAATATGGTTCCATCCAGGGCAAGTGGAATTTTGCAAGTCTCCAGTCAATCCAACACAGATTATTATGTTTTCTCTTTGAACAGGACATGAATATCCCTTCGGAATTAAAATGAGCCACATTCGCGATGCTATGCCCCATGGATCAAAGCACTGTGCCTGCCCCAGGCAGCTTCAGGAGTCTTTCCTGACAGAGCAGCTGCCCCAGGAGCTGCAGTGCCAGTTTGTGCTGAAGCCAAGCCAAGTGGCTGTGTGCCAGCAGCTGAACGGTACGTTGTCCCGCTCACCCCAGCAACATTCATACACAGCCTGGCTACCTCTCTGGCTCTGCTACAGAAAGCAAATGTGCTGGGATGGGGGGCTAGTGGAAAGTGAAGAGGAGCATGCAGTTGTACCTTCCAAGTGCACGGGGGATTTTGCAATGTAGCTCTCCCTGATTTGAGTGTGCTGTTGTATATGTGTCATCTTTTTAAGTTGCATTTTGACAAGCTGCCTGTCAAATGATTGTTCTAAAACCAGCTAAAGAAAGACAGAATCCCTCCTCTGCAATTTTTTGTCAGTCTATTGGCTGAACTTCTCTCTGCAGCTCTTGCTATATGCTCCATAGCAAGGCAGAGTGGTTTTATGGTTCAGGAGTCAAGGCTTCACTTCGGCACAGAATTCCCATGCAACATTTGGCAGCATCCTTTATCTCAATAAGGTACTTAAGACTATACACCTACCTCAGTGGGACCCTCAAGCGGCAAAGTCTAGACATGTGCTTGAGTACCTAGATGAGGTGAGCAAATAAAACTTCTTTATTTCAGTAGTCTTTGAGCAAAATGAAGAAAGTAATATTTTCTTCTGCCTTTGGCCTTGGTGCTGCAAAAATATGAGCACCTGCTCTCTGTTTTGCACTCTTGTCAACAACACAATGACTGCACACTCCTCATGATAAAAGAAATAAGGAGATCTCTACAAGACTGGAGCATTAGACTTAGGGCAAGGATACATCCCATGGTGCATTTTACTTGTGCTTAATACACTGGCATACTCAGCTCAATTAGGAGCTCTGCCCTACTTCACCATTAATGACTGTATCATGAAAAAAATAACATGCAGTGTTATCCTGTGCACCCCCCAGTAGCTAATATTAATAGAATCCATTTGTAATGTTTTTAGACAGTAAATATAGTGAAGCTATACCAGTATCTATTATAAATTATTCTGGACATTGATTACATTTTATATATATTAATTTCCTTTCTGCATGCCTTCATCCCCCCTCCTCCTTCACAGTAATTTGTATCACATATTACTTCATGGCATGTTTCAAGAATGAGGCAATCTAGCAAAGGGGTGTAATTAGGTTTACAGACCCGGCTTTGGCAGCTGATGTTGACTGGCAAGAGAAAATAGAAATGCAAATCAGGCCTGTAGAGTTCTAATGCAGATGTGTTGTCATCGGTGCTGTGCAAGCTGCAGGAGAGGAGGTGAGGCTGGCTGGGGCAGCAGAAGCCTGGGGCAGCCTGCAGGTCATGCACAGGGATGCACTAAATGGGAGAAAGGGTTTTAGTCCATTCACCACCTTTCCTTCTTTCATCAGACAAAACCTTTTAAAGTGATGTATAGTCTGACTGCTTGCAAAGCAGGTTATGGCACATACAGCACTGTTTGTTCTGCTGTTCCTAGCTCCTTCTCACCTATTTTGGTCTTGAAAAGTGGCAAAAGTTACCTGTATGCAAGCCAAGGCTATGATCTGGCTTTGGGCTCATCTTCAGATCAGCAAGCCAAAACCTGCGTGTTTGTAGTTGGTTAACCACTAGGCACACTGCCACATACAGGGCAAATTTGCAGAGAGCAGCATCTGTAACCCCACATTTCACTGCCACATGCTGTGCTCTCCTGCCTCCCATCTCTTCCCTCATCGATACCCCTGTGCTGGACGTGCTGTGTCTTCTGGAGGCAGCAAGGAGCAGCTGCTCAGCTGCACCAGTGGGCACCGTGGTTAGGCAGCAGTGTCAGTGCTGACAGGCAGGCATGATGACAGCTGGCTGCCATGTCACATAAGTAGCTGTGTGGACATCAGCTGTGGTGGTGTAGTTGCATCAGCTGTCCTGGCAGGATGGTTAAAAAAACTACAGGAGAATTTACTGTGTGGAAGAACTGAAGTGTTTCTGTCACCTCTCCTGCTTAGCCTTTCCGGATGTAACAAGCCTGGTCATCTACCAGTTAAACATAGCCATTAAGTAATGCTCATGAGCACGTGTCTACAAAGTATCATAAATACTTATTTGCTGGAAGTTTAACTTGAAAGAGCCAACTGCTGCCAGTGGCTACTCTGTAATCCAAATTACTATTTAATTGCCTGTTAGTAAGCAAAGTTTCAACAAATTAGTCTCAATACAGAAAGGAGATCTTTGAATACTGTTTGACAGTTAGGGGTTTGATCAGAAAGAATGCTACACTGTTAAACAGATCTGAAGGTTTATTTAGATGTTTCTGATGAGTTTCAAGAAGAGGAAATGCCACTTCCATGACTGGGACACTACCTCCGAATGGAAATTTCCTTCATGTAAAATATGAGCAGAAGAGATGGCTGCTCTGAGCTCTGAGTGAAGTTTTCTATCAAAGCAGTATTGCATTTTTTTTCTGATTCTAGTTACAGGCCTAGAATAATCCACCAGAGCAGGGTCCTGACGTTTTTGTATGGAAGTACTTCTGCAGAGCAATAATTGGTGCCTGTCTTGGCTGCTCTTTAGCTTAAGACTTCTTTAGAAAGGGGATATGAAAAGGATGAGTTTTCCTGTTGTTCAGTGAACATTAGTTTTTGAAGTGACATGACATTTCACTGCTGTGCATCAGTTTTTTGTTTCTGCCCTGGTATGCTGAAGAACACTGGTTGAGATTTCCTTCCTGTCCCCAGAGAGAGCTGCAGTTAGTTACAGTTGACCCTTGTTCACGTTGTCAGTTTGAGACATGGCTTTTAAGAGGGGAGAACACAGTAAGAGACTAAGAAGGGTTCCTAATTTTAAGACCCCTTTTTTATCTGCTTCTGCCATTAACTTTGTTCTCCAAAATAGCATCTTTTCTTAATTTTTACTTCTACTGAGACCTACAGGGTTGATAGAAAAAAACACCAGTATGTATTTGCCATTGTGTGACTAGAACTCCAAGTGAAGGAAACCTTATTTCAGCTCATCTGAAAGAAAAAAGTGTTGTTTTTTAAGTTACAGGTTAGTTATGTTCTTCCAAAACATGACGTGTCAAGTAAAGCCTTAGACATTGCCAGACTTACACTTCTTGAAGCTTTGGACTGCTTAAAATGTATCTCCTCATTATTTTTTATGAACAGGATTTTTCATCAGGCTTTCACATTCATATGTTCACATTTTGAATTAAACTGTAACTTTTCACCCTGTAAGCATCTAATGAAAAGGCTTCCACCCATTCCCACAGGGAGCATGATCTAGAATAGAATGATGTATAGTCAAATCACTCTTTGAGCTAAAAATCCAATTGTAATAAAGTATAGGAAAGAATAAAGTATTGGAGAGAAAAATCTGATGTTGTACCACAGTCCTTAATTTTGCAAGCCCTGCTTCTGCCCTCCACAGAAAATAAAACATTTGACCAGGTGGAAGAACCAACTAATAGAAAAGGGTAGGCAAGCAACTAAACCAATGCTGGTTGGTTTTGAAAACACCTTGAAAAGGAAAAATATATCAGAATAAGTCTTTCCCAGTTAGCATTTCTGTCATAAACAGTGTTTACCTCCTCCCCCCTTAGCAGTAGCCCATGCTGTTAAGAAGACTTTATGCTGTCTGATGTTGAGAAAGGTCATATGCAAAAACCCTTTTTGTATCCCAATACCAGTATTTCCTTCTTTGTACATGGCAAATAAGAGAATAAGGGCTTCAGTTAGTGGTGGTCTTTTGATATCGCATGAAATATGCTACAATTAAGACAAACAGAGCCCATTGGTGTGTCGGTGGCAAGATGAGATGCCATCTGGAAGGCATTGACTAAAAGTCAGGCACTGTCCCTGGGCCATGATCAGCAAATGCTTGAAGTGAGAGCACTAATGATACTCTTGTCTTACAGATAAGAGAGAAAAAGCAGTGGTTTTTCCTGGTCTGAAAACATCTCACCCCATTAGTTGATTCTCTGGTGTTACTTGTGGGGAGAGTGAGTGCTCTCTGGCATTGCTAGGGGAACTCTGCACAGCAAGCCAAGATAAGGACAGTGGACACCTTCTTTTCCAGAGAAGGTTTGTGGTTTTGCTCCTGTGGGTGAAAAATGAATTATTTATCAGAGTCCAGTTCTGTATGAAGTCAGCAGGCTGAGGTTTGCCATCCTGCACTTAGTGGTAAATGCTGACAGTGGTCCAGCAGCGCAGTGCAGATCCTGTATCCTCTTCAGAGCATGAGTAAGGCAACACATTCTCCACACACACACATGCGTGCACACACAGGTATGTGCATGGTGGGTTAGGCTTAGCTGTTGGTGGGTTAGGCTTAGCTGTATGCCGAGTTGGTTGAATTCATGACATTTTTTCCTTTGAAACCATAGCAACCACCAAAAACCAAATACTGGAACTAGAATTGAAATGCATTTCTTCTAATAAACACTCTTCTCTTTCCCCAGACTTAAGCCAAAAGTCATTTAAAAGGAAAAGATCTATCATAAACTGGGCTTTTTGGCGTGGTCCAGGCACTCACTTGGACAATGCACCCCTCTCCACAACATCTGCTGCTCCTGGGAAGCTCTTTGGCCTCTTGCTAACAGCCATCTGTGAGGATGACAACCTGCCCAAACCTCTCTTGGTGAGTTCCAGGCTCAGGGTTGGGTCTTACAGTGGTGGAATTTCTTTGTATAGTAAATGAGAATGTTTGTAAATGGGACATTGAAATTACCCAAGAAAGAAACCAGAAAGGTTTCCAAAAGGAAACCTCATTTGTGGTTCTCAGCTAGAACTTTGGTTTTTAACATATGCTGTGGTCAGACTTAGTTAATAACAGCTTGGGAAATGTATGTGATCAATCTGCTGCTCTGGGCTGTTTCTTCTTTACAGCCGATGTTATAAGCTTGGCTTTTTAATCCTCACTTACGCAGTGTAAATAAATGCCACATTCACACATACTTTTTAAACCACTCCCAAGATCTCTGTAAAATCCCCAAATCCATAAATGTGTCATCTACTGTCCCATATAGACAGCCCACGCATGCATAAAAATACCACCTGCCCTTAACTAGACAGTTTCCGAGCCTTTCTTGAAGGCATTCCAGGGCAGGCGAGCACTCTGAGTCCTCGTCTGTGATTCGACAGCATCACTGCAGAAACAGGTGGGAATGTGGAGGCTGCAGCAGCCTCTTTTCATCTTGTCTTAGAGACCTCTAGTGCTGTGGGTGCTTTCAAAACCAGTCTAGGAACATGGAAAAGGTTGTCCTAGAGCCCATTTCTGGGCATAATTAAGGCAGATATGTGGCATTTTTGGTCAGGACTGAGGGCTGCCCTCTTGTCAGTGAAGCACTTTTACAGAGCGGGAGTGAGCCCCACTGGATTGGGCCCTGCACCCTAACAGCCTGACTTCTGGCTGGAAAAAGTTGCCAGAACCCCAACTGAAATCAGTGGGGCTACACCAGTTTACAGGAAGAGATGTTTTGTCTACTAAGCTTGTGCTTGATGTGCTGCTTTATCATTGCCCAAGTAGTGAATCATATCAGAACTTTTCAGGTTTGTTATTGTCTTTCGAGGGAGAAGTGTGCGTTTTTGTAATTTAGGTTACTTTAAATAAGCCCTCCAGAGATGGACTCTGTAAGAATATGATCACCTGATCCCTCACACTCTCTGTTTCAGAGATGAGCCAATGCTGCATATCAGAAATCTCTCCAAAACTTAAATATTAGTCAGTTTTTATCTGAAAAAATCCCCACAGTTCCTAAGAATAGAACCATAGCTTGGTAGACTTCATGCTTTGAATCTTAAGCATTGCATTTATGCCATAAAATGTAACTTACTTCTGAATTCACACAGCATCTCTGAAGAATGGAATACTGGGGGACTGTGTGGGATTTACCTGCAGGAGAAGGAAAGTCTTGCGGATGAATGCTGGAGGCGTGTTTAATATCTCTGCTTCAGAGCTTGCTTTCACAGCTGAAGGGCTCTCTTTTAGCCACTGCCACACTGAATTGTCTTGCACCATTAACTTCACTCATATAATTTTGTCTGGGTTTGCTAGTTTAACAGGGACTTCCCATTTTTATCTTGTCAATATTTTGTTCAAAATATATTTGCAAAGCGTTTGTTCATGTGCCAATATCCTGTTGTGTGGGACTCAGCCTGTTTTGATGGCAGAGTTCTAAATTCCTGCAAAGAAAATGAAAATGCTGACACGAGTCCTGCTGCCATGAAAGCATCTGCCCTTACATGAATTCTCAGCCTTCAACGTCTGCAAGAATGAGAAAGAAACATTAAAGAAGAAAAGGAAAAATAATAGTTTCCATTAGGCTTCTTTGCACTGCTGTGTGTCAGGAAGACCTACCTTACAGCCCAGACTAGGAAAGTCCCCAGACCCCACTCCTTAGCCATTACTGTTCAGTAATTCACTTTAATGATGATGGACTCTCCCCAGTGTCTCTTTTCTTGCCATCTCTTTTGATAACTTGGTCCTCAGACCACTGTGTGCATACACATAATCCCAGAGACTGTCTGCATGTGTTCCTCCTTTGGAAGAGATAAACATGACAAATTCTATATCACTTGGAGCAGGCCTGCAAGAGATGACCGGCATTTCTGGGGGATGACCCACAGGAGACGGCAGAGAATGAAGCATCTGGCAAATATCATGTACATATTACCTCAAAGAAGTTTCAGCATTTCCTATTCTTGTTTTCCTCTCTTATTTAGCAGAAGAAATCAGTCCTTCCTGTTATTTTAAAAGCTAGGCAGGAATCTGCTTGCTTTCCCTTTTCTGTTAAATATCTCGTGTAGTAAGCTGCCTACTTGTTTAATCCTTTGCAGCCTCACTGGCTTCAGGGGAGCTTTAAGCTGAGCTTTAGCCCCCTCTGGGTGACCTCCCAGGCAGTAACACCTTGCCCCAGAGGTGATCCCTTGGACAGCCCTGAGCTGCTTGCAAAGTACGATACCGCTCACAAGCAGCAAAGGGAGTAAAAACCGGACTCTGATCTGCTGTAGAAGTGCGGATAGATATTAACAAAGCACTTTCTGGCTTAGATAAAAATCGAGGTTTTTTCAGACATCAGCAGTGGAACAGAAGTCTGTCTCTGGTCAGTGATAATATTGACCACAGTGAGGAGCAGTGAGGGTCTCGTATCTTCATGCAAAGTCATGTCTGTCTGAGGCCACTATCAGTTGCAGAACTTTGAGTTAGGTAGACCCCTCTCCTTCTCCCATACCACAATGTTTGTATATTTAAATGACTTGGCTGAAACTTGCACGGTCCTGGAAGATCATGCAGGAAGTTAGTGATCAGCAGTGGCAGCATGGTATTTCTGAGATTTTCCAAAACGAGAGCCCCAGGTCACAGCTTTGCTGTGCGGTTTTAGCATGGTTCAGAGGGTGAGCTTTGACTTGTGTTTGATTTCTGAACTTTTTTAGGACTCAAGGGTTTTCATCTGTGGCAAAACTACATTTTAATGGCATTTTAATGGACAATAAAATATATTTATGAGAAATCCTCTCTACCTTTTAATTTTTTTTAGGACATGCTTTCCCTTCTTTACCAAGAGGGCCCTTCCACCAAGGGTATTTTCAGACGTTCTGGAAGTGCAAAAACCTTCAAAGAGCTCAAGGAGAAGCTTGATTCAGGCACTGAAGTGGACCTAGCCTGTGAATCCATATTTGTGACAGCATCTCTGTTTAAGGTATGTGAAGAATATTCCTTGGTCCCTTTTTGGGTGAGAGCAGCACAGATTCTGTGCAAAAGCAAGTAGGGTTTTTCTCCAAGGACAGGCCCAAAGAGAAATTTGTGGGCTGAATTAAGAAGAATGGGCTGGCACAATAACGGTGTGAGGATCTCCAAAGGGGTTTACCACTGAATCAGGATGAGGAAGAGAACTAGCCAGCTTGTTTTCCTGATGGCTTTCCTGAGGTCTCTGTTACAACCTGGTTCTGTTTCTCTCTTTATCTCTGCATATGAAATATTAAAAGTGCATGTTTGCAGACCTGTTTCCTTATGTGTCAATAATACCTTAGATTACAAACCCTGGTGAGTTTATAATGTTGCCATAAATATTTAGATTTTTTTTCATGCTTTATCTTTTCTTACAGTCTTGTATGTTAAAACCAATGTTTCTTGTGCAAAAAAGCATCATAGCTTCCCTTACCTAGCTTGGTTGGGAAGCTAGGATTTGGGCTTCCTCCTAAGCTGCAGCAGTTTCCCTGCCAGTGGTTGAGGTGTTAAGAAAAGGAGCAGCAAGACTAGCCATGGCTAGTGTCAGTACTCCATTATCAGAAGGGATTGAATAGAGCAAGGAAGATAGGGATGCTTTGGAGTGTTTATGGTCTGGACATATTTGAGCTTGTCAGCTAAGCAGAAGAAACAGGGACTACAGATGAAGTTAAGTGATGAGTGAAGACAGAAATTATGCAACATCAAAGTACCTGGTCTCACTGCAGATTTTTTAGTTCAGCAATATCAGATGAAGCATCCAAATACCCCTATTTTGAAAGGAAGGGGTAAGGAAAGGGCAAGAAAATATTCACTTTAACCATAATCTAAAGTACTTCTTTATCTCAGATGATTTTCTTCTGGTTCTGGTTGCTGTGCGTAACAATATGCTTGTCAATGAGTGCCGTCCCACAGATACATCCTCTTGTATCTGCATTTCTTATTCCTACTCCCTCACATGCTCCAGAACAGCTGTTCACGTGTTTTGTTCTTCTTTTCTCTTTATAAGGATTTTCTTCGCAACATCCCAGGCAGCATTTTGTCATCCCAGCTCTGTGATAAGTGGGTCTCTGTGCTGGATCAAGGAAATAATGAAGAGAAGATAAAAAGCATACAAAGGTAGAGTTACTTATATTCTCTGCATTCTTTTCCTATAAATGTGTACCCCAGAATGCAGAATCACAAATATTCAACTTGCAATTATTTTTTTTTAAAACTAGATGCTAAAAATATCTTTGTATATGACACAACATTCAAACGTACATATATATATATATATATACACACACACATATATATACATAAGGAATTGTCTGTATAAGGCAATTTTCTGACTCTTTTTTTGTCCCACTTTTCTGCCTTGTGTGGATCCCAGTAAATAAATTTAATATCGTTTCATGAAAAAAACAAAACCAACTTATATTATTTGTAAATATGCTGTCCAAGACCTGAATTTCTGCCCGATATCAAATCCAAAACCATGTGCAGAGAACTTTGGTATCCTGGGTGAAAGAGAAACTGAAATCAGTTCCTCTTATATTTCCCCTCATTCATCTCAAATTTTAGTGACAATTCTGAAGCCAAGATGGAATTGTGAATGAAATGCTGGAGCATAGTGACAAGGGAAGCCTCCACCCTTGCAGTTAGTATAAAAAGAAAGTAGGCAAAGTTTATGTCATGGGAAGCAGAGCTTCATACATTAGCTGACTTCACACGTGCTTACACACATACATACTTAAGGCAACTAGATGGCATGAAGAGACAGCTGAACTGTTTGGGTAAGTAAATAGTGAATTATCAGGCAACTTGGGTGAAGTACAGTTTCATGGCATATATTGTACTTGGTTGATTAGTTTGATAAAGCATAATTTTAATTACGTGTTATGGTGCTTTCTGTTGTTCCAGAGAACTGTTCAGAGACACAGTGAGGGAAAGCAGCTGAGCAGGAACACCTCTGACACATTCCCTGCTTTAATTAGTGGACCGTGTTACCCTATTTCTGTATTTCCATTACCTTGACTTGTGTGTATCTATGGAAAATGGTCACTATCTTGAAAAATTACATTTGTGTATGTTTTCAGGTTAATAGAGCAGCTCCCCAGAGCTAATGTTGTTCTCTTACGTTACATCTTTGGAGTGCTGCATGGTATAGAAATGAGGTCTGAAGAGAACCAGATGAATGCATTTAATCTGGCTGTCTGCATTGCACCTAGCCTGCTCTGGCCTCCTGTTTCCTCCACTCCTGATATAGAAAGTGAATTTATAAAAAAGGTAAGAGACATTTAAGTGCAGTAAAAAACCAACCCAACCTTCTTTCTGTTCAACCAGACTGTTGGTTACAAACCTGGAAACAGTCAGCACCTCTTCAGATCAGGGCTCCAGAAACATTCATCTCTCCATTCTCGCAATCTGCCTGGAAGAAGTTGGGGGAGATCATAAAGCAACACCCAGTGTATTAGCAAAATGCTTCTCTCATCAGAAAGATCTGTGGTTCTGGTGACCTGGGAACAGGACAGAGTAGAAATGGAAAATGTGTATACAGTGGTGTATACTGGGACGTTTTATCTGGACCCAGCAGACTGAGAGAGTAGTTCCTGGCTGCCATCATGGATGACAGTTTGCTCCTGTTCCTCATCTGTATGGTGAGCTTGCCCTGAGTGCAGTTATAGAAGATCTGACAAGACATCTCTCTCCCATTGCTTTGTTGCAGATTTCTAGTCTGGTACAGTTCCTCATTGAGAATTGCTGCAGGATTTTTGGAGATGAAATTACCTCCCTTTTTGGAGAAATACTGATGACATGCAAGAGAGAGAACAGTTCAGGTAATACAGATGGATGTTTTGATCCCCTTAAGACAGCTAAACTCAGCCAGACAAAAGATCAGTATATTCCATGGAATAATGCTCTTCCCTCTTTATGTGGTGTTCCCAGATACTCCTGTTCTCTTTCCTCTGCCCAAAGTATTGGTCATAAAAACTGATTCAACTTACCATAGACCTGGGCCATATTACAAAATGCTCTCATAAAGATTCTCTTGTTTCTTTACCAGTCGTCTGAGACACTATGGTAAAAAAAGGAGGAAGAGGAAACAATAAAAAAAGGAAAAAATTCTGGAGAAAGCTTCGTCTTAAGTCTAGAACTTTTTCTTCAGCCTCCAGAATATCAGGAAGTCACTGTTCAGCAATGGCTGTAATACATCTGTCATGTCACACCATTATATTAGGATTGAAAGTGTCTACTTTTCACTATCCAAAGAGAGAGATCTCTGGAGTTTCAATGGGACATCCAGATTTTGCTGCTAGCACAAAAAATTCATGGAACTGATGGCTGAAATTGTCTGACAGACTAGTTGACAGAACTTTCCAGATTATATTTAATGCTCTTTTTCTCTCCAACTCTGTGACAGCATTGATTTTGACTGCAGTTTTGTGTCTCTCCTTAAAATATTTCTAAAGCAGCATTTTTGCAAAATAAATGTTGCCACAGCTGGCCTATACTGAAAGTAGTAATGGCCCTTGTGTTGGCATTCCAGACTGACTCAGTGTAGCTGTTCTGAGCAACTCATGCTCTACCTCCTGTGAGATTTGGTGAAATCCAGTGAAATTTGGCCTGCCCCCTCCCCAGGAGTGAAGCACATGGGATCTACTGTGCTGGGATATGCTGGAACTGAGAGCTCAGACCCACAATAGGTTACTGCAGCTGAACAAGTTTTCAGGCACACAGTGAGGTGTGGTGACTGCCCATGTGTGAACCCTGTCTGCTGCAAACGTGAGATAACTCATCTTAGACTGGCCTGGAGCAAAAGAGATTTAATGTAATTCCAATTACTGCAGATACAGGATAGGACCCAGGTGTGCATTGCTCAGTGGAAATGAGGTGACTGTTTAAGATGAGACTAAAACTCACAGTATTGCTCTTAAAAATATTTTATTTTCTGGAACACCACAGAAATACGAAGTATGCCCTGTTTTCTTCATTTGCCTGAAAGAAGTAAAGAAGTTTAAATGTTGTTTTCAATATTCAATAATGAAAAGAAAAATTCAATAATTTACCAATTAAATATATGTATGTATGTAAAGCATTGTTTACAGCTAGATTATCTACTACTAAAGTTCCCCATTTAAAAAAACAAAACAAACCAAGAAAACCACAACAAAAAACCTCCCTAACCTTTATTTGTGCCATTATCCTGTATTTCTTTACTGAATTGCAGTTTAGCACTCACTTGAGCTTTTCCATTTCAAAATTAGACAGTCATTTTTCCTGAAATTATTGATATTTCTGCTTGAAGACTCTTTGAAGGGCAAATGCTCCTGAAAGTAAAGAACACTTGCCAAAAAAAAAAAAAAAAGCTGCTTCTCAATGGGGTGGTTCAGTCACTGGTGTGTTAACCCTTGATTTGTCCTTGCAGATGTTGCTTCTCTCCATCAGAATGACTCTTCCTATGACAGCCTGGAAAATGAGGCGAATGATGAAGCTGATTCTTCTTCTAGTGACTGGATTAAAACCCGGGATCAGGATAACAGGAGCAGAGAGTCTGTCTTCACTCTGAGTGATGGTGATTCGGAGCAGACGGAGGTGGATGAAATCCAAAGCGAGACCAAATCGAGGCAATTGGCAATTTCTGTTGATATGCACCTGAAGTTTTCATCACAAGAAAACTCAGAGAATGAGTCTCTGTGCCCTGGTGCACTGGGTTTCTCCTCGGCAGCTACCTCGGGGGCTCTCAAAAACTTGAGGAGACACAGGCGCTCCTCAGAGCCTGCAGTCGCCCTCCTCGCCTCCAGCTTTGTCCGCACTGATGATGGTCATGAGAAGGCAACACGCAAAGCCAGCTGCGATGTTGTCCTGTCTCATGAAGATGAAGACTATCTCTGTCAGCTTCGGTCACTGCAGATGGAAAGGCAAAAGCTGAGCAATCGGAGCTTGATTATAGGGATTAACGTTGGTAAAAGTGACAACACAAACCGAAACGTTGAAAGAAAAGACCTTTCCCATTGTCTCCTGCCTCCAACACCAGAGGGATTAAATATTTGCTCAGGATTCAGCTCTTCTAGCCAGTCTTCTGGGACATCTCCCTCTGTGTCATCGATTTGCTCTCTGGACAGTGCTTTCTCTCAGTTTTCAGACCAGACTCTTTTTACCCTAAGTGAAATCTCCTGCCCTTTTGACAGCACTTTTCAGTCGCTAAAGAAACATGAAGATTCTGCTGCTGCTGTGGCTGGTGACTGTTTGGTTATGCCCACCAAGGCACCACCATCTCCACAGCCTGCTGACGCTGTGGGTGAGGGGGGCTTGTTGGAGCCCCACAGCAGGCCAGCACCCCTGAAACCTACTGATGGAGTTCATGGCTATTTGATTAAGCCTAAAATTCAGCCATTGCCTCTGAAAGTCATAGGAAGAGACAGTCTTCACGATGAAAGAGGAGGTCTAGAAAAGCATTACAGCAATCCAAAGTTTGAAGAGACTGACCAAAGCTTTTTTGCAGAGGAATCTTAATGCTTAAAATAAACACCATAAAGAAAATGCCTCTGGTGTTAATGTGTGTTCATTTTAAGTTTAACATCCAGGTTGTTCAAATTTAATTGAGCATTCCCCAGACTCACAAGTTTTCTTTTTTTAGGAAACTGTTTGAGTAATGTTCTGACATAAAGCTTTGCAAGAACATTGTAAGAATAATAAAAATTGCTAAAAAGCAAGCAAACAGAAATCTCCTGAAAATCTAGAAGGGACCCAGGAGGTGACTACGGCCAGTGCCCTGTTCTCTGGCTCTGCCATGGCAGTGGGGTGCCTGCTGGGCCTCTCCCTTGACCACTCGAGTGTTGAGCCTTGCAGATGTGAGTCCCAGTCCTTTGTGCTTTTGATGTAGCGTGCAAAGTCAGCATAGATTCCATAACTGTGGTATTATACTACTGTTCTGAAACTGATAAATATTACCTTCATTGTCCTCCAAGGAGTGTGTTGTTTTCTGTGTGTTTATACGGTGTGTTCGATAGGTGTCGTTATTCCTTTCACACTGCAAAAGAAAGAAAAAAGTAAGGTCAAAAATATGTAAAGGGAAACGCAGAAGCTTGTAACTAACACCTTGCAACTCTGTGTGTTTCATTTATTGTGCTTTGTTGCCTGTTTTGTTCATGTTTAAGTTGTGGATAGTTTCTTAACATTGCTGTAAATGGCATTGTGTATTATTGCAAGCAGAACACACATAATTTTATTATGCAGCATCTAAAACATAGAATAACAAAATGGTTTGGGTTGGAAGGAACCTTAAAGATCATCTAGTTCCAACGCCCCTGCCATGGGACAGGGACACCTTCCATGGGATCAGGTTGCTCAGAGCCCCACCCAACCTGGTCTTTAACACTTCCAGGGATGGGGCATTCACAACTTCTTGGGTCGACCTGTTCCAGTGCTTCCCCACTCTGTGAGTAAAGAATTTCATCCTAATATCTAATCTAAACCTGTGCTTTTTCAGTTTAAAGCCATTGCCCCTTGTCCCATCACTATCTTCCCATATAAAAAGTCATCTCTCCTTCTTTTTATAAACCTCCTTAGGGTACTGAAAGGCTGAAGTGAGGTCTTCCTGAAGCCTTCTCTTCTTCAGGCTTAATGACCCCAACTGTTTCAGCATTTCTTCACAGAAGAGGTGTTCCTTTCCTCTAACGTTCTTTGTGGCCCTCCTCTGGACCCCTCTTAACTGGTCCATGTCTTTCCTGTGCTGGGCACCCCAGACCTGGGTGCAGCACTCTGGGTGGGGTCTCACCAGAGCAGAGTAGAGTGGCAGAATCCCCTCCCTTGACCTGCTGGCCACGCTGCTTTTGTTGCAGCCCAGGACACAATTGCCTTTCTGGGCTGTGAGTGCACATTGTCACCTCATGTCCAGCCTCTCATCCACCAGCACCCCCAAGGTCTTCTCCACAGGGCTACTCTCAAAGAGGTCTTCTCCCAGTCTGTACCCATATCAGGGATTGTCCCGACCTGGGACAAGGTGCAGCACCTTGCACTTAGACTTGTTGAACCTCATGAGATTCCCATGGACCCACTTTTTGAGCTTGTCCAGGTCCCTCTGGATGGCATCCCGTCCTTCTGTTGTGTCAACTGCACATCTCAGCATTGTGTCATCTGCAAACTTGCTGAGGTGCACTCAATGATCTCGCTGTCTGTGTCATACATCATATAATATATTAAAGTAATGCATTATCTAAATGCTTCGAGTTTGTATAATATATCCTGTTAAATTTTGCTATTATATATGTTCTGAAAAAAATGTGTATTTTTGTACTTGCGAAAAACTGCTGCTAATTTTACAAGTTCTGTTTTGTTGTTACAGCACTGGTATTGATGTGTATGCATTCAATGCTATCTATTAAATATTATTTGTTATGTCATAAATTCAGTTTATATTCTGTGTAATTTTTTAATGTGTCAGTTCTACAAGCTATTGCTGAAGCAGAAGTGCCAGCGATGCCACTGCAAATCTTGCATGAGGAAGGACTGGAGCATTTTTCCTCTGTTTTGGGTGACATAATTCATACTGCATGCCACCATCCTGTGGACTTTTCTAAATTTTAGTAATATTCAAACAAGAATTACTACCTGTATTATCTTCATCTAGAGGTAGGATGGTGCTTTCAGCTAATGGCATGCAGTTAACAATATGAGGTGAAAGCTCTTTTGGGGTGGTAGGTATGAGGGTTGGGACCAAGGAAAGGAGGGGAGCAAGCCACTGGATAAGATCAAGATTTTTTCTTTTTTATTAGCAGTGTTATAGAGAGAGTAAGAAGGCAGGGCTAAACGAAACACATCTGAGTGTGTGTGCATGCATACAGTTCTTCTGAACTTGCACTGGTTGTTTCCTTAGCTTTATGTTTCCAAAAGGCCTCCCCAGCTACGGTTAATATTGGCCTGCACTGGAGTTTCAGGTCCTGTTCTGCTTAATTACGCTCTCTGAAACGTTCCTGTGCTCCTAAGTCACTCACATTTATGAAAAATGTAGACACTGTCCATTGCACTAAGCTGTTTCCAGGTGTTATCAGCACAACAGGCTTCTAGCTCTGTATGAAACAGAATGGATGCTCTCCAGCAGATGCAGACAAGGGAGGAAAGTCTCTTAACAAGGTTAGAAACGCCTTTGCTTGAAAATATGGAATCAGAGGGCTGTTATTTGGGGTTCTTATCCTGCAAGTGTTGTAAGCAGATTTGCATTTGTGGAGACCCATGTAACGCAATAAACTGTCATGCACTTAGAACAATACCAGCATGTGTAATTTTGTGCAGGCTCAAAGGCTTGACTGCAGTGTGTTCTTCTTTTTCATAATCCGCTATTTTAATGGAAATGGTACTATGCAGAATCTGATCTGTAATAGTCACCTTCCAAAGGTAAAATATTTTGGATGCATTTTGAGACCTGTCATCTAATAGCCCTACATATGCACCTCCTTCAAAACAAGCAAACAAAAAGAGATGTATTTTGAAATAAACCAACTACTCCACATTTCTTTTTGAAACAGTAAAAAGCATATTGCTGTGCTGCCAAGATTACATCAAGTAGCAAATACTGATTCATTGCAACAATAACAAAGCTTTAGAAAATCTCTAGTCTCTGCAAATTAATGTTCTGTCCTACAAATGGTATCTTCCAGCAGGTCATTTATCTCTGCTAGATTGAAGTAAGAGTATATCCAAGAGTGCTTTGATGTGAAACAAATGATGTATCCGCTTTTGAGCTGCAGCTAATGCTAGAGTGCTTTCAGCTTTAAATATATGGCAAACAAGTTGGATGTAGACCCAGCACAATTTAAAGTGCACTTCTGTCTTACAACACATACACCCTGCTGCTGCATGAGGCATGTTCTGTGACAAGCACAAAGAAGAGCACTAATGGAGAAGATTGCTGTCTGCAAGGCCTCAGTGAAGGAATTAAATGCTGTTAAGATCCAAAATAAATTGCAGTGAATGTTTTCAGAGTGTCAGATGTGACTCTAAACACTGCAGTAAGTGGCAGCTTTAGGTATGTTGTTGTTGGGAAGTCAACATTTAATGTACAGAGGTCCCTGCTGCTCTTTCCCCCTGGGCGCCCTGGTGAGCTAGAATGGGATCTTGGGTCCAAGTAATATTAAAAATAAAGTTTTGTAACTTTTTTATGGCTTTGCTGACGGCCTGTGCAGTGCGTTGAGCCTGTCTGGGTGCTCACTGAAGCTGATCTATCACTCCACTCCTCAGCTGGGCAGGAGAGAGAAATAAAACAAAAGGCTCATGGGTCAAGATAACAGCAGGAGAGATCACTCATCAATTACTGCCACAGGCTAAACAGACTTGACTTGGGGAAATGAGTTTCATTTGCTACCAAACAAATCAGAGTAGGGTAATGAGAAAGACCTAATTCTTAAAACACCTTCCTCCCATCCCTCCCTTCTTGCTGGGCTCAACTTCAGATTTTCTCTACCTCCTCCCTGCCAGTGGCACAGGGGGATGGGGAATGGGTGCTGCATCCAGTTTACCTCACACTGTCTCTGCTGCTCCTTCCTCCTCAGGAGGAGGCTCCTCACACTTTTACTCATCGGAGACAGTTCTCCACACACTTCTCCAAAGTGAGTCCTTCCAACAGGCTCCAGTTCTTTCTGAACTGCTCCAGCGTGGGTCCCTTCCATGGGGTGCGGTCCTTCAGGAACAGGCTGCTCCAATGTGGGTCCCTCGCAGGGTTGAACGTCCTGCCAGCAAACCTGCTCCAGCATGGACTCCTCTCTCCTCTCTCCAGGCCACAGGTCCTGCCAGGACCCTGCTCAAGTGTGGGCTTCCCACAGGGTCACAGCCTCCTCTGGGTATCCACTGCTCTGGCATGGGCTCCTCCACAGGCTGCAGGGGGATCTCTGCACCCCGATGGTCCTCCCATGCCTCACCATGGGCTGCACCACGGGCTGCAGGGGACCCTCAGCTCTGGTGCCTGGAGCACCTCCTGCCCCTTCTTCACGGACTTCATTGTCTGCAGGGCTGTTTCTCTCACATATTCTCACTCCTCTCTCCAGCTGCCCGTGTGCACATTTTCACCCTTCTTAACTCTGTTATCCCACCTGCTGGCCATCCTGGATCTGGCTGGCACTGGATCTGTTGGACATGAGGGAAGCTTCTGGCACCTCCTCACAGACACACACCCACCCTCCCCCCATAGCCCCAGCTACCGCAACCTTGCTACACAAACCCAGTGCATCCTGAGAGAAGGTGGTGTGGTAGGGGTGGCCCCAAGGGTGAGCCCCCTTTTCTGCCCTTATTCCAGCTGAGTGCCCCAAACACTGGGGGCCCTGGGCAAGGTCCCACCGAGGTCCTGCTCACTGTGGGTCACCATGTCCTCCCCAGCTGCCTGCCTCCATAAACTACGTTGGCTGCCTTGGAGGAAGTGCCCAAGTGTTTGTGACAAGTGGTAGATAAGATGTTTTCCAAATGTTTTCTTCTTTCATGAAGTAGCAAAACCTCACAGAAAAGCAATAGAATAAAAAGATGACTGAGTTAGAGAAGAAACAGTGGCAGTGACTCCTTGTCTACTGCTGTCAAGGGCACAAAACGAAGCAAACTGACAAATTACCTCACTCATTTGGACTTTCTGTCCCACAGGGGTTCATGTTCTTGTTCATGTTAATGATCATCTTGCCTTTGTTTCACAAGCAGTAACGACCATTCCTTTCAGGTAACTTCAGAGATCAATATAATATAAATTTAGAGTAGTTTGTTCTCCACCTGCATTGAAAGTTTTAGTCTTTTTTTAGCCCTGGTAAAAGACTTCTGTGCTGGAAATGTCACTGTTCAGGTTTTTGAGAGTTTTTTTGTGGGCTTTTCCATTCTTCTTCATTGATCTCATAAATGCTATCTTTAATCCCTGCAAGTTTTATCTGTCCAGAACAGCCCAATCTAGGAAGTAGAAAGACATGCACCATCTAATTCTTGTTTAAGTTAGTTTGTAGAGTTCAAGCAAAATAGATTATAGGTCCAGGGAATGAAGCATGACCTTTAAACTGAAGGTGTTTCTCTATCCATGACTCTGAATCACTGGATTTCTGTTCATACCTGCTGTTCCAGTACTTTTTTTGTTCTAGGGACATATGTGGCCCCAGGACCTTGTAGTCAACATCTCGTTTCCAGCTCTGTTTCTGACCTGCTGCATGACATTTGGCAAAGTTATTTGCCTCCTGTGTTCCCGTTTTGCACTACTAGTCTTTTCTCTAAACGCCCTGGTTTGCTGGGGCAGGCTGGTGGTTGCTGATGTTTGCACAGTGCCCAGCAACGAGGAGAGCACTGGATGTGGGGGATCTGGACAATGGTGCTGACACAAGCCAGGATGCCACTGGCCTTCTCAGACACCCAAGATTCAGGTTACCCCAATAAGCTTATATATTAGGAGCAGAGGCTATGATACATGTTTTCCCTCAGTATTTAACATCTCACCATATCCTGAGTCCAGAATACCTGAATATGAATAAGGAGAAATCCTCAGTGACACCAGTGGACATCCTCATGCCCTCACAGTGTTTTGAGGAATCATGTAGAGGGAGGCTCAAGGCATCACTCACACTGAGTGCTTTTCCTTCACCAAGGGCTGATGTTGGAAGAGCCTGAGCAAGCAGTTGTGGCTGCATTGAGCCTTGTCTTTGGCATTTGTGCAAGGCCACTTACCCATGGAAGGCTCCTTCGCTCCTGCCAAGTGTAAGAGGCAGTGGAGCATGATGTCTGCCGGCTAAGCAGAGCCCTACATAAATATCAAGGGAAGGGAGCCAGCTCTCTCATTCACTGATGCGCTCGCATGACTTCACTTCTCTCCAGATTAGTTACCGACGTCTCTGTATTGAGGCCACTGTCAAGCTAAACTAATTGACCCACTGGTGTCCAAAGGCAGAGACCCTTTGGTTAAAGGTGTTGAATATTTCTGTTAGGACATGGTTGCCACACAGGGCCTAAAGGTTTTGGACATAATTTGTGTTTTATAAATATGCACAATGCAGTCTGTAATGATTTTTCCTTGATACTAGGTTTGCTCCAGGCCCCATTTTGTCAGTTTCATTGTGGCTTCACTGCAAATGTCAGCAGTTCCTTGAGGACAAGCACTCGGTAGCTCCTGCCAGTTGCATTAAGTTAAATATTTCAGAATTCAGCCATTCTGTGACCCTACATGGGAGAGGTGTTTTCAGTACAGAAATTATTTCTCTGCACTTGATCCTCTTGTCACAAACTATTTCCATTAACATGCTACAAATCTGCTCTCAGGCGCAGCAGTAATTCTGATGTGCCCACTGAAGGCAAGGTTGTCCTCCTCTTCCTCCTTCTCCTGCTGGGTTTGGAGAGCTTCCTCAGGATTCCCTGTTGCTCTCGGGGCTGGGACATGGAGTGGGGGCTGGGTTGTCTGCCAGCCAGGGAGGGAAGGGACAGAACTGTGCTGCCAACGTGCCCAGCTGAGGGTACACAATCCCAGCTGAGAGTTTAGACAATGAGCCCTAACAGGAAGGACTGATGCAGGAAGAGTGACCTGTGGAGAGCACCTGCTGCCCTATAGTCTGTATGCAATGATGTAATTAATTGTTTATTACTAATAATAATTACTCTTACATTCTCTCAGTTGACTTTCTGTGTGGACACTCTTTACTCTGAGCCTGTGTGAGAGACCACCAGGAACCTTCAAGCTGGATGAGTGGGCAGCAGCACTTGAGCTGAGTGCTGGCAGCTGGAATGGGACCACGAACCTCAGAGGCTGGAGGGTGCCAGTGCCAGCACCTGGGAAAACTGGAACCTGGGAACTGCTTTGGGACAGACTGAGTAGCTAATGCCAGCTACCAGAGAGACCCATTTTCCATGTGTGAGTACAGATTTCACTGGCAGTTGTTAATCCTGATGAGCTGGAGAGGAGCAGTACCCACTCCCTGTGCTGTTCACTGCGTGTAAGCACTGTGTGCAAGGGGCTGCCTTACAACAGAGTCAGCAAGCAGTTTCAATCAAAAAGGGGATTTTTAATGTCAGCTGCCCTGTGGACAGCTTGCACAGAGGATGTAGTGTAAAATGCTTTGAAAGGAGAACTTAATGAAATGAGGAAGATGATGTTCCCAGATCCAGTCAAAGCCACCAAGGGGTCAGTCACTACAGACAGCAGCTCCTGTGGAGCCTGACCTCACAGCAGGCAACAGCAGCTTTGTTAATGCTACTACTTAAAACGTTTCACCTGCATAAACTGGTTTTATCTAAAACACCATTGAAAGCACCACTGAAAGTCCCTGTAGAAGAGCTGGGGGCCTGACTTGGTGGGGGTGGCAGGAAGAAGGCAAGGCTGTGCTTGGATGTTTTATTGGCACATCTAACTGAGAAAGGGACATCTGACACCATGTCCACAAGTGCCTTTGACTTGAGGAACCTGAGATGACCAGGCAGACAAGAAAGTTCATTCCCCAAAGTCACCTTTCCAAGCAGGACTTGGTTTCCACAGATGATTGTCATTGAAAGATGCTCTTCATTGCCCGGGCCCATCTGAATGCTTCTGTGGCATTGCTATCCCTCTACTAAGTATCCAAATACTTGCAGAAATGTCCAGCATCTAAATGACATCATACTTTTCATACAGAGATAGCATGAGGAGTCTGGAAGGTCACATTCAGCAGAGTGCCCGGGCTTGGGCTTAGCTTAAATGTGTAAATAGTCCCAGAGAAGTCAAATAAGATTGCTTCTGCACTTAAATTCCTAACTGGACAGAAGCCCATTCGACTGTTTTCTAAATAAATTAGAAACCATACCAGATGTTCCTACATTGCTGAAAAAATAATTGATTCCTATGAAGTTTCCATTTACAATTTTAATTTATATTACAGAGATCTATCTATTATTTTTTAAAGTAGAGACTTCCAAAATACTCTTTCAATGTGTAAGAAATAATAAAAAGTATCAATAGTTATACATCCTGCCTAGATTTAAATTTTTAAAAAAAAAATAGGAAAGAAGAATTTGTTTAATAAAATGTTTGGCAAAGCCAAAGTCTGAATTTTTTGCATTTTTTAACCTTGGGATATGAGTTTACAGTCCACTTGTCTGAAGTGTGTAAATTCAACAACATAGTAATTGGTTTATTGCACTGACACTAGAGGTTCCAGCTTTGCCAAAAATTTTTGTTAAGCAATTTTTTCACTTTTCTCACATTCAAAAAGGCCATAAAAGCCATAATTCTGAAAACAGGTCTCTGTGAACAAAATCTCATCCCTGCCTTGGGGTGAGGAGACCCACATGACGTGGATGCAGAGTGGGTCCTGTTGTAAAATGGGCTGCTAGTCCAAGCTCATCACTCCTGTGTATTTATAGCCTTAACACAGTTCCCAAACTTAGCTCTATGTTAGGAATGCTTAGGCTTCCATGAAAGGATGGGTGCTCTCAAATCTTATTTTCTTCTGTGACTGATGCAGAATCAGGCCTTGAAACCTATTTATTTTAAAACAAATTTATTTTATTGGGGTTTATTGCAATGAATGGGAGAAGGTCTGACTGGCTGCCAAACTTCCAAATGTAGGGGACAACACCTCTCTGCTCTTCAGGTCTGTGTCACCAGCTGGGTTATGAAATACCTTCTGAGTAGGGACAGGGAAAGGACAGTCCTCTAGAGCAGGACAGACACAGAGCCAGCCAGAAACACTTGTAACCTGGATTGAGGTCCAGAGTGAACACTGATCTGCTTCTCTGTCCTTGGAGCATCCCAGAAGACCTTTTGCTGCTTGTTTGCAAGAGAAACAGTTCAAAATTATGTTCTGAATTGTTTTCTGAAAGAAAAAAAGAAATGTATTGGGTTGTCATGGCCAAATTCTGGTAGCGAAAGGGAGATTACAGCTTGGCTTCTGTGAGAAGTTGCCAGAAGTTGCCCTCATGTCCAACAGAGCCAATGCCAGCCAGTTTCAAGAAAGACCCCCTGCTGGCAAAGGCTGAGCCCATCAGAGATGGTAGCAGCACCTCTGGGGTTACATATATAAGAAAGAAAAGAAAAAGTTATTGCATGGAAGTAATTGGGCTCAGAGAAGAGCAGAGTGAGAAAATGTGAGAGAAACAGCTCTGCAGACACCAAGGTCAGTGGAGGAGGAGGGGCAGGAGGTGCTCCAGGCACCAGAGCTGAGGGTCCCCTGCAGCCCATGGTGCAGCCCATGGTGAAGCAGCTGTGCCCCTGCAGCCCAGGGAGGACCATCGGGGTGCAGAGATCCCCCTGCAGCCTGTGGAGGAGCCCACGCCAGAGCAGTGGATGCCCAGAGGAGGCTGTGACCCTGTGGGAGGCCCATGATGGAGCGGGGTCCTGGCAGGGACCTGCTGACCTGTGGAGAGAGAAGCCCATGCTGGAAAAGGCTGTTCTTGAAGGACTGCAACCTGTGGAAAGGAGCCCATGTTGCCACAGTTCTTGAAGAACTGCAGCCCGTGGGAGGGAGCCCACAGGGAGCAGAGGGAGGATTCCTCTCCCTGAGCAGTGGCAGAAACAACCTGTGATGTGACTGTAAACCCCATTGCCTGTCTCTCTGTGTTGCTGTAGGGGAGGAGATAGAGCCTGGGAAGAAGGGAGGGGTAAGGGGAAGGTGTTTTTAAGATTTGTTTTACTTCTCATTATCCTACCCTGATTTTGATTGGTAATAAAATCAATTAATATTCCCAAGTTGAGTCTGATTTGCCTGTGATAGTAATTGGTTTGTGATCCCTTCCCATTCTTAGCTCATGAGCCTTTTGTTATGTTTTCTTTCCCCTGTCCAGTTGTGGGAGGGAGTGACAGAAAGGCTTTGGCAGGTACCTGACACCCAAACAGGTCAGCCCACCACAAAACCTCATTCCTAGGATGGGGAAACCCTGCTCTTGCCATCTCTTAAGCATCACATCCCCACTGAACCCCAGCCACGATGTCTGAGAGCTTTTCTTGGTGCTTGGAGGGCAGATAACACATCAGGTTTGAGGAAGGAGACAGGATTACTTTAATCTATTTTCCTCTCTGCAAATGTGATTACAAAATGTCAGCCCAACTGTTAAGGATTCAGTCTGTTTTCTTGCTGATTTTGGCTTTTTTTAGGTGGGTGTTATTGATTACAAGGAACCAGCATAAACACGCACCTAAGATTTCTTTTCCTGTCAGTTTAGCAATTTCCAAAGGGAAAAAATTTGCATAGAATGATCTTTTTAAACAAACAAACAAACAAAAAAAAAACCCCAAACCCAAAAATAAAAGCCCTTCTTACAAAGGTGAGCTTATTGCTTAAAAGAAACAGACAAAACAACAAAAAAACCAGCAAACAAAAATTTTCTGTTAAAAGCATGGACATTCATCATTTTCAGATTTAGAGACACACTGCCATGTGTGCAGTGTTTCAGCTGTTGATTAGGGAATAGCCATGACCAGCCCAGCTCCTAACAAGCCCCATGGGGAGCTGTCCCTGAGAGGCTCCCCAGTGGCCCTCGGATTTGGGTGGTTCACTGCTCAAGAACACAGACACACACCAAATACTAAAGTAAACAATGCTCTCGACAAAGTTGCCCAGAGCAGCAAGTCTCTCTGGAGGTGGGAAGGTGAGGACAGGGCTGTCCCACCCATCTGCTCTGCGATGGGACCATCCACAGGGAAGAGTTTCCCTTCAGCTTTGGGGCTGGAGCCAGCACTGGCTCTACATCCATTCTTCCTCCTCTCTCCTTGGGGGTAGCCAGTGGGGACATGGGAGAGGAGGGCCAGCTCTGCCTCCTTGCACAGTGATGCCTCTGCTTCTCTGCATAGGTGAATTAGGTATGATGGGTTAACAATGAAAATTTTGTTGAGGATGGTGCACTTTGTGATTTAGGTCATGAAGGGCTATGTCAACCCCAGGCCCCAGGGCAGTTGGCCAGGAACCTCCTGTTTGTATTTTTAGTAGTTTGGCCCAGGTTCTGTGTGGCCATGTTTGTAACTTGGTGAAAGAAGCCATTGGTTGGTTGGGTGAGAAACCTTGTAAAGGTCTTCTTGGGTTTGTTGAATGTTGTGTTTATGAAGTTGCCTTAAAGTTGTTGAATGATCTTGTTTTGTTAATTTGTAAACTGCAACAAGTTTTTGGATTGCACTGTTAAGAGAGCTAAGCAGAGAGCTATGTGGGCGGGACTAAGGTGAGAAGAGGATTTGACACCTGCATCTTCAATCATCAAAGGGGAGGAGAAGACCAACCCCCTAGCAACAAGACGAAGACTCGGATTTAAGAATTCAACAAAAAGCAAGGACTGTGATTGGGAGAGCTGAGAAGCACTGGGGGTATAAAAGGGGAACCGAGACTCTGTTAGACTGTGTGCCTTTGGTAGAGTGGAAGCTCCCAGGCCGCCCAGCGCTGTTTGCTCGTTAATTAATAAAGAATTTTATAAACTACAGATTGGCTTGGGTAGTTTATAACATAGGCAAAGAGCTTTTGGGGTCCACATCAGCTTTTGGCATCTTGAACCTGCTGGTAGCAGCAAGTTCTCAGCTCTGCCTGCATGAAAAAGGCATCCTAGGACCTTGTTTTAAACCTCCACCTGCAACAAAGTGCTGATGAAGGGCTGGCTAAAACCACCACCAAAGAGTCCCCAAGCCCAGGGCATCAAAAAAGCCCTGGGATCCAGATGTTGACAGGCCTGAACCTGTGCACTGCAGGGCCTTGTCCTCCTCAGGGAGCCGGGTCACACACAGCCTGTTGCTTTCCTGAGCAATGGAGTTCATGCTCCCTTTGAATAATCAAATCTCTCCACTTTTCAATACAGAGCTTTTAACTGGTTGAGGGAGTGGGGGAGAGGTTTTAATTTGCCTGAGTATCAGGAATTGAATGTAACAATGAGCCTCATACCAAAATCAGTTCAGAAGGATGTCATCTCAATCCCTTATTTGCAGATTTACCATATGCAATCGGTCTTAACTGGAGTCTGGGCCCTCCCTGAACAGCCAGCATGTGCATATGAAAAGCTCCATATACATATGCATGTGTGTGTATTCATCTGTGTGGGCAGATGAGGAACATGCTCAGCATTGCTTATTGCTTTCTTTGGCATGGAAAGGTTCACTGAGCCCATTAGCAGGACCTGGAGGCTGGCTTCCCCCTCCCGCTGCCTCCCTGACACGTGCAAGCACACCCGCAATTAGCAAACGGCACAACGAGCTGTGCACTCCGGGTCGGTTGCCCAAATAGTTGTAAAGACACTGCTGGCTATGGAAAAGGGCATCAAAGAAAGCAGCCTGGGCTTACAGGCAGCAAAAAAAAAAGGACTGTATTCTTCAGATAATTTATTTGCAATGAATAATTCAGCTAGTTTTTGCTGTGAAGCTGGATTAAATACAGAGCATTAAGCACACTGAGATCCCCCAATAAAGGGCGCTATTCACTGCTAGCACAAAGGAATATTATTTACTATCATTAATTAACTTCCCCACAAAGCCACCGCCATTTCTCTAGGTTCTGAGGAAGAATAAGCGGACAATGTGAGCACAGAGCTGCCACAGTGTCCCTTTGGTTCTCTCCCTCTCTGCAGACGCACCCTGGTTGCAGGCTGACCTTGGCTCACTGCGACATTTTGGCGATGCCATCCCGTGCTGGAGCACAGGCAGGTCGCTTCTTGCAGCGGGGAGGGACGAACCGAAAGCAGTGCCCGCTCTCCCCTGAGGCCAGGCTGTGCTGGGAGTCCTGCCCCACACCGCCCTTGGTGCTGCCTCACAGCCCCGCGACGGCAAAAAGCTGGGCGATGACACAAACTGGCCTTCCCTACGCTTGTGCAGCCCGAGGGATTCAGACTGCCCCAAGCAAAGCCTCAGCAGGCAGAAAGGCGTTTGCCTCTGGGGAACTGCTTAAGGGTCTGGATGCTCCATCTACCTACTGACAGCGTTTCTTAGACTTAATGAAGCTCTGTACTAATTAGTTCTCTGAAGTCTCTGCTTTGAAATATCAAGCTTTAGCATAAGCAGAAATGCAAATTCTTGGCAATTATCATTACTGCTGCAGTAGTGACTAGAGAGCAGCTCTTTGCAAGCAGAAGGGGAGATAGGAGCCTTGAGCTTATGGAACTTGTCTTCAGCTGTTGCAGTGTGCTCCTTGCAGGTGATGCTGTAGATCAAAAACAGACTGGCTAGAGATTTTTTGTCAAAATATTTTTTAGTTGGAAGGCAAGGGTTTCAGTCATACTAAAACATTTCATAAATACACATAATTTTTAAAAAATACTTTCCGTTCAAAAAGTGCTGAAGCCCTGTTCCCTTTTTCCAGGAAAATCCACATTTTCTTCTGACATTTTAGGTGAAAAAACCAAAATGAAATTCTACATCAGATCTTGCTTCAATTTATTGCATACTTCTAGAAGGGTCAAGAAAAAAGTCAGAAAATCAATATCACAAGTGGAATTAAATGTCCCATTTGATTCCATGTGGTTTCCTTCAATTTCTCTTTTTGTTGAGAAACCTTTAAGGCTTTGCAGCCTGAGCAATCTACTGGGAGGATGATGTGGGGTGCCTGAGCGAGGAAAAGAGCTGTCAGCTATCACACAATGCTATGCCAACCAGCTCAGTGCGAATCTGGAGACAGACGCACGACAAAGGGCAGGACATGGGATGTGAAGTGCCATTTTTAACTTAAAAATATCTGGCTAGGATATAGCTAGAGAAAAAGGCCTGACTGCCTGCCCCGAGCCCAAGATAGTGAGATGGCACTCCTGTGCTGTGATCCAGACAGCTATCCCACCCTGGATGTCCTACAGCCCCTCGTGGCTCCACATCAGCTTCCTGATGTCCTCTAATAACTCCAGTGTCATCAGGTCCTTTGGAATGCAGATTTTTCTGTTGGCATGCAGAGGGGTTTGGCAAGTGAGATACGTTGCATCAGTTACTTGAAATGTCCTAGGTCAGTAGATGAATCTGCACAGGGCTGGATGATGCCACAGAGGTTGTGCAGGGTCCCTGACCCCCTGGCACAGCACCTGGAGACTTCGTAGGGTCTACAGTCTCCAGTGTGGCATTAGGCATCTATGCTTTGGCAGCCAGATGCTCTCCTGGGGCTTGCTTTAGAGGAATGGATTCATTCTCTGGACTCCACTGACCATATTGACGGAATCCCCAGCAGCTTCTATGGGAGATCAGGACTTAGCTCACACACGGACACCTGTGTGTTCACCCCTGTTATGGGTTTAAGGTTGGAGAATTTTCTCTTTCTCTCACCTGCCTGGACTGGGAGTGAAACCTGGAGGGGAGGGGAGGGGGTGGGGAGGGGAGAACTTCCGGGGGAGGGAGGAAGGGAGGGAACGTTTTTACTTTTGGTTTTGGATCGGTTTTACACACACACGCGGTATGGTCGGTGCTGTGTTCGGAGCCAAGGTCTACAGCCTCCTGAGGTGCCCCGCTGCATCAGAGCGGCTCTCTGCAGTTTTCCCGTGGATCCAGAGGCACCGAGACAAGCCGGTCAGTCCTCTCCTTCTTACTGCCTGTTCGCCGCCGAGGCGCTCTGTCCTGGGAGCCAAGCCCCTTTCGTGGCCCGCCGCTGCGGTCGGACATTCCCCTCCCCCTCCCTGTGCATGGACGCCAGCACCTGTTCCTAGCCCGTCACCGCCGGCCACCCGTGCCCCGCTGCCGGAGCAGGCTCAGCCCCCGCACGCACCAGCCCAGTCCATCGGAGCTGCTGCCGACCAGGTGGGGTCCTGTCTGCCTCCATTCCCTGCCAGCTGTGCCACCTGCCGATAGCCGGTGCCCCTGCTACTTCATCCACGCGGCCCGGGAAAGAACAGCGTGGCTGCACCGCAGCGCAACAGTGCCACTCACTGTCCGTGACTAGT